>JAWRVZ010000083.1:1487500-2087500 GCA_037043235.1 Rhodeus uyekii
TCCAGGAATTTTTAATTTCCCAGGAAGTTACTGTATTAAATTTATATTGTTTTCAATGAACAGTAAAAATTATCAATGGCCAGATATTTATATAAATATTAATAAATATGATTTGTGGGTTGCGCTTATTTAAGTATTTATTTTGAAATTAAATTCATCTCTTGTAATGTGAAGTAGCCTATATTCATATTGTATGTGTGTTAAGTGTGAAGAGGCGCGTGCCCGTCCCTCCGCGGGCGCGCGCGTCTCCTCCCCTGAGCTCGCGGGAGCGCGCTGGAGTTTATTCCTCTGCTCTGCAGCTCTGGCGTTATTCTGTGTTTAAAGCGAGTTTAATGTTTATCACTACAAAAGGAAAATAAACGTGTCGCGTGAATGACGTCATTATCAGACGCTTTACAGGTAAATGTGCATGTTTGGCTATTTTATTGAACTGTTTGTCACGAGACTGAGGCTGAACAGCAGTAATTCATGCTTCAGTTGTTATTATTGTGTTTATGAAGTGTTTGTTCAGACAGACTGAAAGTGCTTGAAGTTGAAATTTTGTTTTTGAAACGCGAGTCCTGGAAAACCCTTGAAAACTGACATATTTATGAAGAGGAACAAGAAAAGTGCTTGACTTATTTAAATATAAAATATATGAAATTTGTGTTTATCTTTGCAAAAAACAAACAAAAAAAACGTCTGTTTCTCAATATACATGCTAATTATTTACTGGACTACTCTATAAGTTGTATTTTAGAGACCTTATGTATGTAATTTGAGTTAAAAAAAATCCTTAAAAAATAATGAAGATTGAGGTGAGGTGATGTGAGGTCTCAGATTTTAGTCCTCGAAAGTCCTGGACATTTCATTTTACAGTTCCCTGATAAACATTTAGTTGTGAATATTTCAGTTTTATAGCTGCATTACTTTCACAGTAGGACTGTTCTTGTATCTGAATACACTAAAAAGTGTTTTTACAGTGAGTTTACCGTATGAGAAACTCTTACTGTAATCACACAACCTCATACTAAACATGTGGAGTTACCCAGCATGCAGTGCGGCATGAACAGATGATGCTCTGGAGTTTCTTGACTCTTGTTGGTCAACTTTTTTGCTTCTCTTTTAGCAGTTGATGTTGTGTAAGTGTTGTTATTGTGTTTTGCACGTCTCTGCGTCGTCATCAGGTGATGATTATGAGATGATGTCACTTCCCTCAGCAGTCGCTTCTCTCTTTCTGCTGCTGATTCACTTCTTATTACAGTAACTTACTGTACAATCATACTCTTCAATCCAGTCAGTTCCTGCCATTTTTTATACAGTGTATCTTTATGAATCCTGGTTTGGTGAATGAAATAGATGACGTCACAAAATAATTGTTCATCATAATAAGAATGAGATTACAGTTTGGATTACAGTAAAATTATTTTCTGTGAGTGAATTAACTTTATTGTTATTAAATAATATCAGGATAGACATATCAAGGTGATCAGAATCAAAAATCATCACAAATCAAGTTTTTATAAAAAAAATATATATTTGTATTTATTTCCAAAAAACCCAATACTAGTTTACGCTGCCGAGGGTGAGAGACGATAAATTTGACAATATTTTCTCTTCTGACTGCCGTTATCAATCTCTCTCTGTTTTTTCCTCTTTTTGAAAGTTGTGGAAACAGCATTATCTGGTTTTCTTTTGCTATTTGAGCAAATGGGAACATGAAACATTTATTTAACTTAGTTTCACTATAATAGTCGTTTACACAATTATGATGACTTCCACTTCGGGGAAACCCGGAAAATAATAGTTGTAATAATAGACTTCTTTACGGCAATTACCAAATATAATTTTGCATTTCTTTCTTTGGAACAATGAAATCGAAACATTGAATTACAATCTGTATCATTGAGGATTTGTTACATTCAGATCAAGACACAAATAGCAGAAAACAGATACTATATTCAACTAATCACAAGAAATGTGAAATCATGATAAAAAAGCGAAATGCATAAAGGAAAATGCAAGGCCTGTGAGTGACTGAGAGAAACAGACAAAGACACTGATTGATCAGAGCCAGAGGCTGCTTTCTCCACTAATGCTGTAATTCAGTAAAACAGATGAAAAGAACGACTAGCGACAAAGTTTAAAGCTCATTTGAGGCACTTTGTCCATTAACTCGAATGTCACAGCCTCCAGTGAGATTAATATGAGAAATCGATCACTTCAACTAGTGATTTCAGAGACAATGAGCCCAGAAAATGAAAAACAATGAAGATTATTTATGAAGACAACTATATTTTGCATTTAAGACATTATACATCATGTGAGAGTCCTTGTGACCAATCATGATCATTAAGCATTTTCCCCTGTATGTTTACTATTAATATATTTATTTTTATTTAGCAGTGTTGCTTTATGAAAGTCTTGATGATCATCGTTATTGTACAGTATAAAGATGCTGGTTCAACAGATCTAGTCGCCTGGTTTCTGAAGCTCTTCTTCTTTTTCCCAGGACGGGTGTCACAGTGTGAAAAGAAAATACTGAGTGACGGGCGGCTAAATGGATTGAGACGGTCCGACGAGAGAAAGAATAAGAGAAGTGCCAGAGAGAGAGAGCGAGGACGAATAATCCCGCTAATCCAGGCCAATCCCAGCCGCTCAAACTCCTCTGGAGCCACAGACAAAACACGCACGTCTGATGCGCTTTAGACCGGGTGTTTGGGGGATTCAGAGGCCAGCGGTGGGACGCAAAAACACTGAAACACCGGATCAGCGTGACGGGGGAAGACAGGTGGACTGGGACTGAAGGAACAGGACGTGCTGGAAGACGTCCTGGAAGAATCTAACAGGAAGCCAAATGATTGGAGACACAGGATCAGTGTGGATGTGCTCTCAGGTGCCAATGCAGATCTGGGAAGAGATGAAGAGAAATGGATGTTTGGGAGAAGTTCTGATATCTGAAGGAGTCTCTAAATGTTTTTTAAAAGCACGTTGACACTTTTTGGAAGACTTTTTGTGCATGAAACGTCATTTTTCCGCGATCAGCGAGAGCGTGTGATTCTGTGCTCACTGGAAGGTGTTTAAACTCTTGGTAAATCCTATTAGTCTTCGTCACCGGGTTATTTTTACACTCGGGTCGGGATGGGCAGTTGCTCCGTGTCTGACAGTGAGAACGCATGGCTCTCTGTGAACATCTACTGAAGTTATAGCTGGTGTTTATGAGTAGATGTGACGTCATCAGGATGGAGATGGCGCTCTTTCCGAGCCGCTGAGTTTGTGTAAATGACGCTCTTAAAAACTGATTTCAGTGACATTGTGTGCAGAATATCATAATCTAACTGAGAGTTTCTGCTGTCCGTCTTGAAGTTTGAATATTTTTTGTTTTGTTTAATTGATGGCTTTATGATTACGTTTATGCTTATAGCATTAGAAAGTTTATTTCAGCATTTTCTGAATCTCTTTAATGATTATATGACATTAATTTAGCATTTGTCCAGCTGGATTTTTCTAAGAATAAGGCTTTTTTTTGGAAATTTTCAGCATTTTTACTCTTTCCAATCTGCCTCAAGGATTACTTGACATCAATTTTGCATTTATTCATTTATTTGGGTATTGATTGATTTATTAAATTAGAACTAGCAAATTTATTTTTAGTGTTTTTCTGAAATGTTTTCCCACCATTTTCTCTCTCTCAAGCACTTTTAATGATTATTCAACAGTAATTTATTATTTATTACGCATCATTTATCTGGGCATTTGATTGGTTCATAAATTTTTTTGGATCTGTTTTTTCTTTCTTGCTCCGACATTTTTATAGCATTTATTATGCTTCATTTGTCTCTGTGTTTGACTGGTTCTTTACACTAACATTAGGCTTAATTTTGGGAATTTTCTGACGCTTTCCATTCTTTCTTCCGTCTTTTAAAATTTAATTGACATATACCTTTTTTTTCTGCTGCATTTACATCCAACATCTGTTTATACTTGAGGATCACTTCATCCAGCTTTCAGACATTTCGGATCTTCTTTAAGGATCATTTGAATCCCACATTGCCCGTCATGAGTCTGGGAAAGCTTCCGGCGATCAAAGGCCTGGTGTCCAGCTCTCACGGCAAGCGGCGGTTTAAGAGCGAGCTGTCGGTGGACATGATCAGTCCGCCCCTCGGCGACTTCCGTCACACGATGCACGTGGGCCGCGGCGGTGACGTCTTCGGTGACACGTCGTTCCTCAGCAACTTCGGCGGTTCGGCTAACAGCGCTGGCACGCGATACCCGGATTCGCCCTCTGGCTCCAGAACGACACGGTTTTTGTCACGAACTCTACAGCATGTCCGGAAACCCCCCATGCCCCGGCTGAGAGGAGGCTCACGGGATTTCTCCTCCCCTCCACCACCCATCTCGCCCATCATTAAAAACGCCATCTCTCTCCCTCAGCTGAACATGACCAACGGCGGCCTGATGAGGGCGATGCTGCCCACCTCCACCAGCTCACCGGACGACCCGCTCTGCTCCTACGGTACCAACACACGCCAATCACACCAAACACCACTGTAGTTTTGTCTAGAGATGCGTCCACATATGCCTTCTTCCCTACTATACAGTGTGCAAAAAGTGTTTCCAAATTCATAGTGTTCAAAAAACCATAGATGAACAACACCCATAGTAAAGTGTATCACTACTTTCGGCAAGTTTCTGAGATGCCCGTCTGATGGACTCTATCCCATGAGGCCACGGGGCAAGAATGGATCCGCCTGAAAGCTTAGGCCGTGACTTATCAGGCAATGACATTGCAGGCAGCATTACTCCACAAAGATACCTCACAGAACAGTCTTCTGAGGAAGCGTCACGGTTTAATGATCTACAATAAAATAAAGACAGTTTTAGTGTCTAACTAAGCAAATATTTAATTACTAATAACATTAATAATACAACTAGTACTTCCTAGAAGTGACATCAGAAGTGGACAAACACACATTGACCAGCAATCGCAACGGTATTCAGCTATATTTGTTTAGGCCAGTTGTCATGGAATGGGACACACAGGGATATGGTGAGATATCATAGACAACAAATGGTGTGCTGACCTTGAAAAATCAATCAGATGAAGGCGTCTGTTATGAATACAAGCTCCGCGCTCCCCCCTTTGACCCCCCTCTGTAACAGAGTGGAGACAAAGGTAGATCCAAATGCCAAATGTCTTTATTAAGAGGGGTCATACAGGTGGATGGTCAGGACAAGCAGATAACATACACAAACTATAATCCAAGCAGAGGTCGGGGCAGGCAGATAGAGTCGGGAACTGATAACAGCAGGGTCAGGAACAGAATAACAGACTGGTATAACCGCTCAGAAATGTTAACCAGGGCTAAACAAGACTTTGTGGTGTGTGCACGGATAATGGAGTCTTTTATAGTCCAGGTGATGGTTAACAGCTGGTGTGACAAACAGTCCAATGTGTGGGTTTCTGGGAAATGTAGTGTTTGTGTATCAGTATAAGTGTGATAGCTCCCTCTGGTGGTCAGAGGGGGGAGCGCGGAGCTCATATTCATAACAGCGTCTCAGTAGACAGGATGTGACACGATCACTGGATTCAGATGTGACTTGTCCTTCCTCCACATCCTGCCAACAGCTTAACTGACATTACAGTTTACATTCACACTATATAGAACATATGTTTTAATGGTTGCAAAGTTCTATGTCTATGGAAACCATGGAATAAATGAGTAAAAAAAAAATCTGGAGTTACATCAGTTCTAAGAAACATCAGAATCACAAGATATAAACTTGACATTCTGCCTTTATTCCCTCAGAACTGAGATATAAACTCGCACTTGTGAGATATAAAGTCAGAATTTTTTAGCGTCCTGATTCTGACATCCAAAGTGTCATGCCACTGAGGAGGAGACACTGGTCTGAAGGTTCAATAGTTTTATTGAGGAAAGTATGGCAAAAGATACCAGGCGGTGTAGGGTGGCACTGAAGGAATGCTGGAGGATGAGGATGAAGATGAGGATTACCACGGAAGACGAAGGCAGGTGTGTGTGATTAAAACTCGGGTGATCGGGATCGTGTGGGTGGAGTGTTGTGATCTGGTGTTGCGACTTCTGGTGGTTTTGTGACAGTACCCCCTCCCCCAGGGGCTGCTCATGAAGACCTCCGAAGACGGCGACGTGGGCGACCTCTGCCTCTGGGAGCTGGGCGATTAGGGTTGGTTTGATGGAATTCCGTGAGCAATGTGGAGTCAAGGATGTCCTTCCGAGGTACCCATGAACGCTCTTCGGGTCCATATCCCTCCCAGTCAGCCAAATACTTGAGATGGCCAGCTCGCCTACGAGAGTCCAAGATAGCCCTCACGGTGTAGATGGAGCCCTCTTCTAAGGGACGAGGTACGTCAGCAACACCAGATCCTGAGGAAGGAGAGACCAGAGGGTTAGTATAAGGTTTGAGTAACGATACATGAAAGGTTGGTGAAATACGGTACTGGGCAGGCAGGTTGAGACGGTAAGTGACCTCATTTATTTGTCGCTGGATAGTGAAAGGCCCAATATAACGAGGACTTAGCTTACGGCAGGGGAGTCGGAGACTAATGTCCCTGGTGGACAACCAGACCCTTTCTCCAGGGAGATAAGAAGGATTGGCTGATCTCCTCGTGTCAGCTTGGATCTTATGTTTCCTAATAGCTCTCTGAAGTTGGGTGTGCGCAGAGTCCCAAACCCTCTCGCTTACCTCAAACCAATGGTTAACTGCGGATACTTCTGAAGGTTCCTCAGGGTGGTTGGAAACCAAGCACGCACTGGAAAGGTGTTAACCCTGTGGTCGGTTGTCGAAGGGAATTCTGGGCATATTCAGCCCATGGAAAAAATTTGAACCAGTTGTGCTGTTGATTGTGACAGTATGATCTTAGGTAGCGGCTGATCTCTTGAATCTTTCTTTCTGTTTGACCATTGGTTTGAGGATGATAACCTGAAGAGAGCCTGACCGAGACTCCCAATAACTTAAAGAATGCATTCCAGACACGAGAGACAAATTGAGGACCACGATCAGAGACTATATCTCCAGGAAGCCCAAAGTTTCTAAATATGTAATGAAATAGCATTTGTGCCGTTTCCATGGCGGTCGGGAGATTCTTAAGAGGAATTAGGCGGCAGGCCTTGGAGAATCTATCTACTGCAATCAGAATACATGTTTGGTGGTCGGACGGTGGAAGGTCAGTCACAAAACCAACTCCAATATGCGACCAGGGTCGTCTTGGGATCGGCAAAGGAACTAATTTGCCCTCAGGTAAGCGACAGGGGTTCTTGGCCATTGCGCAGGTGGAGCAACCCTTGATGAATCGAGCAACATCCCTGGACATACCTGGCCACCAGTATCTTTGACATAGGAGTGATAGGGTTTGATGATTACCTATATCGTAATTTTGCTCTGCAGAGGATAATTTCTTTGAGAAGAAGGCACACGGGTGAAGTGTGGATGGGATTCCCTGGCATTGGAATAGTACAGCTCCAACCCCTGTCGATGAAGCGTCAACCTCCACAACGGAAGGCAATTTGGGGTCAGCATGGACCAGGATTGGGGCCGTACAGAATGCGTACTTTAGGTTTTGGAAGGCTTCACTGGCAGAAGTGTTCCAGGAAAACAGAGTATCGAGGAGTACTAAGAATAATTGGAGTGAGATTCAGGTGTGAAATGGCAGGCGTTAAAGTAACGTTAATCACGGCTAGACGAGGTGGTCTTACAGGGCACTCTGACAGCAGATGATTGTTAGCTCCACAATAGAGGCAGAGATGTTGAGTAATGCGCCGATTACGTTCAGAGCCGGTGAGATGGTAAGCGTCTACTTGCATAGGTTCTGGTGAAGATGATAAAGGGCTGGCTGTAGCAACGGGAATCTGAGGATGCCGGGGAACTGGGTTCTGATCTATAGCTGAGAGGTGTTGAGCAATCTTAATAGACTTGGTAATGAAAGTCTCCAACCCCGTGTTGTCATCATAAATGACCATCTGCAAGTGGATAGTTGGTGACAAACCTTAACGGTATGCGGTGAGAAAGGCTGTCTCGTTCCAGCCGCTGGCTGCCGTGAGTGTATGGAAACGAACTGCGTAGTCCTCTACGATGGACTGACCCTGGCGCAGGTGGTAAAGTTGATCATGAACTGAGAGCACCTCATTGGACAGACTAAACACCTCTCTAAAGTGTGACGTGAAGGCCTCAGTGGAGCGTATAGCTGGGGAGTTGGACCCATATAAAAATCTCGCCCATTGTAGGGCTTGGCCAGATAACAAGGACATAATATATGCGATCTTGGACTTATCTGTTGGAAATCGCTGTGGTTGCATTTCAAAAACCAGGGAGCACTGCATTAAAAAGCTGTTGCAATCCCCTGCCATGCCAGAGAACGGCGCTGGTTGGGCTACGGGACTCGACGCCCCATCCTGCGAGGAAGTAAGCGCCGAGGTGAGTGTGGCTAATGTTTGTTGGAAACACTGGATGAGTTCGGTGACCAGATCAGGAGAGGGATTAGCGGTGGCATTGTCCTCCTTAATTCACCCTTCCTTTGGTGGTCCGGTCTTCTGTCATGCCACAGAAGAGGAGACACTGGTCTGAAGGCTCAATAGTTTTATTGAGGAAAGTATGGCAAAAGAGACCAGGCGGAGTAGGGTGGCACTGAAGGAATGCTGGAGGATGAGGATGAAGATGAGGATGACCACGGAAGACGAAGGCTTCGATCAGGCTTGAATGAAGAACGTGAAGGAGTCGAGTAAGTCGTCTGCACACACTGACGAGACCGGACAAGGAGTGGATGGAACACTGTAGATATATATAGAGTCCTTAATAGCTGGTGCGGGTGTGTGTGATTGAAACTCGGGTGATCGGGATCGTGTGGGCGGAGTGTTGTGATCTGGTGTTGCGGCTTCTGGTGGTTTTGTGACACAAAGACACAAGAGGACTTTTCTTTCTCTTATTCCATGGATCTCACCGATGTTCCTCTATCTGTTAACCGCAGCTCTTTTGTCACCACAATGCGTGTGCAGTTGCAGACGTTACTGCGACGTCCACTAGAATTAGTGTTATAGTTCTCGTTAGTGTTAATTGCCTCTACAAATGACTGTACCCTCAAATCGCTGATCCAATGTGGGTACGGTGTAATATTACACAGGTGTAAATTCCTTTTTAACAATAGGGTTTATAGATGCTAGTGTCCATGGCGGAGTTCAAAATAAATCTTTTCTTTTCAACTGAGTTGCCAGTTTGATAAATGTCAAGTGATTATTATACATCAAGCACAAACTATGCCCTTCTGGTGAACTCAGTGTCCAAATTCACTCACTCACTTTCTTTCACACGCTCAAGTGAGTTATATTAGTGGACTAATGTTGGGAGTGGTGAATGAGGGTATAGAGGGCGATTTCAGATAAATCCTCTATATATGAAGAGTCATGCAGGAACTGGGCTACTCCACAGCGGTTGACATCCCAGTCGCTCTAAAGAAGTCTGAATATAAACATTATTGCATGCGTACTGTAGTGATTCAGGGTAACCAGTCAAACTTGACCCACTCCAAGTGGGATTCAAACCAGGGTCTCAGACCACAGTGGGAGTGAGGTTCACACACAGCTCCTACTATTCCATCAGGATAAGACAGAATCATAATAGATGGAATTATGATGTTCTCGTTCATTCAGTGCCGTTCAATGTAGTAAATTTTGAGCAAATGTTTTTTACGTAGTGTATTTTTAATGTGCTTTATCATAATTGTGATCATGCCTTTAGACTCCACCTCCTTACCTCTGAATTTCTTGATAACCACTCAGATAGAGAAGACACCAAACATGGAAAGAGTTGATTGTGTCACAGTTTCAGTCATAGTTTCGTTCCTTTTGGCTTCAGCAACAAAATAACTGAGCTTTCGTACTTGGGTCAGAACTGAACGCTGCAGTGGAAATTAACAAAAACTGCATTTATAAACACATTAACTCCTGCACACATTTCTGCTGTGAAAGCTGTTTCTACCGAAATCTGTTTCTACCTCACCTGATTCTTTGATTGGTTTGTTGTTTGAAACTGACGTTGATCTTCTGCTGAATCATTCTTTAACGGGAATGCACACACCTGCACGCACACACACACACACACCTGCATTAAATGAAGCAGAGACTCACAGTTGAGAAATGGAGTGAAGAAAAGTGCAGCGCTGTTTTCAATGGTGTGTCTAATGTCTCTGGAATCCTGGAGTTTCCCTTATTCTGGGAAATCCAAAACCATCAAAGACTGACATGAAGACAAACTAAATATAACACACACACACACACACACACACACAGACACTCAACACAAAGGTTTCATGCTTCCACCTACTGGACATGTTACATGTTGCGACCATATTACAAGAGCTGTTCCTTTTATTGTTATGTTATTAAATTAATGTCGTCATTTGTGTGACTCATTATAAAAATTGTCAAATTTACATCAGGTTTTGTGATTTTAGCCCCAGTTCTGCTGTCATTAAAACAAAAACAAAAATCACAAGACAAAGATGACAGATGAAAGAAGACACTTTTACCCTAAGCAACTGCATTCAAGGTGGACATTTAAATTTATATTGATTTATATTGAAACCTTGATGTATGTTAGTTTTTTTCAATACAGCTTTTTACTCCAACTTTTTTGCTAAGAATACATACTTTATAATGAATTTAAAAAATACTTTACTGAACCGCCTATTCGATTTTTTTAACTACTGTAATACATTGAGAATGCAGAATGAGAAACTTTGAGAGTTTTAAATGAGGCCTTATATTATTATGATACAAAAATTCTGTCCTAAAATAAGCTTTGTGAAATATAGATATATCTCCATATTTCCAAGCCGTTGTCCCACGATCACAAGAAAATATTAATGCATGGCCTCTGATAACTTTCATAATATGAGCTCAATGCTGTTCGGATCCCATTTGAGGACAAACTCTATAGGACAGCACGTGATTTTCTCCATGAGGAATGGATTGGATAGAGAAAGTGTCTCTGTATAAAATAAGAGGGACTGATGATAGAAAAAAACATGTACAAAGCACATATTTTGATATGATAAATCGTTCGTGTTAATTAATAAAGAAAATAGTCTATATCACACTTAACTAATGTGAAAGATCTTCTGAAACATGTTGTTCTTCTCCTCTCCTGCAGATCTTCGTTCTGGTTTCGTCACGCTGCCTCGTTTTTCTCGACTGGACCAGAGCTTTGCAGAAACATCTGAGCTGCTCAACTCAGACAGTCGACAGAGTTCCCTGCCGGAGAATAGCGACGTCTCATTGACTCGCTCTGATTCACTCTCGTCCTTCACGGTGGACCTCGGCCCGTCCCTCATGAGCGAAGTTCTGGAGCTGATCGACAGCTCCTGCTGCCTCATCTCCAGCCGTCAGGATCAGGATCAGGAGGAGCCGAGCTCTGTGTTTGAGATGGAGACAGAAGCTTCAGACAGACGTCCGTTCAGAGCAGACGTCAGGATTGAGCCCCGCAGGTTCAAGCAGGCTGCTAGCATGCTAACTCTTCACTTTGGAGGAGGAAGACCTGAAGAGGAGCGGCAGAGAGCTTCATCTTTCAGACACACAAGAGCACCGTACAGCTTCACTGAGACGGAGGAGGAAATCAAAGTATGAACATCTGTTGTGATATTAAAAACCAGTTTGGCTTCAGAGACAGTCAAGTTTTTTTAATAATTATTTTGAAGTCCACATAAATTTGACAGGATTCTGAATTTTTGGAAATAAGAATCCATTTTGAAATCCTAAAGGACCTGAAAGAGACCAGCTGTGCAGTCTATGCGTGACCAGACAGTCTATGGATTGTTTCTGTACAGACGAGCATCATCAAGAGGAACATTCAGCTGTTAATGACTCTCTTTGTCTTGTCAATTAAACTGTGAACTCAAACATAAATAATGGACTTTTAATTTTACATTCTTATGTTGCTTATGTGTGAATATATATATGCACTTACACAACAGATCGATTTGACTAGTTCATTAAACATACATCTAAAAATGTCTGGTAAAGCCAATGACAACACAAAGAAGATTAAGTGATCATTAAATCTGTATAGTTTTCTTTATGACATTAATATTTTATATTTCGTAATCTCTAACTGAATCACTTGTCCAGTTTCATACATGCAGATGATGGAATTAACATGTATTTAAATGCAAATATGTGTCATTTAAATGAATCACACACATGAATAATGCTCATATAGGCAGTAAATAATGTTAGATTTGTTTATACAGTTAAAATAAAGATATTTTCAGGAATAGATCATTGTGTTTTTATTGAAAGTAACATTTTAAATGTTTTACCAATTCAGCTGGTTGACGCATTAAGAGCGATTGAGACGAAAAAAAATACTTTAATAAATCATCTAATTACGTGCCTCAAATCACAATTAGAGAGCAGAGTTCTGTCTTGCTTCATGAATATTCAACCATTATGTTAACGAGGCAAAATAGATTGGACGTTTTAGCGCTTTTCATGTGAAGAAACTCGATTAACTCTCATTTTAATTTAACATATTGTTTTAAAATGTATGCTCGTCAATCACATTTCAGAGTTTTGATAGGAAATTGCCTGGTTCCCAATAGTTTAAAGAGTCAGGACAACAGATGTGTCGCTGACGCGCAACGGAAACAAATTACAGTAAACATTTATTAAGACTTTATATTTTATGGAAACTTCATTGTGAAAACAATTTTCAGTGCTGTTTTTGTTGAAAGAAAGAGCTGAGATAAGGTAAATTAAAATGATTAGATTAGAGATTACTCTCTTTGTCAAGGCAATGACAAAGATAAAAGCTTAATAAAATAATAATCAACCATAAGTACCAGAAGCAGAACGTTATCATACAAGTTAAATTTTGTTTCAACCCAAATTTGGGTCAGATATGAATTAGCCCAACTGTTGGGTTTAGATTTTAACTAAACGGTTCTAATCTCTAATTTTAAATTATTTACAAAATATAATTCACATTAAAGCTAGCAAGAACACGTTTATTTTTAAAACTCTTAACAGTATAATTTGTACAGTTATAATCATATAGCTTTTCATAAAGGATTATTTTGTATTTTAGACCAAATTTTTACTTTGTAAAGATCTGTAAAAACAAAACAAAATAAATATATTTGCAGGAATATGTTTCTGCATTTCTGTAGCAGATGTAAACTGTTTAAGATACTTTAATTGATGTTGCCTGCAATATTTTAAACTAAAACTACTTTTTTTTATTTTTTATTATGCTGCACAGTTCTGTCCCGTGCAGCTCCAACACTAGACTGGTCAAGTGCACTGGCTGGAGATCATCATCAGCTGTATTTCCACCACAGGATCCTCTGCTTTCTGATGGTGGCAATGTGTGTGCAGTCTATGGCACCAATCACATTAGTGTGATATTTACTGGCATGATCATGATTTCATAATCTCTATGATCAATTATAATGTACCTGTAATAACGAAAAAGCTCTCTTCAACAACTTGGGGTCTTAAGTGGTTTGCTTTATAGGTCTTGCAATTCTATTTTCATTAATTAACTTCTTCTTTTTTTTTTTTTTGCAGAACAGCGCAAGTGGTAAAGATGACCATTTTGTAGAATATTTTAGCATTTACTTTTACTTGTTCACAAGTGGCTCTAATATAAAAGAGGATTATGAAATACAATTATTATAAGACAATATAATTACACACACGATCACTAGGCTACTCACAAATTGAATTTGTCAGCAACTTTTTGCCAGTCCTCTATTTGAAGTGTTGCCTTGTGTTTTAATTAAACACTGAAATTCAGCGACGCACCCCCGAGAAACACTGTGCGCGCTCTTTCAGCATGCTCGCTGACCAATCAAAATGTTGCTGATCAATGTTTCAGCACATGAACGCACAATGATCTCAGATAACTCAATCCAGCTATACTAATCATCAACAACTGGAGCGTTCGAAGAACCGAATCATCCAGATCATAGTTAGCGCGATTATCTATAAAAGGTGGAGATTTCTGCCTTGGGCCTGGACCGGCAAATCAGCGCCGCAAAGGGTGATCCTCAAGTGACGTGGAGTGAAGTGGCAGCTACCCCACCCTGGAACCTGGTCCGGGACAAGTGGGGCAACAGCCATCGGAAACAGGCCCCCAGAAATGCTTCAGTGAAGCCCAAACCTCGCCTGAATCCTCCCAAAGGGAAAAAAACTGGTGGTATTGTTGGGACTGGTACTGGAGGAGACCAAGTCATTAAGTCTAAGCTGGTGAGTGTATTTGCAACAAAATTCTCACCTGATTTAGACTCTGAGACTTTGACTAGTTACATGAAAGATAAACTTGGGCGTGATGTAACCTGTCAAAAGATTGTACACAGCCGGTTCAGTTCTTTTAAAATAACTGCAGAGTGCAAAGAAGTGGGTGAAATGTATAATCCAGAGCTGTGGCCTGAAGGCACTTTTGTGCGGAGATTTTATGAGACACGCAAACCTAAGTCTTCAGTGGGGCTAATGTCAGTGATGAATATGCCTTTAATAGGGGCTGGGGTACATGATGCCTAGTGCTAGACACAGTGATGGTGGTCAGAGTGATATCATACAACTCACGAGGCTTGCGCCTAGGACAGACTGCTGGGTACAGAGCGCATCGTGTTGTTGTTGACCAGCTACTGGAGAACACAGACATTCTCTGCTTGCAAGAGACATTTTTAGCCAAACAGGACCTTGATAAACTTAATTCTGTTCACAGTGAATTCCATGGAGCAGGAGAGTCCACAACGGATTTAGGCACCAGAATGGTACTTGGTAGAATACCTGGAGGTGTGGCCATTCTGTGGCCCAAGAAATATGACCCAATGATCAGTATTATCAGATTGGAGGTGGACTGGTGTATTGCAATTCAAATTGTGCATGAAATGAATGTTTTTATCATTTTAAGTGTTTATACTCCATATGATTGCTATAAAAATGAAGATGAATATATGAATAGATTGGCATTTTTAAACTCCTATATTAAGGAATGTACATATGCAAATATATTTGTGATGGGTGATTTGAATGCAGACATTTCTGATGACAAATCTATCTTTGGTCAGCATTTGGTGCAGTTCTGTCATGACAGTAAACCGGTTCTCTCCAGCATGAAATTACTCCCTGTAGATAGTTATACTTACATCAGTGAAGCATGGCACACAGCATCCTGGCTGGATCATGTAATCTGTACAGCTGATGCTCATGAAAGTCTGGAAATAGTTGAAATTTTGTATGAGTTGACTACCACTGATCACTTACCTGTCTCTATGACGATAAATGTTGAGAACCTACCTGACTGCAGCAGATCGATAGAAGCTGGTGTCAATGAGGTTAAAGTGAATTGGGCTAAACTATCAAAAGAGGATGTCTTATTTTATTGTGGGAGGACAGACGTTCTCTTAAGAGAAGTACACCTTCCTAGGGATGCTATTTTATGTTCAAATATTAACTGTGATGATGATATTCACTGTAATGACCTATGTAAAATGTACAATAGTATGGTGAGCGCTATACATGAGGCTAGTAGACCCTTACAGAAACATTCCAGAAAGTCTACGAATACCAAGCCTGGTTGGACCAAGTATGTAGCTGACCATCAAGAAGCCGCTAAAATGGCTCATAGAGCCTGGGTTATAGCTGGTAGACCCAGACAGGGGCCAGACTTAGAGCACAAGAAACGTCTCAGGTTACTTACGTAACCCTAGTTCCCTTAGAGGGAACGAGACACTGTGTCAAAACTATTAGTAACTGTTAGTAAACCTTGCCTTGTGCTCACGTCTGAGTTGCTTGTTCCATCATGGCAATGGCAAACTCCAAGCGCTAGAACTCGGAACTGCAAGCTCATTCTCAACTAGATGCTTCACCTCAGCCTCCATAACTTGGCGTTTAGTAGGGTTCAGTCTAGAATCATTTAATGGGTGGATGATCACCTACATCAATATCATGTTTCAGCAAGTCATGAAATCCTTCCCTTGTGAGTCAGATCGGCACTGAAATTATACTTTTTTTGTCCAGAAAGCATGTTTGATATCATTTTCATATGTTTCAGAAATGTACACGGAGCAGTGTTCTTGAAACATTTTCACTTGGATTTTGCTTTGTAACATATTGACAATGTGGGGACGATTTGGAAATCCATTGCCGCTTGTATATATATTCTTTCATTTTTCTTATTTGTACCTATATTCTTTTCTTTGTCTTAATTTTCATATGTTTCTTTGTTTTATTTTTCATATTTTCTTTTCCCTTTCTTATTTGAATGATTTGTAAAGAGTGATTTATAATCAAGTTAGGGATTTTTATTAGTTAAAACCTTTCTTTACTCTTCTGTAGTTTTCCATCGAGTAAGGATGAATATTGTCTGCACTTCTCAACAGATAGAGAATGTTATCAGAATGTTGTGGGTACTGTTTCTGTTGAGAGTTGGAGCCTGAGCCGAGTTCAGCCTTGGAGAAGCTGTATGTATGTGTGTGCGTTAATATGGTCTGTATTGGTGAGGTTATTAACTGGCACCATCAGGAGACGGAATGACTTGTTGTTCTCGACAAGCCACGTCACGAACCCGTCAACCATGTGATCAACGAAGATAAGCTTCAGACTGTCTGCTCTTGTGTGGAAAATTACTAGTTTTGTTTTTCTTTCTTTCTTTCTTTCTTAGCCAATCACAATCATTTAACCGTCATCATTGACGTAGTTAGCACCCTCTGTTAGAGTATAATTGCTGTAACAATGTTATTGTATGTGGGGCGGCCTACGAACTCCTTGTGAGACCTGAAGCTGGCTTCTGCTGATGAAACTGCAAACTAAACTTCACTAAAATGTCTTCTATTGACTGCACTTCTGACTCCTGGTCTTCATTCAACATATCTGGTCCTCGGGTCTTAACTGTAAATCCCCTACAACAACATATGACATATAGCCCAAAATTGATGTCCAAATAATGATGTTAAAAAAACATTTTCTGCTAACATTAGATGAATATTCATTAGAACATTTATCAAACAATAATGACAGTATGTGATGATTTTGTAGGGAATTAACTCTATGGTTCTAATGTTCTGCAACTTTAAATGTGAGTGTGGATAGTATGACGAGATGTTCTCGCGATGATATCGCGAGAACAGCGCCGCGCGATTTAGATCGCAGGTGAAGACAGTCTGGGGAGTTGAGAATGCAGAGAGGGAGACGGGAGACGCACTTTGTAATCCGCGTCTTTAACGTCACGTTACAATCTAATTGTTGTTCAATAAAAAACAGTATTAAGTTCACTGGAGCTACTTGTGAGTGTCCTCCATATAACGAGTGAAACAGCATCTGAGAAGCCAAGAACCCACGACCAGCGCGGGGTGAGAACTGTTATAACGTTACACTGGTGGCAGCGCGGTTGGCTTTTTGAGTGTATTTTGGGAAACTTGTTTTTTCATATTGAACAACGTGAATGTCGCCGCTTTAATTTGCAGAGCCGTTTAATCTATCGTCTTTTAATTTTTTTACACGAGCTAATTTTTTATTTATTTTTTTGCATATTCGGATTACGTGCACCTCCCCCCCTTAAAATGGCGGACGACGAGCTCGACGCAGCTGCATTGCAAAGAGACAGACACATGGCGGATGAATCATATCCACATATGCCATTTAGAATTGAACTTCCTGCTCCTTTTTCTGGAGATGGTAAAGAGCCATTTAATGTGTGGACACAAAGATTCGAAGTAGCACTTAATGTCTCATCTGCACCACTGGATAAGGCCAAACTTCTCCCAGCAAAGCTTACTGGTCCAGCATTTGCATACTGGCAGTCTCTCTCCCCTATGGTGAAAACTGACTATGACTTGACTAAAGCCAGTTTGAGCTCTTTTTTCGGACGTACAACTTTTCTGGCCACATTTCAGACATTTTTGAATGCTCGTCCCCGTAAACCTCAAGAACCTCTGGAAGTTTATGCTGCTGAGCTCACAAACTTAGTGACTGAAGCATTTCCTCAGTATGATGCAGCAGCACGGAATTGTGAAGTTTTTCGCAGATTTGTGACTGGCTTAGATCCAACACTCCAACTGAAAATCCATGAGCACGGTGCTGTGACTTTGGACAATGCTTTGAAAGTGGCTGCTCAATGTGAACGTGCTCAGTTGGCCATTAGTGTGGCTAACCCTTCAGCTGTCATGCCTGTGATGGTGAATCCACACCCATCATCTGCCACAGTGACATCATCTCACATCACTGAACTGGCATCAGCCATCGCAGACCTCCGAACCGACCTACACACCTTACGTCAGACTCACCTGCGGCGAACTGATGAACGCATGGACCAGCTCTCGCAGCGGATTTCCAGCCTTCAGGACGAGGTGACATCTTCCACTCATTCTCCACATCGGACCTGTGCAGCTGTGAACTCGTACATCACAGCGCGACATCGCCAGCCTGATCGGGCCGACCATCACTTACACCGGGACTGCAGCTGTTCTTCACAACGTCCACAGAGAGGTCGACGGCAGTACCATGACTGCTGTCCTCCACGACACCACCATGATTATTCAGATAGCAGTCCAACACCTCCACATGATGACTTCTACCGTCAACGACGTTGCAGCTACTCCCCTTCCTCCCGCGGTCACGACTCACACACTTCCCATTACACACAGTCTGACCAATACACCCCCAACAGACATCATTATGGTAGCTCAAGCTCAGGTTACTCACCATCACGAGACCGCCAACCTGATTTTGAATATGAACACAGAACCCGTTATGTCCGTTCACCTTCACCAAGCCGCCAGTATAGAAGCCCCAGTTATCGTAGACATAGCTCGCCATCGCCACCCCCCCATTCCCAAGGTTTGCCAAAATCCCTCACACGACATGTACATTTCTCCCCATCTCGCAAGGGGACAGCCCCTTTCTCACCGTCTCAGGGAAACGAGTAGAAGCTGTCATTAGGGACCAATTGCCAGCTTCATCCCCATCAATGGTCCACTCTGATTCAGTGGGTTTAGAAACTACTCCACCTACACCATTCATTCAAATTGCACTTGCCGGTACTGAACTTCATGCTTTGGTTGACACAGGGCCAGGGCTTTCTCTCATTACGGATGACTGTCGTAGATCAATTCCAGCTTTGTCTACTCAGTCTATTAGCAAATCATTTGTGTTAGCGTCATCGGTTACTGGACAGCTATTGGACATTCTTGGCTCTGTAACAGTTCCTATACACATTGGAGAGGTAACATTTCCTCATGTATTCCATGTGAGACGTGCAGCTACTCATCCTGTCTTAATAGGATGGGATTTCTTAATTGAACATTCAGTCACTATTGACATCCCACATGCACGTCTACAACTTTATAATACGTCAGTGCCTCTTTCACTGCCCCAGTCACTAATTCCAGTACAAAGTTCTGTCGTCAGTGTCACTCAGGTGTCTGTTCCACCGCTATCAGAGATGGAAATTCCCATTTTTGTCAAAGATAATGGTGTAGCAAATCCTTACACAGACACGTATGTGGGTATACTGGAACCTCAGCCCCCTCCAGTCGTGACTTTAGGGGTAGCTTGAACACTAATGTCGGTTCAGAATGGAAAGGGCATTGTTAGAGTTGTTAACCCGACTAATGAAACAGTCTCTCTTGAAGCCGGATGCCCTTTAGGTCAACTATTCTCTGTAACTGGCAATAATCATGATGAGTATGCGTTAGTCTCAGCTGTGACGGCTTCTACAGAAGCTGTCTACCCAGTGCCTGATGTGCATCTTGGGGATACACACTTAAATGCGAAAGAACAAGTACAGCTCAAGAGCTTGCTGACAGAATTCGCTATCATCTTTAGCTGTCATTCTCATGACTATGGCAAAACCAATTTGATCAGACATAGCATCAACACTGGTGACGCAAGTCCAATAAAACTGCGCCCCTATAGAACGTCACCAGCTACTAAATCTGTATTACAACAAGAGGTGTCAAAACTCTTAGAACACAACATCATTGAGGAGTCTCACAGTCCGTGGTCAGCACCGGTTGTGCTGGTTCGGAAAAAGGACGGCACACACCGGTTCTGTGTAAATTACAGACGCCTCAATAATGTAACAATCAAAGATTCACACCCTCTTCCTCGGGTGGACGACGCACTTGATAGACTTTCTGGAGCCAGAGTGTTTAGCACAAATGACTTGACTGCTGGTTACTGGCAAATACCACTTAATCCAGATGTCAAAGAGATAAACTGCTTTCTCCACTGGAACGGGACTATATCAATTTCGCATGATGCCAATGGGAATCTCTAATTCTCCGCCCAGTTTCCAGCGCTTAATGGAGCTTGTGCTTAGGGGTCTGCACTGGAGTATTTGTTTAATCTACTTAGAAGATATTATTGTCTACAGTGCCGATTTCCCACAGCACCTTCAGCACTTGCGTGAAGTCTTCCAACGATTTCGTACTGCTGGACTTAAGCTTAAGCCGTCCAAATGCCATCTTGCACACTCTTCCGTTACTTTTCTGAGCCACCGTGTTTCTAGTGCCGGTGTTGAGCCAGACCCATCTAACATAGAAAAGGTAAAGTCATGGCCAAACCAAACATCCGCCACACAGGTCCGGGCTTTTCTGGGCCTGTGCTCGTATTATCGTCGATTCATAAGACACTTTGCACGCACAGCTGAACCATTGTATCATCTCACACACAAGGGAGTATCATTTGCTTGGTCAGTTGAAGCAAATGAAGCTTTCAGCGTACTGAAGCAGGCACTGACGTCCCCACCGATTATGGCGTTTCCAAATCTTTCAATTCCTTTCTTACTTTACACTGATGCCTCCATCCATTCAGCAGGTTCTGTTCTTTCACAACAGGTGGAAGGAAAAGAGCATGTCATTGCATATGCTAGCCATACGCTCTCCGCTTCAGAAAGAAAATGGTCCACATTTGATAGGGAATTGTACGCCACTGTGTGGTCAGTTCGTCACTTCCGACACTATGTTGCTTGCCATCCATTCACTATCATCACTGATCACAAACCCTTGGTCGGTCTCAAGAAACTTCCTTTAGATCATGACCCTACTGGTAGACGAGCACATTGGGCTATAGAATTGGACCTTTATGACTGGAGTGTCGTTCACCGTGATGGTGCTAAACATCTTAATGCGGACGCTATGTCTCGACGGCCAGAGAC
Organism: Rhodeus uyekii; assembly: GCA_037043235.1. Taxonomy (NCBI): domain Eukaryota; kingdom Metazoa; phylum Chordata; class Actinopteri; order Cypriniformes; family Acheilognathidae; genus Rhodeus; species Rhodeus uyekii. The sequence goes on from JAWRVZ010000083.1 coordinate 1,508,675, forward strand.
CAGTTCTCTGGAACTGGACAGTTGTCTTCTCAGTGATGCGTCTACTGTGGCAACTTAGACGACATCAATGACTTCGCAAACACCACCGGTGTTAACACCTTCCCAAACACTACCCATGAACAAAAATGTGTCTTTGCCCACACGGGTTCCAAGCCACACAATGTTAAATCTTGTTGAAATCCAAAGTGATTGGAACGTTATGGAACAACAAAAGTCAGATCCAGATTTATTCCCCTGGACACAGCGCTCAAGGATGATCATGTTTTTAGTTCATCGACACCAGGCACGCCAGCAGAGTTTGCGAACAAGCTACACAAGAGATTGACCTCTGCCTACCATCTGGCAACTGCTCACCGTGACCGGGCACAAGACCAACAACGTTTGAACTATGATCGTCATTTGAAATACATTCCCTATAACTGTGGTGACTTGGTATTAGTGGATGATCCTGCCCACTGTCACAACAAACTGTCCACGTTGGGTAGGACCATATGAGGTTTTGCAACCAATATGCTCCTCTGGTATTTCCACTCCTGTCAATTTTGAAGTTCAGGATGTAACTAGACCTCATGCGAAAGCAAAAATCATACATTATAATCGTATGAAACCTTACGTCACGGACTCAAGGAACACACACACCCTTACTCCCCCTAACCCCCCTGTTCCACCGAACACTCTGAATACTTTATCAGGACTCCTTCCACCCCACATCACACCATTGCCACCGGGACTCCCCGCACCACAGGTCCCGTTGACACCATCATTGCCCCATTTGCAACCTCACCACGTACAACAACCTACCATCCCACAACCCTCCAGCTATACCGTAAATGCACAGGAAAACTGTGGCACCCTGAACTCTGAACTGGTTCCTCCAACACGGTGCACACCTAAAACTGGACTACAAACAGTGGTTTCTGAGTTACCTGAAACTCCAGTGTCCACTCGGGAGATGCTCCCTAGGACACGTCGGTTACCTAATCGTTTGAAAGACTTTACTCTTTACTAATTGGCTAAATGTTCTTTAAATGCAAGGTTCTTTATTGTGTATGCAAAGTTGATGTATAACAATTGTGATTCGTAGCTTCCTGCGATATGGGTTCCCTTATGGGCCTATTTGATTTATTTTATTTCAGTATTGGTAACATGTTTTGTTAGTCAATGTTTTATATTTTTTTGGTTCAGATTGGGGACATGTTTTCTTCCTTGTGGGGAAGGATTGTTATAGAAATGAAGACAATTCTTATTGGGTAAGGAAGTATTATGTAGGGAATTAAATCTATGGTTCTAATGTTCTGCAACTTTAAATGTGAGTGTGGATAGTATGACGAGATGTTCTCGATGATATCGCGAGAACAGCGCCGCGCGATTTAGATCGCAGGTGAAGACAGTCTGGGGAGTTGAGAACGCAGAGAGGGAGACGGGAGACGCACTTTGTAATCCGCGGCTTTAACGTCACGTTACAATCTAATTGTTGTTCAATAAAAAACAGTATTAAGTTCACTGTAGCTACTTGTGAGTGTCCTCCATATAACGAGTGAAACAGCATCTGAGAAGCCAAGAACCCACGACCAGCGCGGGGTGAGAACTGTTATACAGTAATAGTGTAAACTCACGCGCGTTACAATTTCATGAACATTGTTTTTGAAAGTGTTTAATAAAGAGATTTATAATCCAAGCTACAAAGCATTCCCATGTTCCAATGATAAAACGGCACACACAACTTCATTCCTTTGAGTTTGGTTGTCATTCTAAATGTTTAAAGAACATTTTCTCCCAAAACTATGAGGACATTCATAAAGCCTTCTACAAACAATGTATAAATAACGTTATTGTGAGAACATTGTTGAAGATCAAACATTCGTTTAACGTTACTGGAAGAACATTTGTGCATAACTTTCAGAAAGTCTGACAATGAGTCAAAGAGTTATGACAATGTTTCCTGTTATCTGGGGACAAATCATTCCTTCAAAAAGTCCTCCTAGAGATTTTAATATAGTCTTTTAAGTCAATCAGCGTCATTCCATGTGATTTTGAAGCATGAGTTGTAATAGTTTTCTTTAGTTCTTGAATGCTGTCGCAATAGTTTGGGTTTGATGGTGCCATCGGTGGACTCTCCTCCCAGAGCGGAGCAAAATACTTCACATCATTCTCATCATCAAATCTAATGACATCACTGACACTTTCTGCATACATTTCATCTTTAGCAGCAAGTTATGTCATCTCATCCAGTTTCTCTTTCAGTCTTCTCCATCCCTCCATGCTTTTCCCTGTCTGAAACGCTCTGAAGCACAAACACACAGCTGGGATTCAGTCTGACCTTCTTCATCCTCAGGAATGCTGAACAACAATCTGAAGAATCTCCTGTAAAACTAGATTCTCTAAAAAATGAATAATAAGTTAATTTCAGATTAATGTCTATTAAAAGCGGTATGGCCTCATCGTCTGCTCCCTGAACTCTGCCTTCAAATATTTATTTTCTCCACTGCATGGATCCTCATGTGTCGCTTCAGGTTACTTTTAATAGTGAAACTCTTCGGGCACTGATCACATGTGTGCGGTTTCTCTCCGGTGTGGATCATCTCATGTGTTTTCATAGATGATGAAGCATTGAATCTCTTGTCACAGTGTGAACACTTGTAAGGTTTTTCTCCAGTGTGTATTATCTGGTGTTTTATTAAATATCTCTCTGTAATGAAAGTCTTCTCACACTCAAAGCACATGTACTCTCTCACACCAGTGTGTATTTTCTGATGTCTTTTTAAACTTTGCATCAGTGAAAAACTCTTTCCACACACAGAACATATATGTGGTTTCTCTTTTGTATGAATTCTCAGGTGTGTCTTCAGGTTTGACACCCAAATAAACGTTTTAAAACATTGATCACATGTGTATATTTTCTCTCCCGTGTGGATTCTCATGTGTACTTTCAGAGTCCCTGATGTTGTGAAACTCTTCTCACACTGATCACATGGGAATGGCTTCTCTCCTGTGTGGATTCTCATGTGACACTTAAGACTGTTTTTGATTGTGAAACTCTTCCCGCACTGAACACATGAGAACGGTTTCTCTCCTGTGTGGATTCTCATGTGTTCTTTCAGGTGTGCTGATTGTGTAAAACTCTTCCCGCACAGATCACATGAGAACGGCTTCTCTCCAGTGTGAATCCTCGTATGAACAGCAAGATCTTGTTTGTATGTGAAATTATTTCCACACTGAGTGCAGGTGAAAGGCTTTTCTCCTGTGTGTATTCTCATGTGACACTTAAGACTGTTTTTGATTGTGAAACTCTTCCCGCACTGATCACATGAGAACGGCTTCTCTCCAGTGTGAATCCTCATGTGAACATCAAGACTTTGTTTGTATGTGAAACTCTTTCCACACTGAGTGCAGGTGAAAGATTTCTTTGTTCTTTTCTTTAAAAATTTATTTTTATTCTTTGAGTGATTCAAAGTTTTTTCTTCAGGTTTAACATGATGTTCCTCCTCCATTTCACTCAGTTCTTCACTCTCCTCTTTCTCTTCCATCAGATCTGAAATCAAAGAATCAAAAAAATTCAAAAATATAAATATGAAGTAAAAGGACAAAAAAGTGAACCTTGATGCAACAAAGTAGGAAACTGCTATAAAATATTACTATCATTTTGATGCTTTTTTAAAAATGACTTGTGTGCCCCTGAAATAAATGAGGGAAACTGACCATCCAAATATCATTTTCATATATTATATGCACAAATCTCATGTTTCTGTAGTGAGAACTGTTGTGGGGACGATTTGGAAATCCATTGCCGCTTGTATATATATTCTTTCATTTTTCTTATTTGTACCTATATATGTTTCTTTGTTTTATTTTTCATATGTTCTTTTCCCTTTCTTATTTGAATGATTTGTAAAGAGTGATTTATAATCAAGTTAGGGATTTTTATTAGTTAAAACCTTTCTTTACTTTTCTGTATTTTTCCATAGAGTAAGGATGAATAATGTCTGCACTTCTCAACAGATAGAGAATGTTATCAGAATGTTGTGGGTACAGTTTCTGTTGAGAGTTGGAGCCTGAGCCGAGTTCAGCCTTGGAGAAGCTGTGTGTGTGTGTGTTAATATGGTCTGTATTGGTGAGGTGATTAGCTGGCACCATAAAACTTGTTGTTCTCGACAAGCCACGTCACGAACCCGTCAACCATGTGATCAACGAAGATAAGCTTCAGACTGTCTGCTCTTGTGTGGAAAATTACTAGTTTTGTTTTTCTTTCTTTCTTTCTTAGCCAATCAGAATCATTTAAATGTCATCATTGACGTAGTTAGCACCCTCTGTTAGAGTATAATTGCTGTAACAATGTTATTGTATGTGGGGCGGCCTGCGAACTCCTTGTGAGACCTGAAGCTGGCTTCTGCTGATGAAACTGCAAACTAAACTTCACTAAAATTTCTTCTATTGACTGCACTTCTGACTCCTGGTCTTCATTCAACATATCTGGTCCTCGGGTCTTAACTGTAAATTCCCCTACACTGTTAAATATATTGAATACTTCCATATTTTGACACCAGCTTTTAGATACTTAATTTATGTAATAAAGACTTTGATTAGGAAGGGTTGCTCACACTTTTCCTTCCATTGACTTTCATTCATTCACGTGATTGTGAGACACCGGAAACACAAGCTCAAGTGAATTTTGCTGCCAGAAATAACAAACTTTGCAGTAAAGTGGAGTAGATTATATTTTTATGTCAAAATGATTAATATTTTTTATTTATGTCTGTACAACTGATGTGGAGTGTGACATCATTTCATGAGTTTTGCAGAAACTTCATAAGCTCAAAGTCTACAATGATCTCAGCTTTAACTAGTTTTAAATGAACAACTTTTATTAGCATTTTCTGTGTCCTGCATGATTCACTCAACCCTGTTACTAACGAAATGGTTTGCCTCTTTTATAAAAACTGATCTTTTTTATTAAATTGTGACACTCAGGAAGTGACATCATCTGGGCTTTTTCCAGAGCATGATGGGAAGACAATAAACCAATCTCAAACCATTGCCTCAGTTTTGACACTGTCAGGAACCGTCTTCCCCTTCTTCTCTGCTGGAGGAGAAATAACCTTGAATATAATTAGCTAGAGACGGCATTATTATTTAGCTAATTTATGCGTGGAGAGTATAATTTGATGATTTTCTTTAAGTTATGGCAACAACCCTGTCAGCCATTCTGGAAAGTTTGTTTACTTTTTCAATTTGATGTTTATGGTTTATTCCTGAAATAAATGACAATGTTGTAAACTACATAAAAATGTCTGCAATTCTGCTAACATTGTTGCACGTTGTAAACCAGATTTACAAGAAATGTAAAATAAAACTGTTAACCTGCAGCCCGCTTTAAAAAAACAAACCAGGTTGTAACTCTAAAACTCAGTTTTGTAAGACCATGTCATGTGATTTTCTTCACAGAAGACTCTAAAATGCTAACGGGTGTTTAATGTCATCTCTCAAGCATCCATTCAGTGTCTCTAGTGTCTGCGGGTCAAACTGACCCGTTCAGTTTCAGTCCCAATTCACAGCTCTCCGTTGTGGTTATGGCTCCTGTTACAATTCTTTTGTCTTTATTACAATTACTGATGACTTTCTATTCACACTGTTTTAAACCCTCAAACCTCTCACTTCTCCTTCTTTGAAACTGTATGAAATGTCCTACAGAAACATTCCAGTGAGATGTGAGTCATTCTACGAAACGGGTGCCATTTCCACGTTGCAATTTTCAAAATTTCCATGAAGAACAAACTTTAAAAAAAAAACAACTAAAACTTGATAGATATCTTAATCTTCCCAAATAACGTCCCAAGTATTTTCCCACCTCAGAAACAAAATGCTTATTAATATTATTAATAAGGTTTATTTTAATAAATATAACTTATGTAAGCAGGAACACACATATTATCCTGAAAATAATAATAATAAAAAAAAAAAAAATATATATATATATATATATATAGACACATCTTATTTGGTGATATTTTAGATACAAGTGTTACGTTTGTCAACGCAGACACATGAAATTTGCTATGTACTAAAGTAAAATGATTAAAAAGAGTACATTACTCTTTACAAAGAGAATTTAATAATACACCATGTTAACAAGAACACTTTAATTAATAACATTGTGCGGACACAAATGGCACCCGTTTCATAGATTGACTCATGTACTATTAAAACTTATTCACTGCTGTTGTCAGATGTTAGCCTGTTAGCTTAGCACACCATCAAAACATGACAACATATAAGATTAAAATCATGTTTCTGCTCCAGAGTCACTTTTATAACGGTCATAAAGATTATACAGTAATTGATTGCTGGATGCAGTGAAGGAATTTCCTGGAACGTCATATGATTTATGACTCTATGAGTCTCACTTGGACTTTCTGCACGAGGATGCCCTCTGGTTTCAGGATGAATGAAACAGACATTACATATTACATCTCCTCAGTTTGAGTAAAACTGGAATAAATATCAATCCTCTCTCTAGAAATTTGATGTAAACATGAGAATCCATCAACATTTCTCCAAATCTGCCATGAGTTTGAATAATCAAGCGTACAACCATACAGGAGTTTTTAATTATCAATGGGTGCAACTATACTTATGCAACCATTGTATATATCCTGCACTTGCTGCTATTGCACTTCTGGTTAGACCTAAACTGCATTTTGCTGCCTTGTACACGTTTGTGTAATGACAATAAAGTTGAATCTAATCTAAACTGTGAATCATAATTCATTTGAAAGGCATCGACTAACTTAAGTTTTCTTAACTCCAGACACAATTTAAGTCCTTACTGAGTCTTTAATGATGGATAGTTTGTTGAGGTAATTAAAATCTTTTACATTAAAACTTACAGTAACTTTGAACTAATGTAAACAATGAATGTTTCAGTGCAGCAGCATCATATTTATTTTGATGCTGACAATAGACATGAAAGTTTCTCAAACTGAACATTTGTTGAAAATCTTTTCCCATTCGATACTATTTGTCTAAATGTGATTAAGAGCTTGAATCTTTCTGACATGAATGTTCTTCAGCATCATGAATGAAATAATGAAGAATAAACACCAACCTCTTTGTTCTTCAGGATCTTCAGTGTGTTTCTTTCTGCAGGGTTCTGGATCACTCATGTTCTCACTGTCCTCTTTAATAAACTCAGTCTTTGCAGATTTCAGCTCTTCCTGATGCTTTGATGCTCGTCTTCACTTCAACAATGATGGGAATATTTCAGCATTTATTGGGGAACTGCTGTGGGAGGAGCTTTATTGACCATGTGACTGCTGTGGGAGGAGCTTTACAGAGATGACAAGAAAATAATGTAACGAAGTTTGTTTGGCTCCACAGCAGCTCTAGAAGAGCAGAACAATCAATGCTATTGGTGAATATGAAGTGTTGAGTGTCCACAAATAAGTAAGTCAGAGGCGACAGTGGCAAGGAACCAAACCAAACCAAACACCAGCGGGTGACAGAATGAATGAAGAACAGAATGAAGAAAAAAAAAGACTGGAGAAACCAGGCTCAGACAGGGAACCAGTTCTCTGGCCAACAGGCAAACAGTGTATTATTATGATATACAGTAGATAACATTTCAGGTCAGAAGTCTTGATTGAGATTGAGATCAGGACACTAAAAATATTTAATCCAGATCCATCTGGTTGGAGAATAAATTTATGAGGCCTTCACAGGGGAGGGTCTAGTAGAGTCACAGCGTGTGTGTGGATGTGTGCGTGCGTGCATGTATGTGTGTGTCTGTGTTGTGATCATGTCGAGATGGTCCTGAATGGCTTGTTGAATAAGTGTTAATCGTCTGAGGCTCATCAATATTAACAGAGCAGCTGAAAACACTCTTTATTTCATCTCAATAGTTCCTGTTTACACCTCATTTATTGTTCTGATGTCTCCAGATCTCCTGTAAACTCACACTTAAAGCTCATCTCATTGAGACAAAGACAAAGACAAAGTTTCTGTCTTTATGCTGTCAACATTTTTTCTCACCAATATTTATTTTTGCAATATTTGACATGGTCATGGATTTGATTCTCAATGAAAGGAAGAACTGATTATAATTAAGTACCTCAGGGTTCAGTACTAGGACCGTTGCTTTTCACCCTGTACATGCTTCCATTGCGTGCAATTATTAGGAATCATGGCATTAGCTTTCATTGTTATGCTGATAATACTCAGCTCTATGTTTCTTCTCATTCTGATGAAAAGTATAAATTCACAAAATTAACGGAATGCATAACTGATAAAAAAAAAATATTGGAGAAATATTGACAAGTAATTTTATACTACTTAATTCTGAAAAAAGAGAGATTTGAATTATTAGAACAAAAATGCTTGCATGTAATAACCTAGACCAGGGGTCGTCAAAATCAAAAGAGCCATTTTGGCCTCTTTACTACCGAATAAAATTCATGGGAGCCACAAAACCTATGTGATCCCTAAAATTAAAATAGCACTGCACATAAAGGTTTATATCCAGCTTGCAATACATAAAATGACTAAAGTGTGTAGCATTTATGAAATTACAGAACTACAAAAATAAAACTATTAACATTTTATTGCTGTTTGTGACAATGGAAAACATCAAACTCAAACACTGGCACGTGTAAAGTTACTTTAAAACAAAATGCATAATGCGTGGCTTTTTGAGTCCTTCCCTTTTTTGTGGAAAATAAATAAAGAGCAGCTCACTTTTAAAAAGTCAAGTTTGTAGACTCAACAAACGTTGAGTTTGAAAGTATGCTTACGGAATTGTCACGGAACAATTAACGGAGGATTCAAATGCAGGTGAAAGTGAAGGACATTTATTATAAAAAATAAAATTAAAATAAACACACAAAATGGCAGGTGTAAACACAGAAGACGTGCAGACATGGACCATAGAATGACAACGACACGGCACAAGACTGCAAAACGAAGGGATTAAATAGAAACAGGAGGAAGGGTAACAAACCGAGAACAGCTAAGAACACTCAAGAGAAACAAGGTAACAAGGTGGGCAGGGCACACGCTAACAGGACACGAACACGCAGCGAATGCAGGCGCGCATCGCCACGTGTTCACATGGACTGACGAGGAAAAGAAACACGAGACAAAGAGCTGCCGTATTTTCCCCGGGTTTAGTGAAGTGTCTTAAACGCTCTCAAACTTAGAGTGAGACTTGAACCAATGCCTTAAAATGAACTACTCTTTTAAACAGCATCATTTCAGATGCGCATAGTTTTGACCATTGCACAAGGGGGGAGAAGATAAAGAAAATAAAAGACCAAGGATATTGGTGTCCATATTTACATGCTTGTGATCATAGACAGATTTAACAGATGGATGGAAGCAACACCATCAGCAGATGAAGGAGAATTAATTCCTAGATTTGGAATACCATCAGAAATAAGTTCAGGATAATGGATCTGCATTTATTCAAAAAACTGTAAAACAAGTTCTGCAACAGCTAAGAATAAAACAGAGACTGGGGTGTGTTGCTCACCCACAATCACAAGGGATGGTACAGAGGGTAAATGTTACCCTCAAGGCCAAACTTAACAAGATGTGTGAAAGTACTCAACTTAACTGGATTGATGCTTTACCAATGGCATTAATGAGTTATCGCATAAAACCACAGGAAATGTTTACTGGTCCGACCCATGCCTGTACCATATTGTAGAGGCCCGCACAAAAGGACCTCCTTTGGAACAATTGCAACTAGAGTTGAGATCGTATATGAAAAAAACCTAAATGCAATTGACTTTTCGGCCCTCAGATACACCTAGTGACAACTCAACAAAAACCCCAATAGAACAAGAATTGACTGATAACTGAACAATATCATAGCAACATAGAAATTCTGAAGAGTACAACATCAGCGAGAGGAGCAGCGAAGACATGTTATGGGAAACAGCACAAAATAATGATTGGTACAAATGGGCAACGTTTACAGCAAGAGAAATAGCTGTGGATAATTGTTTAATTTGTGCTAAATCACCCCTAAATAAGGTAACAGCAGTTACAAATCCACACAATTATGTGACGTGCTAAATTTAACAGGAACTTTTGCCATACAAACAATTATTTTATGCTTTATTGTTCAGCAGTGTTTAGCTTTTTTGGGTAATTCTGAATATCAGGATAAATTTAATAGACCTCATTGGGGAGTCTGGTGTAAATACTGGGATGTAAATGCGAACCTTAGAGTAGAAAAAGAAGTAGAAATACCCAAAAGGTTCAGCATTGATCACAACCAAGAATATGAGTGTTTTAATAAATCTGAAGGAACGTATAATTTAGGAAGATTCACCGGAAAATGTGCTACTATTTGGAACATGGACAGAAGCAATTCTGGGAATTCAAATACACCAATAAGAGCTTCAGAACTTCAAGCACTAGGAAAAAGAAATGGGAAAACAGTTAATCCAGAAGAAAAAAATTGTAAAAATCAAACTACGGTATATCATTACCATCAATAGAACTATATGAAGATCAGACAAATGTAGTAGCAGACTTCTTTTGGGCTTGTGGAAAAGACACACTTTGTGCAATCTTACCTTTAAAATGGAAAGGGATATGTGCTAGAGTACGACTAATTCAAGAAGTAACTATTGCACAATGGGATTCAGAGCAAACGATAAAGGAAGCAAACAATAGGACTAAGAGAGCCTATAAACCATATCCTCAAGTATTTATAGATGCAATTGGTTAACCCTGATCAGTTTACAGCAAGAGATGAAATAAAAGCATGGTTTGAATCAATATTCGTATGGATCACCCCAAACAAAAAAGCAGAATGGATCAACTATATTTATTATAATCAGCAGAGATTTATTAATTACACAGATGAGGTTTAGCCTCATTAGGAGAATACTTATATGAAACAAGTAGAATGACATGGCAAAAAAGGGCACGCGCTGGATTGGTTATTGGCAGACAAAGGAGGGATATGTGTAATGTTTGGAGATCAGTGCTGTACTTTCATGCCAAATAATACGGCTCCAGGGGGAAAATTTAGCGAAGCTATGAATAGAATAAAATAATTACGAATAGAGCTTAAAGAAAATGCTGGAAGAGATGATTGTAACGGGGATGCTGGATGTGTGTGAGCGACGAACACGGAAGACACGAAAGGCAGGGATAAACTCAAAACTCTTTAATTAATGAAAACGAAAACCACTTTAAATACAAACTGAAAACGGCACACTTGTGCATAAACAAAGGAAAACTCAGAGAACATGGAGACACAAAGAAACAAACACACTACGAGGCACAGGCATGGGAACAATAACAATCACAAGGCATTACATGAGGGCTGAAATATACATAGAAAACAAGGAACACCTGCCATGAAACTAACAAGGGGAAGTGGCCGACGAAAACACCAAAGGATCACTCAGAGACACGACATGACTGTGACAGTCCCCAGGCCGTTGAACTCAGTTATCTTTGCCCAGAGCCCGAGCACATTGAGATGAGTCCCGAGCCCATCGCTCCCTGCCCTGAGCCCCGGCTGCCTGACCCTCCAGCTGACCCAGACACTCCAGACATCCTGACCCTTCCAGCGCTCTGGAAGCCGCCGTGGAGAGCTGACCCACCTCACCCTCCAGGACTTGCAGAAGAACCCTGGATTCCTGCGCTTTAGGCGGCACTATGGAGGGCTGCACTATCTTGGCCTCCGGAACTCCCAGCACCACCCTGGGACCCTGAGCTCCTGACCTGGCACTGGAGGCCTCCATGAACTTTTGTGTTATGTACTAGTGTCCCATGTTCTATGTAGTCAGTGTGCCTGGTTATATGTTGTTGTTTGTGTCATGTAGTGACACAATGTCTAGGTCCTAGGTCCTGTTCTGCCCACCCTCCTCAGCTTTCCCTTCTCAGGCACGAGGCCGCGCCTTCTGGGGGGGGGGGGGGAGGTAATGTTACCCTTGGTCCTGTTTGTCATGTCATCTGTGCACTTCCTGTGAGGTCAATGTTACACTTCCTGTCGGTGAGGTCTATTGTCACTTTCTGTGTGTCATGTCATTTGTCACATCCTGTATCGTGTCAGGTGTTGTTTCACTTCTGGGTCCCTTCTGTATTTCCTTTCATGCTCTCCTTGCACCTGTCTCACAATCACTGTCATTGTTAGTTTTCCCAGGTGTTCGTTGTTCCCTTGTGTATTTAATCCTCTTGCATTTCCTTTGTCCTTGTAAATTACAATGACAAGATATGGGATATGTTGGATTTAACTCTCTTGATTTTCTCAGATTTTCTCAGACTCTGTTGATTTTCTTCTTGATTCTTTTAACTCAAAAGTTCAGAATGTTATTGATAACATTGCTCCTGTGAAAGTCAGGAAGAAGAGTGGCAGACAAAAAACACCCTGGAGAAATTCAACAGCAGTGCAAAATATGAAAAGACAATGCAGAAAAGCTGAGCGCATGTGGCGAAAGACAAATCTTGAAATCCACTATAACATCTATAAAGATAACCTTCATGCTTTCAATGTGGAACTAGACAAAGCTAGACAGACCTTCTTCTCAAATATTATAAACGGAAACTTAAACAACACCCGCACTCTTTTTGCTACTGTAGAGAGACTAACAAATCCCCCAAGGCAGATTCCCGGTGAAATGCTCTCAGACAGCAAATGCTGTGAGTTTGCTTCCTTCTTCTCTGAGAAAATAAATAATATCAGAAAGGCGATCAGCACATCCTTGAGCTGCACTGGGGTAAAACAGATCAGACCACAATCTCAGAAAGTAGCTATTATGTCTCTTTTCGAAGCAATTGATGGTAAAATTTTGGAAGAAACAGTACAGCACCTTAAAACATCAACCGGCGCCCTTGACATACTTCCCACATCTTTTTTCAAAAGCGTGTTTAACTGTTTAGAAGCAGATCTCCTAGAAGTGGTAAATGCCTCACTTCTTTCTGGGACTTTTCCAAATTCCCTAAAAACTGCAGTTGTTAAGCCCCTTCTGAAAAAGAGCAATCTGGACAACATCATATTGAGCAATTACAGACCAATCTCAAATCTACCTTTCACAGGCAAGATGATTGAAAAAGTTGTTTTCAATCAGCTGAACAAGTTCTTAAGCTTGAATGGATACTTTGACAACTTTCAATCTGGTTTCCGACCACATCACAGCACAGAGACAGCACTCATAAAGATAATAAATGATATTCGTCTTAACACAGATTCAGGTAAATTATCAGTGCTGGTTTTACTCGACCTCAGTGCTGCGTTTGACACTATAGATCACAACATTCTCCTTGACAGGCTGGAAAACTGGGTTGGGCTTTCTGAGATGGTTCTTAAATGGTTCAGGTCATACTTAGAAGGGAGAGGTTATTATGTGAGTATCGGTGACCATAAGTCTGAGTGGACATCCATGACATGCGGAGTCCCTCAAGGTTCAATACTTGCACCCCTCCTGTTCAACTTATATATGCTGCCACTGAGCCAAAAAAAGAGAAAGAACCAAACTGCATATCACAGCTATGCAGATGACACCCAGATGTACCTCGCGTTATCACCTAATGATTACAGCCCCATTGACTCCCTGTGTCAATGCATTGATGAAATAAAAAACTGGATGTGCCTAAACTTCCTTCAGTTAAACAAAGACAAAACTGAAGTCATTGCATTTGGAAACAAAGATGAAGTTCTCAAAGTGAACGCATACCTTCACTCTAGGGGTCAAACAACTAAAAATCAGGTCAGGAATCTTGGTGTGATTTTGGAGTCAGACCTGAGTTTCAGTAGCCATGTAAAAACAATAACTAAATCAGCATATTATCATCTCAAAAATATTGCAAGAATTAGATGCTTTGTCTCCAATCAAGACTTAGAGAAACTTGTTCATGCTTTCATCACCAGCAGGGTGGATTATTGTAATCGGCTCCTCACTGGCCTTCCCAAAAAGACCATACAACAGCTGCAGCTCGTACAGAATGCTGCTGCCAGGATTCTGAGCAGAACCAGAAAATATGAACACATCACACCAGTCCTCAGGTCCTTGCACTGGCTTCCAGTTACATTTAGAATAACGGACAGGGATACACATGTTATGTGTGTTGTTTGTTTGGGAGCGGAGCATGCGCGGTCGGCACTTGAGAATGCCGGCTGTAAGGACTGTGAGAAGTTCTCACTGCATACACTCTGTAAAGTGTCTGAGTCTGTAAAGAGGCCGCTCAGGCTAGTGTTCCCCGTGGGTCAGGACCTGCTGCTGCCGAGGCATTGCGGCGCTCACACTCATGGGGTTCACAGATGGATCTCGCTGAGGTTGCTGGGATGGGTCCTCCCTTATCTCAGCTCTCACGAGATAATGCGGGTCCCAGTCATGATCGCTCCTCGCGAGACGATCATGCTGAGACTCCGACGCTAGCTTTATCTAGTTCTGATGAGATGGATTCAGCTAGTGTCGACCCGGCTGGGGAGGATTCGCCATCCTCCTCGCCGGCTTTTGAGGAGCTTGTTGAGGTAGTGGAGCGAGCGGTCTCACGTCTGGGTGTCGATTGGCCGGCGGAGACCAGGACTCCTCGTCCTAGAAAGAATTTCTTAGACGAGCGTTACCTGCCTGCTCGCGTCACTCCCCCGCGCCGAGCTATGCCGTTTATTTCAGATTTGCATGCCGAGGTATCTAGGTCTTGGAATAAGCCAGCCTCCGGAAAGATTCATACACCACGAAGTGCGATGTATACAAATCTTTCCAGGGCGCAACATTTTGGTTATGGGGGAATGCAGAAAGTGGACGAGGCTCTCACTGGGTACCTCGTTCCCCAGTCTGCATCTGCTATTAAAGCTCCGGCTCCGGCATACTCTGCTTCGAGTCAGGCTGCGGCGTGTCTGCATACTACGGCAGTACTGCAGGCCTATCAAGCGGAGTTGCTTGGGGACCTCAACGAGGGCGGTGGCATCGGTCCGGAGGCAGTGGCAGAGCTGCGCCGGACCGTGGATTTGTCTCTTCGGGCCACTAGGGAGACGGCCTACTCTGTCGGCCACTCCATGGCAGCTCTGGTGGCCACGGAGAGACACCTGTGGCTCAATTTGTCGGCTATGAAAGATAGGGATAAATTTGTGCTGCTGGACGCTCCTCTGTCTCCTTCAGGCTTGTTTGACGATGCCGTAAAAAGCGTCGTCGACAAGTTTCAGGAGGCTGCACGACAGCAGGCAGCGTTCAGCAAAGTTCTTCCCCGCCACCCTCCACGTGAGACCGTTGACCAATCGCGGTCTCAGAGCTCTGCTCACAGGGCCGCTCAGAAGGAAAGTGTCGCGACTCGACTCCCTCCGGTAAAACCTGGAAGGTCAGGCCGACAAGTCCAAGTTCAGTCCTCTGGTAAGAAAGGTGATCTCAAGGTCTTCCTTAAGAATCAGAAGGCTAAAACAAAGCAGTCCTGACATCAAGCCGCAACTAGGAGGTGTCTCCCATGTGCAGCGTCAGCCCGCCATGGCAGAGCCACCCCCTCTAAGGAGGGTCCTAGAGCATTCCACCCAGGTTTCCGGAATCCCCGGCTTAGTGGTGAAAATGCTCTCAGTACCAGAGGCCAGCCCGGTGAGGCTGGTTCCCTTAGTAGAATTCCGGGCTGAGTGTTCACAGCTACCCGGTATCTCTCAGTGGGTCCTGCGCACGGTAACCTTCGGGTACGCCATTCAGTTCGGGGTTTCACCACCCCGGTTCTCGGGGGTCCTACACTCCATGGTAGGCCCCCAGCAGGCTCTGGTTATGGAACAGGAAGTAGACACTCTGCTGGCGAAAGGGGCCATTGAGCATGTGCCCCTCGCGGAAAGCAAGTCCGGGTTTTACAGCCGGTACTTCATAGTTCCAAAGAAGGATGGAGGGTTGCTGCCTATTCTGGATTTGCGCCTTTTAAATCGAGCAGTCAGGCGTCTGAAGTTCAAGATGCTGACGCTCAAGCAGGTCATAGTGCAGGTCAGGTCCGAGGATTGGTTTGTCACAATCGACCTCAAGGACGCATATTTCCATGTCTCCATCCTTCCGCAACACAGGAAGTTCCTGAGGTTCGCCTTTGGGGGAAAGGCGTACCAGTATCGGGTGCTTTCGTTCGGTCTGGCGCTCTCGCCCCGCACGTTCACAAAAGTGGTGGACGCTGCTCTAGCTCCACTGCGGTTACAAGGCATTCGTGTCTTAAATTATATAGACGACTGGCTTATTCTGGTCCTGAGGGATTGCTCCTCACAAGGTCTTTGGAGCAGTCGGCACCAGACCTGGCACATAAACATGCTAGAGTTACTGGCGGTCCGCAAAGCACTTTGTGCGTTCCTCCCGGACCTTCGCAATCATCATGTCACTGTCTTCACCGACAGTATGACGGCAGTCGCATATATCAACCATCAGGGGGGTTTGCGTTCGCGACCACTGTACAAGATGGCGCGGCAGATCCTCCTCTGGGCCCAGGGGAGGTTGCTCTCTCTCAGGGCAGCCTACATCCCGGGGGTCCAGAATGTGGGAGCAGACGCCCTATCGAGACAGGGGGCAAGACCAGGGGAATGGCGGCTCCACCCCGAGGTGGTGGAGCAGATTTGGGAAAGATACGGCAAGGCACAGGTAGACCTGTTTGCCTCAGTAGACAACACCCACTGCCCTCTGTGGTTTTCACTAGCACATCCAGCGCCTCTGGGGCGGGATGCTATGGTACTGGCGTGGCCGAGGTTACGCCTCTACGCCTTTCCCCCGATCGCTCTGCTCCCAGGAGTTCTGGCCAAGGTTCGCCGGGACAAGGTCCGTCTCATGCTAGTGGCCCCCCACTGGCCTTCCAGAATATGGTTTGCGGACCTGGGGTCTCATTTATAAAGCGTGCGTACGCACAAAACGGGACTGGAAATGTACGTACGCCAGTTTCCACGCAAAGGTTGTGATTTATAAAAAACAACTTGACGGGAGAATATGTGCACATTTAAGCAAACTTTGATCCGTGACATCTGCGATTTATAAAGGGAATGTTCCTGACAGGTGTGCATACACACGGTTTTATAAATCTGAATATATTTTGCCGTAAAGCATTTTTGGCTTTTGGGCGCATGTAAACTTTTAGTAGTGATCCTACGCACAGTTTTATAAATGAGACCCCTGGTGGCCCTCCTCGACGGAGTCCCCTGGGAGATTCCGGTCAGGAGGGACCTTCTGTCCCAGGCGGAGGGTTGCATTCTGCACCCTCGCCCAGAGCTAATGAAACTGTGGGTCTGGCCCCTGAAGGGGTCCAGCTCATAGAAGCCGGTCTCTCAGCCGAGGTTGTGGAGACCGTCCTTCAGTCCAGAGCTCCCTCCATGAGGAAACTCTATGCCTTTAATCTTTACATCTTGGTGTAGTGAAAGGCAGGTGAACCCAGTAACCTGTCAAATCGGCAAAGTGCTGGAGTTCCTGCAAGAAAAATTTGCGGCAGTGTTGTCCCCCTCCACCCTGAAGGTTTATGTGGCTGCGATTTCAGCTTGCCATGTACCTCTGGGTGGGGTGTCCTTGGGCAGGGACCCCCTAGTCACTCGTTTCCTCCTTGGCACATTGAGGCTGAGACCTGCGGCACAGACTAGGGTGCCTGCCTGGGACTTGTCTGTGGTACTCCAAGGCCTGTCCCAGGCACCCTTTGAACCTTTGGAGGAGCTTCCTATCAAACTCCTTTCCCTTAAGACCCTGCTTTTGCTGGCTATCACCTCGCTTAAGAGGGTCGTGGCTCCTTCATGCCTCGAGTTTGCGCCCGGGATGGCGAAAGCTTTTCTCCACCCGAGGCCAGGCTATATCCCTAAGGTTCCCACTAATGTGGCTCGGTCTATTACGCTGCAGGCCTTCTGCCCTCCCCCATTTGGCGATCATGAGCAGGAGCACAAGAACAGGGTCTGTCCAGTGCGAGCACTGGACGCTTACGTTTTCAAGACTGCCACTTGGCGTAAGTCGGACCAACTGTTCGTTTGCTTTGGGACCCCCAAGGGGGCTCCAGCTTCTAAGCAAACACTAAGCAGGTGGATAGTCGAGGCTATCTGTCTAGCTTATGGGTTGGCCGGACATGCCTCTCCTTTGAGGGTCCGGGCCCACTCCACTCGGTGCGTGGCGGCATCCAAGGCTCTCCTCTCTGGAGCTTCCTTGTCTGAGGTTTGTGCTGCGGCTGGCTGGTCCTCACCGCACACATTCATGAGGTTCTACCAGCTAGACCTCGATGCCGGGTGCTCTCTCAGTGAGCTGGGACACACCCGGATGCCGGCGTCGCTGAGGTGGCATTGGTATAGCGTTCCCCTAGCGTTTGACGCAGCTCGAGTTCCCTGAAAGGGAACGTCTCGGGTTACGAATGTAACCCTGGTTCCCTGAGGGGAACGAGACGTTGCGTCTTTGCCTCAGCTCCTTGCGACTCCGGGCCCGCTTCAGACACTCTGTTCTTCCTCACTCTTCCGGGTCCCGGGCGCACTTTTATGCTCTTCCTCATGACGTCACCGGCTCGCGCCGGCGGTGACGCATTCACACACGTTCGTCTCTCATTGGTTGCACAGATCTTCACGTGACTGACGCAAGGCTATTTCCCCTAGCGTTTGACGCAGCGTCTCGTTCCCCTCAGGGAACCAGGGTTACATTCGTAACCCGAGACAATTTAAATGAGGCCTAATTTTATTATGGCAAAATAAATCTGTCCTGAAATAAACTTTGGTAAAATGCTGGATGATCTCCATATTTCCAAGCTGTTGTCCTGCGATAACAAGAAAAATAATAATGTTTGCATGGCCTCTGATAACTTTCTTAATATGAGCTCAATGTTGTTTGGATCCCATTTGAGGACAAACTCTATAGGACAGCACGTGATTTTCTCCATGAGGAATGGATTGGGTAGAGAAAGTATCTCTGTATAAAATAAGAGGGACTGATGATAGAAAAAAAAACTTGTACAAAGCACATATTTTGATGTGATAAATAATTTGTGTGAATTAATAAAGGAAATAGTCACACTATATCACACTTAACTAATGTGAAAGATCTTCTGAAACATGTTGTTCTTCTCCTCTCCTGCAGATCTTCGTTCTGGTTTCGTCACGCTGCCTCATTTATCCCGACTGGACCAGAGCTTTGCAGAAACATCGGAGCTGCTCAACTCAGACAGTCGACAGAGTTCCCTGCCGGAGAACAGCGACGTCTCACCGACTCGCTCTGATTCACTCTCGTCCTTCACGGTGGACCTCGGCCGGTCCCTCATGAGCGAAGTTCTGGAGCTGATCGACAGCTCCTGCTGCCTCATCTCCAGCCGTCATGATCAGGATCAGGAGGAGCCGAGCTCTGTGTTTGAGATGGAGACAGAGGCTTCAGACAGGCGTCCGTTCGGAGCAGACGTCAGGATTGAGCCCCAGAGGTTCAAGCAGGCTGCTAGCATGCTAACTCTTCACTTTGGAGGAGGAAGACCTGAAGAGCAGCGGCAGAGAGCTTCATCTTTCAGACACACAAGAACACTATACAGCTTCACTGAGACGGAGGAGGAAATCAAAGTATGAACATCTGTTGTGATATTAAAAACCAGTTTGGCTTCAGAGACAGTCAAGTTTTTTTGATCATTATTTTGAAGTCCACATACGTTTGACAGGATTCTGAATTTTTGGCAATAAGAATCCATTTTGAAATCCTAAAGGACCTGAAAGAGACCAGCTGTGCAGTTTATGCTGACCAGACAGTCTATGGATTGTTTCTGTACAGACGAGCATCATCAAGAGGAACATTCAGCTGTTAATGACTCTCTTTGTCTTGTCAATTAAACTGTGGACTCAAGCATAAATAATGGACTTTTAATTTTACATTCTTATGTTGCTTATGTGGGAATATATATATGCACTTACAAAACAGATCGATTTGACTAGTTCATTAAACATACATCTAAAAATGTCTGGTAAAGCCAATGACAACACAAAGAAGATTAAGTGATCATTCAATCTGTACTGTTTTTTTATGACATTAATATTTTATATTTCGTTAACTCTAACTGAATCACTTGTCCAGTTTCATACATGCAGATGATGGAATTAACATGTATTTAAATGCAAATATGTGTCATTTAAATGAATCACACACATGAATAATGCTCATATAGGCAGGAAATAATGTTAGATTTGTTTATACAGTTAAAATAAAGATATTTTCAGGAATAGATAATTGTGTTTTTATTGAAAGTAACATTTTAAATGTTTTACCAATTCAGCTGGTTGACGCATTAAGAGCGATTGAGACGAAAAAAAAATACTTTACTAAATCATCTAATTACGTGCCTCAAATCACAATTAGAGACCAGAGTTCTGTCTTGCTTCATGAATATTCAACCATTATGTTAACGAGGCAAAATACATTGGACGTTTTCACGCTTTTCATGTGAAGAAACTCAATTAATTCTCATTTTAATTTAACATATTTTTTTTTAATGTATGTTCGTTGATCACATGTCAGAGTTTTGATAGGAAAATTGCCTGGTTCCCGATAGTGTATAGCGTCAGGACAACGGATGTGTCGCTGACGCGCAACGGAAACAAATTACAGTATGCGTTTACACTTATTAAGACTTTATATTTTAAGGAAACTTCATTGTGAAAACAATTTTCAGTGCTGTTTTTGTTGAAAGAAAGAGCTGAGATAAGGTAAATTAAAATGATTAGATTAGAGATTACTCTCTTTGTCTAGGAAATGACAAAGATAAAAGCTTAATAAAATAATAATCAACCATAAGTACCAGAAGCAGAAAGTTATCATACCAGTTAAATTTTGTTTCAACCCAAATTTGGTCAGATATGAATTAGCCCAACTGTTGGGTTTAGATTTTAACTAAACGGTTCTAATCTCTAATTTTAAATTATTTACAAAATATAATTCACATTAAAGCTAGCAAGAACACGTTTATTTGTAAAACTCTTAACAGTATAATTTGTACAGCTATAATCATATAGCTTTTCATAAAGGATTATTTTGTATTTTAGACCAAATTTTTACTTTGTACAGATCTGTAAAAACAAAACAAAATAAATATATTTGCAGGAATATGTTTCTGCATTTCCGTAGCAGATGTAAACTGTTTCAGATACTTTAATTGATGTTGCCTGCAATATTTTAAACTAAAACTACTTTTCTTTATTTTTATTATGCTGGACAATTCTGTCCTGTGCAGCTCCAACACTAGACTGGTCAAGTGCACTGGCTGGAGATCATCATTATCAACTGTATTTCCACCACAGGATCCTCTGCTTTCTGGTGGCAATGGTGGCAATGTGTGCGCAGTCTATGGCACCAATACATTAGGGTGATATTTACTGGCATGGTCAGGGTTTCATAATCTCTATGATCAATTATAATGTACCTGTAATAACGAAAAAGCTCTCTTCAACAACTTGGGGTCTTAAGTGGTTTGTAAAAACCACAAAAAACCCCCGTAAAGATTACTTGAGTGCCACATGAAAAACTATAGTTATATATATATATATATATATAATCCAGCTGATCATCTCTTACCTGTGGAATAAAATAAATCATGCAACGTCATCAATCGTACAGTGTGTTTATTAGTGTATTTTACTAACTTTGAAGTTACTTTTGAAGCAATTCAATCTCAATCTCTTTTTGCTTTATAGGTCTTGCAATTCTATTTTCATTAATTAACTTTGTTTTTTTTTTTTGCAGAACAGCGCAAGTGGTAAAGATGACCATTTTGTAGAATATTTTAGCATTTACTTTTACTTGTTCCCAAGTGGCTCTAATATAAAAGAGGATTATGAAATACAATTAATATAAGACAATATAATTACACACACGATCACTAGGCTACTCACAAATTGAATTTGTCAGCAACTTTTTGCCAGTCCTCTATTTGAAGTGTTGCCTTGTGTTTTAATTAAACACTGAAATTCAGCGACGCACCCCCGAGGAACACTGTGCGCGCTCTTTCAGCATGCTCGCTGACCAATCAAAATGTTGCTGATCAATGTTTCAGCACATGAACGCACAATGATCTCAGATAACTTAATCCAGCTATACTAATCATCAACAACTGGAGCTCTCGAAGAACCGAATCATCCAGATCATAGTTAGCGCGATTATGATGATTCGTGTCAGCCACATCTCGGCTGACATGACCTGGACAACCAACACCTCCAGCCTGGTCAAGAAGGGTCACCAGCGCCTCTTCTTCCTGAGGACACTGAAGAAGAATCAGCTCTCCTCGGCTATCCTGGTGAACTTCTACCGCTGCGCAATAGAAAGCATCCTGACGAACTGTGTCACAGTATGGTATGGGTGCTGCTCTGTCGCGGAGCGCAAGGCACTGCAGCGGGTGGTGAAAACTGCCCAACGCATCACAGGGACTCCACTTCCTGTCATCGAGAACATCCAGGTGAAACGCTGTCTGCGTCGAGCTCGCAGCATCCTTAAGGACTCCTCTCACCCAGCCCACAGACTGTTCTCCCTCCTTCCCTTCGGCAGGCGTTTCAGGTGCCTCCGGACCAGAACCAGCAGACTAAAGAACAGTGCTAGAACCGCTCTACAGTGTAGTTGGTTTTCAGTGTCTACTCAGCAACTGGATGTTAACGAGATCTCGGGAGACCGCAGCTCAATGAACCACACGAGTAAAATCAAATCTGGTTTATTCAGAATGCAGTTCTCAAAGGAAACAAAGAGGACAGGCGATTCTTATACTAATAGCCCTTCCTCCTAATAGGGTGTGGTGATGTAGAGATAGAGATAAAAAAAAACAACTCCATATATGGCAGAGAGAGGGACAAAACGTGCGTGTAGTTACACACACACAGAAGCAGGACAAAAAAGTTCAGACTGAAATGATACATAATGTATTATAGAAAATAACGGAAAAATAAAGCATATAAAATAAAGCATATATAATTTCCCTCAGTCCCCTATTTTAAGCTAAAATCTTAAGCATTATTCACTGGTACATATCTATGTTGCCTGGTGGTTGCATCAATCATACTATACACTCTATTCATCAGACATTGCAACAAGCAGGGCCCAAAAGTACATAGGGCCACAAGAATCAGTAGTACAGGAATTATCATGGTGATAAGTGGTGTCACCCATCCAAACAGATTGTGCATCAAACCCCTGTCATGTCTCCTGTTTGATGTGCTTTCTTTCCCCTTTATGTCCTGTGTTCATTGTCTGTGTGACTGTCGCCACGCATGTGGCTGTGTTTACTTCAGTCTGCTGTCAGTGTGTCATGATTGTCCCCACCCCCTTGTTATTCACTTCATTCCTCCGCACCTGTTATCACTCTCCCCAATTACCTCTCTTATTTATTCCTCTTGTGTTGGTTGTCTGGTGCTTGATCGTTGTTGTTTGGTCACCTTCTCAACTCGAGCTAGCCAGTTGCATTCCTTAACCTTGTCGTGTCCTGTCGTGTGTTTTAGGCTCCAGTGCCGGTTATTTTTTCCCTGCTTTGTTTTTTTGCTTTTACGCTGCTCTCTTCTCCTGTCACCAGGTCTGCTGGCCGCGCCCACCAGCGATCTCGCTCTGTATCCTGTCATCAGGCTCTCTCTCAGGCTCGCGTTCATCGCCGCCTCCCAGCGGGCGCTCAGCTGTTCCACTCCCGCTGCCTTCGCATTCAGTTCGTGCCTCATCCCGGTTTTCTGGCCGGAGGACTTATCTTTTTGCAAGAGACTTGTTTCTATTTTGCCTATTTACGTTGTTTGAATAAACTTTCTGTTGAGCCTGCAATTGAGTCCAGCGCCTCCCTGACAGAACGATCAAGCCAGAATGGACTCAGCAGGCTCGGACCAAGTCAGAACAGCTGTTGCCCAGCAGGGGGTGCTATTGGGTCAACATGACTCCCAACTTTCTACTGCCTCCAGGGAGATTGAGTTTTTGACTGCACAACTGGCTGAGCTTAATGCCCGCTTTGAAGAGCAGCAACGCTTTATTGCATCAGTCTGTCCAGAGACTCAATCTATGCCATCACCGCCCTGCAAGGAGCCTCATGCCAATAACCCTCCACCTTATGATGGAGACCCCAATTCATGTCGGGCATTTCTCTCTCAGTGTTCACTGGTGTTTGACCTCCAGCCTCGTCGCTACCCTACTGAACGATCTAAAGTGGCTTATGTTTTAACACTGCTCACAGGAAGGGCCCGAGAGTGGGGGACGGTCGTGTATGAGAGACAAGCCCAGTTTTGCTCAAGTTTCGACGAGTTCCGCCAAGAAATGTTGAAGCTGTTTGACCGCTCCGCCCAGGGCGACGAGGCAGCTGCCAGGTTGGTGCGGCTTACGCAGAGTGGCCGCTCAGTCACTGACTTTTCCATCCAGTTTAAGACCTTGGCGGCAGCTTGCGATTGGAACGAAGGGGCCCTGCGTTCAAGGTTCCGGGAGGCCCTCGATGATGAAATTCAGGATGAGATCGCAGTCCATGAACTTCCGCGTGATCTTGACACCCTGATAGACTTGGCCCTTCGGGTTGAGGAACGACTCCTGCGGCGACGCCAGCGTCGTGCTTTTCGTCCCACATGGAGAGTGGAGGAGACCCTTCCTCAGACAAGCACCGTAGCTTCATCTCAGACTTCCCCACCGGACTCCGAGCCGATGCAGTTAGGCCGTATGCGGCTCACACCTCAGCAAAAACTTCATCGCTTTACACAAGGCCTCTGTTTATACTGTGGGAAACCAGGACATTTTGCTGCTAAATGCCCGTTAAAAGACAAGGCCCATCAGTAGTCCGGGGAATCCTGGTGGGCGCTTCTTCTTGTGTTAACTCCCCGTCGTCACGCACTGTACTACCCGTTACCCTCCAGTATGGAACCTCTTCCAACTCATGCTCAGCCCTGGTTGATTCTGGGGCCGAGGGGAACTTCCTTGATATTTCCACTGCTGCCCAGTGGGGTATTCCGGCCATACCCCTGCCTGTTCCTCTCTCTGTCTGGTCCCTTGATGGTCGGCTTATCTTTTCCATCACACACAGCACTCCTTCCGTAAGTCTTACTGTTTCGGGCAACCACCATGAGGTGATCAAGCTGTACCTTTTTAAATCTCCCAATACCCCTATAATCTTGGGGCATCCTTGGTTGGTACAGCATAGTCCTCATGTTGATTGGTCTGGTAATTCAGTGTTAGCCTGGAGTCCGTCCTGTCTAGCGTCTTGTTTGGGTACTGCTTTTTCTTCTGGCTCTGTGTCTCCTGTCTTGCAGGTTGAGGCTGCTGATCTGACTGGTGTCCCCACGGAGTACCTGGATCTTCGCCAGGTCTTCAGCAAGTCCCGGGCCACTTCTCTTCCTCCTCACCGGCCGTACGACTGTGCCATTGACCTCCTCCCAGGCACTTCTCCGCCCCGGGGTCACCTTTATTCCCTGTCTGGTCCAGAACGAGAGGCTATGGACAAGTATATTAGCGACGCGCTCAAGGCCGGTCTCATCCGTCCCTCCTCATCACCGGCGGGTGCTGGATTCTTCTTTGTCAAGAAGAAGGATGGCTCCCTGCGACCCTGTATTGATTATAGGGGTCTCAATGGCATCACTATCAAGAACAGGTATCCCCTACCTCTCATGTTGTCTGCCTTTGAGTTGTTGCAGGGAGCCAAGGTCTTCACCAAGTTAGACCTCCGCAACGCTTACCACTTGGTGCGGATTCGTGAGGGAGATGAGTGGAAGACAGCATTCAATACACCCACGGGACACTACGAGTACTTGGTCCTACCTTTTGGTCTGACCAATGCACCAGCTGTCTTCCAGGGCCTGGTTAACGATGTGCTGAGAGACATGATTAATAAGTTTGTCTTTGTGTACCTAGATGATATTCTGATCTTTTCTCCCTCTTCTCAGGTCCACACTCAGCATGTTCGCCAGGTTCTCCAACGGCTTCTTGAGAATCAGTTATTTGTTAAGGCGGAGAAGTGCGAGTTCCACTCCAAGTCTGTCACGTTCCTGGGATATGTCATCTCAGCTGGTGGGGTGGAAGCTGATCCCGCTAAGGTAAGGGCCGTCGCCGAGTGGCCAGTCCCCGACACTCGTAAGGCGGTGCAGCGGTTCCTGGGATTTGCCAACTTCTACAGGCGATTCATCAGGAACTTTAGTCAGATTGCTGCCCCTTTAATTGCTCTAACCTCCACCAAGGTACCGTTTGGCTGGAATAATGAGGCTCAGAGGTCCTTTGATGAATTAAAGTCCCGGTTCATCTCTGCCCCTGTTCTCTCTTTTCCAGATCCAGAACGACAGTTTATTGTTGAGGTTGATGCATCCGATGTCGGGGTAGGCGCGGTCCTGTCTCAGCGGTCCCCTAAGGATGGGAGGGTACACCCCTGTGCCTACTTCTCCCACCGACTGAGCCCAGCTGAGCGTAACTACGACATAGGTAACAGGGAGCTGTTGGCGGTCAGGTTGGCTTTGGCGGAGTGGCGCCACTGGTTGGAGGGTGCAGCGCAGCCCTTTTTGGTTTGGACGGACCACAAAAACCTGGAATATATTCGTTCAGCCAAAAGACTGAACTCCCGTCAGGCACGTTGGGCACTGTTTTTTGGCCGTTTTAGCTTCACACTGTCGTACCGCCCAGGATCCAAAAATGTCAAACCTGATGCCCTCTCTCGACTGTTCGGTGCCCCTGGGGAGTTGCCTCAGATCGAGACCATCCTCCCTAGGGGGGTTGTGGTGGGGTCTCTCTCCTGGGATATTGAGCGGCGAGTAGAGGAGGCGGGTCGTCAGTGTGAGGTGCCAGAGCAGTGTCCCAATGGTTTATTGTTTGTGCCTGCTGCGCTGCGCCCTGAGGTCCTCCAGTGGGGACACTCGTCAAGGCTGACCGGTCACCCAGGGATTCGGAGATCGCTGGCTGCCATCCGCCAGCGATTTTGGTGGCCCTCCATGGGTCCTGACGTCCGGCAGTTCGTGTTGGCTTGCTCTACTTGTGCCCAGAACAAGACTTCCAACCGCCCGCCTGTTGGTCTGCTCCAGCCCCTACCCATTCCCTCTCGTCCCTGGTCACATTTGGCTCTTGATTTTGTCACTGGGCTCCCGCCCTCGAGAGGTAACACAGTGGTTTTGACTGTGGTGGACCGCTTCTCTAAGTCGGTCCACTTCATTCCTTTGCCCAAACTCCCCTCAGCCAAGGAAACAGCCCAGCTGGTGATTGACCACGTCTTCCGGATTCATGGTCTTCCGGTTGATGTGGTCTCTGATAGGGGACCCCAGTTTGTTTCCCGGTTTTGGAAGGAATTCTGTCGACAGATCGGGGCCTCTACGAGTCTGTCTTCGGGTTTCCATCCCCAGACCAACGGGCAGTGTGAGCGAGCCAACCAGGATCTCGAAAGAGCTCTCCGCTGCTCGGCCTCCCTGAATCCTAGTTCCTGGTGCCAACAGTTAACGTGGGTGGAATATGCCCACAATTCCCTGCCGGTCGCGTCTACGGGTTTATCTCCTTTTGAATGTTCTGTTGGTTATCAACCACCTCTGTTCCCCTCACAGGAACCCGATGCTGCAGTTCCGTCTGCTTTAGCCTTTGTCCGGCGTTGTCGGCGCACCTGGAAGAGGGCTAAGCAGGTCCTGGCCCAGACCTCTAGACGTACTAAGGCAGCAGCCGATCGCCTGCGGACTCCTGCTCCTCGTTATGTATGTGGGCAAAGGGTTTGGCTATCTACCAAGGACCTGCCTCTCAGGGTGGCCTCCCGCAAGTTGGCTCCCAGGTTCATTGGGCCATTCCGCATCACTAAGGTTCTGAGTCCTAGGGCGGTGCGGCTCAAGCTTCCCCCTACGCTTGGCCGGGTTCACCCTGTTTTCCATGTTTCCAGGGTTAAGCCTGTGTTTCGTTCGCCCCTCAACCCTGTTGTTTCTGCCCCTGCCCCACCCCCACCCCCCCGTCTAGTGGATGGCTCTCCGGTGTACACTGTCAGGAGGTTACTACATGTCAGACGTCGTGGCAGGGGTTTCCAGTACCTCGTGGACTGGGAGGGGTACGGTCCTGAGGAGAGGAGCTGGGTTCCGGCTCGGGACATCCTGGACCAGACGCTGATCGAGGATCTCCGTCGGCGACGAGGTGAACCCTCCCTGGGGTCGCCAGGTGGCGACCCTAGGGGGGGGGGTACTGTCATGTCTCCTGTTTGATGTGCTTTCTTTCCCCTTTATGTCCTGTGTTCATTGTCTGTGTGACTGTCGCCACGCATGTGGCTGTGTTTACTTCAGTCTGCTGTCAGTGTGTCATGATTGTCCCCACCCCCTTGTTATTCACTTCATTCCTCCGCACCTGTTATCACTCTCCCCAATTACCTCTCTTATTTATTCCTCTTGTGTTGGTTGTCTGGTGCTTGATCGTTGTTGTTTGGTCACCTTCTCAACTCGAGCTAGCCAGTTGCATTCCTTAACCTTGTCGTGTCCTGTCGTGTGTTTTAGGCTCCAGTGCCGGTTATTTTTTCCCTGCTTTGTTTTTTTGCTTTTACGCTGCTCTCTTCTCCTGTCACCAGGTCTGCTGGCCGCGCCCACCAGCGATCTCGCTCTGTATCCTGTCATCAGGCTCTCTCTCAGGCTCGCGTTCATCGCCGCCTCCCAGCGGGCGCTCAGCTGTTCCACTCCCGCTGCCTTCGCATTCAGTTCGTGCCTCATCCCGGTTTTCTGGCCGGAGGACTTATCTTTTTGCAAGAGACTTGTTTCTATTTTGCCTATTTACGTTGTTTGAATAAACTTTCTGTTGAGCCTGCAATTGAGTCCAGCGCCTCCCTGACAACCCCATCCCCAGTCCTTGGTCTCATCTCCGTACAGCTTATGCGCAGTGTTCTTCATCTCTTGCACAGCATGACCCACAGCGCCCTCAGATTCATCTTCAGCCGGGACGAAGGTGCAGCACTGATCCCCCACCATGGCACAGACACCTCCTTTGTCTGCTAACAACATGTCCAATGCCAGGCGGTTTTGCATGGTCATCAGGCGCAGGGCACCCAGTTCTGTTCTCACACCGGCCATTCCATCCGTGGTGTCATTGACGAACTTAGCTAGTTGATAATGCAGGACCTCAATGTGAGTCCACTGAGAGACAGTGCTGAACTGTGAGAACACAGAGGTCCACCACCTTGTCCAGTGAGTGGTCAGGCGATGCTCAGTGGGAACCTCATCCATTGATACGTCTCTCTTGTGGCGGCGAGTGGGTCGAAGCTGGTTGATCCGCTGGAATATCTGGACAGGGTAAGAGAGTTGAATTGGAGCACAGATACCAGACCAGTCGCCTGGAATGTCCGGGAACAATGAATTTGGGCCACAATACCACCACCAATCAATATTCAACGTGATACAATTACGTTTTTGTGGACATCTACTCTACATAAGGTCAGAGGGGTGCTTTTCTGAATAATTACCTCCCCTGGAAGAACCCCAATCTCTATTGACTATTATTCGACATCTTCTCTCCTTTATGGTACCTAACGTTACTATCCCTGTGTTGTTGTAACAAAAAACAAACACAAAATTCAGTGGGAACTGTGGACGTATCGTGACATGGGGAGAAAGCTTGTGGGGTAAGGATCGTTTAACGAAGAAAGGGGGGCATTTCGAGCCTGAAGGAACCCAATCATACCTGGAACCGTTACTTTCCGATTGTACACATATTTGGGTGAGATTCTGTTGGTGCATCACGGGTAGCGACAGGCTAACAACAGACGACATCACTTGTTGACATACATAACATGATTTGTTGGTATACATCCTAGCAGTGTTATTAGCATACTGCCAAAACAAATTATCAGTTGGTCTTGAGCTCCATCCCATGGACAGTGAGCTCATCAATAAAACAAGGAACTGCATTCTGATAGTTCAATCAATAACAATATCATAGGAAATGAAATAATAGTTGGTAAGGATATTAGAGCTGATAATTCTTATGTCATGGACAGCGCTGCGTGTTCAGCTCCTCTGTCATGCAATAACAATTGATCAGCAAATAAAAATGACACGTCGTCAGTCAGCAGTCAGTCCAGTTGCGCACTGCCAAGCCCCTCCGTCCCTTGACGCAGTAGTGACCCCGAAGATCCTACAAAAGTGGCCCCTTGTTCAGGTGTTGACAGCTATAACAGCCTGGATAGATAACATCGTTAACACGCTCAATAACCAATTTAGAATTTTATTTTCTCCTATTTCTCTTGCGAGATGTTGGTGCACATGGTCCTTGCCAGCTTCCTGTAACACAAATCAAGTTAGTCAGATAACACAGGATTTTTATGCAGTTTCAGTCGGGTTGCATGAATCCACTGTGGGAAAGAATCAGTTAATACGGCGGTTCGAGTTACAGCAACAATTTTGGTGGGGGCACTAAATTTAGGTGCGTTCAATGGATCCCCCATTTTTAAGAATTGTTTTATTAATACTTCATCACCCACTTGAAAGGGGTGTGTCGTGTCAATTGGCAAAGGTGCTGAACTCGAATGCATTTTGCTCCAATTTTCGTGTAGAGCTTTAATCAACAATTGTGCATATTCACTTAATGGTACATCACATCCCCCATTGCCCAACACACCCCCACCCTTTCTCCATGGTGCAGGGAAAGGGCGTCCCATCACCATCTCATATGGTGACAGACCTTTTAGACCCTTATGGGGTGCCATTCGCATATCAGCTAGGACAGCAGGCAGCAATGTGGGCCAGTCTTGGTGACCAACCGTCTGCATGGCTTTTCTCAACTTATCTTTGATCGTTCTGTTCGCTCTCTCCACGATCCCTGAGGACTGTGGATGATACGGAATGTGATGCTTCCAGGTGATCTGGAGCTGTTTTGTCATGTCCATTAATACTTTAGCAATGAAAGCAGGGCCTTTATCAGAGTCAATGGCGAGTGGTATACCGTATCTAGGAATTATTTCCTTCAATAGATGTCTGACCACGGTGGAGGCGTCTTCTTTGGGACATGGGAACGCTTCCACCCACCTGGAAAATTTGTCTACAAATACCAGTAGATATCTGTAGGGGCCCCTCTTTGGCAGATGAGTGAAATCTACCTGCCATTGTTGCAGGGGGCCCTCAGGTAATGGTAGCTGTTGATGTTTCGCTACAGGCTTCGCACTATTATTCATTGCACACGTCACACATCGATCTAACGTGTCATTTACATATTTTGTCAAATTTCGAATGCACACAAATTTAGACATCTCCTCTGTTACCCCTCTTCGGCCGCGGTGAGTGACACCATGAAATTCCCTAACAATGAAAGGCGCACAGGACGCTGGCACACACACGCGGCCGAAACTATCAGTCCAAATGTTATTTTCGTTCTTGGTCGCCCCCTCGGATGCCCAAAAATCCATATCAGACTGGCTTCCTGAAGCTTGAATACCAGCGATGTCAAGGTCAGGTAACATGCTACACGATAAAACCTGTGTGCTGCAGGACACAGCAGAAATGTTCAGCCACTCAGGCATTCGCCCTGCCATAGCTGCAGCCTTAGCAGCGTGATCAGCGAGATTATTTCCTTGAGCTTCTTTCGTATCTAGAACTGAGTGACCCTTAGTTTTAATTATGGCTAGAGATCTTGGTAGGCGGCAAGCTTGGATCAGGTCCATCACAAATGAGCTGTGGGAAATTGGTTTCCCATCAGCTGCAACAAAGCCTCGAGTGGCCCAAATGTGGCCAAAGTCATGAGCCACCCCAAAAGCATACCTGCTATCAGTGTATATATTGACATCTTGATCTTGTGCTAAAGTGCAAGCTCTTGTTAGCGCCACCAATTCTGCAGCCTGTGCTGATGAAAACGGCAGTGCAGCTGATTCCACGGTTACATCAGGTAACTCACAGACAGCATACCCACATAGATACACTCCGTCTTGTGGCTTAGAACAGGAGCCGTCAACAAACAGGTTGCGTGCGCCCTCCAGTGGTGAAGACATCATATCCGGTCTAATAGAACAGTCAGAGACAACAGTGGTTATACAATCATGTTCCTCCTCCATGCAATCATCCTGAGCATTAATTAAGCGCTGTAAGGCATGTGCAATCGTATCATGTGACGAGCTAGGCTTAATCGTCAGCCTCTCAGTAGCCATTAAAACCTGCTCGTACCCACACCTTCTCTGTACAGACAAATGTTGTGTAGAGAGGTGCTTTAACATATACTGCACCTGATGTGCACAGTGTAGCGTTAGGGAATGCCCTCTAACTATCTTCTGTGCGTCAGTTACCATACACGCTGAAGCAGCTATTGCCTTCAGGCATGTTGGCAGGCCACGTGCCACATTATCTAGCGTTTTGGACAGATATGCGCATGGCCGGAACCCACCTCCATGTTCTTGCGCCAACACTGCTGAGGTCGTGTCGCCATGGTGGGTTACATACAGGTGAAAAGGTAGAACATAATTCGGTAAGCCCAGAGCAGGGGCTGAGCACAGGGCTACTTTCAGGGCCCCATAGGCCTTGTGCATATCATCAGTCCAAACCAAAACCTCCTTCATGTGGTCACTGTGAGAAAATCCAGAGCGCAAAATTTTATCATAATGTGAACAGTCAGGAATCCACTGACGGCAGTAATTAATCAAGCCTAAGAAAACCATCAATGCTTGCTTCGTTCTGGGTTTCTGAGTGTCCACAATGATCTTTATCCGCTCTGGGGACAGTTGTTTCTGTCCTTCGGACACAAGATATCCCAAATAGCTAACTTGTGTTTGACAATACTGCAGTTTCTGTTTAGAAACCTTAAACCCACACTCAGCAAGCCTTTTCAGCAGTGCTAACGTGGCTTGTTGGCACAGGCCCTTGTCTTTACCAGTTACTAAAATGTCATCAGCATATTGTAGAAAACATGTGTCGGGTGGCAAGGATAAATCAGACAAACACTCACCCACAGTCTGGGTGAAAATGGCTGGTGAGTCAACGAATCCTTGTGGCAGCCTGGTCCATGTAAACTGGCGCCCCCTATGGGTGAATGCAAGCAAAGGCTGGGTGTCTTTGTCCACAGGGATACTGAAAAAGGCGGAGCACAGATCAACAACAGAAAAGTATGTATGGTCTGCTGGAATAGCAGACAAAATGGCGGGCACATCAGGAACAAGTGGAGCCACTGGAATGATTATGTCATTTATGGCCCTCAGGTCCTGTGTGAACCTCCAGGATCCATTGGCTTTTCTCACTGGATTGACTGGTGTATTGTATGGGCCCCTACAGGGCGCCACAACACCTTGTTCCAGTAATGAACCAAGAACATCGTCAATGCCCTGTGCCTTTTCTTCGGTGAGCGGGTATTGCTTTTTATACACGGGGTTGGTGTGCTTTACTGAAGCTTCGTATGGGGCACAGGTTACTAAACCTACATCATCCTTGTGTGTGGCCCAGAGAGAAACAGGAAGTTCAGAGAGCTCCGCAGCATCTGCAGCCACACTGTTTAAACAAGAAATATTATGCGGCACTACCAGGCCTTCTAAAGCTGCTAACCCGACGAATGGGGAAGTTGCAGTTTTTACCACAAGTTTAGAGCCTGAAAAAGATAATGAGAGAGAGAGTTTAGACATCAAATCTCTTCCTAACAAATTAAAAGGGCAGTCTTCCATAAACACAAAACGATGTGTCAGACTTGTGAAAGGTGGGGTAATATGACTAGGAAAAGGGACCCCATCTATTCCCACAGAGCTGATTGTTGTTGCTGAAACAGGTCCTTCATATGTGGATCCCAACGAGGATAAAGTGGCGCCTGTATCTAGGAGAAAAGGGTAAGCCATACCATTCACATTAAGCTCTACAATGGGCAGAGTGTTTCCCAATGCAGAGTTAAAGCTTACAGATAACAAAGCGTCATTATGCCCCCTTGTGGCGGAATCCAGGCTCTGTGGGCACCTCTAGTTGCCATAAGGCCCTGGCCCTCCCCTCTGCTGATTTTGGGCTGCGGGGGAAGGTGGCCTTTGCTGGTAGTATGACTGAGGCACATACGGCTGTGGCTGAGGATGAGCCTCAGCGGGGGCTGGACCTTGTTGGTATGCCAGATATTTTCCGGGTTGCTGCTTAAAAGGGGCTTGCATCTGTACACCATTACGCTCATCATTCATTCTCTGTCTACACTCTTTGTACCAATGCCCTGGTTTTTTGCAGTAATTACACCTCCCTGGTTTTTTTCCTCCCTTAAAAGGCTTCTGGCCCTGATGGCCACCGCCCATTGAGACACACACAACATTCCTTGCCTTATCTGGAAACAACCCATCTGATTCTAAGGTTCGGATTTTTACAGCAGCATTTTGTACAGTCAAATTATTACGGTCACACAGATGGTGCTTCAATACTTCCTTATGATGTGGTAGGCAATTGGACATATACGTAGCAATGAACATAGGGTTGGCCTCAGATTTCTCTAATTCCATACCCCCTACACTCACCCATACGTCTGCAAAACGGTCAAAGAAACGGGCTGGGGTTTCATCCTTCCCTTGCTTACAATTGGTAACCTGTGATAGGTCTCTATTAGCCGATTTTACACTTAATAAATAAGCCTTCAAATCTTTCGCTAATTTCTCTAGCATCCCCTTGTTATCATCTCGCCACGCGAATTTAGTCATTGTCTTCGTTTTGCGTTTCCCCTTCTCATCCTTTTCACTATATTTTGTCATGTGAGCCTCGTCTGTGTCCGGGTGCAGCACTATCACAGACTTTATCAATACATCCTCATCGTAATCAACCCCCAATTTACTATGCAGTATGAATCGATAATCTGCCCATACCAGCTGACAATGTCTGGAGGATCTAATCAACATGTCTACGAAATGAATCGGGTTAGATGGGCTGGGGAGGAGATCTATAATATCTTTCAGAGCGCTCGGCGAAGGGGGTTCTATATCAATTCCCCCTCTTTTAGCGACCCATACCGCAGCTACGTTAGGCGTTAGTCGGTCTATTTCAGACCCTTGATCAGGACCGACATCTTCGTCTGGTCCCACATTCAGATCTTTGTCATCGTCTCCCTTGGTGTGCGCGGCGAGCGACGGATAAAGCTTAGTGGTTGTTAGATCCTTTGGAGGATCCATTTTAAGTGGTGGTGGCGCGGAAGTGGCTGCGGGCAGAACGTACGGGGGTGGTTTGTCTTTTTTTCCAGAGTTATCGAACGACGCATTTTCCCTTTTACTTTTAGATGGTTTAGGAACGGTTTTAAGGACTGATCTTGGGACATGTGAATTTGTTTTATCCCGCCATACATTTGCCATTTTATACCACACGTCATATCCTCCCTGCATATAGTTATAGGACCAGTCAGGATCACCCTGTCCTCCGTATGTTAAATCATACGCTACTTTTAGAAATCCGGGGTCGAAAGTGCCCTCTCTAGGATATTGCCGCCATTGCGTGTCTGCTGTCCACCCAGCTAAATTATCAAGATAAGGATTCGTGTAGTATCCCCAACTACATCTTTCCATCCACGCTTTGGGTGTTTCACTGGGTTCTGGTTTAGGATATGATTGACTAGCCCTTCCCCCTAATAGGGTGTGGTGATGTAGAGATAGAGATAAAAAAACAACTCCATATATGGCAGAGAGAGGGACAAAACGTGCGTGTAGTTACACACACACAGAAGCAGGACAAAAAAGTTCAGACTGAAATGATACATAATGTATTATAGAAAATAACGGAAAAATAAAGCATATAAAATAAAGCATATATAATTTCCCTCAAACAGTTTCTTCCCCAGAGCTGTTTCTTTCCTGAACTCTAACCCTTGCTGACCCCACTCCTCTCTCTCCCCCCCACCACCATCCCACTCCCCTCACAGACTCTCCTCTTACCCCCCCAACATCCCACTCCCCTCACAGACTCCTCTCTCACCCCCACCCCCACCATCCCACTCCCCTCACAGACTCCTCTCCCCCCTCACAGACTCTCCTCTTACCCCCCCAACATCCCATTCCCCTCACAGACTCTCCTCTCTCCCCCTATACCACCAT
Source organism: Rhodeus uyekii (assembly GCA_037043235.1). NCBI lineage: Eukaryota > Metazoa > Chordata > Actinopteri > Cypriniformes > Acheilognathidae > Rhodeus > Rhodeus uyekii. The sequence continues at coordinate 1,544,510 of JAWRVZ010000083.1, forward strand.
CCTACCATCCTCATAGACTCCTCTCCCCCCCTCCTTCCCACTCCCCTCACAGACTCCTTTCCCCCCACCACCATCCCACTCCCCTCACACACTCCTCTCCCCCCCACCACCATCCCACTCCCCTCATAGACTCTCCTCCCACCCCCACCACCATCCCACTCCCCTCACAGACTCTCCTCTTACCCCCCAACCACCATCCCACTCCCCTCACAGACTCTCCTCTCTCCCCCTATACCACCATCCTACCACCCTCATAGACTCCTCTCCCCCCCACCATCCAACTCCCCTCATAGACTCCTCTCACCCCCCTACCACCTTCCCACTCCCCTCACAGACTCCTTCCCCCCCACCACCACCATCCCAATCCCCTCACAGACTCTCCTCTCTCCCCCACCACCATCCCACTCCCCTCATAGACTCTCCTCCCACCACCATCCCACTCCCCTCAGACTCTCCTCTTGCCCCCCCACCACCATCCCACTCCCCTCAAAGACTCTCCTCTTACCCCCCACCACCCCACTCCCCTCATAGACTCTCCTCTTACCCCCCACCATCCCACTCTCTTCATAGACTCTCCTCTCACCCCCCCACCATCCCACTCCCCTCATAGACTCCTCTCTCCCCCACCACCATCCCACTCCCCTCATAGACTCTCCTCCCACCACCATCCCACTCCCCTCAGACTCTCCTCTTGCCCCCCCACCACAATCCCACACCCCTCAAAGACTCTCCTCTTACCCCCCCACCACCATCCCACTCCCCTCATAGACTCTCCTCTCACCCCCACCATCTCACTCCCCTCATAGACTCCCCTCTTACCCCCCCACCACCATCCCACTCCCCTCATAGACTCTCCTCTCACCCCCACCATCTCACTCCCCTCATAGACTCCCCTCTTACCCCCCCACCACCATCCCACTCCGCTCATAGACTCTCCTCTCCCCCCACACCATCCCACTCCCCTCATAGACTCTCCTCTTACCCCCCCCCACCATCCCACTCCCCTCATAGACTCCTCTCTCCCCCACCACCATCCCACTCCCCTCACAGACTCTCCTCTTACCACCATCCACTCCCCTCATTGACTCCTCCCCCCCACCATCCCACTCCCCTCATAGACTCCTCTCTCCCCCACCACCATCCCACTCCCCTCATAGACTCTCCTCTTACCCCCACCACCATCCCACTCCCCTCACAGACTCTTCTCTTACCCCCCCCACCACCCCACTCCCCTCACAGACTCTCCTCTCACCCCCCACCATCCCACCCCCCACCACACCAGACTCCTTAACTGCCCCCCCCCATTACTACCCAATAGACTCTTCGCTCACTCTGTTACTTATTTGTGCCATTTGCACTGCCGACTGTTCATTACAGTAAAAACTGTTTACAACAACTGTTTACTGTTTACAGTAACAACTGTTTACACTTGCACCTTGCACTACTGTACTTTAGCTGGAACATGCTCATTTGCACTACCAACTGTTCATACAGTACCAACTGTTTACATTTCGCATCTCACTTATTTGCACTGTCCATGCTCATTGCACTACCTTAAATCTACTGCTTACCTTAAGCTAACAATTGTATACATCTTCCTGTAAATTCTGTTTATAGTTAGACATCTGTATTTACATTTACATTTATAGCACATATTCACCTGTAAATGCTGTTTATAGACACCTGTAATTATATTTATAGCACACACTCACCTGTTATAATAATAACCATCTGTATATTTATACTCATTGTACATATTACCTGTAAATCCTGTACATCTCCATATCCTGCACTTATGCAACCATTGTATATATCCTGCACTTGCTGCTATTGCACTTCTGGTTAGACCTAAACTGCATTTTGTTGCCTTGTACCTGTACTTGTGTAATGACAATAAAGTTGAATCTAATCTAATCTAATCTAATCTAATCTATAAAAGGTGGAGATTTCTGCCTTGGGCCTGGACCGGCAAATCAGCGCCGCAAAGGGTGATCCTCAAGTGACGTGGAGTGAAGTGGCAGCTACCCCACCCTGGAACCTGGTCCGGGACAAGAGGGGCAACAGCCATCGGAAACAGGCCCCCGGAAATGCTTCAGTGAAGCCCAAACCTCGCCTGAATCCTCCCAAAGAGAAAAAAACTGGTGGTATTTTTGGGACTGGTACTGGAGGAGACATCCAAGTCATTGAGTCTAAGCTGGTGAGTGTATTTGCAACAAAATTCTCACCTGATTTAGACTCTGAGACTTTGACTAGTTACATGAAAGATAAACTTGAGCGTGATGTAACCTGTCAAAAGATAGAAACTGTACACAGCCGGTTCAGTTCTTTTAAAATAACTGTAGAGTGCAAAGAAGTGGGTGAAATGTATAATCCAGAGCTGTGGCCTGAAGGCACTTTTGTGCGGAGATTTTATGAGACACGCAAACCCAAGTCTTCAGTGGGGCTAATGTCAGTGATGAATATGCCTTTAATAGGGGCTGGGGTACATGATGCCTAGTGCTAGACACAGTGATGGTGGTCAGAGTGATATCATACAACTCACGAGGCTTGCGCCTAGGACAGACTGCTGGGTACAGAGCGCATCGTGTTGTTGTTGACCAGCTACTGGAGAACACAGACATTCTCTGCTTGCAAGAGACATTTTTAGCCAAACAGGACCTTGATAAACTTAATTCTGTTCACAGTGAATTCCATGGAGCAGGAGAGTCCACAACGGATTTAGGCACCAGAATGGTACTTGGTAGAATACCTGGAGGTGTGGCCATTCTGTGGCCCAAGAAATATGACCCAATGATCAGTATTATCAGATTGGAGGTGGACTGGTGTATTGCAATTAAAATTGTGCATGATATGAATGTTTTTATCATTTTAAATGTTTATACTCCATATGATTGCTATAAAAATGATGAATATATGAATAGATTGGTATTTTTAAACTCCTATATTAAGGAATGTACATATGCAAATATATTTGTGATGGGTGATTTGAATGCAGACATTTCTGATGACGAATCTATCTTTGGTCAGCATTTGGTGCAGTTCTGTCATGACAGTAAACTGGTTCTCTCCAGCATGAAATTACTCCCTGTAGATAGTTATACTTACATCAGTGAAGCATGGCACACAGCATCCTGGCTGGATCATGTAATCTGTAATCTGCTGATGCTCATGAAAGTCTGGAAATAGTTTAAATTTTGTATGGGTTGACTACCACTGATCACTTACCTGTCTCTATGAAGATAAATGTTGAGAACCTATCTGACTGCAGCAGATCGATAGAAGCTGGTGTCAATGAGGTTAAAGTGAATTGGGCTAAACTATCAAAAGAGGATGTCTTATTTTATTGTGGGAGGACAGACGTTCTCTTAAGAGAAGTACACCTTCCCAGGGATGCTATTTTATGTTCAAATATTAACTGTGGTGATGATATTCACTGTATTGACCTTTGTAAAATGTACAACAGTATGGTGAGCGCTATACGTGAGGCTAGTAGACCCTTACAGAAACATTCCAGAAAGTCTACAGGGAGTGCAGAATTATTAGGCAAATGAGTATTTTGACCACATCATCCTCGTTATGCATGTTGTCTTACTCCAAGCTGTATAGGCTGGAAAGCCTACTACCAATTAAGCATATTAGGTGATGTGCATCTCTGTAATGAGAAGGGGTGTGGTCTAATGACATCAACACCCTATATCAGGTGTGCATAATTATTAGGCAACTTCCTTTCCTTTGGCAAAATGGGTCAAAAGAAGGACTTGACAGGCTCAGAAAAGTCAAAAATAGTGAGATATTTTGCAGAGGGATGCAGCAGTCTTAAAATAGCCAAGCTTCTGAAGCGTGATCATCGAACAATCAAGCGTTTCATTCAAAATAGTCAACAGGGTCGCAAGAAGCGTGCGGAAAAACCAAGGCGCAAAATAACTGCCCGTGAACTGAGAAAAGTCAAGCGTGCAGCTGCCAAGATGCCACTTGCCACCAGTTTGGCCATATTTCAGAGCTGCAACATCACTGGAGTGCCCAAAAGCACAAGGTGTGCAATACTCAGAGACATGGCCAAGGTAAGAAAGGCAGAAAGTTGACCACCACTGAACAAGACACACAAGCTGAAACGTCAAGACTGGGCCAAGAAATATCTCAAGACTGATTTTTCTAAGGTTTTATGGACTGATGAAATGAGAGTGAGTCTTGATGGGCCCGTGGCTGGATTGGTAAAGGGCAGAGAGCTCCAGTCCGACTCAGACGCCAGCAAGGTGGAGTTGGAGTACTGGTTTGGGCTGGTATCATCAAAGATGAGCTTGTGGGGCCTTTTCGGGTTGAGGATGGAGTCAAGCTCAACTCCCAGTCCTACTGCCAGTTTCTGGAAGACACCTTCTTCAAGCAGTGGTACAGGAAGAAGTCTGCATCCTTCAAGAAAAACATGATTTTCATGCAGGACAATGCTCCATCACATGCGTCCAAGTACTCCACAGCGTGGCTGGCAAGAAAGGGTATAAAAGAAGAAAATCTAATGATATGGCCTCCTTGTTCACCTGATCTGAACCCCATTGAGAACCTGTGGACCATCATCAAATGTGCGATTTACAAGGAGGGAAAACAGTACACCTCTCTGAACAGTGTCTAGGAGGCTGTGGTTGCTGCTGCACGCAATGTTGATGGTGAACAGATCAAAACACTGACAGAATCCATGGATGGCAGGCTTTTGAGTGTCCTTGCAAAGAAAGGTGGCTATATTGGTCACTGATTTGTTTTTGTTTGGTTTTTGAATGTCAGAAATGTATATTTGTGAATGTTGAGATGTTATATTGGTTTCACTGGTAAAAATAAATAATTGAAATGGGTATAAATTTGTTTTTTGTTAAGTTGCCTAATAATTATGCACAGTAATAGTCACCTGCACACACAGATATCCCCCTAAAATAGCTAAAACTAAAAACTACTTAAAATATTGATACAAAAATATTCAGCTTTGATATTAATGAGTTTTTTGTGTTCAGTGAGAACATGTTTGTTGTTCAATAATAAAATTAATCCTCAAAAATACAACTTGCCTAATAATTCTGCACTCCCTGTACGAATACCAAGCCTGGTTGGACCAAGTATGTAGCTGACCATCAAGAAGCCGCTAAAATGGCTCATAGAGCCTGGGTTATAGCTGGTAGACCCAGACAGGGGCCAGACTTAGAGCACAAGAAACGTCTCAGGTTACTTACGTAACCCTAGTTCCCTTAGAGGGAACGAGACACTGCGTCAAAACGCATATGGGAACGCCTTAGCGTAATTGTTTCTTGAAGCGCAATTGAAACCAGGTGTGCGAGTGCACGTAGCCGAGGGTGACGTCATGAGCCAGGAGCATATCAGCACGCAGCAAACTAGAAGCCGCAGCTTGACCAGTGTCTGAAACAGCCGGCGTGCAATGGAGCTGAGGCTACGAGACGCAGTGTCTCGTTCCCTCTAAGGGAACTAGGGTTACGTAAGTAACCTGAGACGTTCCCTGTCAAGGGAACTCAACACTGCGGCGAAACGCATATGGGAACGAGAATACCCACGCCGCCGCAGCGAACGGAGTACGCCAAGCTAACGTAGCTCACTATGAAATGGGTAAAGTTCCCAAAGCGGGGTTAAGGTCTAACTGATAGAACCTAATAAAAGTATGCGGTGAGGACCAGCCAGCCGCATCACAAATATCGGCAAGGGGAGCCCCTGCGCAAAAAGCTTTAGAGGTAGCCATGCTCCGAGTAGAATGGGCGCGGACATACAGTGGACACTGCTGACCCGCTGAGTCATAAGCTAGTGAGATAGCCTCAACTATCCACCTGCTAAAAGTAGTTTTAGATGCTGGAGCCCCCTTATGAGCCCCGAAGCATACAAAAAGTTGGTCGCACTGGACAGACCTTGCTCTTGGACTCCTGGTCATGATCATCAAAGGGGGGAGGACATAAGGCCTGCAGTACAATTCGATGAGCTGGACTCGAAAGAACCTTCGGAACATACCCTGGTCTGGGAGAGAGAAGGGCTTTCGCCAGACCAGGAGCAAACTCCAAACAGGAGGGGGCCACTGACAGGGCCTGAAGGTCGCCAACCCTCTTGAAGGAGGAGATGGCCAAGAGGAACACCGTCTTGAGAGTGAGGAACTTATCCGAGATGTCCTCGAGTGACTCAAAGGGTTCCTGTGACAAAGCCTGGAGAACCAGGGATAAGTCCCAAGGTGGAACCCGAGAGCGTACCGCAGGCCTCAGCCGTAAGGTGCCACGGAGGAAACAAACTACTAGGGGGTCCCGACCTAAAGGGGTACCACATGGGGGTACGTGGTAAGCCGCAATGGCAGCCACATAGACCTTCAGCGTGGAGGGGGACAGCCCGGCAGCTAATCTTTCTTGTAGGAACTCCAGGATGATACCCACATGGCAGGTCACTGGGTCTACATGTTTGTCACTGCACCAGGAAGTGAAGATAGACCACTTCCGAGCATAGAGTTTCCTCGTGGACGGGGCTCTAGAGTGGAGAATGGTCTCAACGACCTCAGTCGAGAGACCTGAGTCTATGAGTCTATTTCTCCCAAATCTGCTCCACCACCTCGGTGTGGAGCATCCATTCCACAGGCCTTGTCCCCTGTCTCGACAGGAAGTCTGCTCCCGTGTTCTGGAATCCCGGAATATAAACTGCCCGAAGGGAGCAAAGTTTGTTCCGAGCCCAGAGGAGGATCCGCGCAGCCAGCTTGCAAAGCCGGAGAGAGCGGAGACCCCCCTGATGGTTTATATAGGAAACCACCGCCATGTTGTCGGACTGGACTAACACATGGTGGCCCCAAAGGTCTGGGAGAAAGGCCTGAAGTGCCTTCCAAACTGCCAACATCTCTAATGCATTGATGTGCAGGGAGAGGTAGACCTCATCCCAAAGACCTTGAGCTGAGCAGTCTCTCAAGACCGCCCCCCAACCCAAATGGGAGGCGTCTGTCGACAGCATCACGCGGTGAAAGATTGGTCCCAGTACGGGTCCTTGGGCAAGAAACCAGGGACTCTTCTACTGATTCAAGGCTCGCAGGCAGCGCCTTGAAACCTTGATCAGGCGGGAAGGATTTCCCCTCGGGGAAAACCCCCTGGTCTTGAGCCACCACTGCAGACGCCTCATGTGGAGCAGGCCTAGCGGTATCACGCAAGAGGCTGCCGCCATGAGACCCAGAAGTCTCTGGAAGTGTCTGACAGTGACCAGCTGGCCTAGCTTTATGTCGTTGACTGAAGATAGTATTGAAGTAACGCGCACGGGGGAAAGCCGTGCTGATATTGACACAGAATCCCATACAACGCCTAGGAAAGTAGTGCTCTGCCTCGGCCAGAGCACACTCTTTTGGGTGTTCAGTCTCAGCCCGAGCTCCTTCATGTGTGCGAGAATCTCGATGTTGGCCCACTAACTCTTGAGACTAGGCCAAAATGAGCCAGTTGTCGATATAATTCAAGATCCGGATCCCTCGAGATTGGAACAGAGCTAGAGCTGCATCCACACACTTGGTGAAAGTGCGAGGAGACAGAGCTAGGCCAAACGGAAGAACCCGATACTGATAAGCCTTCCCCCCGAAGGCGAATCTGAGGAACTTCCGATGCTGGGGGAGGATGGAGACGTGGAAATATGCGTCCTTGAGATCTTTCGAGACAAACCAGTCCTCGGACCTGATTTGAACTACGATCTGCTTCAGAGTTAACATTCTTAATTGCTCTAGGACCCTCCTCGGAGGGGGCAACCTGCCCAGCGCGGCCCGTGAGGAGCGCGGCTGGACGAGACAGCCCACGCTGAGCATGACCCGGGTCCCTCGAGACCGCGAGCCATCCACTGCGCTTGACGCACACTGGTCCACCCCTTGAGGAAGACCGGTGCTGCGAGACCGAAAGCCGTAAGCATCAGGACCTCTTGCTCTTAGCCTTCTTGGCCTGGAAGACCGTCCTCAGATCTGTCCTCCTGCCAGAAGGCTGCGGCTGAGAGCGACGACTTGTGCCACCACCCGACTGGGGAGGCTGGTGGCAGGCCACACTCTGCCGCTGAGCAGCGCGGTGGGAGGAGCTGCAGCTGGGCTGCAGCTGGCTCGCAGACCCAGCTGGATGAGGACGGCGGGGGAGGATTTTCCTGAACGCTGCCTCTTGTTTAGCAGCCTCCTGAAATCTCTCGACGACCATCTTGACAGCATCGCCGAAGAGACCAGGAGGCGTCAGAGGACCGTCGATCAGGATGTTCTTATCCTTCTCTCTGAGAGTTGTAAGGTTAAGTCACAGATGCCTTTCTGTGGCCACCAGGGCTGCCATGGCGCGGCCGATTGAACTGGCCGTTTCCCTGGCAGCCCGCAGAGAGAGATCAGTGGTGCTGCGCAGCTCGGCTACTGCCTCAGGGCCAATTCCTCCGCCCTCGTCGAGGTCCGAGAGCAGCTCCGCCTGGTAGGCCTGCAGCAGTGACGACGTGTGCAGACACTCTGCAGCCTGACCAGCCGCGGAGTATGCTCTGCCCACCATAGTAGATGTGACCCGTAGGGGTTTGGTGGGCAGTGTTGGGGTTTTTAGGGGCGGCGATGAGTGGGGGGCAAGGTAGTTAGCCAACGCCTCCTCCACCTTAGGCATCGCCCCATACCCGCGCTCTTTCGCTCCCACCAGGGTAGCATAGTTAGCGGAAGCGCTGCTATGAACCCTGTGGGAGGCGGGCCGCTTCCAAGACCTCGACACCTCAGTGTGGAGGTCAGGGAAGAACGGCAAACCCCGGCGCTGAGGTTGTACCCGGGCGGGCAGGTAAGGCTCGTCCAGCCGACTCTTAGGACGAGCATCCCTGGGCTCGGCCAGCCACTTGAGGCCAAGCCTTGCCGTTGCCCGAGTAACCACCTCGAGCAGCTCCTCGAATGTGGGTGAAGCCGATGGCGGTTTGGCCTCCTCCACATCTACACTGACTACGTCCACCTCCAGCTCCTCAGAACTGAGCAGTGGTTGAGCAGTGCATCATCACCCAGGTCGGAAGCTACAGCGGGACCGGACCCACGAGGACTGCGAGCTTGAGCCGCCTCCTCAAAGACGGCCAAGCGTGAGCGGAGAGTGCACAGTGGCAGCTGAAAACACTCTGCACAATCAGAGGCCTCGAGCGCTGAGCGTGCGTGTTCCTCGCCCACACAAAAGACACAGAGAGCGTGTGTGTCCTTACCCGTGATAAAACGCCGGCAAGGAGTGACACAACGCTTAAAAGTCTGTGTATCTGCCACTGAAAACAGGTAAATCGACTTACAGCCAGCAGAGCAACTCAAAAACACGTTAGCTTCTATCGTTGTTGAAGACACTAAAGTTTCTAGTTTTTTCTGTGTGCTGATATGCTCCTGGCTCATGACGTCACCCTCGGCTACGTGCACTCGCACACCTGGTTTCAATTTCGCTTCAATAGACAATCACGCTAATGCGTTCCCATATGCGTTTCGATGCAGTGTTGAGTTCCCTTGACAGGGAACTTACCAATGCCAGATATAAATATGCAGTTCGCTTTGTTGGGAAGCATGAGCAAGCCTTAAGAGCTCATTCTATGGCTAAAAAACTTGCTTGGTAATAATGCCACTGAGTTCTGGAAAGAGGTAAAAGCTACAAATAGGGCCAAAGCAGTACTCCCATGCCACATTGAAGGGGTATCTGGTGCAGACAATATAGCAGAGCGATGGAGGCAGCACTATGCAGCTCTGTTTAATTGTATCAAAAGTGAGCCCTATTGTGTGGGCAAGTTAAATGAGGAAGTGATTCATTTTACTCCCAACGAGGCTTATCAAGCTATAGAGAAACTAGCGGATAACAAAGCTAGTGGCAAGGATGACATCACTGCGGAACATCTTAAGTTAGCTAGCCCCAGAGTAGCAGCTCTGCTGTCCATTTGCCTCACAGGGCTGATGACACATGGTATACTGCCAGACACCATGCTGACAGTTACATTAGTGCCAATCATCAAGGACAAGGCAGGTAAAATAGGGAGTTTGGAAAACTATAGACCCATCGCCTTAACCAGCATTCTTTCGAAGGTGTTAGAAAAGATGCTCCTAAATAGACTGAGTGAGTTTATCTACACCACAGAAAATCAATTTGGTTTTAAGTCTAAGTGTAGCCAATGGAGTACGACAAGGGGGGCTTCTGTCTCCAGCCCTGTTTAACCTTTACATGGACAACCTGTCAAAACAGTTGGGAAAGTGTAAGACAGGTTGTCTGATTGGGAATGCTCTGTTAAAACATCTGATGTATGCAGACGATTTGGCTATTGTGTCCCCCAGCAGTGTTGGGTTCCAGCAGCTGTTGGATATATGCTCTGAGTATGGGGTTGAGTTTGATGTACAGTACAATGCAAACAAGAGTGTTGTATTGATATGTAGGACCAAGGAGGATCAGAAGCTGCACTTTCCAATGTTTTACCTGTCAGGGCAATCACTCTGTGTATCTAACTGTACAAAATACCTTGGGCACATCATCACTGACAAGATAGAAGATGATGCTGATATGTTTAGGCAGAGACGAATGTTGTTTGTCCAAGCAAACATGTTAGTCCAGAAATTCCATCACTGTTCTGATGATGTGAAAGTAAGCTTGTTTCGTGCATACTGCACCCCTATGTATGCAGCACCATTGTGGGTCAGCTACAAAAAAGAGACCCTGTGCAAACTTCAGGTAGCATATAATGACTGTCTGAGGATACTGCTGAAAAAGCCCAGGAGTAGCAGTGCAAGTAAGCTTTTTTGTGACTCAAGGCTAAGCACTTTACAGGCTCTCTTGAGGAAACTAATGTTTAAGTTAATGTCCCGGCTTGATGAATCTCAAAACTGTATTATAATGATGCTCACAAGCCCTAGGTGTAGCTCGGTGAGATATCAATCACATTTGTGGAAACATTGGTATGGGTGCCTGTTAAGGCTCTCATGAATCAAAGTATGTCTGTAGGTGTGTGTGTATTTATGCCTTGTTTTGTTTTTGCTTTTTACTTGATGTTGTATGTCTTGTCTTGTTGTAGGCCTAGAGCCTGTAATAAAGTTTATATATCTCATCACGGATGTGTCAACTGATCTTGGATGTAGTTAGCGACGTACGAAAAATATGCCCCGGAGTGAATAAGTTTTAATAGTAAATCTCACTGGAATGTTTCTGTAGGACATTTCATACAGTTTCAAAGAAGGAGAAGTGAGAGGTTTGAGGGATTAAAACAGTGTGAATTGAAAGTCATCAGTAATTGTAATAAAGACAAAAGAATTGTAACAGGAGCCATAACCACAATGGAGAGCTGTGAATGTGTGAATTGGGACTGAAACTGAACGGGTCAGTTTGACCCGCAGACAATACAGACACTGAATGGATGCTTAAGGGCCCATCCACACGGCGGATCCGTGTGGACGAAACACCAATACCATAAAAACTGTGTACGTATATAGTAATACGCGTGTATTACTGTATACGTACACATTTTTTATCGTATTGGTGTTTCGTCCACATGGATCCGGCGTATTGGGAGACGGAGACCCTTGCAGTTTCGTGTGTACAGCCAATCCGTATATTTTGTGAAACGATGAAGTCATCACATCACGTGTCAGCTGCGTCACACGTAACACGTATACAGCGTGCAAGGTTATGGGAATGCTCAAATTCTTGTTCTCCGTGTATAGTGTATATCTGTGGCAGAATTACATCGTCCCATACTGGTCTGGCATATGTACTGTGTACGCTGAGACGATGCCATGTTTACAGAATTTTTTTTTAGAACGAGGGGAAAAAAAGATTGGATAGGGAATGTGTTACGACCCTGTGCTTCCTCTCCACGCCTGTGGGTGGCGACCTATATTGGAGAGTGCGAAGGATCGCGCCCCCCCCCTGCTGGCTCATCTCCTTCTGATTGCGGTTGGGATAAAGACGGATGCTTGTCCTCTCCGCAGGGCGAGGAGAAGGAGACAGACGATCTGACTTCCTTTTGCTCCCGTTCCTGGGAATACAGCGACCCAGGAAGAGCCACCTTGTGAACACTTTCTGTTTAATGGCTTGATTCTCCATTTTCTTTCCTATGTTATCTTTATTTATTTTTGCTTAATCTTTGAATATGATTTTTGGGTTTTATTTACTTTGACTCTAGAATAAAGAACGTTTGAATTCAGTGAACTTTGGTGGTCTTGTATTATGTCACTGACTGAGAACGAGCTGGTCGTGACAGAATGCAACAGCTTCGTGTGGACGTGGCCTAAGAGATGCAGAGTTTTAGAGTTACGATCTTAAGATTTGAAATAGAGCAAGGCTTAAACTGCAGTGTATTCCTAGACTGAAACAAGACCAACTTCATAAAAAATATTTTTTTATTTAAACATTTTTACTCTTTATATTCTTTCTATATAAATAATCAAATTTTACATTTAATTAAAAGAATGTCCATTCAACAGATCTAGTTTTGTGATGAACCATGCAAAGTCTATTATATAAATGCAATCCTCAATGAGCCGGAGAGGAAACAAATCTGTTTTTGTGGAATGTAATTTACTCTCTCTATAATCCGTGCAGAACCCATGCGTTCCATCAGATTTCTGAACCAATAAACATGACTGTAACAGACTCTTCCTCGCCCCTTCCACCAGACTCTCTCACCACTCATTCCTTGTCACCTGAACGCTGATCACCTAAAACTGCATCCATTCACTCACGCACTGTATAACCAGCACTCACCCCGCACTCAGTGTCTGGTCTCATCAGTGTTACCCAGACTCTGTCTATGATACTCTCCGTGACTATGACTCATTCTGAGAAGGACTCATTCCGAGACCTCCACACCTTCCACTACAACTCTCTGGGTCTACCAACACAGATCAGCCTCACTCTGCTCACCGCATCAGTTCTGTACTGTTCACCTGTCCACTGTCTTTGTGCCCTGTTAGTAAATAACCTTGCCTTGTGCTCACGTCTGAGTTGCTTGTTCCATCATGACAATGGCAAACTCCAAGCGCTAGAACTCGGAACTGCAAGCTCATTCTCAACTAGAGGCTTCACCTCAGCCTCCATAACTTGGCGTTTAGTAGGGTTCAGTCTAGAATCATTTAATGGGTGGATGATCACCTACATTGATATCATGTTTCAGCACGTCATGAAATCCTTCCGTTGTGAGTCAGATCGGCACTGAAATTATACTTTTTTTGTCCAGAAAGCATGTTTGATATCATTTTCATATGTTTCAGAAATGTACACGGAGCAGTGTTCTTGAAACACAGGGGATTTTGCTTTGTAACATATAGACAACATACGACATATAGCCCAAAATTGACGTTCAAATAATGATGTTAAAAGAACATTTTCTGCTAACATTAGATGGATATTCATTAGAACATTTATCAAACAATAATGATGATTGATGAATGATGAATAGTGATGATTTCATGAACATTGTTTTTGAAAGTGTTTAATAAAGAGATTTATAATCCAAGCTACAAAGCATTCCCATGTTCCAATGATAAAACATCACACAACTTTATTCCTTTGAGTTTGGTTGTCATTCTAAATGTTTAAAGAACATTTTCTCCCAAAACTATGAGGACATTCATAAAGCCTTTTACAAACAATGTATACATAACGTTATTGTGAGAACATTGTTGAAGATCAAACATTCGTTTAACGTTACTGAAAGAATATTTGTGCATAACTTTCAGAAAGTCTGACAATGAGTCAAAGAGTTATTCCTGTTATCTGGGGACGAATCATTCCTTCAAAAAGTCCTCCTAGAGATTTTAATATAGTCTTTTAAGTCAATCAGCATCATTCCATGTGATTTTGAAGCTTGAGTTGTAATAGTTTTCTTTAGTTCTTGAATGCTGTCACAGTAGTTTGGGTTTGATGGTGCCATCGAAAATACTTCACATCATTCTCATCATCGAATCTAATGACATCACTGACACTTTCTGCATGCATTTCATCTTTAGCAGCAAGTTATGTCATCTCATCCAGTTTCTCTTTCAGTCGTCTCCATCCCTCCATGCTTTTCCCTGTCTGAAACGCTCTGAAACACAAACACACAGCTGGGATTCAGTCTGACCTTCTTCATCCTCAGGAATGCTGAACCACAATCTGAAGAATCTCCTGTAAAACTAGATTCTCTAAAAAATGAAGAATAAGTTAATTTCAGATTAATGTCTATTAAAAGCGTTATTGCCTCATCTTCTGCTCCCTGAACTCTACCTTCAAATATTTATTTTCTCCACTGCATGAATCCTCATGTGTCGCTTCAGGTGACTTTTAAAAGAGAAACTCTTTGCGCACTGATCACACGTGTGCGGTTTCTCTCTGGTGTGGATCTTCTCATGTGCTTTCAAATATGACGAAACACTGAATCTCTTGTCACAGTGTGAACACTTGTGAGGTTTTTCTCCGGTGTGGATCTTCTCATGTGTTTTCATAGATGATGACTGACTGAATCTCTTGTCACAGTGTGAACACTTGTAAGGTTTTTCTCCAGTGTGGATTCTCTGGTGTGTTATTAAATGTCTCTCTGTAATGAAAGTCTTCTCACACTCAAAGCACATGTACTCTCTCACACCAGTGTGTATTTTCTGATGCGTGTGTAAATATCTCAGCAGTGAAAAACTCTTTCCACACACAGAACATATATGTGGTTTCTCTTTTGTATGAATTCTCAGGTGTTTCTTCAGGTTTGACACCCAAGGAAATGTTTTAAAACATTGATCACATGTGTACATTTTCTCTCCCGTGTGGATTTCCATGTGTACTTTCAGAGTCCCTGATATTGTGAAACTCTTCTCACACTGATCACATGGGAATGGCTTTTCTCCTGTGTGGATTCTCATGTGACACTTAAGACTTTCTTTGTATGTGAAACTCTTTCCACACTGTTCACATGGGAATGGCTTTTCTCCTGTGTGGATTCTCATGTGACTCTGAAGAGCATGTTTATATGAGAAACTCTTCCCGCACTGATCACATGTGAACGGTTTCTCTCCTGTGTGGATTCTCATGTGACACTTAAGACTTTCTTTGTATGTGAAGCTCTTTCCACACAGATCACATGTGAACGGTTTCTCTCCAGTGTGGATTCTCATGTGACCCTGAAAAGCATGTTTATATGAGAAACTCTTCCCGCACTGATCACATGTGAACGGTTTCTCTCCAGTGTGGATTCTCATGTGAAACTTAAGGCTTTCTTTGTATGTGAAACTCTTCCCGCACTGATCACATGAGAACGGCTTCTCTCCAGTGTGGATTCTCATGTGATATTTCAGGTGTGCTGATTGTGTGAAACTCTTCTCACACTGATCACATGTGAACGGTTTCTCTCCAGTGTGGATTCTCATGTGACACTTAAGGCTTTCTTTGAATGTGAAACTCTTCCCGCACTGATCACATGTGAACGGTTTCTCTCCAGTGTGAATTCTCATGTGAAACTTAAGGCTTTCTTTGAATGTGAAACTCTTCCCGCACTGATCACATGAGAACGGCTTCTCTCCAGTGTGGATTCTCATGTGATATTTCAGGTGTGCTGATTGTGTGAAACTCTTCCCGCACTGATCACATGTGAACGGTTTCTCTCCTGTGTGGATTCTCATGTGACACTTAAGACTTTGTTTGTATGTGAAACTCTTTCCACACTGAGTGCAGGTGAAAGATTTCTTTGCTCTTTTCTTTAAACATGTCTTTTTATTCTTTGAGTGATTCAAAGTTTTTTCTTCAGGTTTAACATGATGTTCCTCCTCCATTTCACTCAGTTCTTCACTCTCCTCTTTCTCTTCCATCAGATCTGAAATCAAAGAATCAAAACAATTCAAAAATATAAATATGAAGTAAAAAGACAAAAAAGTGAGCCTTGATGCAACAAAGTATGAAACTGCTATAAAAAAATATTACTATCATTTTGATGCTTTGTTAAAAATGAATTGTATTCCCCTGAAATAAATGAGGAAAACTGACCATCCAAATATTATTTTCATATATTATATGCACAAATCTCATGTTTCTGTAGTGAGAACTGTTAAATATATTGAATATTTCCATATTTTGACATCAGCTTTTAGATCATTTATGTAATAAAGACTTTGATTACGAAGGGTTGCTCACAATTGTCCTTCCATTGACTTTCATTCATTCACATGTGATTGTGAGACACCGGAAACACAATCTCAAGTGAATTTTGCTGCCACAAATAACAAACTTTGCAGTAAAGTGGAGTAGATTATATTTTTACATGTCAAAATGATTATTATCTTTTATTTCTGTTTGTACGACGATGCTGTGGAGTGTGACATCATTTCATGAGTTTTGCAGAAACTTCATAAGCTCAAAGTCTACAATGATCGCAGCTTTAACTAGTTTTAATTGATCAACTTTTATTAGCATTTTCTGTGTCCTTCACTCAACCCTGTTACTAACGACATGGTTTGCCTCTTTTATAAATCTCTTTTTTATTAAATTGTGACACTCAGGAAGTGACATCATCTGGGCTCTTTCCAGAGCATGATGGGAAGACAATAAAAATCTCAAACCATTGCCTCAGTTTTGACACTGTTAGGAACCATCTTCCCCTTCTTCTCTGCTGGAGGAGGAATAACCTTGAATGTGATTTGCTAGAGACGGCATTATTAATTAGCCTATTTATGGATGGAGAGAATAATGTTTGTTTCCACATCAGTTTTTCCTCTGGTGGAACATCATTCTCCAGTGAAGGATACTATTCGGAAATCCATTGCCGCTTGAATATATATTATTTTACTTTTCCTATTTATACCTATATCCTTTTCTTTTTCTTATTTTTCATATGCTTCTTTGTCTTATTTTTCATATGTTCTTTTCCTTTCTGATTTGGATGATTTGTAAAGAGTGATTTATAATCAAGTTAGGGATTTTTATTTAGTTAAAAACTCTCTTTACTTTTCTGTAGTTTTCCATTGAGTAAGGATGAATATTGTCAGCACTTCTCAACAGATAGAGAATGTTATCAGAATGTTTTGGTTTATAGTTGGAGCCTGAGCCGAGTTCAGCCTTGGAGAAGCTGTGTATTTGTGTGTGTGCGTTAATATGGTCTGTATTGGTGAGGTGATTAACTGGCACCATCAGGAGACGGAATGACTTGCTGTTCTCGACAAGCCACGTCATGAACCCGTCAACCATGTGATCAACGAAGAGATGCTTCAGACTGTCTGCTCTTGTGTGGAAAATTACTAGTTTTGTTTTTCTTTCTTTCTTTCTTTCTTAGCCAATCAGAATCATTTAAACGTCATCATTGACGTAGTTAGCACCCTCTGTTAGAGTATAATTGCTGTAACAATGTTATTGTAATTGGGGCGGCCTACGAACTCCTTGTGAGACCTGAAGCTGGCTTCTGCTGATGAAACTGCAAACTAAACTTCACTAAAATTTCTTCTATTGACTGCACTTCTGACTCCTGGTCTTCATTCAACATATCTGGTCCTCGGGTCTTAACTGTAAATTCCCCTACACCAGAGATGTAATTTACTCCAACTTGTTTTCTTTTAGTTTGTATATTTATTAACATCCATCCAGCCTGTTCAATTAATATTTAAATCCCTAGACATTTTGTTATATTTTGGTAATAGATTATTTAAGCAGAAAATTATCTTACAAGTTAAACTTATCGTTTGCATGTTTAATGCTCTTCGTGAGAAACGTCTCAGGTTACGTATGTAACCATAGTTCCCTGAGAAGGGAACGAGACGCTGCGTCATCAGCATCAGCCCATAGCGATGACGCAGCTCGAGTTCCCTTGAAAGGGAACGAGGTGTTCATAAAAACACAGACTGTAAAATGTTGACCACATTCAATAATAATATCTAGAACTATTAACAACTTTATCAGTTACTATGTAAGATTTTCTTTAAGTTATGGCAACAACCCTGTCAGCCATTCTGGAAAGTGTGTTTACTTCATTAAATTTGATGTTTATGGTTTATTCCTTAAATAAATGACGATGTTGTAAACTACATAAAAATATCTGCAATTCTGCTAACATTGTTGCACGTTGTAAACCAGATTTACAAGAAATGTAAAATAAAACTGTTAACCTGCAGCCCGCTTTAAAAAAACAAACCAGGTTGGAACTCTAAAACTCAGTTTTGTAAGACCATGTCATGTGATTTTCTTCACAGAAGACTCTAAAATGCTAACGGGTGTTTAATGTCATCTCTTAAGCATCCATTCAGTGTCTGTATTGTCTGCGGGTCAAACTGACCCGTTCAGTTTCAGTCCCAATTCACACATTCACAGCTCTCCGTTGTGGTTATGGCTCCTGTTACAATTCTTTTCTCTTTATTACAATTACTGATGACTTTCAATTCACACTGTTTTAATCCCTCGTTTCATCGATCAAACGTCTCACTTCTCCTTCTTTGAAACTGTATGAAATGCCCTACAGAAACATTCCAGTGAGATTTGAGTCATTCTACGAAACGGGTGCCATTTCCACGTTGCAATTTTCAAAATTTTCATGAACAAAAAAAACAACAACTACAACTTGATAGATATCTTAATCTTCCCAAACAACATATTTTCCACCTCAGAAACAAAATTCTTATTAATATTATCCTTTTTATTTATGCAAGGGAGCCTTTCTTATACCACCCCGTTACGGACAATATGCACACCATTACAGTAGTAAAACAAGATATAATTTTTTTTATTCTAATGTTTTCCTAATAGTAAAATGTCCCTTTTTTGGAAATTAAAAATAGACACTGTAATTTAGTCAATTGTTTTTTAGGTTTTTAATCTTGAAATATGAATTTGACCTTTCAATGACCTCATTGTTTGTACTGAAAAAACAAATTAACTTAAAAAATGTAAAACAGTTCACATTTATTTGATTACTCCACACAACAAGAACATCATTCAATATAAAAGTTTATGGAAAATAAAATGAAATGTTACATAAATTTAAACTGGTGGTAAACTGATGTGACGGTGGTATGGACAGTGACAGTATCGAGAAAATCTCCTTTAAATTTGTCTAAATGAAGTCCTTAACATTGCATATTACTACTAATAATACATTTATGATATATTTACTTAATATCCTAATGATTTTTGGCATAAAAGAAAAATCAATAATTTTGACCCATACAATGGATTGTTGGCTATTGTCACAGATATACCGGATATACAGATATACCTGTGCGAGTCATGACTGGTTTTGTGGTCAAGGTTCACACATTCAAATTCTTGATTTCACACTCTCACATTCCTTACCACCACATCACAATAAAACGTAACAGGGTGGTAAATTTCATCCCAAATTGGCCACTAATCTCCCATGTGCTCAAATTCCTCATCTAGCATACATGCATTCCATCTAAATTATAATTTTCTTTGCATTAACAATGTTAAAAAAATTATAAAAAACAGTTTTCCCTCTCCATTTAATGTAAAATCTTTTACATTAAAACTTACAGTAACTTTGAACTAATGTAAACAATGAATGTTTCAGTGCAGCAGCATCATATTTATTTTGATGCTGACAATAGACATGAAAGTTTCTCAAACTGAACATTTGTTGAAAATCTTTTCCCATTCGATACTATTTGTCTAAATGTGATTAAGAGCTTGAATCTTTCTAACATGAATGTTCTTCAGCATCATGAATGAAATAATGAGGAATAAACACCAACCTCTTTGTTCTTCAGGATCTTCAGTGAGTTTCTTTCTGCAGGGTTCTGGATCACTCATGTTCTCACTGTCCTCTTTAATAAACTCAGTCTTTGCAGATTTCAGCTCTTCCTGATGCTTTGATGCTCGTCTTCACTTCAACAATGATGGGAATATTTCAGCATTTATTGGGGAACTGCTGTGGGAGGAGCTTTATTGACCATGTGACTGCTGTGGGAGGAGCTTTATTGACCATGTGACTGCTGTGGGAGGAGCTTTATTGACCATGTGACAGTTGTGGGAGGAGCTTTACAGAGATGACAAGAAAATAATGTAACGAAGTTTGTTTGGCTGTACAGCAGCTCTAGAAGAGCAGAACAATCAATGCTATTGGTGGATATGAAGTGTTAAATGTCCACAAGTAGGTAAGTCAGAGGCGACAGTGGCAAGGAACCAAACCAAACCAAACACCAGCAGGGTGACAGAATGAATGAAGAACAGAATGGATAAAAAAACATGGAGAAACCAGGCTCAGACAGGGAACCAGTTTTCTGGCCAACAGGAAAACAGTGTATTATTATGATATACAGTAACATACAGTAACATTTCAGGTCAGAAGTCAGATTGAGAACAGGACACTCAAAATATTTAATCCAGATCCAGGGGAGGGTCTAGTAGAGTCTCAGTCTGCAGACACTTCAGGGCTGTGTTGCGCATGTGTGTGTGGATGTGTGCGTGCGTGCGTGCATGCATGTATGTGTGTGTGTGTGTGTGTGTGTGTGTGTGTGTGTTGTGATCATGTCGAGATGGTCCTGAATGGCTTGTTGAATAAGTATTAATCGTCTGAGGCTCATCAATATTAACAGAGCAGCTGAAAACACTCTTTATTTAATCTCAATAGTTTACACCTCATTTATTGTTCTGATGTCTCCAGATCTCCTGTAAACTCACACTTAAAGCTCATCTCATTAGTGGAAGACTGAGGGTATTTTTTGAAGACAAAGTTTCTGTCTTTATGCTGTCCAAAAATTTTCTTGCCAATATTTATTTTTGCAACATTTGACATTACTTGTATTCATTTCTATGTTTATTTATATCGGACTGTATTCATACTGAATAATCTGTTAACTCTGTAAAAGTATTTAAAAAAAATCTGTGCAGTTTTCCTGTAGCTCAACCAGTAGAGCATTGGTATTTACAACGGCATGGTAATGGATTTGATTCTCAATGAAAGGAAGAACGTCTCGGGTTACGAATGTAACCCTGGTTCCCTGAGGGGAACGAGACGCTGCGTCAAAAGCGCTAGGGGAGACTTCCGGTGTGGCCATGATGGAGTGAGACGTGAGGAAGAAGGGCTCCCAACCCACATTGCCAAATTAAACCCGTTACACACCATACAGGGTCAGTCATTGTAAATATATGTGTTTGGAACTTCACTGGAAAAGTTATGAGTAATTCTAAACAGAAACAAGCCAACCCTTCAGCTCCACCGAGCACGAGGGCTACCGCTAGCATAGCTGGTAAGCTAGCAACCATGGCTGCCGCTGCCAATTTGGACAAACAAGCCACGCCAGAAACTTTTTCATCCGTCTCTATGGACCAGCTGATCTCGGAGTTATCTAAACAACGCATCAGCATCAGAGAAGACATTTCTACCCTGATCCAAGAATCAATCGGTCCTTTGCAAAGCGCTGTAGACGCGCTGAGAGAGACTGTGGATGGCTTTCAAGGCCAACTGGCCGCGACAGAATCCCTGGCTGGGGAGAATTTTGAAAAGTTGACGACGGCCGAAAATACCATTAAAACTCTGCAAACACAGAACACATCTCTCCTCAACCGCATTGAAGACTTGGAGAACAGATCGCGAAGGGCTAACCTGAGAATTGTGAACGTTCCCGAAGGGACTGAAGGAGGCCGAGATCCCGTTGCGTTTGTCTCCGAGATGTTGCTAGAGATGACTGGCATGGAGGTCTTCGACAAAGCACCTGAGCTGGAGAGAGCGCATCGATCACCCGGTCAAAAACCAGCGGACGGCCGTAAACCCCGTCCATTCGTGGTGTGCTTTCACAGGTTTCAAGAAAAAGAGCGATTACTGCGATGGGCAAGACGAAATGAGGCGAAATACAAGGAGAATACCATCAGAATCCACCCGGATCTCAGCGCTGTCCTCTCAAAGAAACGCGCTTCCTACAACGCCATCAAACAATCACTTTATCAGAAGGGCATACGGTTTCAGCTGCTCTACCCGGCTCGCCTGAGAGTGACTTTCAATGAAGAAACTTTCATGTTCAACACACCGGAGGAGGCGAAGCAGTTCTACGATCAGCGGGTCATTTCTTAGGATTGACTAGAAGGTTTTTGTATGCATCTTATTCGATTTACTTCTTTCTATACAATTTCGTTTTTTTATGGCTTTGCAAAAGTTTGGTGTTACTCCTTTTTTTCTTTTTTGTTGTTGTTGTTCTAAGCTAAAAACTCAAAGAAACTTATGACTGACAGGTTCTTACCTTATTGAGTTAAGGCCTTAATCATAAAGTGCTCAACGCATTGAAAATGCTTTATTTGGTTGGGATCCCTTTTAGAAGTTGGACTGGTTTCAAGTAAGTGGAGGGATTACTGGGGGTTTGTTAATGGGGGCCTGCAATTTGTCTCTGTTCTTGAGACAAATATAGGAAAAGTTGGGTTTCATCGGGGGTGGGATGGTTGCCGCCAATGTGTTGTTCCTCTTTTTTCCTTTTTTTTAATTAATTTTTTTATTTTTTTATTTTCTTTCCTTTCTCTCTTTTTTTTTTCTTTTCTCCTTTTTTTTTTCTTTGCATCTTACGCTCTCTCTCTCACTCGCTACTATTACCTTTTTGTCATTGGAGTTGTGGTCCCACTATTTACAACCTAACTACTAAACAATGTGTGATATAAATAAGCCAGGAGGGTCTACCATTCGGTTCACTAGCTGGAATGTTAAAGGTATGAATGGCCCAAATAAAAGAGCTCGTATATTTACTCATCTTAAAAAATTTAATACTCAAATAGCATTTCTACAGGAAACGCATTTACAGATAGCAGATCATATGAGACTCAGAAAGCCTTGGATTGGTCAAGTCTTTCACTCCCACTTTAACAGTAAAGCAAGAGGAACGGCAATTTTAATTCATAAGAAAATACAATTCTGCGCTTCTAAATGCATCCCAGACCCATAGGGACGATTTGTTATTGTGACAGGTCACCTGTTCCACACCCCTGTTGCCTTGGTGTGTGTCTACGCCCCCAATTGGGACGATGTTTCTTTCATTCATAAAATTATTTCCCTCTTGCCGAACTTAAATGCACACCGTCTAATTTTTGGTGGGGATCTAAATTGTGTATTTCACCCAGCTCTCGATCGTTCAAATCCGAAAACCATTCCCCAATCTAAAATGTCTCAAGCTCTATCCACATTTATGAAACAAACAGGTTGTTTGGGCCCATGGAGATTTTTATTCCCTCAAAAGAAAGAATACTCCTATTTCTCACCTGTTCACTCTTCGTACTCAAGAATAGACTATTCTTTATAGATAAAACACTAATTCCTTCAGTTGAAAAGACCCAATATTCAGCAATTATAATATAAGATCATGCACCACTGCTCCTTGATTTACGTTTTACTCAGCACTGTACGCAACGTCCTCCTTGGAGGCTAAACTCTACCCTGTTGGCAGATAAAAACTTCCATAAACGTATATCGGTAGCAATCGATAACTTCTTGCTTACAAATGATTCGGAAACCGTGTCACCACTGATTTTATGGGAGACACTTAAAGTCATCATCAGAGGTGAAATCATATCTTATTCTATATAAAGTAATAAGCTTAAAAATGCAAAAATACAACAACTAAGTGATTCGATCCAAAAATTAGACGTGCAACTTTCTCAATCCCCTTCAGAAATACTTCTCAAAAAGAGAATAGAACTTAAAGCACAATATGATCAGATATCAATTGAAAAAAACTCAACAAAGTTTGCTTTGGTCTAAGGGAAACTATTATGAACATGGGGAGAAAGCTGGTCGTCTACTGGCACACCAAATAAAGTGTCAGTCGGCTTCCAGGTTGATCCCACAGATTCGTAATGTATCGCAGCAACGGACGGTGGATCCAAAAGAGATTAATGAAACTTTTAAAGACTATTATACAACACTATACACCTCAGAGATTTCTGTAGACATGTCAAGTATGTCAGACTTTCTGAATGACCTGAACATCCCAAAAATTAATTCATGTCAAAAAGAAAAATTAGAAAGGACAATCAGTTTGCAGGAAATTTTGGACTCTATTAAGGCAATGCAAAATTCCAAAACCCCTGGCCCGGATGGCTATACTGTGGAATTTTATAAGGCTTTTGCACCCAAATTAGCGCCACTTCTCCTGAGAATGTTTGAGAGGTCTCTAGACTATGCAAAATTGCCACAATCTCTCACAGAAGCATATCTTACACTTATTCTGAAGCCTGGAAAAGATCCACTTGAATGCAATTCCTACAGACCAATCTCTTTGCTAAACGTGGATTATAAAATTCTCGCCAAATTGTTAGCCTCTAGAATGGATATAGTTATACCAGAAATAGTGGCCCCAGAACAGACAGGCTTTATTAGAGGTCGTCATTCATACACTAATTTAAGAAGACTGTTTAATATTTTGTATTCTCCTGCATCCAGGGATTCCCCAGAGGTGGTGGTGTCTCTGGATGCAGAGAAGGCATTTGATAGAGTGGAATGGAAATACTTATTTACAGTGTTGAAAATTTTTGCACCAAATTTATATCCTGGGTCCAACTGTTATACTCTAGCCCTAAAGTATCGGTCATAACGAACAAAATACGAAGAAACCCCAGAATTCGTAAAGAACTACTTGAAAGGCAAAGGTCCCAGGGAGGCTTAGCTCTTCCTAATTTTGTGGGCTATTATTGGGCCGCAAATCTCCAAAAAATTATTTGCTGGTTTAATTCCCCTGAAGTTGATTGGTGTAAGGCAGAGGCAAACACTTGTTCCTCTACGTCACTTCCTGCTCTAATAACAATGAAGTTACCATTCTCTCCCTCTAAATACTCCTCAAGCCCAGTTGTACGCTCAACAATCAAAATATGGTCACAGTTTAGACAAGGGCATAAACTCAGTAACTTCTCTATACTAAGCCTCCTTTGAAATAACCACTTGTTTCCCGCTGGTAAATCTGATCGCACATATGCACAGTGGCAGAGGATAAGCTTGGCCAAATGTAGCGATTTCTATATAAATGGCACTTTTGCCAGTTTTAAAGATCTCTCAGAGAAATTTCAACTGTCGCAGTCCAACCTATTTCGTTACTTTCAAGTCCGACATTTTATCCAAAGTCAGAGTTCAACTTTTCCTGATTTTCCACCTACTTCACTATTGGATCAAATTTTACAGTCTTCTACGGTTCTTAAAGGTCAAATTGCAGTAATATATAAGATGGTCATGTCCTCAAATAATGTGTTAATTGACAGAATTAGAGTTGAGTGGGTAAAGGACATGGGAAGTGAAATAACTGACGAAATGTGGGATGAGGCTCTGAGTAGAGTAAACGGATCAAGCTCTTGTGGCCGCCTCAACCTTATACAGTTCAAGCTCCTCCACCGTGCCTACTACACAAAATGTAGACTATCAAAGATTTACCCTAATGTCGATGATTTGTGTGATCGATGCCAAAGTGACAAGGCAGATCTTTTGCATATGTTCTGGACTTGTCGAAAGCTGAGTGACTATTGGACATTTGTATTTAAAACACTGAATGAGGCCTTTAACTTTGATATAAAACCTAGTGTTGAAATTGCTATTTTTGGAGTACCAGAACAAGGAGTATATTTTACCAATAGAGCCAAAAATATTATTGCTTTTTCCACCTTATTGGCGAGAAGAAGAATACTACTGGAATGGAAGTCACCAAGCCCACCCAAGGCTTCAATGTGGATATGTGACCTAGTATCATATCTAAAATTAGAGAAGATTAAATACTTGATGAAAGGATCTGTCCAAACCTTTTATAAGAATTGGCAACCCATGATTGAATACTTTGAGCAGATAAAGACTCTCTCACTCAACTGACCAATATGATGAATCTAGATGAAAAGCATTTCCAATACCACTATCAATGTTGTTTGGTGTTATAACTATGTACGGACCAAAATTTTGTTAGAGAGAATGAGTATACCTGTAAGTGTATGCATATGTTTTTTGTTTTTTTTGTGTGTGTATTTTTATTTTTTATTTTTTTTATTTATTTTGTTATTTTATCTTTTTTATTGTCCTAATAATCAATGTAACCGTTGTAACCATATTGTAAGTTAATTACCATAGTTGTCATTGTTATTGTCATTGATGCCTTAATTTATGTATGTTTAGTAATTTAGTTATGTTTAGTTATTTGGCGGAAAGAGTTATTGGGGGAAAAAGGAAAAGTACAACCTTAAATGTATGGACATCTCTGTTTAAGACTAATAAATAAAATATAATGTGAAAAAAAAAAGCGCTAGGGGAAATAGCCTTGTGTCAGTCACGTGAAGATCTGTGCAACCAATGAGAGACGAACGCGTGTGAATGCGTCACCGCCGGCACGTGCCAGTGACGTCATGAGGAAGAGCATAAAGCGCGTCCGAGACCCGGAAGCGCCAGCAAAAGAGTGTCTGAAGCGGGCCCGGAGGCGCAAGGAGCTGAGGCAAAGACGCAGCATCTCGTTCCCCTCAGGGAACCAGGGTTACATTCGTAACCCGAGACGTTCCCTTTCAGGGAACTCGAGCTGCGTCAAAAGCGCTAGGGGAACGCTATACCAACGCCACCTCAGCGACGCCGGCATCCGGGTGTGTCCCAGCTCACTGAGAGAGCACCCTCTTTCCTTGGGCGGCATCGCGGTCCAATTGGTAAAACCTCATGAATGTGTGCGGCGAGGACCAGCCAGCCGCAGCACAAACATCAGACAAGGAATCTCCAGAGAGAAGAGCCGTTGATGCCGCCACGCTCCGAGTGGAGTGGGCCCGGACCCTCAACGGAGAAGCATGTCCGGCCGACTCGTGAGCTAGACAGATAGCCTCGACTATCCACCTGCTTAGTGTTTGCTTAGAAGCTGGAGCCTCCTTGGGGGCCCCAAAGCAAACAAACAGTTGGTCTGACTTACGCCAAGTGGCAGTCTTGAAAACGTAAGCGTCCAGTGCTCGCACTGGACAGACCTTGTTCTTGTGCTCCTGCTCATGATCGTCAAATGGGGGAGGGCAGAAGGCCTGCAGCGTGATAGACCGAGCCACATTAGTGGGAACCTTAGGGACATAGCCTGGCCTCGGGTGGAGAAAGGCTTTCGCCATCCCGGGCGCGAACTCGAGGCATGAGGGAGCCACCGAGAGGGCCTGAAGATCCCATGACCCTCTTAAGCGAGGTGATGGCCAGCAAAAGAAGGGTCTTAAGAAAGAGGAGCTTGATAGGGAGCTCCTCCAAAGGTTCAAAGGGTGCCTGTGACTGGCCTTGGAGTACCACAGACAAGTCCCAGGCAGGCACCCTAGTCATCACCGCAGGTCTCAGCCTTAATGTGCCACGGAGGAAACGAGTGACTTGGGGGTCCCTGCCCAAGGACACCCCACCCAGAGGTACATGGCAAGCTGATATGGCAGCCACATAAACCTTCAAGGTGGAGGGGGACAACCCTGCCACAAATCTTTCTTGCAGGAACTCCAGCACTTTGCTGACTCGACATGTTACTGGGTTCACCTGCCTTTCACTACACCAAGACGTGAAAAGTTTCCACTTTAAGGCGTAGAGTTTCCTTGTGGAGGGAGCTCTGGACTGAAGGATGGTCTCCACAACCTCGGCTGAGAGACCGGATTCTATGAGCTGGACCCCTTCAGGGGCCAGACCCACAGCTTCATTAGCTCTGGGCGAGGGTACAGAATGCAACCCTCCGCCTGGGACAGAAGGTCCCTCCTGACCGGAATCTCCCAGGGGACTCCGTCGAGGAGGGCCACCAATTCCGCGAACCATATTCTGGAAGGCCAGTGGGGAGCCACTAGCGTGAGATGGACCTTGTCCCGGCGAATTTTGGCCAGAACTCCCGGGAGCATAGCGATCGGGGGAAAGGCGTACAGGCGTAACCTCGGCCACACATGTACCATAGCATCCCGCCCCAGAGGTGCTGGATGTGCTAGTGAAAACCACAGAGGGCAGTGGGTGTTGTCTACTGAGGCAAACAGGTCTACCTGTGCCTTGCCGTATCTTTCCCAAATCTGCTCCACCACATTCGGGGTGGAGCCGCCATTCCCCTGGTCTTGGCCCCTGTCTCGATAGGGCGTCTGCTCCCACATTCTGGACCCCCGGGATGTAGGCTGCCCTGAGAGAGAGCAACCTCCCCTGGGCCCAGAGGAGGATCTGCCGCGCCATCTTGTACAGTGGTCGCGAACGCAGACCTCCCTGATGGTTGATATATGCGACTGCCGTCATACTGTCGGTGAAAACAGTGACATGATGATCGCGAAGGTCCGGGAGGAACGCACAAAGTGCTCTGCGCACCGCCAGTAACTCTAGCATGTTTATGTGCCAGGTCTGGTGCCGACTGCTCCAGAGACCTTGTGAGGAGCGATCCTTCAGGACCGCTCCCCAGCCCAAGAGGGAGGCATCTGTCGAGAGAGAGATTCTCCGAACCAGAGCCCCCAACACCGGGCCTTGAGACAGAAACCAATAATTCTTCCACATACTCAGGTTGCGTAGGCATCGCCCCGTTTCCCCTCGGGGAAAGCAGGCCCAGTGGGATGATGCTGGATGCCTCTGCCATGAGCCCTAACACTCTCTGAAAGTGTTTCACCGTGAGTGGCTGGCCCAGCTTGATGCTCTTGATGGCTGAACGAATGACCTGGATGCGCTCGGGGGAGAGCCGAGCAGACATGGCCACTGAGTCCCACATGACTCCCAAGAAAGTGGTTCTCTGTGCAGGAGAAAGTACACTCTTCTTGGTGTTCAGCCTTAACCCCAGCTCCTTCATGTGTGCGAGCACAGCATCTCGATGTTGCGCTGCTAACTGCGGCGACTGGGCCAGAATAAGCCAGTTGTCGATATAATTTAAGACACGAATGCCTTGTAACCGCAGCGGAGCTAGAGCAGCGTCCACAACTTTTGTGAACGTGCAGGGCGAGAGCGCCAGACCAAAAGGACCTTTCGACCTTTCGACCTTTCCCCCGAAGGCGAACCTCAGGAACTTCCTGTGTTGCGGAAGGATGGAAATATGCGCATTTGAGGTCGATTGTGACAAACCAATCCTCGGATCTGACCTGCACTATGACCTGCTTGAGCGTCAGCGTCTTGAATTTCAGACGCCTGACTGCGCGATTTAGGAGACGCAAATCCAGAATAGGCAGCAACCCTCCATCCTTCTTTGGAACTATGAAGTACCGGCTGTAGAACCCGGACTTGCTTTCCGCGAGGGGTACATACTCGATGGCCCCTTTCGCCAGCAGAGTGTCTACTTCTTGTTCCATGACCAGAGCCTGCTGGGGGCCTACCACAGACTGTAGGACCCCCGAGAACTGGAGTGGTGAAACCCCGAACTGAATGGCATACCCGGAGGTTACCTTGCGCAGGACCCACTGAGAGATACCGGGTAGCCGTGACCACGCAGCCCGGAACTCTACTAAGGGAACCAGCCTCACCGGGCTGGTCTCTGGTACTGTGAGCATATTCACCACTAAGCCGGGGCTTCCGGAAACTCTGGTGGATTGCTCTAGGACCCTCCTTAGAGGGGGTGGTTCTCCCATGGCGGGCTGACTCTGAAGCTGTGCATGGGAGACGCCACCTTATTGTGGCTTGGCGTCAGGACCGCTTCGTTTTAGCCTTCTGATTTTTAAGGAAGACCTACAGATCACCTTTTTTACCAGAAGCTCTGAGACCGCGATTGATCGACGGTCTCACGTGGAGGGCGGCAGGGAAGAACTTTGCTGAACGCTGCCTGCTGTCGTGCAGCCTCCTGGAACTTGTCGACGACGCTTTTTACGGCATCGCCAAACAAGCCCGAAGGGGACAGAGGGGCATCCAGCAGCACAAATTTATCTTTGTCCTTCATGGCCGATAAATTGAGCCATAAGTGTCTCTCTGTGGCCACCAGAGCTGCCATGGAGCGGCCGACAGAGTAGGCCGTCTCCCTAGTGGTCCGAAGAGACAAATCCACGGTCCGGCGCAGCTCTGCCACTGCCTCCGGACCGATACCACCGCCCTCGTTGAGGTCCCCAAGCAACTCTGCTTGACAGGCCAACAGCAGTGCCGTAGTATGCAGACACGCAGCAGCCTGGCTCGAAGCAGAGTATGCTTTCCCCACCAAAGACGATGTGACGCGCATCGGCTTGGTGGGGAGCGCCGGAGCTTTAATAGAGGATGCAGACTGGGGAACGAGGTACCCAGCGAGAGCCTCGTCCACTTTCTGCATCTCCCCATAACCATAATGTTGTGCCCCGACAAGACTCGTATACATCGCACTTCGTGGTGTATGAACTCTTTCGGAGGCTGGCCTATTCCAAGATCTAGATACCTCAGCATGTAAATCAGAAATAAAAGGCATAGCTCGGCGCGGGGGAGTGACGTGTAGGGGATTTACAGTTAAGACCCGAGGACCAGATATGTTGAATGAAGACCAGAAGTCAGAAGTGCAGTCAATAGAAGAAATTTTAGTGAAGTTTAGTTTGCAGTTTCATCAGAAGAAGCCAGCTTCAGGTCTCACAAGGAGTTCGTAGGCCACCCCAAATACAATAACATTGTTACAGCAATTATACTCTAACAGAGAGTGCTAACTACTTCAATGATGATGTTTAAATGATTCTGCTAAGAAAGAAAGAAAAACAAAACTAGTAGTTTTCCACACAAGAGCAGACAGTCTGAAGCATATCTACGTTGATCACATGGTTGACGGGTTCGTGACGTGGATTGTCGAGAACAACAAGTTTTATGGTGCCAGCTAATCACCTCACCAATACTGTACAGACCATATTAACACACACACACATACAGCTTCTCAAAGGCTGAACTCGGCTTAGGCTCCAACTCTTAACAGAAACAGTACCCAAAACATTCTGATAACATGTTCTATCTGTTGAGACGTGCAGACAATATTCATCCTTACTCGATGGAAAACTACAGAAAAGTAAAGAAAGGTTTTAACTAATAAAAATCCCTAACTTGATTATAAATCACTCTTTACAAATCATTCAAATAAGAAAAAGGAAAAGAACATATGAAAAATAAGACAAAGAAGCAAATGAAAATTAAGACAAAGAAAAGAATATAGGTACAAATAAGAAAAATTAAAGAATATATATACAAGTGGCAATGGATTTCCGAATGGTATCTTTCAGACGCGAGCAGGCAGGTAGCGCTTGTCTAAGATAATCTTTCTAGGACGCGTGAGACCGCTCACGCCACAACCTCAACTAGCTCCTCAAATGCCGGTGAGGAGGGTGGCGAATCCTCCCCAACCGGGTCGACACTAGCTAAATCCATCTCATCTGAACTAGATAAAGCTAGTGTCGGAGCCCCAGCACGATCGTTTCTCGAGGAGCGCTCGTGACAGGGACCCGCCTCATCTCGTGAGAGCTGAGATAAGGGAGGACCCATCCCAGCAGCCTCAGCGAGATCCATTTGTGAACCCCATGACTGCGAGCGCCACAAAGCCTCGGCCACTGCAGGTCCCGAACCACGGGGAACACTAGCCTGAGCGGCCTCAATACAGACCGCCAGGTGGGAGCGGAGCGTATGCAGAGAGAACTTCTCGCAGTCCTTACAGCCGGCATTCTCAAGTGCCGACCGTGCATGCTCCACTCCCAAACAGACAACACACATAACATGTGTATCCCTGTCCGTTATAAAACGCGGACAGGGAAAAACACACGGTCTAAATGCCTATTCATTCGCCATTTTCACACAAAGTCCCTGATTTTTAAACTAGTCTTAGTTTTAAATCACTCTCACACAAACATACAGCACGCTGAAGACACTCAGAGCTGGTGCTTCTGGGTTTCGGATGCGCTTTATGCTCTTCCTCATGACGTCACAGGCACGACACCTATGATGTCATACAGGTGTGACTGCATATAGAAAAGAGGCACCTGAGCAGTACATCATCCACTTAACTGGAGGAGACGCATGCAGGAATGCCAGAGACATGGCAAAGGGATGCAGAATCTCATTCCCTGTTCTCAGGCAACCATGGTTACATAGGTAACCTGAGATGTTCCCTTTCGAAAGGGAACTCAACACTGCATCCGCTAGAGGTCGCTATGGGGAACGGAATGCTCATGCCACCAGGCTGAAGGACATGACTGCACTAATTGACCGGCAGTGACCCTGTCCAGGGCTTCTAGAGAACAAAGGCCTCGAGGCACTGAGCCAAGGCCTAGCAACGCTCAGTCTATAATCCGAGCGAGTACAGGAGAACCTCCTACTCAGAACTAAGCCTGCAAAGTGGAAGCAACTGTCGCAACTGCTTAGCTGGCATGCCTAAGCAATTGATGTGCTCTTAAGACTGGCTGGGCAAGAGGCCAGCACTTTACAGCTGTTTTTCTTATATATAGAAAGTAATAGCACTCAGCGCTTGTGGCACTGTAAGCAGAGCTCACCAGAGCAGAGGCCATATCCTCTTTATTGGCCTGACACACTCATACAGCAAAGTCTACTCCACTGCCCTCACGCCAGTCCAAATTGGGGAGCAAGAAAAACTGAGGTGCAGTACCACTTTACTCAAGGGAGTGGGGCCTAACCTCCCAAAGGGTACACTCTTGAGTAAGAGGGTCCTGAAACTCCTGTTTCTGGAGTTTCAGGTCCCTCTTAGGACCACCAAGAGCACAGCTGGGCTCTTTTAGGGTGGAGGCCTGATCTCCACAGAGCGGGCCTGACGACACCCTACGCATCAGACAACAAAGAGGTGGGTAATACAAGGTGCATTTTCTTTGCCTGTACTACTCGTCTAGATCGTGACTGAGAAGAGCTCCATGAAACGGAGGCCTCGTTAAAGCGGAACAACTCTTGTATTGAGAGGCCTGCTACTCCATAGCGAGGAGGCTTAGTCATAGTGAAATCTGAAAGCTGAAAGTAGAAACAGCTCTCTATGGACCCCAGTCTGCCACGAGGAGGCTAGAGTGAGCAAATTTGTGAAGAAGGTGTCCCTGGGGGAGCGTAAGGAAGAGGAAGCTCTACTTGACTTGGTGTGCTCTTGTGAAAGGAGCCAGCCCCTCTTATTATACTGCCTTTTTCTACAACTAGACTTCTCACTAGCTCAGGAGTCAAGACCCTAGCATCAAGACTCAAGAGAGCCCCTGCTCTTTGAGTGAATTTCAGGGGAGCAGTTAGGGGCCACACACTAGGGTTTGCATGGCTCGACTCCAACTGCTCATCCTATTGCTAAGGTCTAGCAGGCCATACACTGTGAACGGCTGGGTTCAAAAGGGTGTCCCTGTTCACAAGTGAATCGGGACACCCTTCTGAACCCTGCCGAACAACAGGCACAAATCCTCAGAGGGAAGCGTGCACAGTGCACAGTGCACATGGACAGCCCCCTCGAGGTTTGCACATGCATACTACCCTCTCTGTACTCAGAGGGAGCCTATCACCCTGTCCGCAGCACAGGGAAGCAAAGAACATGCTTCCCTTTTTTCTCGCCTCACAAAAGACCTAGCCGGCTGAGCTCAGGAGTGAAGGTATTTAGTCAATCCGCTCCTCTTATGCCACAGGCTATTGCAAGCTATCCTGGGCGGAGCTCAGGGGAAAGGAGACATCGTCTTTAATATTAGACAGAGTCTAATATTAAGACAGAGTCTAATATTAAGAGGAGGCCTGACAACGCTCCCTGAGCTTGCAAAGCTCTAAGACTGAAGGCCCAGCGCAACAGGCCTTACCACACTCAGGACCCTTTAAGGAGGCTAGAGATGAGCCTATACTTGAGGTGCTGCCCAAGCAGAGCTAATGGGCACCTACACAGACAAGTACTATAACTTCTGAAAACAAAGAGCAGAGGCCTCACAAATTGTTTCGACTCATTCCAGGGAGTAGCCCTGATGCCGCTGAAAGGCATGCAAACAGACGCAGCCTCGGTCTGCAGCCATGGCATCCTGTCTGAGAGGAGCTGTGTTCGGGATCTATAGTGAAAGAGAGACGTCCCTCAGAATGCAAACCGTTCCACTGCGCTACTACCTCTGAGGAACCCCAAGGAGCGTCCAAGGCGCTCGGAGGCCTAACAAATCTCTGAAAGCGTGAGGAGGCCGGAGTACTACGCCTTAGAGCATTTTTAAGGGAATATTGTTCTGAAGGACTCAGGCCCTACCATGCCACTCTTCTATCTGGAAGAAGCCAGACACTGGTCGCTGTTGCTAGGTGACCTCGGGTGGGTGGAGATCACTCAGTGCACAGAGACCTCTCACCAGAGTTGCCTAAGACATGAGGTTACCAAGTTCTGATGACGAGGACCTAATAAAATGAATCTAAGTGAGAGGAGGTCTAGAAACGAAGAATGCTCAAAGGACTAAGAAGAGCATAAAAAAATATATAGTTTAACTAAAGTCAGAGACAGTCTCAGCAGAGTGGAGCACCAGCAGAATAACCTGTTGTCATGGCCAAGCTTAATTTGGGTTCAGACAGCAGTGCAACTCAAGGGTGAGATACACCTGAACCTGCGTGGAGCTGGTGTGCAAGGCTGCATCGGCTTGACCCGCTGCCGCGTATGCGCTGCCATTGAGACGCAATGTTTCACGCAGTGGCTGTTATAGCAGGGATGGCACCTTCAATGCGGAAGCCTCACCCACCAAGAGATCGCTAGCCAGCGTCCCTTTGACCAGAGGTAGCTTCATGTAACCATGTGCTTGCATGCCTTCCATATCTGTGTAGTTTGTCTGAGTCTGGTGGATGCGTGCAGAGTATAGCTTTCCCCATGATGTCCGCACCTCTGTGTGGAGCTCAAGAAGAAAGTTAAGGGCTGCAGGAGGCTGGCGTTTACTCACTCGTGAACATGGACAAACACGAACACAGCTTCCTCAAATGAAGCGATCGCAATGTTAATAAGCATGTGGCTGTCAGAAACCGTTGACATGGATGAGCACAACAACAAAAGTGGCTTTACTTGCATGCCATCATTGTAGACAACACTTCAAACAGAGCTGTCTCCTGAAGATAAGAAAGAGGATGATGTACTCCACCAGTATGACGTCATAGGCGGCTGCCAATGCCAAGTTGCCATTGTCATGGTTTGGTTGTCATACCGGAGGTATCCCCTATAGCGAACCCCTAGGGGACACAGGGCTGGGTTGCATTAGTAAAGGGAACTTATTTTTTTACAAATTTGCACTCCGAGGTGAAGCACAGTAGAAATGCGCCAGTCGATGGTGACAAGTCACATCTTAATGATCCAAATCAATTGATTCATAAATGTTCATTTAGGAACAAAACATTTTACTGAAAGAAGTGCAACAGTTCTCATGTGTCTTTTTTCTTAAATCAGTCTTTAAGAAATAAAAATAGACTACATTTATGCATTTGGCAGACGCTTTTATTCAAACTGCTTTCAAGGTACATATTGTCAGTTATTGCTTTCCCTAGGAAGCAAAACCCATGACATTGGCATTGAAAGCATCAATACTGCTTGAGCTATAGGAAAGCTGTAGCTCAAGCATGTCATCAAGTCATTATAGACACTATTGTTATAGACACTTAATGTTATCTTATTGGTTAATGAATTATTCTTTAATCTCTATCACATTTGCAATATATTCAGAGATATAATCAATTATATTGTCAATGTGATGTTGCCTAACTATCACTAAAGATTGACATTACTGTACAATCCAAGAACAGTCAGATTATCTTCTCAGGGATGGAAGGGAAAATTTCTGATAACAGTGACGTATTATTTGCCTATTTCTGTTCTTAAGGTGATGTACCACCAGAATAGCATCAGAAAGCATGGCATACAAGCATTAGAGAGTCATGAAGCTCTGATGCTGGGGGCGTGGCTCGCTCTGTACCAAAAGGGTTTGTTTTATTTGCTTACCTTCATTATAAATATTTGTATGTATTTATGTATCATATTTATGACTACTGTTAGTGAGTTTGTTTATTACAATGTTTTATCAAAAGACATTCAACACAGAAGACTGCTTGAGTATCATTCCTGACACCTTTGTAAATGACTAAATCTCATCTGAGTAAATATTTAAATTGCAAAACAATTAAGAGATGTTAAACAAATTTGTTTTTCTGCAAATGAGGAACAAAAACCATGTTACTATACATCTTCCTAAAAGAAGAACATATCATTGAGACAGACATGACAACACATTTACATATTTGTGACTGTTTTCTGGATCAAACCAAAAAAGGCAAACACCTAAAACACACAGTATTGGTGCAGTGCGAATAAAACGACCTGAATCAACCCACCTTTCATTTAAAATAACTACTTATCAAGTTTACAAAGAAAATATTCTTGGCGTGGAATTATCGACAGCATAACGTCTGGTTTCTTTATTCTTCACTGACTATATTTTGGTGCTGTTATTCCGTCAATAAACCGTGCTTTGAACCACCAATTGAATACGGATTGATTCATAACAATTAGTTCATTAATATTCAAGTAGTCTATGTAATACAAATGTTTTAATTACACTGTAAAAAAAAAATCCTAATTTTACAGTAAATAACTCTAATGTTTTTACAGTATTTTTTTGTAAATCTAAATTATGTTTAAAACTATGTAAAATTACAATAAATATCAGTAAATTAACAACTTGACTGTTATTTTAAGGATTATATCATTAATGACAAATTACAGTAATTCTTATTTTTTATACAGAAAATTACTGTATTATTTATACAGTATTTTTCTATTTTTATACATTACGTACAAATTCATGTAAAATTACAATAAGTAGCAGTAAATTAACAACTTGACTGTTATTTTAAGGATTATATCATTAATGACAAATTACAGTAATTCTTATTTTTTTATACAGAAAATTACTGTATTATTTATACAGTATTTTTCTATTTTTATACATTACGTACAAATTCATGTAAAATTACAACCAATATATGTAATAATTAACAACTTGACCATTATTTTAAGGATTATATCATTAATGACAAATT
Organism: Rhodeus uyekii; assembly: GCA_037043235.1. NCBI lineage: Eukaryota > Metazoa > Chordata > Actinopteri > Cypriniformes > Acheilognathidae > Rhodeus > Rhodeus uyekii. The sequence continues at coordinate 1,581,269 of JAWRVZ010000083.1, forward strand.
ACAGTCATTTCCAGTTTTAATACAAGAAAATTACCTTATTTTCTTTTTCTGTTTTCATTCAATACATACAAATCCATGTAAAATTACGAACAATACAGGGAGTGCAGAATTATTAGGCAAATTAGTATTTTGACCATATCATCCTCGTTATGCATGTTGTCTTACTCCAAGCTGTATAGGCTGGAAAGCCTACTACCAATTAAGCATATTAGGTGATGTGCATCTCTGTAATGAGAAGGGGTGTGGTCTAATGACATCAACACCCTATATCAGGTGAGCATAATTATTAGGCAACTTCCTTTCCTTTGGCAAAATGGGTCAAAAGAAGGACTTGACAGGCTCAGAAAAGTCAAAAATAGTGAGATATATTGCAGAGGGATGCAGCAGTCTTAAAATAGCCAAGCTTCTGAAGCGTGATCATCGAACAATCAAATGTTTCATTCAAAATAGTCAACAGGGTCGCAAGAAGCGTGCAGAAAAACCAAGGCGCAAAATAACTGCCCGTGAACTGAGAAAAGTCAAGCGTGCAGCTGCCAAGATGCCACTTGCCACCAGTTTGGCCATATTTCAGAGCTGCAACATCACTGGAGTGCCCAAAAGCACAAGGTGTGCAATACTCAGAGACATGGCCAAGGTAAGAAAGGCAGAAAGTCGACCACCACTGAACAAGACACACAAGCTGAAACGTCAAGACTGGGCCAAGAAATATCTCAAGACTGATTCTTCTAAGGTTTTATGGACTGAAGAAATGAGAGTGAGTCTTGATGGGCCCGTGGCTGGATTGGTAAAGGGCAGAGCGCTCCAGTCCGACTCAGACGCCAGCAAGGTGGAGGTGGAGTACTGGTTTGGGCTGGTATCATCAAAGATGAGCTTGTGGGGCCTTTTCGGGTTGAGGATGGAGTCAAGCTCAACTCCCAGTCCTACTGCCAGTTTCTGGAAGACACCTTCTTCAAGCAGTGGTACAGGAAGAAGTCTGCATCCTTCAAGAAAAACATGATTTTCATGCAGGACAATGCTCCATCACACGCGTCCAAGTACTCCACAGCGTGGCTGGCAAGAAAGGGTATAAAAGAAGAAAATCTAATGATATGGCCTCCTTGTTCACCTGATCTGAACCCCATTGAGAACCTGTGGTCCATCATCAAATGTGCGGTTTACAAGGAGGGAAAACAGTACACCTCTCTGAACAGTGTCTGGGAGGCTGTGGTTGCTGCTGCACGCAATGTTGATGGTGAACAGATCAAAACAATGACAGAATCCATGGATGGCAGGCTTTTGAGTGTCCTTGCAAAGAAAGGTGGCTATATTGGTCACTGATTTGTTTGGTTTTTGAATGTCAGAAATGTATATTTGTGAATGTTGAGATGTTATATTGGTTTCACTGGTAAAAATAAATAATTGAAATGGGTATAAATTTGTTTTTTGTTAAGTTGCCTAATAATTATGCACAGTAATAGTCACCTGCACACACAGATATCCCCCTAAAATAGCTAAAACTAAAAACTAATTAAAATATTGATACAAAAATATTCAGCTTTGATATTAATGAGTTTTTTGTGTTCAGTGAGAACATGGTTGTTGTTCAATAATAAAATTAATCCTCAAAAATACAACTTGCCTAATAATTCTGCACTCCCTGTATATGTAAATTAATACATTGTTTTATTTATACCATGTTTTTCTGTAAATGAATAACTTCTAGAAAATGAATAGCCTACTTCTAGAAAATGAAGATTCAAGAATTTGCATCAGATGTGTTCTTAAGAAGCCAAAGTAAAACTGTAAAACTCCTGTAAGGGAGTAAGGGAGTGATATATGTTGATTATAAATCACACTCATTCACCCGCGATGGTCATTCACTTAACTTTATAACGTGAATACAACAGAAACAGACACATACACAAATGATATACAACAAGTACATGGCTTTACACTTAACAGAAACAACGAGTAACGAAAGCATTAAAACACATACAACAAACACTTTCTGTGTGGTGCGGCATCGTCAGCGCGCGCGCGCTATCGCGGTACATTTGAGATAACACCGTGACACTGAACACGTTGATACTGAAAACACTTAACCCGCACAACACTCGAATATGCAAGACAAAACACTCATGACACTCAAACCTGTCTTTCCAACCGTGCATACCTGTAAGGGAATAAGGGAGTGATATATGTTGATTATAAATCACACTCAGTCACCCGTGATGTTCATTCACTTAACTTTATAACGTGAATGAAGTCTCTCGCGAGAACTCCCTTCATCTCGCAACGCAGCGAAGTGCACGTCACAACCAATCACAAAATTATTAACTTGAAATTAATAACCTATTCTAGAACACAATATATTTGCAACCAATATTCATATCAAAGAACAGCGAACAAACAACAAAAAACAATCACATAAAAATAAATCAAACTCAATTATTTACCGTATTTTCCGCACTATAAGGCGCACCCAAAAGACGTGATTTTTGTTCAAAACCCGGATGTGCGCCTTATAATCCGGTGCGCCTTATATATGGACTGAGTTCTGTGGTGGCAAAAAATCTTTACTAGTTCTGAATAAGAGACAAATATCCCAATTGTAATTTAAAAAGGTTTATTCTCTTGCAAGAAAAGGCCACAGTCATACAGACATCCGAAGCTGCCCTGCAGAGTGTGACAAAGAAGGACAGGCAGCTTCAACATTTATATCTTTCCTAACCTTGAAGGTCAGCACAGACTCTCCCTCCCTCGGTGGGGAAGTTAGCCTTGCACAAATACTTTCAAGTCTTCCCATACCTTGAACACAATTGCCCAAATACTTTCAAGTCTTCCCATACCTTGAACACAATTGCCCAAATACTTTCAAGTCTCCCACTAAACAAAAAGGTCAGCTGCTACTCACTAATATCTTAGGATATAAAGAGTAAAATATAATCATGAAATAAAAACATATGAAATGGTAGAATTTCCATCACAATTCCCCCCTTTTTATCATTCATTGATAACTACAAAATCATTTCATTATTATTCAAAGATACAAAAAGAAATTTAAAAGTTCAAAACATAGCATATGTGGAAAGCAAACTCAGATATTTATACATCCCATTTATACTTTTCATCTCTGATTTTCATACAAATGATCACTCTCCTGAATTTGTGAAGGAAGAAATGCTAAGGCTGTTTTTGCAGGGATAGTCCCCCTTTGATATAAGCAAGCAATACATATATTCAGGATAGAAAGTACACCATTTGATTAATTAATCATTAATCACCATTTGATTAATTCATGTCAGTATAATCCTCACTAGTCTCATCGTCATCTTGTATTTGATACTCGTTAGGAATCTCATTGTCATAGTCAGACATTACAAGCAGTTGATACGAAACTGCACTGGTTACAGTTCTTTGCACTAATGCTGAAACACACTGAATCACACATGGTAGACATATCACCAAAAGCAATCCTATCACTATCACTGGAAGCACCGTATGACTAATCCAGTAGCCCCATCCTCCCCACAAGTTAGTAAACCATTCAAACCATTGGCTATTCTCAACTCTGGGTGGCTCTTTTACGGCCATCCTCATGTGATCAATTACATTTGTTACGTTGTTACTTGAATTTATATTCAGTTCATCTTTTTGCATAAGGGCTAGTGTGCAGGCTTTGTTCCCTTGACATTTTAATGCAGCATTGCTTACAACCGAAGTAGTTCCGGTCTGTTGTTCTCTACTGCTCACTAGCCAGTCATGTTTACTTAAGTCTCCTGGTTCAATCAGAGGCCCAGCAGCGCTGGGAGCTTTTGGTCCTACCTTCAGATAAATTTGTTGATACCAGTCTGTTCCGACCTTGTCGATTGCACAGTAGTACAGACCTTCGTCAGATAGTTTTATCTCCTTCACCTCTATCACCAGTCTTTTCCTGTTGTCTCCCGCGGAGCTCCTTTTTCTCACTCTGAATCGTTGGTCAGTTCCATAACCCACTGGTTCATGGTAGGCCACCACATTCGACCATTCACATGGATCCCTGCAAAAATACACCTGGCCATACCTGGTTCCGTAGCTGGTTCCCAGACAGTTGCCGCAATTTCTCACATAAGGGTTACACCCGAATCTTGCATCAGACCCCTCCAGCAGCGTGACCATATTTCCCACGGAACCTAACCGTACTGGGACGATTAATGTTTCTCTCCCCCCACGATGGTGTGTCTTCGTTGTTTCAGTGATGTTACTGCTGTCTGTTTGGTCTGATCGATGGCCCCTGTTGCATATAGAATTATAACGCAGATCATTACTGAAATCACAGTCAGAATGCATGTAGTGCCTCTCAGGCCGCACAGCCCTGGGTGTCTGAACGGGTGCCAAGGTCTCGGAGCGGCATCATGTCAGCCTTCTTGCTCAATGCTCTGAGTTTCTCTGAGTCATCCTTGCGTTGTTCAGATAACAGAAGTATGTGTCAAATGTAAACATAAACTGTTATTGAAATCTGTGGTTTCTTCTCCTTCGATTCCTCTTCTCCCTCTGCAGGTGGCTCTTGCAATGGCTAGCGTGAACCCACGTGGCTCTCTCTGCGACCTTCAATGTCGTGTGCGTCGTCAGTAGAACTTGAAACGGGCCCAGCCATCTCTTTGCCTTCCAGCTCTTTCTCCTCAGATCTTTATCACCACGAAATCTCCTGGTCTGAGGTCATGGAGCGGGGTCTCAGCTGTCTTTCCCTGAGCTGATTTTACCTGCACAAAAATGTTAGCCAGCAGAAAATACATTTCTTTACGACAGTTCAACAATCACGTTCACGATTCGGATGATGGCACCTGTTGCTTGCTCCCTTCAATAATTAATGGGGTTTTTCCATCTAATATCTCAAATGGGTTCCCGAATTTTACTGCCTCAGCAGCTCTTGCCACAGAGAACAAAAATCACAGATCTTTCCCTACCGGTATTCTATCCTTTTCAAAATTCACAAATTTATTAAATAAACTGATTTGTCTCTTACCAGACCAAACTCCATGCCACTTCTGTTCTTTTCTGGTTCCAGTGGTGTGTCCCCTAGACCCCTGCGGTCGGCCCCTCTCTCTCAACCTTTGCGAGGTAGGGCTGAACCTGTTTGATCCAGGATGGCCAGTCACCGTCCGCTCCGGGTCCAGAAGACACAACCAAGGAACCCTGCTCGCAGCGCCAAATTGTGGTGGCAAAAATCTTTACTAGTTCTGAATAAGAGACAAATATCCCAATTGTAATTTAAAAAGGTTTATTCTCTTGCAAGAAAAGGCCACAGTCATACAGACATCCGAAGCTGCCCTGCAGAGTGTGACAGAGAAGGACAGGCAGCTTCAACATTTATATCTTTCCTAACCTTGAAGGTCAGCACAGACTCTCCCTCCCTCGGTGGGGAAGTTAGCCTTGCACAAATACTTTCAAGTCTTCCCATACCTTGAACACAATTGCCCAAATACTTTCAAGTCTTCCCATACCTTGAACACAATTGCCCAAATACTTTCAAGTCTCCCACTAAACAAAAAGGTCAGCTGCTACTCACTAATATCTTAGGATATAAAGAGTAAAATATAATCATGAAATAAAAACATATGAAATGGTAGAATTTCCATCACAGTTCCAAAATCTATAAAATTGTTTTTGGGTGATTTTGATAAGCGCTCAGCTTGATTGACTGTGGACCATTTCACACTGACACAGTGATAAACCAATCACAGAACATTATGTAATACCATATGCTTACCTCCTGAAATCTGACTCCCTGTCACTCTGCGCTTCCTGGAGCATATTCCCTTATCAATCCATGTTTTCACACAGCAAACACCCAGAACCCGCAAGCGGGGTAAAGTTAGTTTTGTTTTTTATATTCCTCACACATTCAGCATAAAATGGCAATAACTCTAAAAGGACTCACTCAAAAAAAAAATCTTAACAATGTATACTTATGGATACATATGTCTTAATGCTTCACAAGCTTCTTTTTCGTTATTTCCACTAGATATAATGAGCAAGGAGCCGTAAAACCAGTCTGAATGTGAGTTTCATGTGATTAAGGGACCGTGGGAAAATTGCAATTTTCTTATGGAGAAAGCTATTGGTAAAAGAAAGGTAAATTTGGACATGCAATTCACTTTTTGAAAAGACAGGTTTAAACGTTGTCCACTGTGTCCCTTTAATGAATGCCAGTGGTCTCATGTCTACACACACTTAAATTATAGCAGAAATCGAAAAGAACTTGCACTTTTCCCACGGTCCCTTACGCACAGCTCATCAAAGAGCAAGCTTTCCCGCGAAACTCACATTCAGACGGGCTTTACGGCTCAGTGCTCGTTATATACAGCCAAAAAATGAAATGGAAGCTTGTGAAACATTAAGATATATTTCCTTTTTGTGATAAGGTTGTTAAGATTTTTTTTGTGCGAGTCGTTTTGGAGTTATTGCCATTTATCGTTGAATGTGTGACATATCGAAAACAAAACTAACTTTATCCCGCTGAACGAGCACAGGTTTTGAGTACTTAAATTAATACAAAGAAAACAAAATAATGTGTATAAAGGATGTGAGATGGATTGAAACTGTAAACCTCCTGAGCTTTGTCAGGATGAGAGATAAAGACACCAGCAAAACTGTTTATTTTCTTGAATAGCAGGAACTAAGCATAACTGAACATAGCTTTCGTTTTTTTTTTAAATACTTTTCTATTTTATATCATTGTTTTAATTTTTTTCGATTTGTATTCTTTATTTTTGATCACTTTTCATGCTTTTTTCGTTTAGTAAGAACTGTAATTTTCTTCAATAGCAGGAACTAAGCATAACTGAACTTAGCTTTCGTTTTTTTTTACTTTTCTATTTTATATCATTGTTTTAATTTTTTTCCGATTTGTATTCTTTATTTGATCACTTTTCATGCTTTTTTCGTTTAGTAAAAACTGTAATTTTCTTGAATAGCAGGAACTAAGCATAACTGACCTTAGCTTTCGTTTTTTTTTTACTTTTCTATTTTATATCATTGTTTTAATTTTTTTCCGATTTGTATTCTTTATTTGATCACTTTTCATGCTTTTTTCGTTTAGTAAAAACTGTAATTTTCTTGAATAGCAGGAACTAAGCATGACTGAACTTAGCTTTCGTTTTTTTAACTTTTCTATTTTATATCATTGTTTTGATTTTTTTCGATTTGTATTCTTTATTTTTGATCACTTTTCATGCTTTTTTCGTTTAGTAAAAACTGTAATTTTCTTGAATAGCAGGAACTAAGCATAACTGAACTTAGCTTTCGTTTTTTTTTTTTTTACTTTTCTATTTTATATTGTTGTTTTGATTTTTTTCGATTTGTATTTGTTACTTTTGATCACTTTCCTTACCTTTTTTCGCCTGATTACCCTAACTTTCACTTTCACTTGGCGCAGACCTTTTGACGAAATATCTGTGGAGGGACATCTGCTTCTCCTTTATCCACAACAACAGAAGCCTCTCCATCTCATCATTTATATTCGAACACAACTTCAATATAATCGTCACGCCCTTGGAAGGATTTACATTCTTGATAACATCGTTCTGCTTTAGGATGGTACATATCGTGGATGTACTGCGATCATAAGTGTGTGCTAGATCTCTCACGCGGCATCGCGCTCATATTTATCCACAATTTCATGCTTTATTTCCATTGTCATCATGCGTTTCTTCTTTTCACTACCATCCTTACTACTTACTTTCTTAGAATTCGTCGCTATTATGAAGAATAATGCACAAAATAGAGAGAAAAATATCTACCGTATTTGCGGATGACTCCTACAAGTCAGTGAACACATGAAGTGAACGAGTGTCGGCGTCGGCCTCAGTACTCCAATATTTACTCCTATATAGAAGCAAAAATCTGCCAGAAGGCTTGCTCATATCTTGGAACACTCATATTTAGAGTCGCTCTACAGGAAAGCTGCATCTTCCAGGTGCTGCACACTGCCATGTGCTTCTGTCTAATCAAGACACCAGGAAAATTGCCAAGCTGTTCAATTCAGACACAGAAGATGATGACTTTGATTGATTAAAACAATGTGAGTGTATTGTTATAGAGTAGAATAAAGTTCAGTAAAACTCACTGTTTTGCTTCCATTACCTTTTTTGTAGGCCATATGTTTTACCGTGCGCCTTATAATGTGGTGCGCCTTGTATACGGACTAAGTACAAAAATAGCTCGGCAGTTGAGACTGCGCCTTATAATCCGGTGCGCCTTATGGTGCGGAAAATACGGTACACACATAATATGTACGGTACACATATTTTATGCATTAGCTTACCTAACCCTAAACCTAACCCTAAAAGCCTTGACAATGTCAATGCCAAATACCTTTAAATATTGTGGTAATCAGTTCGGCCGAGGCTGAACTGATTCCCCGAGCGGCCAAGACTCAACTGATTCCCCGAGCGGCCGAGCCTCAACTGATTCCCCGAGCGGCCGAGCCTCAACTGATTCCCCGAGCGGCCGAGCCTTAACTGATTCCCCGAGCGGCCGAGCCTTAACTGATTCCCCGAGCGGCCGAGCCTCAACTGATTCCCCGAGCGGCCGAGCCTCACATTCTGTGGCCCGACCCGCCGCCGGAATTCCGCGACCTCCCCGAGTGCCCAGACCTTCCAGCGCGCCTCGCCCTGCCGGCTCCTCCAGCGCGCCTCCCTAAATATTTTTTTTGGGGGGGGCTATTACACCAGCCTGAAGGTGGGTGGGATAAAGGAGGCGGAGCCTCCGGGGAAAGACCTGGACCCGTGGACCCTTGCACCAGCATGGACACTCCCCCTGGACTGGCTCCTGGTTCCCCGTAAACCACCTTGGACACTCCCCCTGGACTGGCTCCTGGTTCCCCGTGCACCACCTAGGACACTCCCCCTGGACTGGCTCCTTGTCCCCCTTGCACCTCCCTGGTCCTCAGTAGCCTGCACCACCCTGGAGACCTCCTGGACTCTGTGTAACCCGGTCTCCAGTGTGCCCACCCTCCCACCCGTGTTCTGATGTTTTGATTTAGTATATTAGGTCTGTCTTGTCCTCCGCCTGTTCCCCCTCCCTCCCTCCCCTCCTCAAGGTGTGTCTCATACGGCGTGAGGTCACGCCTTGTGGGAGGGGGCGTTCTGTCACAGTCTCGTCACGTCTGTCACATCCGGGTTCCTCTGTGTCTCCCAGATCCTTCCCACTCCTGTCTTGTTAGTTATCCCTGTTAATTATGTCAGCTGTCCCCAATTTGCCCTTGTGTTTAAATCCCCTTCATGTTCCCCTGTGTCCTTGTCGGTGATTGTAGTGTTTATGTCGTAGTTGATGGTGTTGTGGATGTTCTCTCAGTTCTGAGGTTTTGCACCCCTGCGTGCCTTTTGAGTTTATAGTTAAAGTGTTTTTTGTTTTCGTTATTAAATCCATTTGCACTGATCCTGTCTCCTCCCGTGTCTCCGCATCACACACCAGCAGTACAGCGTGACACCCTGGTGAGCAGAAGTGACATCTTTAAAAACATACAAAAATATTACTGTTCAAAAACATTTGACCGGTAGTGTACACACACACACACACACACACACACACACACACACACACACACACACACACACACACACACACACACACACACTGTTCAAAAGTTTGGGATCCTAAGATTTTTAATGTTTTTAAAAGAAGTTTCGTCTGCTCACCTGCAAGGCTGCATTTATTTAATTAATCATACTAACAGTAATATTGTGAAATTATATTACAATTTAAAATAACTTTTCTATTTTAAAATATAATTCATTCTTGTTAGCAAAGGTGAATTTTCAGCATCATTACTCCAGTCATAAATTTAATAAATAAATGCTGTATAATTTTAATAAACGCTGTATAAGTCATGTTCATTTTGTAAAGTATATACAGTTTTGTATTCAGTATGTTTAGATTGTCACCATAATCCTAGTTTGAGAATTTGAAAAACTATTGTTAATTACTGAAGTAATTTAAATTTTGTATTTTATTTATTCAATAACTGTGATTTTAGATTACATGTTTTACATAATTTAAACACTATTAAATTATATGTAAACAAATGCTGCAAATTGAAGTTTGAGATGATTTTAATTATTTTTATACTGTTTCACAGACTTATTTTATCTGCCAAAATAAAATATTTTAAATCTTGAGCACGTCTTGACTATTTATTGTTTGACTGTAATAATTTAGTAAATACCTGTAAAATAACAGTGTTTATCCATAGAACTCTTAGCGATATCATTTAATTAAAGGTGTTTGACTGTAATCATTTGGTAAATAACAGTGTTTATCCGTAGAACTCTTAGCGATATCATTTAATTAAAGGTGTTTGACTGTAATCATTTGGTAAATAACAGTGTTTATCCGTAGAACTCTTAGCGATATCATTTAATTAAAGGTGTTTGACTGTAATAATTTGGTAAATACCTGTAAAATAACAGTGTTTATCCATAGAACTCTTAGCAATATAATTTAATTAAAGGTGTTTGACTGTAATAATTTGGTAAATACCTGTAAAATAACAGTGTTTATCCATAGAACTGTTAACACTGTCATTTAATTGAATTTGATCATAATAATCTAGGAAAGATCCATAAAATAACAGTTTTACACTGTAAAAAAAATATCATAAAAAAACGGTAAATGACTGGCAGCTACGGCTGCCAAACAAAAACCGTAAAAAAAGGTAAAATATCTTACTTTAAACACGGGGAAAATCATAAAATTTTTCACTACAAATTTTAATGAAAATTTCTGTAAAATTATTGTTTTTGCACTTTATTTGAATTAAGATATTTTACTTTCATTTTATGGTTTTTGTTTGGCAGCCGTAGCTGCCAGTCAATTACCGTTTTTTAACGAGATTTTTTTTTTTACAGTGTATATTTATTAGATACATAATGTTTGTTTTGTATAGCTTATATGAGCAATTTTATCATAATATGCATGACTCTGTTGTTGCCTTTCTTTGGTGACATTGCAGGTGGGTTTCCAATTAGCGATTATTGTCAGTCCAGTTTAACTGATATCTCATGCTCAGGAAGTAGGAAGTAGTGCACACTTCTTAGGGACTGTCATTTGGACCACACATTTGGAAGGTTGCTCACTTTATTTTTCCTCAAATAAATCCCCTCTAATTAGCTTTTGGAAAAGGTAATATAGATAAATATATTATTAAATAATTAATAGGTTCACACTTTACGAAGTATTTTCAATATTCAGTTACATAAAAAAAATTTCATTGACAGTTACCAGTTACCAGTTACCAGTTCACTGAAGTTTTTTAAAACGGTTTTTGTATATACCACAAATAGTTGAGTATGACTAAACACTTTCACTTTTTTCTTTGTCATGTGATTTCAAGGAATTGCTGTGGTGTGATCTGAACGACCTGCTAGGTCATGTGATTTCAAGGTAGCCAATATTTGTCTGTATAAAGATCAGAGAACATTTACTTGCTGTTTGTACCTCTTGTGGAGACAGAAACAGACACAAACAGAGAGACAACGCTCAGGTTTGACTTTATTTGCTTAATAATATCTATTTCATGACTGTTTTCAACTATTTTGAATTAACATTTTAATAATTTTTTTATTAAAATGATTTGATTATATTATTTATTTTAAATCACACCGCACACATTGAGAGGCTTAGACCAGAAAATTGGTATTCATAGCAAAAACATCCAGTGGGACTGATGTGGGTTTAATGGTGTGGGCTGACAGCTGCAATGACCTTGCATATAGATGTACTTATAGACAAATGTTCGTTATTTCACGCACAGATTGCTTCTATTAATGCTGCATGATCTCACGGCACAATCTTTAGGGAACAGTTAGTCAGGTTTCAAAGCATCATATGCAAGCTAAAATAGCGGGGTTCAGTTAGTTTTGTTTTCGACATTCGTCACACATTCAGTATAAAATGGCAATAACTCTAAAATTACAAATAGAAAGGTAATTTATGACAGGCAATTCCTTTTTCTACCAGTAAAGGTGAAAAGATAGTCTGTGAAAGTTGTCCACTGTCCCTCTCGACGGAATGACACTGGTTTCATGTCTACATACATTCAAAAAAATTATAGCAGAAAACGAGAAACAACGTGCTCTTTTCTGACGGTCCCTTACTTACAGCTCGGCAAAGAGCGAGTTTCCTGGAGGGACTCATATTCAGGCGCTTTTCACGGCTCAGAGCTCATTATATCGAGCGAAAATAATGAAAAATAAGCTTGTGAAACATTATTACATATGTATAAATAAATGTACATTATGATTTTTTTTTTTTTGGAGCATGTCGTTTTAGTTATTGCCATTTTATGCTGAATGTGTGACGAAGATCGAAAACAAAACTAACTGAACCCTGCTACAAAGAAAAGCGTTAAGGTCTCGTCTGTGGTTTTCTGTCTAAACAAATGCTCAGTACATTTGAAAGCAATAAATTATTTTATTTTCGATTTGGCCAACAGCACATTTTTGGGCTTAAATATCTGTTCCACCTTAAAAATGTTTTATTTTTAAGGTGGATTTTTTTTAACCCTGACCCTCAGTGCTGTTAGCTGCATTTTTAAAGTAACAGTTGCTGCAGTAATATGACGTTGAAATTTGGCAGCAGTTTTCATTCTACAGTAAATATGTACTCCTGTAAAATTGAGCTTGTATGTTTCAATAAATGGTGCACGTGACAGATTAAACAAGAGTACCTTTTGTATTTAAGCGCCATGCCTTTCTCTATATTTATTTAAAGGCTCAGAGAAACATGACATTAGATAATATTTTCAGCTTAGATTTAATGATATGCCATTATATTACTTAATTATAATTTGTACCAGATTAAAGATGTGAACATCAATTAATTTATCATTTCAAATATTATCAAAGCCGAACACATGACGGGTGTAAAAAGCTCTCCTCCCTTATTGTAGATATGCCAGTTGATAACAGACCCACTACGGAACGTCCGGTGAGAGACTTTATCATTAACCCATTAAGGAGTGTTCGTCCTAAGAAAATAAATAATTAGACAAACGCGTCCTGTTAGCGCGAGTCATCCCCCCGTGATATATAAAAGGCTCGATCCTGAGACTGAGAAAGGGCTCGTGTGAGATACCTATCTCAATCAGTATTGATGCAAAAAAAAAAAAAAAAAAAAAACCTACACTGCTCTAGAAACCCGTGAGGATTATTTCCACTCTCATGGGCAGTCAAGCATATAAAGCAGGGTTATTGGGGGACCTCGATGAGAGCATAAAATATAAATATATTTTAATATAATAAAAATCTATCTATCTATCTATCTATCTATCTATCTATCTATCTATATATATATATATATATATATATATATATATATATATATATATATATATATATATATATATATATATTATATTTATAAAAGAGGCATCTGTGGCTTAAACTTTTAAAGATAAGGAAATAAGTTCCTACTGGATGCCCCCTCTCGTCTTCTGGGCTTTTTCGGCGACACTGTTGCTCTCAAATTAGGGAGCTCCTCACAATGGGCCGCACTGAGGCAGAGCGTCGCAACCCGTTAACCGGGGGTTGAGTCGCACTCCCAGCCTCAACCCTCTGGGAGGAGTACCGATCTGAGGACCGTCATCCTTGTCAAGAAGGCTACATCAAATAGGTCCTGGCGCTAAGGTGCCAGGCCTCGCACAGGCATCCCTCCTCAGCTGCCGCCCGTGAGTCTGGTTACTCTGAGGAGATCGCCCCCTCCGAGGAGGGTCCTAGAGCATTCACTCCAGGCGTACCCCTGAAAACTGGGCCCTGGAGCGTCTGCCACTGAAGCACCAGAGGCCAGCCTTGAGAGGCTAGTTCCCTCATTAGAATTTCTGGTCGCATCTCATGCCTACCAGATGTTTCTTATTGGGTCCGGCGAAAAAATACATATATATTATTTTCCTTTAGCAGGGTTCTACCCACCGTGGTGAATCCTGAGCAGGCTCTGGTCACGGAACAGGAAGTAGACACTCTGTTGAGGCAAGGGGCCATAGAATATGTACCCCCCTCGGACAGAAAGTCAGGCTTACAGTCGTTACTTCATCGTTCCTAAGAGGGATGGAGGATTGCGGCCCATCCTAAATTTGCGCCTTCTAAATCATTCGTCATCAATGTTGACTTTGAACCAGATCGTGACAGATCAGGTCCGAGGACTGGTCTGTCAAATCGACCTGAAGGACGCATATTTTCATTCCATCCTTCCACAACACAGGAAGTATGTCAGGTTCGCCTTTGGGGGGAAGGCTTATCAATATTGAGCGCTTCCGTTTGGCCTAGCTCTTTCACCTCGCACGTTCATTATATGCATGGTCGCAACACTAACCCTGTTGCACCTCCAATGCATCAGAGTTCTCAATTACTCGACGACTAGCTTTTCTATCCAGTCATTATAGCTAGCAACTTTGAGAGCTAAGTTCAACATAGCTAAGTTCAACATTGAGATGTTGTTCCCGTGCTCTTTAATGTGTTGGGGTTGAGGCTAAACGCAAAGAAGAGTGTGCTCTCTCCTCTCCAGAGGACCACCTTCCTCAGAGTTGTTGGGTTTTGGTTATGATGTCTGCACGGTTTTCCCCCATGCGCATCGATTCCATCCTGTTAGCCGTCAAAGAGTTTGACTAGGCCAGCCACTCACTGTAAAGCACTTCCAGCGAGTGCTGGGTCTCAGGCAGCAGCTTCCTGTGTTACCCCGCTCGGGCTGCTGCACGAGGTCCCTACAGTGGTGGCTCAGAACCAGAGGGTTTTCCCCGAGGGGCAACCCTTTCCGCACTATCATGGTCACGCAGTGAGGCTTACGTGCCTTGGATATGTGAAAGAAACTCTGGTTTCTGTCTCATGGACCCGTATTGGGAGCTCCTTGTCGACGCGTAATGCTATTGATGGATGTATCCCTTACGTGCTGGGGAGCAGTCTTGAGAGACCGCTCCGCCCAAGGTCATGAGTACCCGTATTGGGAGATCCTTGTCGATGCGTAATGCTATTGATGGATGTATCCCTTACGTGCTGGGGAGCAGTCTTGAGAGACCGCTCCACACAAGGTCATGAGCACCAGTTGTCCTGGCACATAAACCTGCTAGAGATGATTGCTGCGACTCATTGCCCTCTGTGGTTTTCACTCTTGCACCCAGCCCCGATCGGGCTGGATGCCATGGTTCAGACATGGCCGAGGCTATGTCTGTACGCCTTTCCCCCGATTGTTCTGCTCGTG
The DNA here is from genome assembly GCA_037043235.1 of Rhodeus uyekii. Classification (NCBI taxonomy): domain Eukaryota; kingdom Metazoa; phylum Chordata; class Actinopteri; order Cypriniformes; family Acheilognathidae; genus Rhodeus; species Rhodeus uyekii. The sequence continues at coordinate 1,596,479 of JAWRVZ010000083.1, forward strand.
GGAGTTCTGGAGAGAGTTCGCCGGGACAAGGTCCATCTCACACTAATTGCTCCATGTTATCCGGGCAGAGTGTGTTTTGCGGATCTTGTGTCCCTTCTGGACTGAGTGCGTCACCCCTGCCCAGGACTGTGGAAACTGTGGGCTGGGCCTCCTCAGAGGCCCAGCTCATAGATTCTGGTCTCTCAACTGAGGTTGTTGAGACCATCTTCCATTCCAGAGCTCCGTCCACAAGGAAGCTGTACGCTCTGAAGTGGAGACTCTTCACTTCTTGGTGTAGCGAAAAGCAGGTGAACCCAGTTACCTGTCACATTGGCAAAGTGCTGGAGTTCCTGCAGGATAAATTCGCTGCAGGGCTGTCCCCGTCCACCCTGAAGGTCTACGTGGCTGCTTAACACGTACCTTTGGGTGGCATGTCCATTGGCAGGGACCCCCTCGTCACACGCTTCCTCCGTGGTACTATTAGGCTGAGGCCTGCAGTACAGACCAAGGTTCCTACCTGGGACTTATCCCTGGTACTCCAGGGGTTGTCCCAGGCACCTTTTGAACCTTTGGATGAGGTTCCCCTACAGTTCCTAACTTTAAAGACATTATTCTTATTAGCTATAACATCGCTAAAAAGAGTTGGGGATCTACAGGCTCTCTCTGGCCTCAATTGCTGTATCAAATGTCTGGCCAGACAGCATGCTGTAAGAGCATTTGTGGATAGTGCTTGCTCCCATTGCAAGACCTTTTTTTCTTTTTTTTCCTCGCAGTCATGACTCTCCTTCTTCACAGAGGTACTTCACAGCTTCTCATAGCAGAGCCATGAGTCTGTTTAGCACTTTGAGAGACTTGAGGGTTACAGTGGGAGCTCTTTCACTGGGGCAGGGGGTCTTGTGATTCATTTGGTGGTCTCTGGATGAGAATCAGATATCAACCAATAAATCTGTGAGTGGGCTTATGGGATTATGAAGTTAAGCTGAACACCCTTCTGGGTGGTCGATCATAGAATCTGATTCAGATTTGGTGGTCATTAAGCTTGAGTGGAACCCCCCCACCACGCTCAGAGCACTTAATTGTTGCAGGAACTTCTGTTGTGGTTTGAAATGTTGCATTTTTCTCTCTTCATAAACAACACACTTCTCAGAGGTCTTTGATTTCAGGAACAGCATTTAAAGGCAGAACATAATGACCGGAGAAACTCTGCAAAGAAAATCCTCTCCACAGAGACAACTGTCCCCACAGAAAGAACTGTCCTTTTAGCTCTAAAAGACCATAACAGACTAATGGTTAGTCCTAACAGATACTAACTCTAACAGACTGATGCCATAAATCACCTCTGCAACTGGGCCTCAACCTGGTCATCGTCAAGGCATCTGCATCAGCTCCCGGCCACTTGTGGCATCTGTATCAGCTCCCGGCCAACCAGAGTCATCTGTCCCACCCATCGAGCCCCACATAGGAGGGTGACGCAACTCATTCAAGCCACTGCTAGACCCTCAAATTGTCCATCTAAGCAGCCCTGAGATGGCTGGCCCAGAGACAGAGGGAGCTACTCTGAACCAGAAGTTGGTGAACGTACCACTCCTTCACCCAGATGAAGGTCGGGTGGAGAATCTTCAGTTTCATTTTATTTCTGGTCCCAGGGCCAGTGGTACCCACTTTCTCTGTAAAAAACAAACAAAAACAATGTCCTCAAAATTTGGGCTCTATTGGGATGTGTCTGCTGAAAGTAAGCAACACTTTCCTTCCTCACTCCCAGCCACCCCTTCATTGCAGCCAAAGAGGTTGCATTTCGAAGATATGTAACCTCCTCATGCCTCCCCAGTGAGTCCCTCGGTCTTTTGCTTGAAGCACCATTCCTCTCTAACAGGGTGAAATGAACACCTACTTGCTCTTCACGTGATTTCCTCTATCGGTAAACTCTGAATCAAAATCCTTCAGCATCTTTTGCTAGTAGGATTCGATGGAGGCGTCTGACATCAGGCCCAGTATAACATCAGGTCCCCTACCAAGAGGTAGTCTCATATGTGCACTGTCCACAATACTGTTTCTACTGTAAACCTTGTCTTTCCTTGGGCAGTTCTGCTCTGCCACGGTCTCTACATCATTATTAGAACCTACCGCAGAGATACTTTTCAAAGTCTTGTCAGTATGGGTTTTTGGCCTTATTTCAGTAACTTTTTTTTAACAAACGATGTATTAACGGCATTTTCTCAAATCTATTAACTTTTACATACATGCTACTCACATTTTATTGTAGCAGAGTTTTTGCTGAATAAAGTTTAATCAGACTTTTGCCATAAAAAATGTATAAGTGACATAAAAAAGATCAAATGTCAGGGCATGTCTTGCTTTACTTCCTGGTTCCCCATGTGCTCTCCCAATGTCATTCCATTCACCTGTCTCGTCATCAGTAACCTTGTTAGTCTTGTCCAGCGGGGTCTCATTGTTTAATCATCCTCTGTGTAAATCTTCCCAGTGTTTTCTCCCAGGCCTTGTCCAATCTCGTTTATGTTACATCCATCAGATGTTCATGCAAATTTTGGTTGTGACTACCTTTTGAGTGTATTATTAAAAGCCTTTTGAGTTAATTCTTTGTGCATTTATCTACGCACCCACAACTCATGACCCAGAAAGTACCTCAGACCCCAGAGGGTTAATGAGCCTTTTTCAACACTTTTGAATTTCTCTTACTGTGTAAATTACATTGTTTATTGATTCCTCTATTCCAGTCCTCTCATCCATTTTAAACAAAAGCCCACTTTTATGTTTGGAATATGCATAATAATGGGTTCACTGGCATGTTTTGGAATGTTTTTACTATGCTGGCTGTTGAAACTGAATCTGGATGAAAGAGTTTCCTTAAACTTAATTTTAACAATGTATTCTACTGTCTGTTCCTCAAATAAAGCATATAAATGTCTTCAGATGACTTGCAATATAATGCACTAAACCTTCTGTGATACCTTTTTAGTCCTTTGTTGAGATCGTGAGTAACAATGGTAATGCACAGTATCATATTTGGATCTGTCACATACTGACCAATAGCCATTCCATCATAAAAGGAATGTATTAGACTGTTAACGATACTGAATATCAGATTACCCAATCCCTTAGAAGTATCTAAAGAAAAACAATTGTTCTGTACACATACTCTTGCACATTTAAAAGATAAAATGGAAAATATCTTGATGAATCATTTCTTTTTTCAGAATAATGAACAGCCTTTAGTAGAAGGGAGCAACTCTAAAGTCACGGCAAAAATGGACATGAGTAAAGAACCTGAAACGTGTGACTCTGATTCATCAGTCGTGGGCACAAGTAAGAAAATAACAAGATCTGATTTTTTTTCCATTTTAACAAATTTGTTCTCACATTACTGTGTATTGATGTGTTTATTTAAGATCCCAGGTTTCCGAATCTAACCATCATATTAACTGGGAACTCTTCATCAGTCCAGTTTGAACATGAAAATCTGCTACTTGGCGGGAAGAAAGAAAAAAATATTGAAAATGCAGAAATGTCCAGGATTGTTCCTTTTCAGAGGAATATATCAGAACATCAGGTGTCTGTGATCAACATGATTGACACACATGAAGCTGAACATGAGACTCACCTCATTGATCAACTAGTGAATGAAAATGAAATCCACACCTTCATCTTTGTTGTGCGACTGGGTCAGTTAACAGATGCTGATAAGATGGGTCTTGAGTGGCTTCAGAGAGTGTTTGGTGACGAAGTTCTTCAGTTTGTAATGATTCTCTTCACATATGAATCAGAAGAAGAGTGTGACACCATAATAGATGATCTGAAGAACAATCCTGTTCTGGAGCAGCTGCTGAAGAAATGTGGAGGTAGATATCACACATGCAACAAGATGATGAACAGCCAATCAGAGATGAGAGACCTGATATACAAGATTAAGCATCTATTTCATGAGAATGAACATCAGTGCTACACTAGAGATATGTACGATACAGCATTAAGACAAAGAAAAGAGATGAAAAACAGTGTATGTGAAAGTGGTAAGCCTCAGTTTTTTTATATTCACCCCAAACAATAATATAATTGTTCCATCCATGCCACTTTCTCCTCCTTTCAAAAAACACTAAGGAGCTTGTGCTTCCTTTGTGTCTGCTGTTACTAAGCAATCATGAGCAGCATTGTCCATGAAGACAAGGAAGTTTTGGAAATTGATAAATGGATTTAAATTCCTTCCATGTGCTCTGCTACTACATATATTTCTGGAAATGAGGGGGGAAAAAAACTTGCCTTGTGCAGCTATTAGCTATGCCCATTTTGGAAAAGATTTCAATGCTGTTATTTAAAGGGTGAAGTTGGTTCTTGTTAAATGTCACTTGTTGCTTTCTGAAAAGTTTAGATTGATCATCTCGCTTCAGCATAGAAATGCCTCTCTTGACCAGGACATTCCTGTAAAATAGATTTTTACTCTCTGAGTATCTCCCCTGGTTAAATAAAGGTTAAATTAACAACGTACCACTCCTTCCCCCGGAGGAAGGCCAGGTGGAGAATCTTCAGTTTCATTTTATTTCTGGTCCCAGGGCTAGTGGTACCCACTTGCTCTATAACGAAGCAATGTCCAGAAAATTTGGGGATGTTTTGGGCCATGTAGCGACACTCGATAGTCGATAGTGAGCGACACTTTCCTTCCTCACTCCCAGCCACCCCTTCATTCACTGAAGCAAGAGAGTTAAAAAAATGTTGTATCTTTCGTGTAGAGCACATGAGCCTGGCTAGCATTTCCCAGAATTCATAAAATTCTACAAACAAGAGTGGAGTCAGGGTTTTCCTGTGTGTTCGTTAGAAACAGGTAATGTGTGTGAAAGCTGGCTCAGCCTTTTTCTTGAAGCACCATTCCTCTCTAACAGGGTGAAATGAACACCTACTTGCTCTTCACGTGATTTCCTCTATCGGTAAACCCTGAATCGAAATCCTCCAGCATCTTTCGCTAGTAGGATGCGATGGAGGCGCCTGACATCAAGCCCAGTATTCTTGTGGAAGCCCGGGTGGTCAACCTTTGTATTAAGCTAGATGGCCTCTTGGTAATCTCATGTGTGCACTATCCACAATACTGTTTCTCTTTCGGTAAACCTTGTCTTTCCTTGGGCAGTGCTGCTCTGCCTCCGTCTCTGCATCAGTTAAAGGTTCTCCCCTGGTTAAATAAAGGATAATTTAACAAACAAAAAAATGCCTGGAAAAAATGGCATGTGGCAACGGATGGGCAGCGTGATGTAGTCTAAATTTAAAGTAACAAACAAGACCACACAGAAGACATGACACCCCCTAATACCATTGAGAGATCCCAAGAGGGGATGGTATCTGAGAATTTAACCTGTGAGCACTGGTTAGGAACCAAATAACCAGATTGTGCTTCCCATTCCATCTGCCAGGCCCTCCTGGAGGAAAGAGCACTGACCTTATTCCACATCTTTGTGGTTCTTCTCCGTGAGAAAAACACCAAAAGTCAAATAAGCACCACTTCAAAGCATACAGATGCCTTGCTGAGGAGGTTGTGGCTTGAGTAATGGTACCACTACCATTGCTGATGATAACCTTGTGGATTCCTACTGGTCCCATCCAGGGACCACACATTGAGGTTTCAGAGATTTGGGCGCAGTTCCATAAAGTAGAAGTCTGCGCAGGACTGCTTTTTTCATCTCACTCTCACTAGGTTTTATTTTGCACTTACTTGGTTCTGCTTAAAACTGCTTAAAATGATTTTTCCTGACCTGACCGATCTCGCTAAAATTACATCTCGTTTCCACAACTTCATTTAAATATTGCCAATCAATCTCTTTAGGGGAAAACACCATACAACATGTTGGCTATAAAATAATTGTATTTGTTATTTGTCTTTTCATTATACTATCAACACCGTAAAAAAATAGTAGTCTGTCTCTCAAAATTGTAAGCCAAAAATATGAATAAATGAAAACGATTGGCTTACTAGCTATAATACAAAATTAAGTTTTTTTGTTTTTTTTTTGTTTTTTTTACATCCATGCAAGAAGACAATGTTGCTGACTGACATTTTCAGTAGCAAAAGTCTCTCCTTCAAAATCCATCCACAGGATTACAAAAGCCACAACCCCTTCAATGAGGCAGCTGTATGCTTTGAAGTGGCGCTGAACGTTCTCTTTGAAGGTGCACATGTGGCCGGGATGCAAAGTACATATCTTGTCAGGTTGATCAGGGCAGAGAGCTGGGAATTATGTGAATGCCACCACCGCAGAATGTTTTTTTTTTTTTTTTTTCACTTAAAGTTAATGCATAGACACTCATTGTCAACCAATAGTAAGTAATATATTGATATTGGTCATTTTTAAATGTCATATTTTGAAATCAAAACCAACACACTGTATATTCAAACAAATTTTTAATTATCATTACATTTCAAATACAGTACAGTTACAAATACATTTAATATAGTAAGCACAACAAATCCTACTATCACAAATTCTTTGTCTTTTTAACAATTTAGAAATAATTGGTATACCCAGGTAAGTGAAATTAGCTGCTCTACATGGATCTAATGAATGTCTGACAGGAAAAAGAAAAAGAAAAATCATAGAATAAAATTCTTTATGGCTTATGAAACATTCTTCTGTTTGAATTATTTTTTTTTAGAAGATAAACCTACAATCAAAGAAAAAACAGACCATGCCACAAACACAGAGACAAGTGAGACACATAGGGTAAGAGTGTTACACACAAAACACATTTAGAAGGTAGTGTGGAGAATAATGTTAAAATAAAATCTTTATAAGACTACTGACAATAATTTTAATGAAAATTGGGAATTGTTTCACACTGAAGTTATGGGATTTAAAAAAAATTGGCATAAACTGCAGCATAACACATGGTTAATATGAACTGTAGCAATGATACAGATGATGAATTATCTTTAAACTTTGCTGATGTAACAGAATTGAAACAAGTGATATACAAACTGTCTACTGAAGAAACCATCAGTAACATCTTCTAAACACATTAGCTTTAGTGAAACTGTCATGATAGACTCGAGGACACAGAGGTTAGTAATTGGAAACAGGTTTATTGGAGTCAGGACACGAAACAGTGAACTGGTGAACACACTGGGAATAGTGAGAGGCTTTACTTGAATGGTGAATACGGAGAATCTTGGAGTCTTGGAACCACTTGGAATCTTGGAAATAGGTCTATGGAAATCCAGGAGTAGCACAGAGTAACAAGGCAGTCTGAATAGCGTGAGCTGTGACCAGACACTGAGTGCAGGATGAGGGCTGGTGATATAGGGCTTCTGTGATTGGGAAGAGGTGCAGGTGCTTAGTATTCCGGTGACTGTGAACGAGTGGGCGGAGCGTGGGAGCCTGGTGCAGGGGGCGTGGAACAGGGTCAGTGTAAGGCTTGAGTAGGGACATGTGAAAGGAGGGTGAGATGTGATACTGTGCTGGTAACTGTAACCTGTAGGTGACCTCGTTGATCTGCCTCAGAACCTTGAAGGGACCGATATAGCGGGGACTCAGCTTGCGGCTGGGCAGCCATAGGCAGATGTTATGGGAAGAAAACCAAACCAACTGGCCGGGCTGATAACTGGGGGTCGGCCCGCGACAACGGTCAGCTTGAAGCTTCTGCCTACGGACTGCCCGTTGCAGGTGGAAGTCCCACACCCTCTCGCTCTCTTGAAAACAGTGATGGACAGCTGGAACATCCGTGGGCTCTCCTGACCAGGGAAACAGTGGGGGTTGGAAACCTAGGATACATTGAAAGGGGGTGAGGTGAGTGGAGTCTTGCAGAAGTGAGTTCTGTGCATACTCAGCCCACGGAATGAAGCGGTTCCAGCTGTCCTGGCGACGACCACAGTAGGCTCGAAGGTATCTCCCGATCTCCTGAATCTTCCGCTCAGTCTGGCCGTTGGTTTGGGGGTGATATCCAGAGCTGAGACTGACGGTGACACCCAGAAGTGAAAAGAAGGCTTTCCAAACTCGTGAGATGAATTGTGGACCCCTGTCAGAGACTATGTCTTCGGGGAGGCCGTAGTGTCGGAAGACATGATGGAACAAGGCCTCCGCCGTTTCCAGTGCTGTGGGTAGTCCTGGCAGGGGAATGAGCTTGCACCCCTTTGAAAATCGGTCGACGACTACAAGGATACAGGTGTGACCATCGGAGGGAGGGAGATCTGTGAGGAAGTCGATACCGAGATGTGACCAGGGGCGGCATGGGATGGGTAAGGGTACCAGTTTGTCTTCAGGGAGGTGACGGGGTGTGTTGGTGGTAGCACAGACTGAGCATCCTCGAACGAAGTGGGAGATGTCCTGGGCCATACTGGGCCACCAGTAGCATCCTTGAATGAGCGAGAGGGTACGCTGGCTGCCTGGGTGTCCAGAGCCCGGAGAAGAGTGAGCTTGGTCCATGAGGGACGGCCGGAGACTTGCTGGGTCCGTCCCTCAGGACACCCCGGCGGAATGGGGTTATCGTGAGTTGCATTGGCGATTTGTCGATCTAAGGACCACTGAATGGGACTGACAATGACGGCTGGAGGGAGAATGGGTTCTGGATGTGACGAGGGATTTCCGGGCAGGAACTTATGAGAGAGGGCATCTGCTTTGACATTTTTCTCCCCAGGACGGTAGGTTACTGAAAAATCAAAACGTGTGAAGAACAACGCCCACCGGGCTTGTCGGGGGTTGAGTCTCTTGGCATCTCGCAAGTACTCGAGGTTGCGATGGTCGGTGATGACCTGAAACGGATGCTTGGCTCCCTCCAGCCAGTGTCGCCACTCCTCCAATGCCAGCTTGATGGCCAGCAACTCACGATTCCCGATGTCGTAGTTACGTTCTGCCGGGGACAGCTTCTTGGAGAAGTAGGCACATGGATGGAGTCGTGGAGGCTCCCCCTGCCGCTGGGACAGTACGGCTCCTAGCCCCACACTCGAAGCATCCACTTCCACAACTAATGGGATTTCAGGGTTGGGATGAACGAGGGCAGGAGCCGTACTGAAGGCCATCTTGAGTTCGTGGAAGGCTTGTTGAGCTTCAGTTGTCCAGGACAGGGACTTGGGCCCCCCAGGAGCATTGCGGAGAGGGGTGCTGCGATGGTGCTGAATCGATGAATAAATCGACGGTAGAAATTAGCAAACCCCAGGAAGCGCTGAAGATCCTTGACCGTGTTTGGTTGGGGCCAGCTCCGCACTGCTCGTACCTTCCCCTGGTCCATCTTGACGCCGCTCTGATCCACGATGTAGCCAAGGAATTGAGTGGAGCTGCAGTGGAACTCGCATTTTTCAAGCTTCAGGTACAGATGGTGTTCTCTGAGTTGTTGGAGGACCTGCGCAACGTGATGATGGTGTTCATTTGTGTTATGGGAGTAAACCAGGATGTCGTCTATATAGACGATTACAAATCTGTTGAGGAAATCTCGTAGAATCTCGTTAACGAACCCTTGGAAGATGGCTGGGGCATTGGATAATCCGAATGGCATGACTTTGTACTCGTAATGTCCAGAGGGTGTGATAAAGGCAGTTTTCCATTCATCTCCTTCTCTGATTCTGATCAAATTATAGGTGCTCCGCAGGTCCAACTTGGTGAAACAGCGGGCTCCCCTTGAGAGCCTCCCGGATGTACTCCTCCATGGCCTGTTGCTCCGGGATGGACAGGGGGTAGATACGTCCATGTGGAAGCGACGCCCCAGGCAGCAGGTCAATAGCGCAGTCCCATGGCCGATGTGGGGGGAGTTCGGTGGCCCGTTGTTTACTGAACACATCCTGGAACGCCCGGTACTCGACGGGAATGGCTTGCACAGTAGTAGAAGCCGGTTTGTCCAGGGATGTGGCGGCCACAGGAATAGAGGAGGATTCTTGCGGTGGTGAAGCAGCGGTTTGGCTCCTCTTGATGGGGAGTAGGCAGTTCTGCTTGCAGATATCACTCCGTCACAAGACCTTCCCAGTTGACCAGTTCATGGTGGGGGAGTGTGCAGTAAGCCATGGGCGTCCCAGGACGAGGTCGGTGGTAGATCCCTCCAGCACCAGTAGGGGAAGCTGCTCCTGGTGGAGACAGCCAATCTGTCCAGTGAGCGGATCAGTGACGTAGCGAATGCACCTCCGACCCAGCGGTTTTCCCAAGATGGAATGTGCTCGGTATGGACTTGATAGGGGGGGGATGTCTTGATGTGGATCTTGAGTAGCAGTTCTGAGGAAATGAAGTTCCCTTTCAGGGAACTCGAGCTGTGTCGAAGCACTAGGGGAAATAGCTTTGCGTCAGTCACGTGAAGGTCTGTGCAACCAATGAGAAACGAACGCGTGTGAATGCATCACTGCCGGCGGTAGCCGGTGACGTCATGAGGAAGAGCATAAAGGCACGTCTGAAACCCGGGCGCGCCAGCTCTGAATGCCTTCAGCGTGCTGTGTCTGTGTGAGATTGGTTTTTGAGACTGAGATAGCTAAAAATCATCAGAATGAGTGTGAAAATGTGGCGAATGAACAGAGGTTCACACCGTGTGTTTATCCTTGCCCACGTTTTATAACGGGCAGGGATACACATGTTATGTGTGTAATCTGTTGGGAGTGGAGTATGCACGGTCGGCACTTGAGAATGCCGGCTGTAAAGACTGTGAGCGGTCTTCATTATATGATCTCCGCTCTCGCCTGGCGGTCTGTAACGAGGCCGTCCAGGCTAGTGTTCCCCGCGGTTCGGGACCTGCAGCAGCCGAGGCTTTGCGGCGCTCTCGGTCCTGGGGATCACAAATGGATCTCGCTGAGACGGCTGCATCAAGCGGATCCCAGTCACGAGCACTCTGAGTGAGATGCCCGTGCTGTGACTCCAACACTAGCTCTATCAAGTTCACAGAATGAGATGGATTTAGCTAGTGTTGACCCGGTCGAGGAGGATTCGCCACTCTCCTCGCCGGCGTTTGAGGAGCTTGTTGAGGTTGTGGCGCGAGCGGTCTCTCGTCTGGGGCTTGATTGGCCAGCAGAGACCAGAAGCGCTCGTCCTAAGAAGAGTATGTTAGACGAGCGTTATCTTCCGACTCGCGTCATTCCCCAGCGCCGAGCAATGCCTTTCATACCTGATTTACATGCCGAGGTATCTAGATTTTGGGGAAGGCTAGCCTCTGAGAAAATTCATACACGTAATATTACGATGTATAATAATCTAGTAGGGGCTCAAGATCATTGCTATGGAGGGATGAAGAAAGTGGATGAGGGCGAGTTACCTCGTCCCTCAGTCTGCATCCTCCATTAAAGCTCCGGCGCTCCCCTCCAAGCCGATGCCCGTCACATCGTCTTTGGTGGGGAAGCATACTCAGCATCGAGTCAAGCCACAGCGTGTCTGAACGCCACGACACTGCTGCAGGCATGTCAGGCGGAGTTGCTTGGGGACCTCAACTAGGGCGGCGGTATCGGTCCGGAAGCAGTGGCAGAGCTGCGCCAGACCGTGGATTTGTCTCTTCGGGCCACTAGGGAGACGGCCTACTCTGTCGGCCGCTCCATGGCAGCTCTGGTGGCTACGGAGAGACACCTTTGGCTCAATTTGTCAGCTATGAAGGATAGGGACAAATTTGTTTTGCTGGACGCTCCTCTGTCCCCTTCGGGCTTGTTTGACGATGCCGTAAAAAGCGTCGTCGACAAGTTCCAGGAGGCTGCTCGACAGCAGGCGGCGTTCAGTAAATTTCTTCCCCGCCGCCCTCCACGTGAGACCGCCAGTCAAGCGCGGTCTCAAAGCTCCTCACACAGGGTCGCTCAGAAACAAAGTGTCGCTACCCGTTTTCCTCCGGTAGACCCGGAAGGTCGGGCCGACAAGTTCAAGTCCATGCCGCTGGTAAAAGGGGTGATTTGAGGGTTGTCCTGAATGCCAAGGAGGCCAAGACTAAGCAACCCTGACGCCAAGCCGCAACAAGGTGGTGTCTCCCAGGAGCAGCTCCAGAGTCAGCCCGCCATGGGAAGACCACCCCGGTATTTCCGGTATCAGCCCCGGCTCAGTGGTGGATTTGTTCTTAGTACCAGAGACCAGCCCGCAGAGGCTGGTTCCATTAGTAGAGTTCCGGGCTGCGTGGTTACGGCTACCCGTATCTCTCACTGGGTCCTGCGCACGGTAAAAATAACCCAGCAGGCTCTGGTCATGGAGCAAGAAGTGGACACTCTGGTGGCGAAAGGGGCCATCGGGTATGGACCCCTCGTAAACAGCAAGTCCGGGCTTTTCAGCTGTTACTTCATAGTTCCAAAGGGAGGATGGAAGGTTGCGGCTCATTCTGGATTTACGTCTCTTGAATCGTGCGGTCAAGCGTCTAGAGTTCAAAATGCTAACGCTCAAACAGATCGTACTGCAGGTCAGATCCGAGGATTGGTTTGTCACAGTCGACTTCAAGGACGCATATTTCCATGTCTCCATCCTTCCGCAACACAGGAAGTTCCTGAGTTCCTTCAGTATCGGAACCCGATAAGTTCCTTCAGTATCGGGTGCTTCCTTTCGGCCTAGCGCTCTCACCCCGCACGTTCACGAAAGTCGTGGACGCTGCTCTAGCTCCGCTTATTCTGGCCCAGTCGCCGCAGTTAGCGGAGCAACATCGAGATGTAGTGCTCGCACACATAAAGGAGCTGGGGTTGAGGCTGAACGCCAAGAAGAGTGTCCTTTCTCCTGCTCAGAGAACCACCTTCTTGGGAGTCGTCTGGGACTCAGTGGCGATGTCGGCTCGGCTTTCCCCCCGAGCGCATCCAGGCTATTTGTTCAGCCGTCAAGAGCATCAAGTTAGGCCAGCCACTCACCGTCAAACACTTTCAGAGGGTGTTAGGGCTCATGGCAGCGGCATCCAGCGTCATTCCGCTGGGCCTGCTGCACATGAGGCCCCTGCAGTGGTGGCTAAAGACCAAGGGGTTTTACCCGAAAGGGAACCCAGTTCGCACTATCAAGGTCACGGGGCGATGCCTACGTGCTCAGGTAGGCACCTGAGTATGTGGAAGAATTCTTGGTTTCTGTCTTAAGGCCCAGTGCTAGGGGCTCTGGTTCGGAGAGCCTCTCTCTCGACAGATGCCTCCCTCTCGGGCTGGGGGGCAGTCATGAAGGACTATGGAACAGTCGGCACCAGACCTGGCACATAAACATGTTAGAGTTACTGGCGATCCGCAGAGCACTCTGTGCGTTCCTACCGGACCTTTGCAACCACCATGTCACTGTTTCACCGACAGTATGACTGCAGTTGCATACATCAACCATCAGGGGGGTCTACGTTCGCGACCACTATACAAGATGGCGCGACAGATCCTCCTCTGGGCCCAGGGAAAGCTGCTCTCGCTCAGGGCGGCCTACATCCCGGGGGTCCAGAGTGTGGGAGCAGACGCCCTATCGAGACAGGGGGCGAGACCAGGGGAATGGCGACTCCACCCCGGGGTGGTGGAGCAAATTTGGGAATAGTATGGCAAGGCACAGGTCGACCCGTTTGCCTCGGTAGAAAACTCCCATTGCCCTCTGTGGTTTTCACTCACACATCCGGCGCTTCTGGGGCGGGATGACATGACACAGGCGTGGCCGAGGTTACGCCTGTACGCCTTTCCCCCGATCGCTCTGCTCCCGGGAGTTCTGGCCAAGATTCGCTGAGACAGGGTCGCGAACCTCGTAAAACACTTTAAATAACAAAAAAAAATAAGCACGCATGTGCATTAAACTGAACTTAACCAAAACATTGAACACTAGCAGGTCAAGATCACAGAGACAAGGAAACATCCAAATACCAATACAACAACCGACAAACACAAGGGAAATGCACAAGTGATATATACACAAGGGGAAACAGCAACACCTGGGAGACTAACGAGGAAGTGATTACAAGACAGGTGTAGGGAGTGAAACAATAACCAGAGAGACAGGAAGTGAAACAAAGACAAGACTTACAGGAAGTGACAGAGAAGACCCAGACAGGAACACGTGTAACAATGTGAATCTCACTAAATTCTCACTAAAGTATATATAGTATATATATATATGTTTGTATATATAGTCAAACATATATTACATTCAGAAAATATTGTTAATGTTCAGTATAATCATTAAAAGGTAAACCTGATTGAAAGTTATAATAATAATAATTCTTGAATAATGAGTTTTTACTTAAAATAACAAAATGAATATTTTACACAGGGAAATCCAGAAGAGCTAAGACCAGAACAAAAAACAAATCAAAAGATCAACAAGCAAAAAGAGTGGCATACAAGCTCAAATAAACTCCTACAACATTATCTTCACAGTCATCAGCATAAACTGAGATCTGCTGATGTTCTTCAGATAACGGCACATTCATTACAGTCCAGTGATTCTTGTGCTGAAGATGAGCTGATTCAGACTTTCCTACAAAAACTACTGATGATGGACTACAGAGCAAGATACATTAAAAGTAAAGAGACAATTGAGCTAGATTATGCTCAGCAAGCAAGTTATGAAAATGAAGTAGATTCTGATGACATGTTTTTCGAATTAATGTCTTTCTCTAACCAAAAAAAAAGCAACAATGATCCTGTTCACCCGATGGATGTTCAGATGGCCGTGTTTCATTGTTCTGATGGTTTCCTGAAGCAGCTGATGGTTACTAAACTGTCCCAGTGTCAGTACGCTCTGCCTCTGCTTGTTCCTGATCCATTCACACAACAGATTGAGTTTCCTCTCTGGACATTCAGACAAATAAACAAGAGCTGGAAGATGAGAAACAGCAACAATGAAATCATCAGTCAAACCCAACCGATCTACAAAGCAGAAACTCCAATGGTGTCTTTCTTCAGGTTTGAATCTGTGTCTTCATCCAAGTCTCAGCTGATGAACAGTCTGATCAACGAGAAACACAACACGTTCTTCCACAGGAACTGCCCAGGCAGCAGCAGAACCAAAGAACTGATGGATGGAGTGGTGGAGATCGCTTGGTTCTGCCCATCTGGGAAAAACACAGATAAATTCACTGACTGTGTTTCATTCTGTAATTTACACGGAGATGCAGGAGACCATGAGAAACAGCTGGAGATCCTCACCGAAATGGCCTCAGTCAATGTTGTTCTTTTATCACGACTGGATAAGAATGACAAAAGCACAAAAACAATCCAAACCCTGTTCAGAAACAGAAAGCCACTCATTTGTCTATTTACTGAGGATACATTTGCTCTGACTCTGATGCACAAAGGAAAATTCAAGATTGGTCTGAAGGACAGAAATCAGTCAGAAGTATATGAAGAACTCAGAAGAACTATAAATGATTGTCTCTCAGAATCACCTCACACTTTCAGACTTGAAGATGTGTCCAGACACTCAGACATCAGAGTAGATGAGGAAGATGAGGATGACTGCAGGAGAGGAAGAGAAGCAGCACAGCATATGATGAGATTACTGGAGAAGAAAGACCTGACAGAAATCAAAGAATCATTTCTTCCTCATCAGGGGAAACTGTGGCATCAGTGGAGTCAGAAGAACAAAGAACTACATCGACCTCGAGGAGATGAGTCAGAAAAAGACATCAGTGGAAAACAATCAGAGATTAACATATGTCGTCAAAAGCAGTATGAATTTGACACCAGTGAGTTTATGAAGTTCTTCATTAAGGAAATGAACTCAGGTGCTGACTGTGAAAAATTGTTTTTCCTTAAATGGCTTGAAATCCTCCTTGATGAATTTACCTCAAATGACCTTTCTAATCTACATCATAAGTATGATGAAAAGTGGTCAACAGTTGTAAAACTCAAAGAGACCAATGATAAATCTCAACTCAAAGCTCAACAAACTGAACTTGAGAAAATATCCGAGGATCTTCAAGCTGCAACCTTTGGTTTGGAGCACATCATGAGGGAGATCGGTCAGATCTATGAATCATGTTCATATGTAAAGAAGAACAAGAAAGATCTGCAGTTTGACTTCTCTTCTCTCCCGAGTCTTGCAGGAGAGATGATGATCTCTGGATTTCCACTGGAGCTGATGGATGGAGATGCTGCTCATGTTCCTGTGATCTGGATCTCTGCTGTTCTAGATGAACTCATCCAGAAACTGGGAGACCAGAGAGTCTTTGTGCTGTCAGTTTTAGGGATTCAGAGCTCTGGGAAATCCACCATGCTGAATGCCATGTTTGGACTCCAGTTTGCCGTCAGTGCTGGCAGATGCACCAGAGGAGCTTTCATGCAGCTGGTCAAAGTGTCAGACGAGATGAAAACACAGATGAACTTTGACTATATTCTGGTTATTGATACTGAGGGTCTTCGTGCTCCAGAACTGACTGGAAGTTCAACCAGACATCATGACAATGAATTGGCCACGTTTGTTGTTGGTCTTGGAAATATGACATTGATCAACATCTTCGGAGAAAACCCATCTGAGATGCAGGACATTCTTCAGATTGTTGTTCAGGCCTTCCTGAGGATGAAGAAAGTCAAACTGAATCCCAGCTGTGTGTTTGTGCATCAGAATGTTTCAGACGTCACTGCTGGAGAGAAAAATAAGGTAGTAAGGAGACGACTGCAGGAAACACTGGATGAGATGACAAAACTTGCTGCTGAAGAGGAAGTCTGTGATGCAGAAAGTTTCAGTGATGTCATTGCATTTGATATAGAAAATGATGTGAAGTATTTTGCTCAGCTTTGGGAGGGAAACCCACCCATGGCACCACCAAATCCATCATACTGTGAGAATATTCAAGAACTGAAGAAAACTATTAAAACGCATGCATTACATTCACATGGAATGATGCTGATAGATTTAAAAGATCGTGTTAAAGATCTCTGGGAGGCTTTACTGAGTGAACGATTTGTCTTCAGCTTCAGAAACTCTCTAGAGGTTGCAGCCTACAGGAAATTGGAGACTGAATACAGTAGGTGGTCCTGGAGTCTTCGTAGAGCCATGATGGAAATTGAGAACAAACTACACAACAAAGTAGAAAATAAAGCCATTCATGAAGTTGAAGAATCTGATCTTCAAAGAGAACTGAAGGAGACAAGTGAAGAAGTGGAGAAATCAATGTCAGACTTCTTTGAGAAAGACAAAGATAAAGATATACTGATTTCCTGGAAAACATCATTTGAAATCAAGATCAAAGAGATTCAGGAAAACATTGTGAGAGAAACAAAGAGGAAATTAAACAATATTCTTCAGCAGCGAGACCTAAAGAAAATGATTGATACTCAGAAGACACATCATGAAAACACTCTTTTTGAAAAGAGCAAAGAACTCGCCTTAAAACTCAAAGACAAAGCAAACGATGAAGAAACACTGAAGAAAGAGTTTGATTTGTTTTGGGAGCAGTATGTAAAGAAGATCATTACAGACACTTCTCCAATCAAAGACATTGATGTATTGAGAGATGTTATAGAGATCCTCAATGATGTCTATAAAAGTGCTTCTGTAGATCACAGAAAGCAAAACATGGATATTTTCTCTGTGTCAAGTTATTGTGATTATATTAAGTTAAAGAAATCCAGTGGAATTACAGCAGCTTTAACAAATGTTTACAAATCAGCTCAAGAGATGTTTCATCATGCACTCTCTAAAGAGGATGAAAACCAAATAAAATCATTAGTCACAGATATTGAACAGGAGACAGAGAGAATGATTCAGTCATTCAACATTTCAAAGCTGGGCTACAACGTCAGCTGCATTCAACAACTCACAGGATACATAACAGCAAAAGTAATAGATCATGAGGAAGAATCTGTGAAATATGTGTTCAAGAAGCAATTCTCCATGGATTTGGTTCTTTCTATTTGTACAAAAGTAAACAAGACGATCACTGAACAGCACAGAATGTTCCTTGAAGCCAATGATCCTGTAATATATTTGGAAAGGAAAAGAGAAGAGTACTATAGTATTTTCCAGAAATACTGTCATGGAGCAACATCAGCTGCTATTTTTGGTGAGATTCTCTGTCAGAAACTCAAAGAGTCTATTGAGCAGAGTGTCTACAAGAAAACTGCCAGAGATCTGACAGATGAAATACTGAAAAACTGTGAATCACTGAATGGAAACAGATCAAATCTGGAGAAACACATCCTGAAGAGACTGGCTGAAGAAGAGAATTTTTCTGCATACATGGACTATATTAATTATCCCCGAGATCACTTCAAGGATTTCATCAGAGATGAAGTCAGTCAGTACATCACTGATAAGTTCAGTGGCAGTGTTTTACCCAAGATGAAGGAGAACATTAAACTCTTGCAGCAGAAGATCATGGAAGCAGCACATACATCTACTGAACTTGTTCAAGTGATCAGTGGAGATGTTGGTTTGTGGCTGACGAGTTTCACACAGCAGCTCTCAGATGAGCTGATCTTTTCTGAAAAAGACCTCAGTGGAGTGAAACATGATGATGTTGATGATTTCAACCTCCTAGAAGATGTGATAAGAGAAGAACTTCCTGCTATAATTTCTGATATCTGCAGTGAGTTGAAGACTGAAAAACTGGACCCCAAGTTCAGGCCAGATGAGATTCTGATTGATCACTTCTGTCAGTGCTGTTGGGTGCAGTGTCCGTTCTGTGGAGCCGTCTGCACCAACACTATAGAAAACCACCATGGAGATCACAGTGTTCCTTTCCACAGATTGGATGGAATCAATGGATACTATTATGGTGATACAAAGAATTTTGGTATAGATTTTTGCTCATCTTTAGTGATAAGTAAAAAATCTTTTAAATCATCAAGTCAGTGGTTCCCATATAACAATTACAGAAAAGCAGGAGGAGTTTATGCAGACTGGAGCATCTCTCCTGATCTATCTGAATTGCCCTACTGGAAGTGGTTTGTGTGCAGATTCCAGAAAGATCTAGAAAAATACTACAGTAAAACATTTGAGGGTAATGGTGAGATCCCAACACAGTGGAAAGAATTCACAAAAGACGATGCAATCAATAGCTTAGTTTCTTACTGCACTTTGAGGAAAGAAACCGCATTAATAATGCTGGCTAAATTCCTTATACAAAGTAACAAGATTTTGTTTCCGTTGAAAAGGACTGATAATTAGCTCAAATTTCTACCGTTCTTAATAGGATGGTAGTGCACAAGTCTGCTTCCCCTTTCCTGGATGCTTTATTCAGTCCCTTCCCACCAACTGCTGCAACAAGACAGAGGTGTTTATCATTTTAAATTTAACCTACTTATGTGCCGCTCATCTCCCATGTCTCTCTCCCACAGCAGACCCCACACCAACTGCAGACATTGTATTTTGTGCCCCTTATTATGCTGACCGCAGCAGATTATGTTGTCTCATTAGCAAATTAAAGTTTTAAATGAGTGTTTTTGATTAAATTAATGTTTTTCTTGCAATTTCTTTAATACATTTGTTTGAACAGGTATTTAAATGCATATAATTGTAATACTTTAACACAGTTGTTGAGACCAATATAAATATATTGAATTTCTTACAAGCAGGGCCGAGTTAATTTCTTGTGGTCATGGTGTCTGTCTTAACATTCTGACAATTATTTGTATTAGGAGTTGAGTGTATATGTAATTTCAGCCAAAGTGATTTATACTTATTTTTTCTGTCCAAAAGGTATGTTGATTTTGTGTTTCGGTTTACTAATGGTAATTAGCAATTTATTATCCTATACTAGTACACGGTGTTATTAATAACAGGTATACTGTTAATGTTTGCATGTTGTATACAGTTACTATGTGTGTTATTACATGTGTAATACAAGTTGACTGTAAAGCAGCAGATTCGAGTGTCGCTGTTGTTGTAGTCTTTTGTGAATGTCTGCACTTGTCTTTCTTCAGCCAAAGTGATTTTTGCTTCTTTTCCAAAAGAGAAAAAGAGCAAAAGTAGAAAGCTCATGTGTGAGTGTATTTGTCCACATCTGTCACACCTGCTTGCTCGTAACTAGGCAAGGCAAGGCAAGTTTATTTGTATAGCACATTTCATACACAATGGTAATTCAAAGTGCTTTAAATAAAGAATGATAAAAATAAAACATTAAAAATGATTAAAAGAATAAAAAGATAATACGTATAAAATAAAATGCAAACAGTTCGGACATAGCACAGTGCTCAATCTGCAAATGCGTAGGTAAAAAGATGTGTTTTGAGTCTTGATTTGAATGTGGCTACTGTAGAGTATGGACGGTGCTCATGAAGGATCGATCAAGATTCATTCTTTGATTGAAAAAGTGATTCGACAGGATCGGCTCCGAAGAGTATGTGAACTGACAGTTAAGACCTCTGGAACACAAACCATTCTCACTCACCCTCGCTCTCCTCTGCATTTCAAAGGATGCCATCGTAAAACAGCCCCCACACAGAAACACACACATACATACCAAGAACACAAAGACTGTGCCATGTGACCTTTAACTTAGTTACTTTCCATTTTTAGATGTGTTGTGTTTTACCTATATGTATGCATGCTTTTGTTATAACCATTTTAGATGTGTTTGATAATTTAGAAGCTTATAATCAGTAAAGTATAAAGTATATCAGTACTTGGGTAAAACCAAGTCAATCTTTACCTTGCCTTCATGCTAAGAGTTAGTATAGCCATGAATGGTCTCGAAATCTTTGTCTTTCCATTTGCAGACCGTCTAGGTTTGTTTCACTGTGCTAGGATGCATCAGACTCTTTCTTTTATTCCAAAACCCAAAGGTCTGCATTCTCAAGTAGGCAATAAAACATGCTAATCACCTCAGACTAAAAGACAAAGAAAAGTTTCCCTCTTCTCAGTTCCTTCACTCTGATTGGCTGTCCCAACTCTTAGAGGCGTGCTTTGTTTATTCCTTTATAAGCACCCGTAGGCCAAGGATCAACCTCTCCTCTTCCAGCCCCTTCCTCTTCTTGCTCTTCAACTTAACTTCCTCCTCTTGCAACTCTCCTCTGGCGCAGATTCTTGGATCCTCCTTCAGCGCCACTTTCCACAAAGGACATTACCAGACTAAGAACCAAAATTTGAACTTACCGCGGATCACAACGGACCCGCCCAGCAAGACGCAAACCTCGGACCAGATCGGAATTCACACGCACAAATTCCGACCAGCCACAGAAAGAAACATAAGCAAGTAGCCCTTAAGCGATCTTTAAGAGATTTGAGTTTATACCAATAAGTTGGTCTGATTCCTTGTTTGTTCTCAAATAGGTTATTGTCTGTAATACTACCTTCCTTTGTCTCTCCCTCTCCTACTCTCTCTCTTATTCTCCCTTCTTCCCTTTTTCAATTCATCTGTGTATGTTTGTCTATTGTTTGTCGATTATTAAAATATATATATTCACACGTGATTGCCTCTGAATTGCTCATCCATAAGTCACTTTAATGGTGACCGATCCTTGTTACAAATTAATGGAAAGATCTTTCTTTGTGGCCAAAAGAAACCTTTCCTTTTTATAGAGTTTATAAGGTCAATATTTGCTGGACAAATTATCCGTCCTTTGAACTCTTTTCTAGAATTAAAGAAAATTCTATAAGCTGAATCAAGCCATAGATATTAATAATTGTTATAATCCGTTATAATTAACTGTTAATATCTAAATTCCCCTTTGTGTGCCAATTTATGTACACTTGATCATAAGATTAAAGGCGTGCATAAATCCGCACCGTTTCCCTTAGGCTTAGAATCGCTACACTACTGTTGGAGCACACCTTCTGGAAGCTGGTTCCAGCTGCGGCTGGCGTAACAGCTAAAAGCAGACTCTCCTTGCTTTGAGTGAACCCTGGGTATTACTAATTGATTTGATCCTGATGATCTTAGTGATCTGTTAGGTTTATATTCTATGAGCATATCTGCAATGTATTTAGGTCCTAGGCCATTGAGCGATTTATAAACAAGTAACAGTACTTTAAAATCAATTCTTAATGTAACTGGAAGCCAGTGCAAGGACCTGAGGACTGGTGTGATGTGTTCATATTTTCTGGTTCTGCTCAGAATCCTGGCAGCAGCATTCTGTACGAGCTGCAGCTGTCTTATGGTCTTTTTGGGAAGGCCAGTGAGGAGCCCATTACAATAATCCACCCTGCTGGTGATGAAAGCATGAACAAGTTTCTCTAAGTCTTGATTGGAGACAAAGCATCTAATTCTTGCAATATTTTTGAGATGATGATATGCTGATTTAGTTATTGTTTTTACATGGCTACTGAAACTCAGGTCTGACTCCAGAATCACACCAAGATTCCTGACTTGATTTTTAGTTGTTTGACCCCTAGAGTGAAGGTATGCGTTCACTTTGAGAACTTCATCTTTGTTTCCAAATGCAATGACTTCAGTTTTGTCTTTGTTTAACTGAAGGAAGTTTAGGCACATCCAGTTTTTAATTTCATCAATGCATTGACACAGGGAGTCAATGGGGGTGTAGTCATTAGGTGATAACGCGAGGTAAATCTGGGTGTCATCTGCATAGCTGTGATATGCAATTTGGTTCTTTCTCATTATTTGGCTCAGTGGCAGCATATATAAGTTGAACAGGAGGGGTGCAAGTATTGAACCTTGAGGGACTCCGCATGTCATGGATGTCCACTCAGACTTATGGTCACCGATACTCACATAATAACCTCTCCCTTCTAAGTATGACCTGAACCATTTAAGAACCATCTCAGAAAGCCCAACCCAGTTTTCCAGCCTTTCAAGGAGAATGTTGTGATCTATAGTGTCAAACGCAGCACTGAGGTCGAGTAAAACCAGCACTGATAATTTACCTGAATCTGTGTTAAGACGAATATCATTTATTATCTTTATGAGTGCTGTCTCTGTGCTGTGATGTGGTCGGAAACCAGATTGAAAGTTGTCAAAGTATCCATTCAAGCTTAAGAACTTGTTCAGCTGATTGAAAATAACTTTTTCAATGATCTTGCCTATGAAAGGAAGATTTGAGATTGGTCTGTAATTGCTCAATATGATGTTATCCAGACTGCTCTTTTTCAAAAGAGGCTTAACAACTGCAGTTTTTAGGGATTTTGGAAAAGTCCCAGAAAGAAGTGAGGCATTTACCACTTTTAGGAGATCTGCTTCTAAACAGTTAAACACGCTTTTGAAAGAAGATGTGGGAAGTATGTCAAGGGTGCAGGTTGATGTTTTAAGGTGCTGTACTGTTTCTTCCAAAATTGTATCATCAATTGCTTCGAAAACAGACATAATAGCTACTTTCTGAGATTGTGGTCTGATCTGTTTTACCCCAGTGCAGCTCAGGGATGTGCTGATCGCCTTTCTGATATTATTTATTTTCTCAGAGAAGAAGGAAGCAAACTCACAGCATTTGCTGTCTGAGAGCATTTCACTGGGAATCTGACTTGGGGGATTTGTTAGTCTCTCTACAGTAGCAAAAAGAGTGCGGGTGTTGTTTAGGTTTCTGTTTATAATATTTGAGAAGAAGGTCTGTCTAGCTTTGCCTTGTTCCACATTGAAAGCATGAAGGTTATCTTTATAGATGTTATAGTGGATTTCAAGATTTGTCTTTCGCCACATGTGCTCAGCTTTTCTGCATTGTCTTTTCATATTTTGCACTGCTGTTGAGTTTCTCCACGGTGCTTTTTGTCTGCCACTCATCTTCCTGACATTCACAGGAGCAATGTTATCAATAACATTCTGAACTTTTGAGTTAAAAGAATCAAGAAGAAAATCAGCAGAGTCTGCAGATATGCTTGGTGTTAAAGATATAGCCGAGATAGATCTAGCTTCAACAGTCGGAGAGATCAATATATCAAAGAAAATACAGAAATGATCTGATAGTGCTACATCCTTAATGACAATGGATGAAATGTTTAGACCATTACTGATAATTAAATCTAGTGTATGTCCACGTTTGTGTGTGGGTCTATGTACATGCTGAGTCAGATCAAAAGTATTCAAAACTGTTAGAATTTCTTTTGCCATTTTGGATTCTGCATTTTCTATGTGGATGTTAAAGTCCCCAGTAATAGCAAAACAGTCAAACTCTGAGGAAGTTGCTGATAACAGTTCTGTAAAGTCCTCCACAAAGGCTGGAGAGTATTTTGGAGGCCTGTAAATGACTAAACGTAGAATGCGAGGAGCACCTTTTAACACAATACCCAAATATTCAAAAGACAAGTAATCACCAAATGACACTTGCTTGCATTGATAGACATATTTAAATAGAGCAGCTTCACCTCCACCTCTCCTAACAGCTCTGCAGACACTCTTAAAAGTAAAGGAGGGGCTCTTAGGAGGGGCTGTTTCATTCAGGATTGTTGAACTGCAACTGTCTTCAAGCCATGTTTTATTTAGAAGCATAAAATCTAGATTGTTTGTGGTTATTAAATCATTGACTAGAAGTGATTTATTTTTAAGTGAACGGATGTTTAAAAGTGCTAACTTAACAGTCTTACTTTCTGTCTTTACAGTAATCTTAGTTTGACGTGTAATAGGCAACAGATTAAATGGGTTAGCCAAACAGTTGGAGAAGGCCTTTGGCTTTCTATCACGTGATACAACTGAAATAGAAAAAGCAACAGGCACACTGGGTTCCCGCTTGTTCTGTAAACATTTGACAAAGTCACTGTTATCATAGCGGGGACTCGACACACATCACTAAGAGCTTTTATCAGTTGTTTTTTGTTCACCTAGAACAGATGGAGGAGGGTGAGGGCCCTGGCGTTGTGGCAGGGGCCGAAGAGCTCTCACAGGAGGAGGGGGAGGTTGAGCTGGGCCCACAGGCTTTGGTGGTTGTGGAGCTCGCCGCTTTTTTGTTGATGTCTGAGCAAAAGAGTGGGCGAGTTTGGTTCCAGCATACACCAGTTCCTCCATTTTCTCAGAGAAACACAGCAGAGGGGATGCTGGGGAGAGGGATAACGTATCAGGTGAGAGAGGCTGTTGCTCTGGTGTTACTGGAGGCTCTAATATGTTGTCCTGGCTTCCCTGGCTGTTTTCCCGAAAGTCGTCCTTGGCTGCTGAAACTTGGAGCAGTTCTAACACGTCACTGTCTATTGGTGAGCTCTCTGGGCAGGGCTCAGTCAGGATTGTGTCTGTGAACAGTGGTTGTTGTGGCTGCGTGGTGTTATCGCTGTCCTTGTGGGATGTGTCAGCCGCATGTCCATTCAGGTGCTGAAATGAAGTCCTGTGGTCAGCTGTACTCTGTCCAGGTGTGTTTGTGCCATTCAGATTAAGTGGATTTGCACACACTACTGAAGGATGATGGAGGGAGAAGTAGATATTGTCCTTTAGCACTCTTGAGCCCAGTTTGTTTGGGCGCAGGCCATCATGTGTGAACAACTGTCTCTGACTCCAGAACAGATTGAAGTTGTCGATGAAATTCAGTCCCTTTAAGTTGCAGGTTTTTTGCAGCCATGTATTAAGCCCAAGCAAACGTGTAAATCTATTTGTTCCTCTTTCTGGGAGTGGTCCACTGATGAACGAATGAACTTTTAGACTTCTGAGCATTTCAAAAAGTTCATTGAAATCCCTTTTAAGGAGTTCTGACTGCTCCTTCCGAATATCATTCTTTCCCACATGGATGATTAGTCGGTTTGCAGTTTTAGATTTCATCAGAATGCTCTTAAGTTCCCTGTTTACATCAGAAACTGTTGCTTGTGGAAGGCAGCATGTAGTTGTATCCCTGCTGCTAATGTTTCTGATAATAGAGTCACCCACTATCAGAGTCCTGGGCTCGGCTGCTCTAAGAGCTGAGTGTCGCTGTCTGCTCCACCTTGAGCGGCAGTTAGCATCGGTGTTAGCTGCTGGCTGATTTGATCTGTGTCCGATCATGTTTGGGGATTCCTCAACCACATTCATCATGTCTGGAGATTCCTCACTCACATTCATTAACACTTCAAATCTGTTCTCCAGATGTATTGGCGGTGGTAGGGAGCTAGTGTTTGGGGTAGAGGACGCAACAAAATGCGATACTCGTGACAATCTGATGTCTCGAGTGCCTTTGGGTCTCGCTCCCTGTTTGTGCCATCGATTAGTATGTTGATCAATTACGGCACTCGACACAGTATGGCCTGTTTAGGAGCATTAGATTCATGGGACTCACCGGCTGTGTGCTGAGAACGTCCATGATGAAGCTCTGTTGTGTGTTCCGTCTGGTTTGGTAGTCCCGCAAGTAGCTTTATTTCAAGAACTGCAATCCTTTGTAGAAGTCTGTGGCAGTTTGTGCAGCAGGTAGATTCTTCAACCAGAGGAGGCATATTATTTCTAATCTTTTGAGTGTAGGCAGCTGTGTTTTCCCTTCTCCGGAATGTAAGCTGATGGCTGCCGTCAATGGGAGGCTGGTTGGAAAAAATTCCCCTTTTTTGTTGCAATTCTTCCAGTTAGAACTTTTTTTGGTGCCAATATTTGTCGTTTGAGCACTGTGCTGATTTGCTGTAGTTAAAATTAGGAGATAAAATATAAAAGCAATAGAGCAAAGCGCAGAGCTGTAAGCAAGAGCGTCCGAACAGTAGCGAGGCAGGAAGTAGAATTACAAATGTTTTTTTAGTTTTTTTTGATAGTTGCAAAACATCTCAGGTTATGCATGTAACCGTAGTTCCCTGAAAAGGGAACGAGACACTGCGTCGAACGCTTTGGGGAATACTTGGATGATATCTCATGAAGCACTATGTAAACGATCGATCGATCGAGTGTGAGTGACGGTCGCAGTCGGTGACATCACGAATCAGGGTGATAAAGATGCGCCGGAAACCGTGCCGCCCTCCAAGCAGCTATCATCTCTCGTAGGTTTATGTGCCAGAATAAATGGTGCTCATGACCTTGGGCGGAGCGGTCTCTCAAGACCGCTACCCAGTTCGTAAGGGACGCATCCGTCGATAGCATTATGTGTCGACAAGGAGCTCCCAATACGGGCCCATGAGACAGAAACCAGGGTTTCTTCCACATATCCAAAGCACGTAAGCCTCGCCGTGTGACCTTGATAGTGTGGAAAGGGTTGCCCCACCACTGTAGTGACCTCGTGCAGCAGCCAGAGCGGGGTAACGCAGGAAGCTGCAGCCTGAGACCCAGCACTCGCTGGAAGTGCTTTACAGTGAGTGGCTGGCCTAGTTAAACTCTTTTGACGGCTAACAGGACGGAATCGATGTGCACGGCGGACCCAACAACGCCGAGGAAGGTGGTCCTCTGGAGAGGAGAGAGCACACTCTTCTTTGCGTTTAGCCTCAACCCCAACACATTAAAGAGCACGGGAACAACATCTCAATGTTGAACCGCTAGATTTAGCGACTGGGTAGAAATAGCCGTCGATATAATTGAGAACTCATTGAACTCAACTGCATTGGAGACGCAGTGGTGTTAGCGCTACGACCATGCATATGATGAACGTGCGAGATGAAAGAGCTGGGCCGAACGGAAGCACTCAATATTTTTAAGCCTTCCCCCCCAAGGGGAGCCTTCCCCTGTGTTGTGGAAGGATGGAATGCAAATATGCGTCCTTCAGATAGATGTGACAGACCAGTCCTCAGATGACAAGTGATTTATAAGGTGCAAATTTAGCATGGGCCGCATTCCTCCATCCTTCTTGGGAACGATGAAGTAACGACTGTAAGCCTGACTTTCTGTCCGAGGGGGGTACATATTCTATGGCCCCTTGCCTCAACAGAGTGTCTACTTCCTGTTCCGTGACCAGAGCCTTCTCAGGGTTCACCACGGTGGGTAGAACCCTGCTAAAGGAAAATAATATATGTATTTTGCAGGACCCAATGAGAACCTTCTGGAAGGCATGAGATGTGACCAGAAATTCTAATGAGGGAACCAGCCTCTCAAGGCTTGCCTCTGGTGCTTGAGTGGCAGACACTCCAGGGCACAGTTTTCAGGGGTATGCCTGGAGTGAATGCTCTCGGACCCTCATCGGAGGGGGCGATCTCCTCAGATCAACCAGACTCACGGGCGGCAGCTGAGGAGGGACGCCTGTGCGAGCCTGTGCGACCTCTTTGATGTAGCCTTCTTGGCAAGGATAACGGTCCTCAGATCCGTCCTCCTGCCAGAGGGCTGAGGCTGGGAGTGCTGGCCCGACCCCCCGGGTTTCTGGAGGGGTTAGCGGGTTGCGACGCTCTGCCTCAGAGCGGCCCATTGTGAGGAGCTCTGGGGCTGTGGCTGGCAAGTTGAGAGCAACGAGGCAGCAGCACACTGAACGCCACCTGCTGCTAGCAGCCTCCTAGAATTATCGACAACTGTCTCAACAGCATCGACGAATAGCCCAGAAGACGAGAGAGGGGCATCCAGTAGGAACTTATTTTCCTTATTAACTTATTTCTAAGTTTGAGCAACAGATGCCTCTTTTATAAAAAAAAAATATATATATATATATACATATATATATATATATATATATATATATATATATATATATATGTATATAATAGTTAAATATATATATATTTTATGCTCTCATCGAGGTCCCCCAAAAACCCTGCTTTAAATGCTTGAAACAGAGCGATTGTATGTGCTTAACAGAAGCAGAGTAAGCCATGAATAATTCTCATGGGATTATAGAGCAGTTTTTTTTTTTGCATCAATACTGATTGAGAGAGGTAGCTTGCAAGCGCCTCCTCGAACTCAGGATCGAGCCTTTTATATATCGCAGGGGGATTGACTCGCTCTGACAGGATACGTTCGTCTAATTATTTATTTTCTTAGGACGAATGCTCCTTTTGCCGGTAATAAATAGTCAACATGGCGCACATGTCACTTCCTCGATTAACTCCTCATATGCTGGAGAGAAAAGTGGCATCTTCCAACTCCTCAGAGATAGATCGTTGCAGCGTCTGTGCCTCTGTTTGATCAGATGTGACAGCCCTCTGGCATGCACTGGCACTGGATCTGCCGGGAAAGGGCTGAGATAAGGCAGCGCCCGTCTCACACCCCGGCGTCTGATCCATTTGCGAACCCCAGGACCTAGATCGCCGCAGAGCCTCGACTACAGCGGGACCCGAGCCCTGGGGAGCGCGAGCCTGGGCAGACTCAGTATCAAATACCGCCAGGCAGGAGCGGAGCAACCGCAGTAGTGGCTGGCTGCAGTGATAACTGTCAGCGCACTCAAGCGCTGTCTGAACATGCTCTGCTCCCAAAAAAGAGAGTAAGTGACAACAACACACACTCTCACACAATGCTTGCTGAAGACACTCTAAGCTACTGTCACTGGTTTCCGGCGCATCTTTATCACTCTGGTTCGTGACATCACCGACTGCGACCGTCACTCACACTCGGTTGATCAATCGTTCCAGCGTTTACATAGTGCTTCACGAGATTGTCCAAGTATTCCCCAAAGCGTTCGACGCAGCGCGAGTTCCCTTGAAAGGGAACTGCATTCACGAGTCTTCATGGACACAGTGTTTGTGGTAACGCCAGACTCCCCTTCAATCTAGTAGAAATAATGATTTCAGAAAAATAGAGAATAAATCAAACATAAATTAACATGTACAAATGTATCATGCCAATTACACAATAAAACAATTAGATGGCAATTCAGAAATAATAAATACAAAAAAATATAGCTGCAAGCAGCCATGACGGGGCCAAGCACAAGGAGGGCATTAAATGTCTTGTCAACATGGCTGGCAGCTTTAGACCAACGGCATTAAGCATCTAAAGAAATCAATACGGTCTTTAGTAATTAGATTTAACGGTTTATCACGTTCGACCAACAGGCGGTACTGTAACCAAACTGATATGTCAAATCACGTGGTTTATCCAGAGTGAGGTGACAATGACACATGCAAAGTTTGTTGTCAATAGGGTAAAGCATTGCTGACAGAGCATTAAAGTCATGTGTTTGTTAAGCACAGCATTTCATAACAAAATTCTAAATATCTGACACTCAAATTGGCCGATATGGGAAAATTTGCTATTGCAAATTTGATGCACTGATGCACTGTGATAGTTTCAGATCATGCTTGCCATGACACGCACCTAGTTTGATCAGAGTACGCTAATGTGTTGCTGAGATATAGCCTCGATTTCATTTTGGTTGCTATTTTGTCGAATTCTTTCAATTAATTTCTTAAAAATTTCCTAAGCGAAACTTCTTGATTTTAATAACTTTTTGTCAGCATGGTCTGAAGATGATACAATTAAATTTCGGTGAAAATCGGACGAACGGTCTGGGAGGAGTTCGAAAAAGTAGGCTTTAAAAGAAAAACAATATGGCAGGAAGTTTGACAGGAAGTTTAGCCAACTATGACAAATTTGGTATCTGTGTTCTCGGCTTGAACCATGGAACATATTAAGACAATTTGTTTTGCCATAGGTTAACGTAATCCAAAGTTATTAGCATATTTGTACATTTGACTATAACTTTTGACCACAAGGGGGCGCTGCCTCGAAACTTTATGTGTAGTTTCAGGCCAAGGTGCCGAAGACACATACCAAGTTTCGTGATGATACACCATTGTGTTTGTTAAATATAGCATTTTATGACAAAATTCAAAATGGCCGACGCTCAAAACAGCCGATATGATAAAATTAGGTATCGCATGACTTGGCATGATGCACTGAATCTAAAAAGACCAGTTTTATGACTTTTGGCCAAAGCGTTCAGGAGTTATAGGCAAGAATGTCATTTTTTCATAACTCCTGACCACTAGGGGGCAGTGTGCCAAAAACTCTGCAGGTAGCCTTAGATCATGATTGATGTACCACACACCAAGTTTGGTCAGAATACGCTAATGCATTGCGGAGATATAGCCTCACTTTCATTTCTGCGACCATTATGTCGGATTCTTTTGCGCGTTATTCGTAAATGGTTTGACGAATCAACTATCTTTTAATAACTTTTGTCAGCATGGTCTGGAGATGATGTGGTTCAATTTTCGTGAAAATCAGACAAACGGCCTAGGAGGAGTAGGTTTTTCGTAAAATTCAAAATGGCGGGAAAATTTTCATGACGGAAAATGACGTCATAGGGTGCAATCGAATCGTCGTGAGCCAAGGATTCAGTGGACATACGAATTTTGTTTCTAGTCCATACAGTTCAAGAGTTATTAGCATAAACGTGAGTGCAGATTTGGACATGTGGTGGCGCTAGAGAGATTGAGTTAGAGACTTCAATTTTGCTAGGGTCAATGTTTGGACTGTCCTCTATGAGTGTGCCAAATTGTTATCATTTTCCCGCAAGCGGTTCTATGGGCTGCCATAGACTTCCATGGTGGAAGAAGAAGAAGAAAAAAGAACCGGAACAAAAACAATAGGTGCACCTTCCGCACCTTCGGTGCTTGGCCCCTAATAAACTAAAAGAGTAAGAAAAACATTCCTGACAGTTATATAAATGTGTTATTTATTTTTATAAATGTATGTAATTGAATTGGATATAAAATTTCCATCCATTTGGATTACATTGTTTTAACATCCAAATTAATAAACTGGATCTGATTCATATTTTTCAGTCAAACATAAATGAATATATGTGTTTTAAATACATAATTACCAGGGGCCTCGTGTACTAAGACTTGCGTTGAAGTCGTACAAAAACATTACGTACGGACTAAGCTGTGAATGTTTGAACGCACAAAAAAATCTAGATGTATCAATCTCCGTGTTCGAAGGATCCCATGCACATTCTCTTTGTACATCCCAATTAACGTAAAATTGAGCACACATGCACGAGCACAACACCCGACCCAGTCTCCTCCCTTAATTAAACTGATTTAAATATGGTAATGAGTCCACTTGGGCAAAAGAAAGCAGTAAGAAAATGGCTAAAGGAAGCGGCACGAAAACAAAAGTGTAAATACAGAAAGTGAATTGGAGGTGCTACTTAATTTAGGTATAAATTAAATATATATATATATATATGGAACTTTGTCCTCCGGAATTAATAACAAAAGGAAAAAAATATGAGTGGGGGAGTTTGGCTGATGCCGTCAATGCGGTTGGATCTGAAAGTAGTACTGTAAATGATCTTAAAAATAAATGGTCTGATAATTGTCTTTAGTGGATAACCGCAGGAATGGTGTATAATTAAATGCAAATAAATAAAAATAAAAAGTACTGTTAGATAGAATCATAACTTTAAATGCATCACTCACCAAGAAGCCACCTATCGCGCACCCTGCCAGCTTAGAGGGCCAGCTGCCACCCAACCATGTTGTTTGTAAGGATGTGTGAATCATGGGTTGACCCAGGCCACCTTGCCACAATATTTGTTAGGCGCATTTGCGCATCACATATAATCTGCACGTTTATTGAATGGAAATGTTTCCGATTCACATATGCAAATTCATCTTCAGATGGTGCCTTATATGTGTGCAGTCGACCGCTCCGTTTACATTAGGGAAACCGGCTATTGCTGCAAATTGCATTTTAATGTTTGGCTGGTCAGCTGCATCATATTGGAACCATCATATGGGAACAGCTGGCATTGCGCGTCTCAAAGGCGACTCGCTTATTTCTGAGCGCTCTGCCAGTTCCCTTTGGAAAGAATCAGTTGCTAGGAAACCATGCGTTGTCAGCACCTGTAACGGAGCGGGTATTGCGTGTTTCCTCGCTGTCTCTCTCTAGATTTGGACCCAACTAGATTTGGAGGATAGCCCTTGGAAATCTGAAATGGCTGATAAGGCAGTTTCCTGGGCCAGAAAATCATTGTGGTCCCTAAAAACGCGTTCTCTTTGGATTCTGCCATCAGCAATGTCCTCTAATATTGCCAAAGCTGCCATTGCCATAGACTAAGGGTTGTGTCAGTTTGCATGTTCTTTTATATGTTCTTACTTAATTGCATGATTTATAGAATATTTCCATATGGCTTGTGTGACAATATATGTCAATTATTTTATAAATTGCAAATGAATAGCAATGCTTCCCACAGACTTGTAGAACAATTTGTTGTGTAATGTTTGCAGCTTCACTTCATTGCCTGTAGGAGTCGCCATGGGACAAAACAATGAGAAATGTAGACGCCAGACATGAACTTGCCGTGGAGAAACGCACATTGTCACGTTAGTTTCACTGTTAGTACATCCGACCGTGAGCGTGAAAGCTGGCGAACACAATATTTTTGTGCGTAAGCAGGCCCCAGGTCTATCTATTTATCATCAGTAAATACATTTTCTTTTAAACTCAAACATTTTAATTAACTGAATGTGATGGTCCACAGCAAAACACATTTCAAACATTCAACATTTTAATTACATATACCATTTCCATTTGGATTAAATGCTTTAACATAAACAAGCTAATAAACTGATTCATATTTCCCATCATACAATTCAAAATAATTAATATTGATAGAATGGCCCCCCACCCAACGCAAAATGAAACCAAAATAGTCTCGTTCGTTTGTGCTGGTTTGTGCTGCAAAAATTTTCGTTTGTGCTGTTTTAGTTTTTTAGATATTAAAAGAATAATTTTAAGTAGGTCAAGTTCACTCAGCCCCCCACCTGCTCCAAATTCCCCCAAAAATGGTCTCATTCGTTTGTGTCGCGTTTGTGCTGGTTTGTGCCGGTGAAAGTTTCGTTTGTGCTGTTTCGGTTTAATAAATATTAAGCACTGAATTATTGGCCGATTACGTAATCAGCCCCCCCACATGCTCCAAATTCAACAAAAATGGTCTCCTTCGTTTGTGCTGCGTTTGTGCTGGTTTGTGCTGCAAAAATTTTCGTTTGTGCTGTTTTGGTTTTTTAGATATTAAAAGAATAATTTTAAGTAGGTCAAGTTCACTCAGCCCCCCCACCTGCTCCAAAGTCGCCCAAAATGGTCTCATTCGTTTGTGCCGCGTTTGTGCTGGTTTGTGCTGCAAAAAATTTTGTTTGTGCTGTTTTGGTTTTTTAGATATTAAAAGAATAATTTTAAGTAGGTCAAGTTCACTCAGCCCCCCACATGCTCCAAAATCGCCCAAAACGGTCTCATTCGTTTGTGCTTCGTTTGTGCTGGTTTGTGCCAGTGAAAGTTTCGTTTGTGCTGTTTCAGTTTTTGAAATATTAAACATTGAATTATTGGCCGATGACGTCATCAGCCCTGTCTGCTCCAAATTCAACAAAAACGGTCTCGTTCGTTTGTGCCAGTGTTTCAATATCGAACATTAAAGGTGAGTTATACATGCTGGTATTACAATACTAATAGAGTAAAATTGATCATTTCGCTGGTCACAATTTTATTTTATTCCTGGTTTGTTAGTTGTATAATCTCTAACCAGCATATTTCATGCTAGCAAAGCCTTTCGTTTTTGAACGAAACTTATCGTTAGGAACTTTCGTTTGTGCTGTTTCGGTTTTTATAATATTCAAATAATATTTGGTCTTTCTAAGGTCACTCAATTGAAGTCAGAAGATCCATACATTCACTTTCACTAAACTGTTATTTATCCACCGCGCGCTTTCAGCTTTTGACGGACACAGCGATGTGTGAATGTAACATAAACTCCGAGGTAAGTGTTTTTACTTGGTAGAAAACGAAACGAACTCTATGTTCTTATGTAAATAACAGTAGTAATAGTATCACTGTCATAAACACACGCACCAATAAGCATATAAACATATACAGTACCAGTCAGAACTTTGAAAACATTACGATTTTCTATGTGAATATACAGCAACGTGTAATTTATTCCTGTGATTAAAGCTGAATCATTCATAAATCATTCTGATATGATGATATGATTGAAAAGACAGCGTTTGATGATTTATCACGTGTCCAGATGCCAGGCTTCAAAACTTTGTATTCCTTTTTTTGTGTTTTAGAGAACTTGTTTTTGTATTTTACTGTTTCAGGCATGAATTCAATCCATTTCAGAAATGGAACTTCAGGATCAAAAGTCCAGGAATCTGTTGGTCTGGGGGAAAGGGACCCTGGCTCACAATCAGCATCATCACTCCTTCCACTTGTTTCATGATCACTTTCATGAGTAAACCCTAAAGCAGACCAGATGTTGTGTCTGTTTAATTTAACAAAGGTGTATAGAGCCTTTTCAGTGATCTTGTTTTCTAGCTGCTTACTAATCTCTGTCCAGATACTCTGATTATGACTATGGCATCTTTTGCTGAACAGAAGACGGTGAAAATGGAATCCCTGTCAACTTGGTTGGTTTCTTGGGCATCTGGGAGAAGCAAAACATAATTACCCACTTAAATAATCCTGACTAAAAAATGTCAGTTTAAAATTATTTTCATGCTTAACTATATTGATCTTAATACATATTATAGTAATAAAATATAAGGATAATATATCTTATATTAGGACCAATATGGTAATGTCGACCCCCTAGATGTACAGTACAATATATTACAAAAATGTAACATGGGTCTGGGGCATATTCTTCGTACCTCGCTAAGTCACTTAGCAGGATTAGATTGTTGGCGATTTCGCATGATCTTGGATTGTTCGGTTCTTCGACGCTCATCCGGGACTGGTTGTCATAGTAACAGGTCCGTTGAATTGAACCTGCTAGGGAGCAGGCTTACTTCATGATGGCAGGATTAGATCACGGCTTTATAAGCGGAAGTTATATGGGAAGTTTGTCCTGTCCGTTTTTCTACGAGAGCAAACTGTTGCTGAAGGTTCAATATAATATATTTAATAGAATTATAATATTTAAAAATTAATAATAATAAAACATATATATATAAACTATAGTTTTTCACGTGAGGGTATAATGTATCTAGTTAATTTAGATACAATTAGTCGGGCATTAACAACAGGTCAAACTGTGTGTATTGCCTTGCGCTACTTTGCGAGTGGCACATTCCTGTTAGAGATGCAGAGAACATTGTGAAAGTGCTGTCTGTCGTGTCATTCGCAGTTTTCCTGGCACTCAAGCAATCTTTACGGTGTTTTTTGTGGTTTTTACAAACCACTTAAGACCCCAAGTTGTTGAAGAGAGCTATTACAGGTACATTATAATTGATCATTTAGATTATGAAATCATGACCATGCCAGTAAATATCCCCCTAATGTGATTGGTGCCATAGACTGCACACACATTGCCACCATCAGAAAGCCAGCCAGTACACTTGACCAGTCTAGTGTTGGAGCTGCACGGGACAGAATTGTCCAGTATCATTTTTGAAAAGAGGGAACTTTGCACACAGTTTAGTTAAATTTTTACAAATCCAGCTGATCATCTCTTGCCTGTGGAATGAAATAAATAAATCATGCAAGGTCATCAATAGTACAGTGTGTTTATTAGTGTATTTGACTAACTTTGAAGTTCCTTTTGAAGCAATTCAATCTCAAGTCGGACTTTTTGCTTTATTAGTTCTTGCAATTCTATTTCATTAATTAACCTTTTTTTTTTTGCAGAACAGCGCAAGTAGTAAAGAAACCATTTTGTAGAATATTTTTGCATTTTACTTTTACTTGTTGCCAAGTTCTAGTGGGTCCTGCGGTGGCTCTAATATAAAAGAGGATTATAAAATACAATTAATATAAGACAATATAATTACACACACGATCACTAGGCAACTCACAAATTTAATTTGTCGGCAACTTTTTGCCAGCCCTCTCTCCTGGCTTTTGCAGCTTTAAAGTGTTGCTTTGTGTTTTAATTAAACACTGAAATTCAGCGACGCGCGCCGAGAAATACTGCGCGCGCTCTTTCAGCATGCTCGCTGACCAATCAAAATGTTGCTGATCAGTGTTTCTACTATCGATACATATCCCCTTTTAAACCAGCACATGAACGCGCAGTGATCTCAGATAACTCAATCCAGCTATACTAATCGTTAAGAACAGGTGCGTTCGAAGAACCGAATAATCCAGCTCACGGTAAGCGCGATTATCTCATCCCGGATGTGTCAACTGATCTTGGATGTAGTAAGCGACG
This sequence comes from Rhodeus uyekii, assembly GCA_037043235.1. Classification (NCBI taxonomy): domain Eukaryota; kingdom Metazoa; phylum Chordata; class Actinopteri; order Cypriniformes; family Acheilognathidae; genus Rhodeus; species Rhodeus uyekii. The sequence continues at coordinate 1,633,086 of JAWRVZ010000083.1, forward strand.
TACGAAGAATATGCCCCAGATGTGCAATTGTAATTAGCATTTCTTATATTTATTAGCAGTATTATATTAGTGATGAGTTTTCTCTTCAGTAAACATTGATAATCTTAGCTCTCTTGTATGTTGTACTATTCTTGAAGTTAACTAATAATGTCATAATTGACAGTGTTAAAACTTTGTACTTACATTGGCCAGACATTTGATTTAGTAATGACTTCTGTAGTTTGTTTTGTATCGATCTTTTCTCAACGAACTCTACACTGATTTTCACAAGAGCATCTTACAGAAGTGTCATTTGTTCTAGTGCTGTTAGTGAAGTGTAGCAGATCATCCTTGTAAACAAAATAAAAAGTCAGGAGAGACCAGGGGCATATTCTTCGTACGTCGCTTACTACATCCAAGATCAGTTGACACATCCGGGATGAGATAATCGCGCTAACTATGAGCTGGATGATTCGGTTCTTCAAACGCACCTGTTGTTGACGATTAGTATAGCTGGATTGAGTTATCTGAGATCATTGCGCGTTCATGTGCTGGCTTAAAAGGGGATATGTATCGATAGTAGAAACACTGATCAGCAACATTTTGATTGGTCAGTGAGCATGCTGAAAGAGCGCGCACAGTATTTCTAGGCGGCGCGTCTCTGAATTTCACTGTTTAATTAAAACACAAGGCAACACTTTAAAGCTGCAAATGCAGGAGAGAGGACTGGCAAAAAGTTGCCGACAAATTAAATTTGTGAGAAGCCTAGTGATCGTGTGTGTAATTATATTGACTCATATTAATTGTACTGCATTTCATAATAATCTTTTATATTAGAGCCACCACAGGACCCACTAGAACTTGGGAACAAGTAAAAGTAAAATGCAAAAATATTCTGCAAAATAGTATCTTTACTACTTGCGCTGTGCTGCAAAAAAAAAAAGAGTCAATTAATGAAATAGAATTGCAAAAACGAATAAAGCAAAAAGTCAGACTTGAGATTGAATTGCTTCAGGAACTTCAAAGTTAATAAAATACACGAATAAACACACTGTACTATTGAGGACCTTGCATGATTTATTTATTTCATTCCACAGGCAAGAGATGATCAGCTGGATTTTTTAAAATAAATAAAATAAACTGTAAACTAACTGTGTGCAAAGTTCCCTTTTTCAAAAATGACTGCTTGAGTGCTGGTAACTTTGCGAATGGCACGACAGACAGCACTTTCACAATGTTCTCCGTATACCAACAGTGTAAATGAACGTGCCGCTCGCAAAGTAGCGCAAGGCAATACACACAGTTTGAGCTGTAGCTAACGCCCGACCAGAGCCGGCGCCAGCTGAGTCCTGAAGAGGGGGCGTGTGAAATACTGAAAGGGGGCGGTGATCACATAAACAGGGTGTTTTTTTATTTTTTTTTATTTTAATAAACAATATCGAGTCTATAAAACACTAAAGTACAACAAATAAATTGATAAAAACACTCGTTGAAGCTTCATACACACCCGGACATTTGACTGCACACTTTTTTCACAATGTTGATTCTTCTTGCAATCATAATGCAATATACTGTGTGTGGCCTACATTAAACATTTAAATAAAAGGGTTGCTGAGCTGTTTACACAGTCATATAGCCTAAAATAAAAGAGCCTACACAGGGAAAGGAAATAAGAATGCAAAAAAACAGCCTTACCAGAGCATGCGCGAAGCAAAGGGAAGCTTCACTCACGAATCGCGCACCGGTTTTTGTCGCGCTCCTAGCCTACTTGTAGCCATTAAAACAAGTTTTTAGTTTCAGTTTAAATATTATAGGCTAATGTTACTTTTTAATTTCATTTACGTTGAAAAGTGAACAGGACATCACATAAGATTACGTAAGAATATGTCAGAAGAATAGTGATCACATAAACAGGCTTTTTAAAAAATATAATCATCACATAAACGGCATTTATTTACGACAAGGAAAACTGATGCCGAATCTCCTTGCTTCGAATATTCTAGCCATTCCCTATCGTTGTACCAATTTTGCGAAAATGACCGCTGACAGTCATTTATATGTTGCTGTTTCTTTGGAAACTGTTTAAACAAACCTGGCCTGGCTTGTCTTTACCGAGATCCTCTGGTGCACTGGACAGTGACGGTGACTCTTTGCTTTTGGACGGTTGAGTAACTGCCACCAGTCCAGTGGCGTAAGCGGGCCTGCATTGTCAGGTGAAGCAAAACTTTAAGTAGCAGGTGTTGTGGTAGACTCTGTCTTTTTAATCCACTTTCGAATATACATTTTGAAACAAGAGTAATGATCATTCGTAGTAGCTTCGAAAAATTAATTAATTGTGTATGTTCTGGTGCGCGAGAAATGTAATGTGACGTTAGGGTGGGGGGTGGGGAAGCACGCTAGTCAAACGACACGACCAATCAAAATTCGACTTTGCCTAACAGACTTTTCTTTACTAAAATGTTGCTATTTAAGATTAATATTGACTCTAACTGGAAGAAAGGGCAATTGGCAAATGTAATTTTTTTAAATAAAATATACATTCATGGTGATAACATTCATTCTTTAACATTCATGGTGATCTGAGGGGGCGGGAGAGTCCCGGTGAGGGGGCGTCGCCCCCTCACGCCCCCCCGTGGCGCCGGCCCTGCGCCCGACTACGACTAATTGTATCTAAATTAACTAGATACATTATACCCTCACGTGAAAAACGAAATATAATATATATATATATATATATATATATATATATATATATATATATATATATATATATATATATATATATATATATATATATATATATAATATTTTTTTTTAATATATATATTATAATTATTATAATTATATTAAATATATTATATTGCACCTTCAGCAACAGGTTTCTCTCGTAAAAACGGACAGGACATGTTGCGACAAACTTCCCATTTCACCTCCGCTTATAAAGCCGTGAACTAATCCTGCTAACTTGAAGTAAGCCTGCTCCGAGCAGGTTCACTTCAGCGGACCTGTTACTATGACAACAAGTCCCGGATGAGCGTCGAAGAACCGAACAATCCAAGATCATGCGAAATCGTCAACAATCTAATCCAGCTAAGTGACTTAGCGAGGTACGAAGAATATGCCCCAGGTAAGTAAAGATAATTGTTTATTTAATTGACAGTTGAGTTGTCGTTCTATTAAAAACATATTTGCTAGCATGAAATATGCTGGTTAGAGATTGAACAAATGACAAACCAGAAATAAAATAGGGGACTGCGGGGCACAGCGTAACACTTTTCGGTTTTGGCCAAATAATGAACAAAGTAATAGGGTTAGACAAACCATATTTTTATACAAACAACATACAAGCCTCTCCTATAAATGAGCACTGTTTTTATGTGCGTCGGACCTACAGTTTGTGTGCAGGATCGCCAAAAGTGGCAGGAGTAAAATTTTACTTCTTACCCCGTGAGCGGGGCTCGTTGTCACAGACAGAGGGTTATTTGTAACGCATGTTATTCAATGGATGTTCATTCATGTCTTTTTATTTCTTTAAAAAAGTAGTCTTGATGATCATAAGCATAACTTATGAATGAAATATCTTTCTTTTTTTCTATGCTTTGAACAATGTAATGACATGAAAATGTTTATTACAATGCAAAATATCTGATTATTGATGTAGGCTATGCAATGTGCGGCTTAGTTTTTAACACCATGTTACAACTAACCCCGCGGTGTCTTGTTTACCTCAGGACTGGCTAGCAGTCACTATGTGTTTTTCACGTCTTTCAAAATGGTACCATCTTTTAAAATATAAACATGCTACCAAAAGAGTTTAGAGTTTGGTTCTCATCCAAACTTTGCTGAACTTTCGCAAAAGATGGCCAGAAGACGTATGCAAACAGTGTGGTGAAAAGCCCGTTAGTACGTCATATTTAATCCTGTGCAACTATCTAAAAAGTCTGTGTTACTATTTACCCCGCGTTAGTTTGTGCCCCGCGCTCCCCTAATCACTGCACATTAATAAAATAAATTTGTGACTAGCGAAATGATCAATTTTACTCTATTAGTATTGTAATACCAGCATGTATAACCCACCTTTAATGTTCGATATTGAAACACTGGCACAAACGAACGAGACCGTTTTTGTTGAATTTGGAGCAGACAGGGCTGATGACGTCATCGGCCAATAATTCAATGTTTAATATTTCAAAAACTGAAACAGCACAAACGAAACTTTCACCGGCACAAACCAGCACAAACGAGGCACAAACGAATGAGACAATTTTGGGCGACTTTGGAGCAGGTGGGGGGGGGGGGGGGCTGATTACGTAATCGGCCAATAATTCAGTGCTTAATATTTATTAAACCGAAACAGCACAAACGAAACTTTCACCGGCACAAACCAGCACAAACGCGGCACAAACGAATGAGACCATTTTTGGGCGATTTTGGAGCAGGTGGGGGGCTGAGTGAACTTGACCTACTTAAAATTATTCTTTTAATATCTAAAAAACTAAAACAGCACAAACGAAAATTTTTGCAGCACAAACCAGCACAAACGGAGCACAAACGAACAAGACTATTTTGGTTTCATTTTGCGTTGGGTGGGGGGCCAACTTCACGCAGGTCTCAAAAACGCATGATACTTAGACATCTTAACTTTATCCGCAAGTTTAACGACACTACTGTTCTTGTCCTCATGCGTGTATGCATACACCCACCCACACACTCTCATACACACACTCAATCACAAACATACACACACTCATAGACTCACACACACACTCACACAAATGTTTAATGCATCTATTGTTTTTGAATGCCCCAAATACTATATTCGATGCAGAGATAGAGAACACACAGTACCATTACAGCTAAATGTTGGATACAAAGTTTTCCTGAATAAGAAAATTATAAATAAGATCATGCACACTCATAATTGCATAGTAATTCTGAAAGAATTTGGTCTGGTCAGTTTACAACAATTAAAAACTTTACGGTGTGTGTGTGTGTGTGTGTGTGTGTGTGTGTGTGTGTGCATGCATGAAGACAAGAAAAGTACTGCTGTCATGAGTCAGGTTTTCAGGTGTAATTACCTGCGATCAATCTGGCGTGTGAAAGAAACATTTGTGTGTAAGTTGATAAGCTGTGTTATAATTGTTTTGACGGTATAAAAATTTGTACGGTTATATTCATTTCAACATATGAACATATAGACGGATTCTCCCTCTTTTCATACAACACTGATTTGCATATGTGTGTATTAGACTGTGTAAGTATGAAAATGCTCTGCCAAGAATCCTCAACTGTCCTCTTATGTCTATGCTGTGTAAGAAAAAAAAACATTGAAATACCAAGAAAATAAACTTATGTGTTTTTCTTTTCATTTTCTTTGGATTGTTTTTATTCTTTTTTTTATTTCTATAAAAAAATTACTAAAACTTCTTAATAACTAAAACTTCTGTTTAGTCTGTGCAAACATTTAAAATTGTAAAAAAAATGTTAAACTTTTTTTTTTCTGCTAATGAGGGATAAAATATATCTCTTCCTGAAAGAACAAAAAATGCTTGAGACAAACGTGACATGCTGTAGTTTCATGTGTCAAAGCTAAAATAACAGACCGAATCAAGGGTGGTCAAGGGTGACAGTCATCAAGGTCAAAGGTTTTGACTCTCTCTGACTCGTATAGACTACTCAGCATGATCTTGTCCACACTAACTAAATAACTTATATTAGACTGTTTTCCATGGTTTAGCTCTATTCAATAAGTGCAAAGTTATGTCTGTAAACCTCTGCCGTTTTTTTTCTGGCCCATTACACTTTGCATTTTCACACACCCTGTTCAGGAATGTCAATGTTTTGTTCTCAGTCTTGAACTTGGTTGTACTTCATGAGAGGGAATCTTTGTTTAACTGGCAAATTACAGCAGTGTGAAAATATATTTTTGACAAAACACTTTATCCTGGTGGGCGGGGGTCCGACGGTCGCGGGTGTTTCCCTCTTGTCTGATGCGCGGAGGACGGCGGCTTTGCTTCCGGCGGCTCGTCCTCTCCTGACGTTGAACTGCAGGGAAACAGCGGCCCGGCATCCTGACCCGTCAGCCGCGTAGCGAATTAGACCCTCCGACTCTCTTCCTGAACCCACGAGGACACCAGCGTGCATGCACGGGGAAGGACCCGCCTCCCGAGGAGAGGCGCGCTCGTCATTTATCGGCGGCGGTGGTAAGGCTTCATTGAACTCAGGTGTGTGCCACCACACGCCGCCAATTCTCCTCATTACCGCGCCCCTCCTCTTCACCCACTCCAGTCGGGAGCCTGGCGAAGGGCGGCGATACGAGTGACGGGGCGGCGTCGAGATCAGGGGGAGGCAGCCGTTCCGTCACACATGGTTAATGATTACCAGCCCGTCTCGCTGAATCATTCAGACGATCAGACTCGGCTATGCAATTCTGTTCGCTTGGTGCACCCCCTAGGTTCAAGAATGTTTGGTTTACCTCAGTGGTCCTGCATGCAGAGATCATGGTCCTATTGGCGATAATATCGGTCCCTCCAACCGATATGAAGTCAGAGTTTTACAGCCCATACATTGTGCCCAATAAAGGCGTTGGGTTACACCCACTTTGGATCTGAACATCTTGAACCAGACCCATGGAACACTTCTGTTAAAAATATTGACACGGAAACATGTCAGAAAGCAATGATTGTTTTGCAGCAATTGACCTGAAGGTTGTGTACTTTCATTTCTCAATCCAAACTTGACACAGACTATTTATATCCTTTGAGTTAGGGGGTGGGAAAATCAGTACAAGCTCCTCCCTTGTGAGCTGTCTCTATTGCCCTGTGTCTTCATGAAAATAGAGGATTCTTTCCATACCCTAGTGAAAGATTCATCATCCTTGACTATCTCGACGACTAGCCCAGTCGAAAGATTGGTTTGGCAAACACAAGGTTCCAGGTGCTCAGGAAGTTCATATGCTTCAGGCTTCAGGTCAACAGGGAAAAGAGCAAACTCTCCCAGGTAATGGAGATAATCTCTCTTCTCGTTATGGAATTGGACTCAGTCAGCGGTCACACTGCTCAGATTGCTTCATATGAGACCACTTGAGCACAGGCTTCAAACCGGGGTCCCAGGATGGGAATGGCACCATGACAGTTCGAGGGGGAAGAACTTTTGATCTTTTGCCATACTTTCAGCCCGTGGTAACACCTTACTTTTCTATGGGTAGGAGTTTGTCTAGAACAAGTGTCCAGGCACGTTGCTGTCTCAACAAATCCCTCCAGTACAGATTGGGGTGCTGCAACAGACAGGCAGACTCAGGCTCCTGGACAAGTCTTTGACTGCAGTGGCACATCAATTGCCTTGATATGATGTGAAATTTGCTTTTTTTGTTTTCTTCCAATACACACAAAGGGAATAAACATGTATAGCAAAATATGTGTTAATGCAATACTTTTCTGTGAGCAATACTTGATTTTCTGGGAAAATATCAGGAGTGCAAACAATTTTGGCCATGACTGTATTACTGTATTTTCCCGCATATAACCCGCGGGTTATACCAGATTTTACTCAGCTTACTCAGGGTGCTGGAAGGTGCAGTTGTGGCATCTTCTATGGGGATCCCACTTCCTCACTTCTTGTGTAAAGTGCACTTTACGTTTTTAATGTTTAGGTTCCAGATGTAACCCCTGTGCCCACAACCCCTATACTAACAGTAGTACGGCCAAGACTCTGTCTTCTTAATGTGAGTGTTTGCACGCTGCCTTATATGCTCGAAAATGGGTAGTGGCTTGTATTGGCTTGTTCCGTTAACACTAAAAGTTTAACAGAACTAGGATTACATCAGTAAACTAGATGATCAGTGAGGCTGAAATAAAGCACACAATACAAGGAGATTCAAAAGTCATAGTATTTAATAAATGTAAAGATCATTTAGGAAAACCACTCTCAAGCAACAACGTTTAAATGGACAATCAAGGTTTAAATAGACAGTCTGAGAAAATCAATCATCTTAAAGCAGAACAGGTGTGTAAACAGGGAATACAAAACCAAAACCTAACCTTTCTTTTAAAATGCATGTTATATTTTGTTTCCTTAAAGGAGATCATTGTTCAGAACCCACAATCAATGAAGAAAGAACAGAAGACACAACAACATCAGAGACTGGAGAAGAACATTGCGTGAGTGCACATGTTAAATATTGGCTGCATTGATAAAAACATTACTATCCCACCATAATTTGCCCTTTTTTAGTTTTCAAGGTAATTGTATTACTGGGCTCACAATGCTTCTCAGGCCGGAATATTAAAAAAGAAATCATAAGAATCAATAATAAATTTGTTCAAATGGGTTAGATAGATACAGAAAAAAAAATTATCAAATGATTATCGATCCCACTTATTCTTTATCTGAGGTTTACTTTTAGATTTTAGATTTTCCCAAATGAGGTTATAACTGAGGTTATAGTCATATATGTCAATCATTCTAAGAGAAATAAGAGAAGGAAAAGAAAAAGAAAATAATATATATATAATGTAAATAGAAGAGAAAAGACATTTTGATTATCTGCCTTCAGTGCTCAATGACGAGTTTGAAAGGAGTGTCATGGCGGCAATTCAAGATGGCGGCGCGTGCACACGCAGCGGCTTCTCTCTCTCTCGACGGATCAGTGTTTTTGTGTTTTTTGTCATATAAATCGTCATGTTTTTGTACGTCCTTGTCGCGTCCGTTCATCTGCAAACACAGCTACAGACGTGAGTTTCTGATCGAGGTTGGAAAGACTACAGTTTTCAACCAAAACTTGACGCTCGGACAAGAGCTGTGGGACCATGGTCTTCTCCGGAGGACTACTCCACCACCGTCCCCCACTACTGCACCTCTCCCACAGTGGAGGCGCCTCTGCACCTCTCCTGGACCGCCAACACCACAGCACTGATTAAGAAATCATAGCAGCGACTCTACTTCCTCCGTAAGCTGAGAAGAGCCAGAGCCTCAGCCCCCATCATGCACACCTTCTACAGAGGCACCATCGAGAGCATTCTGACCAGCTGCATCACTGTGTGGTACGGCGCCTGCAACGCATCCTGCCGAAAAGCACTGCAGCGCATAGTGAGAGCAGCTGAGAAGATCGTTGGTGTCTCTCTCCCACCCCTCCAGGACATCTATAACACCCGCCTCTCCCGAAAAGCCCTTGCTATTGCTAGTGACCCCACCCACCCATCCCACAGCCTCTTCAGTCTGCTGCCATCAGGGAGGACACTACACAGTCTCCAGGCACGGACCAACAGACTGAAGGACAGCTTCATACTACAAGCTGTCAGAGCATTGAACTCTCTCCCAACTCTGCCACCTCTCCCCTCTTCTGCCCCTCCCACCTGATCTCTGAATCACCCCCCCCCCCCCCCCCCCCCCAACCTACTACCCACCTTCAGTTCTTCTCTGCATTTATCTACCTCATTATGTTGTCCTTCTGAAGAATTTGGTCTCCTCAAATTCTCACTCTACGGACTGTTTTTGCATTTCTTTCTTATTTATATTTGCACTGCCTTAATCTGAAATTGCACTATCACTATTTACTATTGTTTGCACTATTTGCCATCGCCACTTTACCTCCATAACTAACTTTATCCATCTAGTTTCAATTTAATTTTATCTTACTTTACCTTTCTTCTGTTGTTGTTGTTGTTGTTACTGTTAAATTATTGTTGTTGTTACCTGTATGCACCTTGGGTCTGAGAGTTACAGAATTTCAATTCTCTATATGTATGTACTGTATATATGGCAGAATTGACAATAAAGCTGACTTTGACTTTGACTTGATCATCTCTCACTCATTAGCAGCTGACAAGATTGATCAGCCTGATGAGGACATATCACTCACTTCATTGAGAGCGAGTGCACTCCTTGTCCAGAGCCAAGATGAGCAGGATGGTGGCCCTCACAGCCCACCTGTCCCGTATATGAGGAGCTGTTGTTGGTTATGACTTGCGCCACGGTCTAGATTAGATCTGTCGTGGAAGCACAAGATGTGTGAATGGCCTTTTACCCATCTCGATGACCACTTCTTTTCGAACCATAACCGGCCTGCTTGTGCAAGTCTTCCATTTCTCCCTGATCTTATCACTGAGGGGCAGAGGTCTTAGAGAAGACCATATTCTGCCCAATTCCACCGCTCACAGGTGAATTATCCCGATGCGGAGATTGTGTAGGAATATGGATATGCATCGATGCCTTCAGTCGAAGAGGAGCTGGTGAGCTATCTCTCGGTGGGTCAGACATTTGCATTGAAGATCCCATCTCTGCCAATTATTAATGAGAAACATACAGTGCAGGTCCAGGCCCATGCCTCAGGCCAATAAGGGGGCTGGCCTGTTCCAGTCTGAAGACTGGAGGACAGGCCAGAAGGCAAGTACAGGTGCTTGCACTCAACTGAGGGTAGGGTGCAGAGGAGGCATTAAGCCAGAGCATTTGCTATGGTGAGCATTGTCAGGCCTCATGAGTGAGAGATGCTCACACCCCATTCAAACTCGTCAGTGAGCTCCACCTGAGTTTAGGCCACTGTTAGGCCTTCTCTCAAGTAAGAGAGTCTTAATGCTGAGACCTCTGCTCCTAGAGCTTGGTTTCCTAAGTGCTTAGAAACACCACAAACCTGCCTTGCTATGGCGAGTGTTGTCAGGCCTCCTCTCACTAAAGAGAGTAATATTGAGCCCTCCACTCAGATAGAATTTTTTTTTTTTAGAACTTTTGCTAAGCCTCCTTCCAATATATTTTGAGCATGGGGCAATGTTAGACTGAGGCCTCCAATCTTAGAGCTTGGATTGCCAAATAGCAAGTGTTGTCGAGCCTTCTCTCCGTAAAGAGAGTTATTATTTGAGACCTCTGCTGTCGACCACCACAACGGGCGACGACGAGGACGGCCTCGGCCCCGAGGTGCCGGTCGGTTGGGATGGGCGATGTGAAAGTCCTGGAGAAGGGATGGGTCCAGAATGTCGTCACCGGTTAGCCAGCACCGTTCCTCTGGGCCGTATCCCGCCCAATCGACCAGGTACTGAAGTAGGCTGCCTCATCGCCGGGAATCCAAGATCTTGTGCACCCGGTAGATGTTCAGGTCCTCCGGATCCAGGGGAGGCGGTGCACTCTCATAAAGGTGATCTTCGCTCAGTCTGATTCAAACTGGCATGCCTGTAGCTCAAAATACAAAGAACATTGTAGCAGGAACCCGTTGCATTGCTCCACCTCACCAGCGTAGGGCTCTGGCCGGGACATGGGACTGGCGGAGGCAGATGAAGAAGAGCATCCCAGTTGTTGTGCTAGGTGGAGTGCGTGGGTTAACTCTGGGATCATGTTGGGACCTGGTGACGAGTGCTCGGCTGCTACTGCTTCTGCCTGCCGAGTGGTCTGGTCTTCTGTCATCATGGAAAACTCAACACAGACGTTAGAGGGTACAGGTTTTATTTCGGCAGGACACAAAGACAGTAAGCGGTTGCAGGACAGTGATGGAACTGGCAATGAAAGGTAACAGGCTTAAGTGAATACTGTGTTGTAGGAGGATGGCTGGAGATGATTCGGAATGAGTTCGGAGAATGCTCGGAAGGAGAGTTCAAGGTAGCTTGGTAGCGCGGGAAGAGTCCGGGTAGCTATGAAGAGACCAGACACTGTGCGGGGTGAGTGCTGGTTATATAATGAGGGCGTGATTGACTGCAGGTGCTCAGTACTCAGGTGACGAGGAACAAGTGGGTGGAGTGAAGCAGTCTGGTGCGTGGGGCGTGGCAGAGTCCGTTACAGTTCCACTGTGTCTTTTTTTATTATCGAACACGTCCTGCGAAATGTATTGTTCTTTTCAGACACCTGGTAAAATTGACAAACTATTAAATGTAGTGAAGCCATTTTAGCTGTGCATAGACAAACTGTCTTGCATGCTTTGTGACATCTGATCAGCTCTTCTGATAGACCTTTACAGAGGCCACTGATCAAACTATATAAACCTGTCATTCGTCAATATTGATTGGTGCCCGAACAATTTGACCACTTTAAAAGAATGATGAGACTTGAATGATTGTATTTTTCTGTTATTTAAAACCACTAATCTTTATGTTATTAATTTATTTAACAGGGAAAAAACAAAGAGTTGGAAACAAGAGTCAGACCAGACCAATGCCTTCAACGGGAAGATACTACAAAAATTAATCTTCTGTATCACAGAATTCATTTTGAAGGCATGCAAGAAAAACTGAGAACTGAAGATTTTCTTCAGATAACTGCATGTTCATTACAGTCCCATGAGTCCTGTACTGAGGAGGAACTGGTTCAGACTTTCCTGCAAAAACTGCTGATGATGGACTACAGAGCGAGATACATAAAAATCAATAAGGGCAATGAACAGGACCATAAATACTCAAACAAAATCTCTGAACATGATGGTGACATTCTTGATGTCTTTAAAGATCTGTCTTTGTCTAATGAAAGAAAAAGCCAATCTGAGGGAATTTCCCCAATGGATGCTCAGATGGGCGTGTTTCATTGTGCTGATGGTTTCCTGAAGCAGCTGATGGTCACTAAACTGTCCCAGTGTCAGTACGCTCTGCCTCTGCTTGTTCCCGATCCATTCACACAACAGATTGAGTTTCCTCTCTGGACATTCAGACAAATCAACAAGAGCTGGAAGATGAGAAACAATAACATTGAAATCATCAGTCAAACCCAACCGATCTACAAGGCAGAAACTCCAATGGTGTCTTTCTTCAGGTTTGGCTCTGTGTCTTCATCCAAGTCTCAGCTGATGAACAGTCTGATCAATGAGAAACACAACACGTTCTTCCACAGGAACTGTCCAGGCAGCAGCAGAACCAGAGAACTGATGGATGGAGTGGTGGAGATCGCCTGGTTCTGCCCATCTGGGAAAAACACAGATCAATTCAGTGACTGTGTTGCGTTCTGTAATCTACATGGTGATGCAGGAGACCATAAGAAACAGCTGCAGATCCTCACTGAAATGGCCTCAGTCAATGTTGTTCTTCTACCACAACTTCAGAAGAATGAGAAAAGTGCAGAAATAATCCAAAACCTGTATACAAACAGGAAGCCACTGATTTTCCTCTTTACAGAAGATGAATCTACAGTAAATGAGGTGAAGAAAGGAAAATTCAAAATTGGTCTTAAGAACAGAAATCAGTCAGAAGTATCTGAAGAACTCAGAAAAGCTATAGATGATTGTCTCTCAGAATCACCTCACACTTTCAGACTTGAAGATGTGTCCAAACACTCAGACATCAGAGTAGATGAGGAAGATGATGATGACTGCAGGAGAGGAAGAGAAGCTGCACAACAGATGATGAGTTTACTGGAGAAGACAGACCTGACAGAAATCAAAGACTTATTTCTGCCTCATCAGGGGAAACTGTGGCGTCAGTGGAGTCAGAAAAACAAAGAACTACATCGACCTCAAGGAAATGAACTAGAAACAGATATCAGTAGAAAACAAACAGAAATGAAGAAAATCCGTGAACAGCAGCATGAATCTGACATCAGTGAATTTATGAAATTCTTCATTAAAGAAATGAACTCAGGTTCTCCAAATAAAAATATATATTTTCTGAAATTCCTTGAAATGCACATGGATGAATACATCTCTGCTGATATTTCTACTATACATAACAAATATGATGAAAAGTGGTCAGCAGTTGTAAGGCTGAAAGAGAGTAATGATGAATCTGAACAACTAACAGCTGAACAATCTGATCTTGAGAGAATATCTGAGGAACTTCAAGCTGCAGCTTTTGGTTTGCAGCACATCATGAGGGAGATCGGTCAAATCTATGAATCATGTGAATCTGTAAAGAAGAAAAAGAAAGATCTGCAGTTTCAGTTCTCTTCTCTCCCGAGTCTTGCAGCAGAGATGATGATCTCTGGATTTCCACTGGAGCTGATGGATGGAGATGCTGCTCATGTTCCTGTGGTCTGGATCTCTGCTGTTCTAGATGAACTCATCCAGAAACTGGGAGACCAGAGAGTCTTTGTGCTGTCAGTTTTAGGGATTCAGAGCTCTGGGAAATCCACCATGCTGAATGCCATGTTTGGACTCCAGTTTGCCGTCAGTGCTGGCAGATGCACCAGAGGAGCTTTCATGCAGCTGGTCAAAGTGTCAGACGAGATGAAAACACAGATGAACTCTGACTATATTCTGGTTGTTGATACTGAGGGTCTAAATGCTCTAGAACTGGCTGGAAGATCAACAAGACATCATGACAATGAATTGGCCACGTTTGTTGTTGGTCTTGCAAATCTAACCTTGATCAACATCTTTGGAGAAAACCCATCTGATATGCAGGACATTCTTCAGATTGTTGTTCAGGCCTTCATGAGGATGAAGAAAGTCAAGCTGAATCCCAGATGTGTGTTTGTGCATCAGAATGTTTCAGACGTCTCAGCTGGAGAGAAAAATAAGGAGGGAAGGAGACGACTGCAGGAAAAACTGGATGAGATGACAAAACTTGCGGCTGAAGAGGAGGTTTACAATGCAGAATGTTTCAGTGATGTCATTGAATTTGATGCACGGAATGATGTGAAGTATTTTGCTCATATTTGGGAGGGAAACCCACCAATGGCACCACCAAACCCAAACTACTGTGAGAATATTCAAGAACTTAAGAAAACTATTATCTCTCATGCAGCAAAAACTGATAAAATGATGCTGACACGTTTAAAAGTTTGTATCAAAGATCTCTGGGAGGCTTTATTGAAGGAACAATTTGTTTTCAGCTTCAGAAATTCTCTGGAGATTGCAGCCTACAGAAAATTGGAGACCGAATACAGCAAGTGGTCCTGGAGGCTTCGCAGTGCCATGTTGGAAACTGAGAACAAATTACACAACAAAATAGAAAATGAAGCAATTCATGAGGTTGAGGAAACCGATCTTCAAAAAGAACTGGAGGAGACCAGTGAAGAAGTGGAGAAATCAATTTCTGAATTTTTTGAGAAAGACAAAGATAAAGATATACTGATTCACTGGAAAACATCATTTGATGTCAAAATCAAAGACGTTCAGGAAAATATTGTGAGAGAAACAAAGAGGAAATTAAATGAGATTCTTCAGCAGCGAGACCTGAAAAAAGAAATTGATGCTCAGAAGACACATCATGAAAACACTCTCTATGAAAAGAGCAAAAAACTTGCCTTAAAACGCAAAGACAAAGCAAATGATGAAGAAACATTGAAGAAAGAGTTTGATTTGTTTTGGAAACAGTATGTAAAGAAAATCATCACAGACACTCCTCCAATCAAAGACATTGACATTCTAACAGATGTAAAAAGGCTTCTTAGAGACATCCATCAGGGATGTCTCCCTGAAGACCACAGACAAGAGGGCAGTGAATACAATACTTTCAGTGTGTTGAGATTTTCTGAGCATGTTGTTTTCAAAAAGTCCCCCAAAAAAGAGACAAGAGATGTTGTAAAGGATGCTTGCAGAACAGTGAAAGGAACATTTGGGTCTGCTCAAACTCTGTCTCCAGAGGATGAAGGCAAAATACGATCATTGGTCATTGATGTTGAACAGCAGACAGAAAAAATGATTCAGTCATTTAACATTTCAAAGATGGGCTACAACATCAGCTACATTCATCAACTCACAGGTTACATCAAGAAGAGAGCAACAGAACATCAGGAAGGATCAGTGAAATATAAGTTCAAGAATGAATTCTTCATTGATTTGGTTTATTACATCTGTAAGAGAGCAAACAAGATGATCACTGACCAACACAGAATGTTCAAGGAAGCCAATGATCCTGTTCGCTACTTGGAGAAGAAAAGAGTAGAGTACTACAGTATTTTCAAGAAATACTGTCATGGGGCAACATCAGCTGCTATTTTCGGTGAGATCATCTGTCAGAAACTCAAAGACCCCATTGAGCAGAGTGTCTACAAGAAAACTGCCAGAGATCTGACAGGAGAAATGAGATCAAACTGTGAATCACTGAATGGAAACAGATCAAATCTGGAGAAACACATCCTGAAGAAACTGGCACAGGAGGAGGATTTTGACAAATACATAAAGTACATTGATAATCCCAATCAACACTTCAAGAGTTTCATCACAGATGAAATCAGCCGGTACATCACTGATAAGTTCAGTATCAGTGTTTCATCCAAGATGAAGCAGAACATTAAACTCCTGCAGCAGAAGATCATGGAAGCAGCATGTGAATCTACTGAACATGTTCAAGTGAACAGTGGAGATGCTGGTTTGTGGTTGAAGAGTTTCACACAGCAGCTCTCAGATGTGCTGATATTCTCTGAAAAAGATCTCAGTGGAGTGAAACGTGATGATGTTGATGATTTCAACCTCCTAGAAGAAGTAATAAGACAAGAACTTCCTGCTATAATTTCTGACATCATCAGTAGATTCAGCACAGAGACATTTCCAGCAAATCTGGACATTAAGTTCAGGCCAGATGAGATTCTGATTGATCACTTCTGTCAGTGCTGTTGGGTTCAGTGTTTGTTCTGTAGAGCAGTCTGTACCAACACCATAGAAAAGCATGATGGAGATCACAGTGTTTCGTTTCATCGTGTTATTGGATTAAGCGGAATATATTATTCTAATACAGACAACCTGTCTGCCCATATTTGCACATCAGCAGTAGCAAACAGCAATCTATATTTTTTCCCCAATGAATCACAAAAAGTCCTTTGGAGAGATTACAGAACAGCAGGAGAAGATTATGCAAAGTGGAGCATCACCCCTGATCTCTCTGAACTGCCCTACTGGAAGTGGTTTGTGTGCAGATTCCAGGAAGATCTAGAAAAATACTACAGTAAAAGGTTTGCGGGACAGGGAAAGATCCCAGAAGAATGGACGAAATACTCTAAAGAGGATGCTTTAGAGAGTTTGGATAAATACATTTAGTTCATCATTTGCAAGTTGCTTTTGATAAAAGCATCTGAAAAATGACAATGTAAAATTTGACAATTAAGTGTGAAATTATTTTGTCCCTAACTTCAGTGAGTCTGACATAATTTAATCCTCCATTCACTGAATACCACACATCAGAGAGAAGAGAAGAATGTAATTAAAGTATTCTGTTTCAAAAGACCTTATGTTCCAAAAACCAGTATCAGTGATCTTATATGTAGTTTAAGACAATAGATGTTGAAACAAAAGTCTTTTCGAAGCAGTTTGACTCCAGTCAGCAATGCAAGAATACATTTGCAAACGCTATATTCGTAGAAACGTATACACTGATTTAAAGGTCTAATAATAATGATAATAATAATACGTTTTCAGTGCACACTGTCCATTTATTATTAACAGGACATTTTCTTGACATGTCACTGCCAATACTGATTGGGTTCATACTTAAAACAGTTTTGTCTCCTGAATTCTGCATTTTTATTAATCCTATACTTAAGTAATTTAGCTTAAAAACAATTATTTTATTATAATACCCTTACCTATCAGCAAATCAACGGTTTATTGTGGACTTTCAAACCAGTTTAACTTGGACATTCTATTTGCTTATCTCAACTTTTTTGAGTGTGTTGCAGCCATCAGAATCAAAGCTTGTATATACTTACAAAAACAATTAAGTTGGTCGGTGTAAATCTTTTGTACTTTTATCGGTGAAATAAACATTTCTGGAAATGGCTTTGTGTGCGTGTGATATAAAAAGACAGTAAATAAGACAAACTGAATGGATTTCTGACAAACCTTTGAATATCATATACAGTAATACCTCGGTTTACGAGCGACTTGGTATACGAGCAAATCAGTGTACGAGCATGGAGGGTCTAATCGGTGTCGAATCTAATGACAGCCTCTCATAACACAGTCAGGAGGTTTCAACCCCTTTATAACCCCTTAACTCATTAATTGGCTGCATCATTCACCACAGTGATACTTTTATAAGTGATTTACAGAAGTTTTTACCTCATATTCTAAACAATAATTAATTGTGATCGCTATAGTGAAATATACACGTACAGTACCTCTAAGCAGTAACTGTCAAGGTTCATGAATTCAGTGTCTCCTAGTCCTGCCTGAGTGTGTATATGTGTGTGGTCACTGAACACCTGATTCTCATATCATCTGCCTATCTCTCCGCTTTCGTTGGCGGCTCCCCTGCATTCGTTCATTCGCGGCTCCCGCGATTTCGTTCCTTCACGGCTCCCGCGAGTTCGTTCCTTTGAGGCTCCCGCGAGTTCGTTCGTTCGCGGCTCCTGCGAGTTCGTTCATTCGAGGCTCCCGCAAATTCGTTCGTTCACGGCACCTGCGAGTTCGTTCGTTCGAGGCTCCCGCGAATTCGTTCTCTAGCTTCTCCCGCAAATTCGTTAGTTCGCGGCTCCTGCGAGTTCGTTCATTCGAGGCTCCCGTGAATTTGTTCTCTCGGGGCTCCCGCAAATTCGTTCGTTCGCGGCTCCCGTGAGTTCGTTTGTTCGAGGCTCCCGTGAGTTCGTTTGTTCGCGGCTCCCGCGGAATCGTTCGTGTGCGGCTCCCGTGAATTTGTTCGTTAGCGGCTCCCGCGGGTTCGTTCGTGCGCGGCTCCCGTGAATTTGTTCGTTAGCGGCTCCCATGTTCCATGACTTTAACTCTGGGATTATCACTTCGTTTGTTTTCTGCACTATTATAATAAATTCACTCATTTGCTTTCATCCTTGCTTTCCCCGCTCCCCCCTCCTCGCTCCTCTCTCTCCTCCAAGCAGGCTGCTCAAACCTGAAGTGCATTACAGTAAATTGTCGAGTATTTTTAGAGTTTAATTATCAATTTTTAATTAGTATTTATATGAGATCTTAATGGTTACAATTTTAACTGCAATTAATAGGGTAAAACCAAAAAAAATTTAAAATGGGCATTTGTGGTCATGTGGAACGAATTAATTGATTTTTAGAGCATTCTTATGGGGAAATTTGTTTTGGTGTATGAGCATTTTGGTTTACGAGCTCGCTCTTTGAATTAATTAAACTTGTAAACCGAGGTATTACTGTATATTGTTCTTAACAAATTATAGTATATATAAATAAAGATTTTCAGAATGAATATTCCATTCCTTGAGAACCAATGAGTGATTTATTTGTTTCCTTTTTTGAAGTAGTGTATTTAAAGTGGAAATGAAGAAGTCAGTCAGGTTTACATTATTTAGAAAACTGTTTTCCACATTGTTAAAAAATATATACAACAAACATGATTAATGTAACCATTTTAACATAAAAAAGGGTGTTTTGTTATAGCTTTTGGAGGAAGAGCTCCGCCACCTTGCAATCCTTCATCGTGTGACATCACAGGGTTTGTCTGCGGTAAATCGATTTAGAAGACACTGACAGTTACAGACAGAGACAGATATTCATGGATTTAATAGGTTTAGGTTCCAATTTTTGAACACAGGTGATCTACATACTAATATATTGAATAATCTGATGCTATTTGGATGTTTGTTGTTTTGAGTATGGCTCTTTCATTACTGTTTTTCCAATATACTTATGAAAGTAAAGAAATGTTTTTGGTTTTCACCGTAATTTGGATTAATATTCAACATCAAACTATCTACATCACAAAGTTTAGATCATGGTATGCCAAACTTTGTTTTCATAATGCGAGGCTCAACATGATGTAAACAAACAATTCTTTACACAATATCGTTCATGCAGCATCTTATTGTCAAATCAGACCTTTCAGACATATATTGTGTAGGGGAATTACAGAACCGAAGACCAGATATGTTGAATGAAGACCAGGAGTCAGAAGTGCAGTCAAAAGAAGAAATTTTAGATATTTGCGATACTCCGCTGAACTTCTGGTCCTCCGCGGTCTATCCTTTGTGCCAATTGAAGAGGTTCTAATGTACTTACAAGTGGATAGAATAAGCAAGTAAGGCTATTTCCCTAGCTTATGAGTCGGGCGGGCTGCCCACACCTTAACCACAGCCCAAGACCACTCAACTAGGAGTATGGTTCCATCTAAAGCCCTTCTGGCTCGAGTCTCCATGCAAGACGTTTGTGCGGTGGCAGGCTGGTCCTCTTTACACAGTTTTGTTAGGTTTTAAGACCTTGACTTAGACTCCACACCAGGGGCACAGGTGTTGTTGTCTCAGCACGATCATACCTGACACTCACTTGGCGCTAGCAGCGTTGGCATGGGTGTTACCATAGCATTTCAACGCAGCTTGAGTTCCCTTGAAAGGGAATGTCTCAATAACATGTAACCTTGGTTCCCTGAAGAAGGAACAAGATGCTGTGTCCCACCTGTCACCAAATACTTAAGACACTTTGAAGGTACTACTGTTTGATTTGGCCTTTTATAAGTTCCTAGTTCGTAACCTAGTTCGATGACGCAATCATGCAGAGCGCTTTTCGAGTTTCAAGTTTTGACGCAGTGTCTCGTTCCCTCTTCAGGGAACCAAGGTTACATGCATAACTGAGGTGTTTTGGCTATACAGCAGCTCTAGAAGAAAGTCACTGATTGAGTGTTGATTCATTTTCGTTGTAAAAATCATTATTAATTTGGTTAGTTTATCAATTCAGCAGCTCAGTGAAAACAGTGATGTCATCGTCCAGCTCAGTTCACTTCTTATGCAATAGTGACAAAGTCAGATTAATAATATTGATTAATATCAAGTGTGCCCAACTAAACAAGCCAGAGGTGACAGCGGCAAGGAACCCAGACTCCATCAAGTGACAGAATGTAGAAGAAAAAATCTTGAGAGAAACCAGTCTCAGTCGGGGGGACCAGTTCTCCTTTGGCTAACAGATGATCACTATGTGTTTATGATTCAGGTAACAGTACATGTCAGAAGTCAGATTGGGATTCGGAAAAATATTTAATCCAGAAAATTCAAAATATTTAATCCAGTCTAGATGAAGATTAAATTCATCACACCGGTATGGAGACGGGTTTGTCGATGAGGCTTTTACAGGGGATAGTCTAGTTGACACAATCTCTGCTGACACTTCAGGGCTGTGTTGTGGTTGCGTCTAGGCACATGTCCTCCATCTGATCTGAATAAGTCCTAGATCTTGCTGACTAAGGTAACCAATCTTGTGTTGATTCCGGCCCTGCCCTACTTCTTATGTCCTCCCTGGCTGACTCTCCTGACTGCTGCCTGTCTGGTTTTTCTGCAGTTACATCTCCCTGTGCCAAGCCCCTGGTTCCTTTAGTCACTGTCTTATCTCCATTGTTGCCTTGGCATCTGGAGCTGTCTCATCCCTGACCAGCCCGTTCTTCTGTCATGTGCCCTGCCCTTTTGTTTGGACTGTGTTCCCACCTCACAAATCTTGTGCTGTGTCTTCTGTTGTTATTAAAGATCATCCTGAGCCTGGGTGCTCCCTCTCAGACTCTTGACAGTTGAAGGCGCGGTACACTTGCATGTGTGTGCATGATCAGGGTTTTACTATCTCCACATGATTTTGAACGAGGAAAAGCCAACACATAGAAACTTCTCCCTTGCTCATAGAGAGATTAAACAGCATTTCAACACACAGGTACCACCATTCTTTACATTTTTTGTTATTGATCGTTTTATTGAAATATAAAGCAGAGTGTAAGAATTATAATTGCACTTACTATTTTTTTTAAAGAAATCTATGTCTATCTGTTTAGCATTGTGAACCATTTGTTAAGAAAACGTTTGGCAAGAAATAAACTTAAAAATATATAATATAAAAATATAAAGGATATTTAATCAAAAGTTTTTGGGGTTTAATCACTTGATAAATTATAAAAAACAAATGATAAACTTTACATTGTAAAAATGTGCAGACTGAAGCTGTTAAAGTAATTTTTAGTTGGTGCTGTTTTTAGATTATTATTAATAATTACCGAAGAAGGCCTGAAAGCCGAAACGTTTGTCTTTTCTTCCAGGTGTTCAACAATGTGCAGTCTGCAACATACACTTATTCATATTAAATAAAAAATTGTATTGTTAGTCAGCTTCCTTTTTTATATTGTATTTATTACGTTTCACAAAACTAAAACACGAGGGCCTGCTCTTCGTACATGGATTACTGTTGATGATTTGACATGATTCAGGATTGATAGGTTCAGCAAACTCAGAGCTGCTCGGAATCAGGATTATTTACATGTAGATTTATTTATATATTTATATTATATATTTATTCAAAGCGACTTACAAATGAGGAATATAGCAAGTGATTCATCGTGAAGAGACAGATAAACAAAAGGAGAGTGATAAGTAATATTAAGTATCTTTTTAAGCAGATGTGATGCTTAAAGTCTGTCTCAGTCAATGCTACATTCTTACCCTAATGAATAGAGTACACTAATGAACCAGGAATAACAATACTAAACAATAATAAAATTAATTGAAAATAATATTATAATTTTATATAGTCTATATAGACAGAAAGTTATACTCATTGAGATATTTATTCTTTCACACATGATGTACAGTTAGTCTGACTCGTGCATTTCAATGTTGACAGCTATTATGGGACTGGCTAGATGCTCACAGTCTGCTGTGCTAATAGAAAAAATGTTATTGACCCACTTTAATTAACACTCTCACGTAAACAAATCTGCTTCACAGAAAATCACTTTGGATTCTCGTTGTTATGATGGAGGAAATTATTTGCCATCCCACATTTAATATCCTCAGGATAGTCCATGAGAGGCTGCAAAGAATCTCTAGATTTTGATTAAAGATACAGCTGAGAATCATTGGCATTGAAATTAAAAGAAATGTTACGTTTCCTGATGATATTACCAAGCAGAAGCATGTACAGATTAAAGAGTAATGGCCCCAATCTGGACCCTTGAGGAACCCCACACAGAGAGAGAGAGAGAGAGAGAGAGAGAGAGAGAGAGAGAGAGAGAGAGAGACGGATGACAAAACTGGCATATAGCCTCTAAGATTGTCTTAGTTTTAAACCAGACTAGTGTTGTATTCTTAATGCCCACCCACAGTTCAAGGCGTGACAGAAGGGTATTGTGATCTACTGTGTCAAAAACATCACTCCAAATTATTATTTTCAATAAAACATCAAAATATAAACCTGTTAATTCTCAACAAGAACATTTGTACATGTATGGAATAATGTCAAACTGTTTTTAAAAAAACTGGTTTCCTAATGAGTGTGAAAGGGCTTTGAGGCTGTGGCTGGAAGTCAGTTATAGTTGGAACAAATGTCTGCAGTTGATTTGGCAATCACATGCTCCACCTGTAAACCAGTTTTACATGTCACATGTCATCTGTACGATGCTTTTCCAACTAAAACAGCCTAAAATTGACCTAAGGGCAGAATGTAGCCGCCCAGAGCATAAAACAAACATTATATTACGCAATTACACAAAGTGGCAGTGATATACAGGTATTACGAAACTATTTATATGCTTGTCTTTTCACTTCTCATTTGTTTTGTTTTTCCTAGAACCTAATTTCTCAAAGTTGAAATTAACTGAAATTCTTTGAACTGAACAGAGGACAATCAACCGTCCTCAAGGAAGCTCAGATGTCGGTGTGAACTGCAGCACTGAATAAAGACACTGACGGCATCAGTGAACATCAGGATGGCCGACAGGGAAGGCAGATGTGAGTTCACCTTGACCACATTCAGCAACAGAATATGGTCCTCAATTTAGCTTTAAAGTGCTAAATATAGTCACATTTACACACAGTATGATTATTATATGAGAATGACAACTGCATAAAATAACCAAACTAATCTGGGGCATCATGCCAGGGGAAATGGTGGACATGAGTTTAAGTGAGCCCACAGAATATCTTTTCTGGTCTCATTCTGGTCATCTTTTATTTTTATTTTTCAATTATTTTTCTAATAAATTGAAAATTATAGAGCCTTTGCTTCTTTGATAGCAACATACACAAATATGTTTTGATGTAAGGATGCATCCCCTCCATCGCACAATAAATGGATCAAAAGTCAGATGCAGAATATTAAGCTGTAAATTAGATGTACTCTTTGTGATTTATTGTGTCTGTAACAGTAACAGTAGTGTCAGTGTTGGGTAAATGAAAAATCCTAATTAGAAAAGTGTTTAATTTTTTTTAAATGTTTAATTGATTAAAAAATCAAGAAAACTTTCATTGTCATTACCACAAACAAGTGATAAATCAGGCCATGTGTTCAATATGCCCTGTAACTGGACAGGTCTTGACATTGCAGTGGTTAGAAATATCGGCAGAATCCGATCCTTGGCTGGTTGATCGGTGCTTCGCTAATTGCAACAATGCTATATTTTATTTGTTACCAATGTTTACATTTAAATGTGGTCATAGTATTTAAAAACCAATCAGTAATTAGAATAATTTAGGTCTCATTAACCTCAAGTAAATATAGTGCAGGATCACTTCTCAGAATTACCTCATATACAATAACTTACTAAAATGAACAATAGTCATTTTAGTATGACTGTTTGTTCACATTAAAACACTGTTTGTTCAGGCAACCGAACAAACAGTGTTTCAGCTGCAGGAAGATATCAATTAAACGTAACATTTACCTCATTAGTTTACCTCAACATTTACATTTACCTCAAAAATTACTTTGGAGAAGTTCCTTTTTAAGCAAACAGAGCCTCAATCAGTAAGTAAGTTCTTAAAGTTGTTGAATTGCCTTTGTCTCTGCAGCGGGTGTTCGGACGACTGGGGAGAGATGCCTCAAAGGGACCAAGAGCAAGGATATATGCCCTAAAGGTATTGAAATAAAATTGAATATTTAATAGATTTAAATAGCTTGTACTTTCTTTTTATGTGTTGTGATTTTTGTGTGTTTTGCAGATGGCAATGGTCCAGATTTGAATCTCCCTGACAGTAAGTCAATTAAATGATTCAACAGAAAAGTATGATATAGTTTTGATGAACTGTGTCTGTTCATGATTTATTTTATTATACAACAAAAATGGCACCATGACATTAGGAGCAGATCCTTCATATACTGTACAATGCACTGTGACATATTCCTCCTACAACCATCATTACAGTTTATGGTTTGTGCTCATGTCTCCTTCATTTAATACACTGATTACAATAACTGATTATTTGACATCTAATCTACCCCGACCTAAATATGTGGTCTTGTTAGCAGATGGTCAATGATATTTACTTCACCTGTCACTGCTCATAATATTTTGGCTCTTCAGTGCATGTTTTCTTAGCAATAACACTTACAATGAAGTTTCATTAGTTGACATTAGTTAAATATATTAGTTAACATGAACTACTAGAATTGCACTTCTACAACATTTATGAATCTTAAAAGTATTGCATTGCAATATTGCATTGCTTTCATAAAAAAGAGACTAATTGCTTTACTTCGTTACTTAAGGAAAGTAAAGCGTTGCATTACTTTTGCTTTACTTTTTCCTCACCTAGACTGGGCTTGCTTGTTTTTTAATAACAACAAAAAACAGAAATCTCTGAATAATAATTTAACTAAAAATATTCTTATCACGACGGTTTTTCAGCTCGTTTAAAATTTAGTCACATGATCATTAGCTAAGTTACTGCTATGGGCTGATTGGTAAAGTAGTAAATGTAATACTGAAAATATATGAAAGAGATATTAAGTTTAATTACAAGGGCTTGATTGTTGTAACTTGATTACGTTATACACTTTGAATTTATATTGAAGTTTATACACCACAGTATTTTGAGTTACAGTATGTTGAAAGCTTTATTGTGATGTTTTTGCTTTGTAGCAGTTGATCAGACTTTTCACACAAGACCCCAGAGTCCCATGAGTAAGTACTTAAATAAACCTCTGAACTAATATACTGCTTTTTTAAATACTGCTATTTCATAACAGTGTGTGTGTGTTTCAGAGGGTGATCTGAGGATTGTTCTGCTGGGGAAGAACATGGCCGAAAACCGCAGGGTGGGAAAACTCATATTAGGGAATGAAAAGTTTGAGAGTGAAGCTCTTTCAGATCAAATACAGACAGAAAGAAAAATGCACAAGACCGTCATCAGCGTTCCTCACCTTCTCCAGCCACATCTCCCAGAGCATCAGATCAAGGAGACAGTGAGAAAGTGCGAGTATCTGTCTGATCCAGGACCACATGTGATCGTTCTGGTCCTCAAACATGATCAGTATTCAAAAGAAGATCAAGAACATGTGGAGAAGGTGCTCAACTACTTCCCTAAAAAGGTTTATGAACACACCATGGTGCTCACGACACAAGAGTCAGACAGTGTGGAGCCGACCAAAGTCAACGACATTAAGGAAATCATTAAAAAATGTTTTAACAGACATTACCAACTTACAAAAAACAGCGCTTCTGCTGATCTTAGAGAGAAATTAGAGAAAATCGCACAAATGAACAGTGGACACTATCTGATTTTTGATGAATTTGATGGTTCAGAGAATTCCTTGGAGCAACAGGCCAGAAAACGAGGTGAGTCTGGAAATATTTGATATAATTTTATATGATTTGATATTTGATATAATTTGATATATTCCCCTACTAAATCGAAGTAAATTACAAAAGTATATAAAAAACAATAGCACACATTTCACACATCCTGTCCAATGATCTCCAAACTAAGTTATAAAACTAAATATGTATTTAAATGAATGTAGGATATGCTATATGATGATGATGATGATAATGATGAGTAAAAAACATTAAAGCCAGATGACCCTCCTTGATATTTTTCCTTGATCCAGTTTATTGTAGCAATTAAAATATGTTGTTTTTATTCAGATCATGAGTCACCTTTGACCGTTGCACTATTTGGAAACTCTGCATCCATCCAGTTTCGACAGGACAACTTACTACTTGGAGAAGAAGAAAGACGTTTTAAAACGACAGACACATCCAGGATCATTCCTTTACAGAGGGAAATGGCAGAACGCAATATCTCAGTGATCAACATGACTATCAGACATGAGGCTGAACTTAACCAGGACTATGTGGACCATCTCACTGATCAACTAGTGAATGAAAACGAAATCCACGCCTTCCTCTTTGTTGTGCGACTGGGCCGGTTAACAGATGCTGATAAGAAAATTCTTGAATGGCTTCAGAGAGTGTTTGGTGACAAAGTTCTTCAGTCTGTAATGATTCTCTTCACTTATGAGAAAGAAGAAGAGTGCAACACTATAAACGATATGAAAGACCCTGCTCTTAAGCAGCTGCTGGAGAAATGTGGAGGAAGATTTCACACCTGCAGCAAGATGATGAACAACCAATCAGAGATGAGAGACCTGATGAACAAGATTGAGCGTCTGTTTAATCAGAATAAGCAGCAGCGCTACACTGAAATAAGGCAAAACTTCCAGAAGAGTAAAAAAGAAAATGGTAAGAAATTAGTTTATTTTCTGCCGCTATGCCTTGCTTTAATATAATATGGTAGTGCCAAATTAAGTTGTGATTCAAGCACAAGAATTAGAGAGAAATTAATATTTCAGTTTTCAACTGTTTCTTTTGTTTGAATAGATACAATCACAATGAAAGTCATGAAAGAGAAAACACAACGAGTGGAGAAGGATACACACAAGGTATGTACCGGCTGATATGCTATAGGTGCACAAAGTCCAAATGAAACATTTTTAACTTTTAAAGCATGCAGGATACAAGCTGAAGGAAGGGTGAGATTAGAAAATGTTTCTTTTGTCACGTTTTATCTCCTGTTTTAGAACAAACATTTGGGTCTCGGTCTCGGTTGCAACGGTCTCGGTTGCATAAGTAACCCTGGTTCCCTGAAGAGGGAAAGAGATTCTGCATTGGAATATCTATATTTATATATAAATATGGGAATATTCGGTGTGAATGCGTCATGAAGCCCACGTGAAATCGAACTAATCAAGTGAAGAGAGGTCAGAGGCGGGAGACGTCATGAACCAGGAACTTTATAAAGCATGCCAAATCAAACAGCGCTAGCTTCAAAGTGCCTGAAGTAGATTCTGACAGGCACGCAGGAAATATGGCAGAATGACGCAGCATCTTGTTCTCTCTTCAGGGAACCGGGGTGACATATGTAACTGAGACATTCCCTTTCAAGGGAACTGAAGCTGGGTCAAAAACGCTGTGATCGCCCTCAAAAGACCATACCTTAGTCCAGGTGTGGAGTCTAAGTTCGGGTTATAAAACCTCATGAAAGTATGCAAAGAGGACCAGCATGCCAAGTCACAATCTTCTTGCATGCAGACTCCTGTTAAGAGTTATTTAGATACAGGCATACTCGTGGTACTCCTGGTAGTAACCTACAGGATTTCCTGCAGCTCAAACGGTAGAGAATGGCACTTGCAATGCCAAGGTCATGGGTTTGATTCCCAGGGAAAGCAAGAACAAGAATGTCAATGTGTAACAGTGTGTGTAAATTTAAAATGGTGGTGTGGGCTCGGATTGCCAGGGTGTAGTAAACCTGGCAGATTCATTAAGCTAGTGAAACAGCCTCAACTAGCCACTTACTCATTCTCTGCTTGGACACTGGGGGGCGAATTGTAGGGGCCTAAAACATAAAAAAACTGATCGGATTTCATGACAGAAGCACCAATGCCAGGACAAGGCTAGCAGAATTAGATGTTCCTGGGCCTCAGTGTGCCAAGTTATCAGTGAATCTCTTCCTAGAGAGATTCAACCTAAAGGGATACAGAGCAATCAGGAAATGCATACAGACGAAGCCTCGGCCAAGCATCAAGGTGGAGTCTCCATTACCCGAGCCTCAGCCTCAACAGGATGTCTGGTCCCTGATTTTTGTAACCACGGTTGTAAGCTGCCCTGAGTGAGAGCAGCTTCCCTTGGGACCACAGAAGGATTGAGTGTGACAGTTGAGCGCAACCCCCGGTGACTTACTATGTGTTATATGTGTTGTCTTATTAGACAAGCTCATGATGTAACCTGAACTTGAGAGTCCTAAAAGGACTGCTCCCCAACCCGTGAGGGGACGCATCTGCTGTAAATTTTACACGACAACAAAGATCTCAGAAGACAGAGCCTTGGTTTCTTCCACTAAGTCAAGGCACGTAGACATCGCTGCAAGACCTTGCCCTCTGGGCAAACCTCCTGGTCCTGATTCACCACTGAAGGGGGTCATATGCGCAGCAGGCCCAAAAGGAAGACCAATGTATGCTGCTACCACTAGACCT
Organism: Rhodeus uyekii; assembly: GCA_037043235.1. Taxonomy (NCBI): domain Eukaryota; kingdom Metazoa; phylum Chordata; class Actinopteri; order Cypriniformes; family Acheilognathidae; genus Rhodeus; species Rhodeus uyekii. The sequence continues at coordinate 1,662,100 of JAWRVZ010000083.1, forward strand.
AACCGTCTGAGTGATAACAGTGTAAGAGTAACTGGTCTAGCTATATCTGATGCGGCCTATGTGACTGATTTGATGCATGCATCGGAACCGAATCCCACTCACGGCAAGGAAAGTAGTCTTCCGAACTAGATAAACCACACCTTTCTTTGCCTTCAGCTTTAAGCTAAACGCTACTACAAAAGCGAGAACAACATCTCGATGTCGAACCGCTAACTGATTTGACTGAGCTTAGATCAATAGATTGTCAATGTAGTTCTTTATGCAAATGCATTGGAGGCGCAGCGATGCCAGTGCTGCATCCAAGCGCTTGGAAGTACCAGGTGATAGCAAGACCAAATGGAGGAACCCAATATTAGTAAGCCTTCCCCCAAAGTCAGACCTCAGGGACTTCCTGTGGATATATGGCAGTATGCTTCCTAGAGATCTATCGCCACAAATCAGTCCTCGGACCTGATCTGAAACGATCTGTCTGACATGTTGAGTCTGCACTGCAGACTGAGGCATTCAGCAGACGCAGGTCCAAAAAGGGATGCAACTCCATTCTGCTGTGGAACAGTGAAGTAACAGCTGTAGAATCTTGATTCTCTGTCTGGGAGGGGTGCATATTCTATGGCCCGTACTGCAGCAAACTTTTGTTTCCGTGACCAGAGCCTGCTCAAGGCCACCATTATGGGTAGAACCCCATAAATCTCAGCAGGCAAGACCCAAATGTAACACTATTGATTCTGCAGGACCCGATGAAAATATTTGGCAGAAGTATCCACGCTGCCAGAAATTCTACTAAGGGAAACAGTCGACAGGGAACAACCAAACTGGAAGCCCAAGGCCCCTCTGGCAACCGTCCCGGTACAGCTACGCTTCCAAGCGGACACAGAGATGAACACTTGCTGGAGATTGCTGCGCCCTGAATCACGCAAGGTGGCAGGGTTGGCATAACTGCCCCCTGAGGGCACCAAAGCTCTTACGCAGCCTTTAGGGAGGCCAAAACGCATACCTTTCAATGGTGACTGTCCTCAAGGACCTGATGTCACTGGCATCTGGTCTTCTTCTGGTCTTCTTTGGGGCGGCTTGTGAAAAGTTCTTTAACTCATAGAATGGGTTGTCTTGTTGAATGGTTGTCATCAATATACAATATTAATTTCATTCCATTTCATGAAGAAATAAAAATATTCCACAAATTCTAGAGACGGTGGTAGGGGTGGTAGCCTAATTTTACTTTGGGAAGTGTAGTGTAGCCATTGTGTGAACCTATACCATAGTCACATTTGTTTACGAAAGCCTTCAAGACAAGATGTGGACCATAGATGGTAATAGAATATGAAATGTGACTCTTTATATTATTAATGAAAGCTTATTTATTATCAAGATCATTAGTTGCAGTCCTGCATCAGTGAACACTGCCCTTCATAACAAATGGCTAAATAAATGGCTGTTTCTTTCACAGGTAATGGATGCAGCAGAAGAAACAAACCTGGAACAAGACACGGGAGAAGGAATAAATGGAAAAAGAAAGCAGCTCTTTAATAGACTGTATCTTAAAGACAGGCATCATAAACTGAGGGCTGCAGATTTTCTTCAATTAACTGCACATTCATTCAAATCCAGTGATTCTTGTGCTGAAGATGAGCTGATTCAGACGTTCATACAAAAACTACTGATGATGAACTACAGAGCAAGATACATTCATGTTGAGGAAAAAAATGAACAGCAAAGAGACAATGACTCGCATAAAGACATGAGTGATATTTTTAAAGCAATGTCATTTTCAAACAAAGGAATCAGTCAATCTAATCGCATTCACCCGATGGACGTTCAAATGGCCGTGTTTCATTGTGCTGATAGTTTCCTGAAGCAACTGATAGTCACCAAACTGTCCCAGTGTCAGTACGCTCTGCCTCTGCTTGTTCCTGATCCATTCACACAACAGATTGAGTTTCCTCTCTGGACATTCAGACAAATTGTCAAGAGCTGTAAGATGAGAAACACCAAAAATGAAATCATCAGTAAAATCCATCCGATCTACAAAGCAGAAACTCCAATGGTGTTTTTCTTCAGGTTTGGCTCTGTGTCTTCATCCAAGTCTCAGCTGATGAACAGTCTGATCAATGAGAAACACAACACGTTCTTCCACAGGAACTGCGCAGGCAGCAGCAGAACCAGAGAACTGATGGATGGAGTGGTGGAGATCGCCTGGTTCTGCCCCTCTGCGAAAAACACTGATAAATTCAGCGAATGTGTTGCATTCTGTAATTTACATGGTGATGCAGGAGACCATGAGAAACAGCTGCAGATCCTCACTGAAATGGCCTCAGTCAATGTTGTTCTTCTACCACAACTTGACACAAATGACAAAAGTACAACAATAATCCAAAACCTCTACAGGAACAGAAAGCCATTTATTTGTCTGTTTACTGAAGATGAATCTGCTGTAACTGAGCTGATCAAAGGGAAATTCAAGATTGGACTGAAGAACAGAAATCAGTCAGAAGTATCTGAAGAACTCAGAAGAACTATAAATGATTGTCTATCAGAATCACCTCACACTTTCAGACTTGAAGATGTGTCCAAACACTCAGACATCAGAGTAGATGAGGAAGATGAGGATGACTGCAGGAGAGGAAGAGAAGCAGCACAGCAGATGATGAGTTTACTTGAGAATAAAGATCTGACAGAAATCAAAGAATCATTTCTGCCTCATCAGGGGAAACTGTGGCATCAGTGGAGTCAGAAGAACAAAGAACTGCATCGACCTCGAGCATATGAGATAGAGCAGGACATCAGTAGAAAGAAAACAGAAATGAAGAATATTCGTCACCAGCAGCACAAATCCGACATAAATACCTTTATTCAATTGTTTTTTAAACAAATTCAATGTCATGCTGAGAATAAGATGTATTTTTTTAAATGGCTTGAAATCCTCCTAACATCAAACAATATTGTCATTCCTCACAAATATGAAAACTATGACAAAACTGACCTTGAGAGAATGTCTAAAGAACTTCAAGCTGCATCCTTTGGTTTGGAGCACATCATGAGAGAGATCGGTCAGATCTATGAATCATGTGAATCTGTGCAGAAGAACAAGAAAGATTTGCAGTTTCACTTCTCTTCTCTCCCGAGTCTTGCAGCAGAGATGATGATCTCTGGATTTCCACTGGAGCTGATGGATGGAGATGCTGCTCATGTTCCTGTGATCTGGATCTCTGCTGTTCTAGATGAACTCATCCAGAAACTGGGAGACCAGAGAGTCTTTGTGCTGTCAGTTTTAGGAATTCAGAGCTCTGGAAAATCCACCATGCTGAATGCCATGTTTGGACTCCAGTTTGCCGTCAGTGCTGGCAGATGCACCAGAGGAGCTTTCATGCAGCTGATCAAAGTGTCAGATGAGATGAAAACACAGTTGAACTTTGACTATATTCTGGTTGTTGATACTGAGGGTCTTCGTGCTCTAGAACTGGCTGGAAGTTCAACCAGACATCATGACAATGAACTGGCCACATTTGTTGTTGGTCTTGGAAATCTCACCTTGATCAACATCTTTGGAGAAAACCCATCTGATATGCAGGACATTCTTCAGATTGTAGTTCAGGCCTTCCTGAGGATGAAGAAAGTCAAACTGAATCCTAGCTGTGTGTTTGTGCATCAGAACGTTTCAGACGTCACAGCTGGAGAGAAAAATGAAGAGGGAAGGAGACGACTAATGCAGACGCTGAATAAGATGACAAAACTTGCTGCCAAAGATGAAGTCTGTGATGCAGAATGTTTCAGTGATGTTATTAGATTTGATGTTCAGAATGATGTGAAGTATTTTGCTCATCTTTGGGAGGGAAACCCACCCATGGCACCACCAAACCCAAACTACTGTGAGAATATTCAAGAACTGAAAAAAACTATTATTTCTCATGCCTCAATGTCACATGGAATGATGTTAATTGATTTAAAAGATCGTATTAAAGATCTCTGGGAGGCTTTACTGAATGAGCGATTCGTCTTTAGCTTCAGAAATTCTCTGGAGATTTCAGCCTACAGGAGACTGGAGACCAATTACAACAAGTGGTCCTGGAGGCTTCGCAGTGCCATGATGGAAATTGAGAACAAACTACACAACAAAATAGAAAATGATGCTATTCATGAGGTTGATGACATTGAACTTCAAAGAGAACTGAAGACAACAAATGAAGAAGTGGAGAAATCAATGTCAGATTTCTTTGAGAAGGACATGGATGCAGACATACTGATTCAGTGGAGAACATCATTTGAAATAAAAATCAAAGAGATTCAGGAAAACATTGTGAGAGAAACAAAAAGGAAGTTAAATGAAATCCTTCAGCAGCAAGACCTGAAGAAAATGATTGATACTCAGAAAACACATCATGAAAACACTCTCTTTGAAAAGAGCAAAGAACTTGCCTTAAAACTCAAAGACAAAACAAATGATGAACAAACACTGAAGAAAGAATTTGATTTGTTCTGGAAACACAGTGTGAGGAAGATCATTAGAGACACTCCTTCAATCAAAGACATTGACATAATGAGAGATGTGAAACACTTCCTCAGTGACATCTATGAAAGTGCTCCTGTAGGCCACTGGATGGAGAGCAATGATATATTTTCTGTGCCAAATTATTCTCAATATGTTCTTTTCAAAAAGGAGTTCAAAGAGTCTGTAACCAAATCATCTGGAAACACACAAACATTGTCTCTAGAAGATAAAATAAGAACCTTCATCACAGATGTTGCTCAGCAGACAGACAGAATGATTCAGTCATTCAACATCTCAAAGATGGGCTACAACATCAGCCGCGTTCAACAACTCATGGATTACATCAAGAGGAGAGTAACAGAACATCAGGAAGGGTCTGTGGAATATGAGTTCAAGAATGAATTCTTCATGTATTTAGTACTTTCCATCTGCAGCAGAGCGGAGCAGATGATCACTGACCAACACAAAATGTTCAGAGATGCCAATGATCCTGAAATATATGTTGAGAAGAAGAGAGCAGAGTACTATAGCATTTTCCAGAAATTCTATCATGGAACAACATCAGCTGCCATTTTTGGTGAGATCATCTGCCAGAAACTTAAAGATCCCATTGAGCAGAGTGTCTACAAGAAAACTGCCAGAGATCTGACTGATGAAATAATGAAAAACTGCCAATCACTGAATGGAAACCGATCGAAATTGGAGAAACACATTCTGAAGACACTGGCAGAAGAAGAGGAGTGTGACAAATACATGAACTACATAAATAACCCCAGAGATCACTTCAAGAGTTTCATCAGAAACAAGGTCAGTTGTTACATCACTGATAAGTTCAGTGGCAGTGTTTTACACAAGATGAAGAAGAACTTTAAACTCCTGCAGAAGAAGATCATGGAAGCAGCGCATGAATCTACTGAACATGTTCAAGGGAACAGTGGAGATGTTGGTTTGTGGTTGAAAAGTTTTACACAGCAACTTTCAGATGAGCTGATCTTCTCTGAAAAAGACCTCAGTGGAGTGAAACATAGTGGTGTTGATAATTGCAACCTCCTAGAAGATGTGATAAAACAAGAACTTCCTTCTATAATGTCTGATATCTATGGTCAATTCAACACAGAAACATTTCTAGTAAAGCTGGACTATACATTCAGGCCAGATGAGATTCTGATTGATCACTTCTGTCAGTGCTGTTGGGTTCAGTGTCCGTTCTGTGGAGCCGTCTGCACCAACACCATAGAAAACCACCATGGAGATCATAGTGTTCCTTTCCATCGTAGTATTGGACTGAGTGGAATTCATTACGACAATACATCTAACTTGTCTACTCACATCTGCACATCCGCAGTAGGAAATAGCAATCTGTATTTTTATCCTATTGGATCAGATAAGAAAGTCCTCTGGAAAGATTACAGAACAGTAGGAGGAGTTTTTGCAGACTGGAGTATCACCTCTGATCTCTCTGAATTGCCCTACTGGAAGTGGTTCGTGTGTAGATTCGAGAAAGATCTGGAAAAATACTACAATAAAACATTTGACGGGAGTGGTCAGATCCCAGATGAATGGAGAAAATACTCAAAACGGGATGCTTTAGAGAGTTTGGATAAATACATTTAATTGAACTAGTATAAGAAGTTTCTTTTAAATCTTTGATTTACAGAACAGTTTTAGGTAGTGATTAGTATCAGATTTGATATTGTTCTGTTTCAAAAGACTGGAATTGTTGAACTGATCAATACATCAAGACCAATAGATGTTGGAACAAAATGCCTACATGTGACAAAATAACCATAAGTCTTTATTTGTCGTTATAAATTTAGTTTGAGCACGTAACTGCATCCTACTGAATCTTAAAAGATTTCCTTTCTAATTTGCTTTCACCATTTCTTAATACCCTTCTTGCCCTAACCTGTAATATTCTAGACAAAGATTGAAACTTTGTATTTCTAGCACTTCCATCCCTGTACTCCTTATTTACAATTCAAGTCACATTTGATAAACGCATAAATAAATGTAAAAATTGCATGGTTTACGTTTCACTGAACATTTCGACTTTTTCGAAGTTTGTCCAACTAAGTTTCTATAATGTTAAATTGTGTGTGAATTGTAGACAAGCATGTATTTGTTATGTTTATGTATCATATCAAGACATCAACATACATAGCAAAAATAAACATCTATTACTACTCATCTGTTTGTAACTTCTGTGTGTGTTAAGGTAAACAGACAGCTAAATAATGAATCTCTAGTCTAATAAATGTAATAATACATTAATGAATTTAAATATCTCAGCATTATAGAGGTTAAACATTTTATTTTGACACCAAAGTTGTTCTATATTTCTCTAGTGTGTGAGTGTTTATGTACTTGCTATTCCCTAGGTTATGGGGATGTCCCTAAATAAGGGTAGTGATCCCAGTCATGTTTAACCTTTTGGGTCCCATCTGGGTCCCTTCTTTGTTTCTTCCTTGCCCTTCCTGCACCTGTCCTTGTTAATCACTTACCTTGTTAAGTCTTGTCAGGTGTTCCTAATCTCCTCTTGTTATATATACACCTTCCTGTGTTCCCAAGTATTTTTTGCTTGTCCAAAACCGCTCAGTTCCAGCACGTCTGCCATTTCTGCTGGACCTTCATGCCGAGGTGGAGATTGAACATTTAAGATATGTTTACAAATCATCTATTATGGGGGGAAAATAAATGTTAAAGACTACAATTCTGCTGTCAAAGCTGTTAATAATAACGAAGATGAAATTCAGGTCAGGCCAGTAGGCCAGAGTCGGATCAAACCTCGATTCAAAATTAAATCTTGCATCCTGAAAAAGGAGGGAATCAACCTGTTGGCTACACCTCTACTTTAGGACAGAATGTCAACAATGGAGGGCCAAGCCAACAATCCCTAAGATGGATGATATACCCTCTACTCGCTTTCATCTTTACAAACCTGCCTTCTATTCTTGTTGAGTGGATTGCTTTGGACTCCTGCTGATTAAAATCGGAAGACACACAGAAAAGCGTTCGGGTGCTCTCTTTAAATGTCTGACAAATAGAGACGTCCATTTATCTTACTCCCTAGCAGAAGTACAGATTCCTTCCTTTTGGTTCACAGAATGTTTGTCATGACAAGAGGGATGCCAGCGGAATTATGGTCAGATCGAGGTACGAACTTTTGTGGGGGTGAGAGAGAGCTATGGGAAGTCTATGGGCGCATTGATTCCTGACATTAACCATCAACTTGCCTGCCAGAAGATCTACTTCCTCTTTAATCCTCCATCAGCCCCTCACTTTTGTGGAGTTTGGGAGAGGAAGGTGAGATCTCTTAAATCAGCCTTGTACACAGTTTTGGATTCACAGTCAGTTTCAGAGGAAGTCCTAATGTCTGTCTTGCTGGAAGTGGAGGGCATCCTGAACTTAAAACCCTTGGGATATGTGTCGTCAGATGTGACAGATGCTGATCCGGTGACGCCAAATAGTCTTCTAATGGGGCGGCCCGATGGATCTCTACCTCAAGTCATTAACCCAGAATCCAAGATGTTAAGTCATCGGCCCTGGAGACTTTTACAGATCCTTGTAGACAGATTCTGGTCAAGGTTTACAAGGGACTATTTTCATGGCCTGCAAACCTGGCAGAAATACTAAACCTCTCCTCCCGCCTTGAAGGACAAAACCACTGTGCTGATTGTAGACCCCAAAATACCTTGGAGCTTGTGGCCTGTGGGACAAGTTCTCAAGACTCACTGAAGCTTGGATGGCCTAATACGGTCAGCTGATGTGGAGAGGAAGGGCCAAGTGTATTCTAGACTGGTAGCCTGCCTGTTCATGTTGTCTGCCATACCAAAGGATGGACTTAATGCCCCCAATCCTAAGTAGTTGAGTTACCTTTCATAGAAGCAAAGATGCTCCACATCTTTGGGGGCGGTTGTATTAAAGGGTCATTTAATGAGGACTTTTATTATGAATCCAGAGTCATAGTAATATTCTGGTAGTGCACAGCATAGCTGGTTGAGATGTGATTTGGGAGTAGCTGTGCTGGTGAATCAAAGCATACTTAAGTGCTTTCCTGAAGCTCAATCAGTAGAGCATTGGTGTTTACAATGCCAAAGTCATGGGTTCGATCCCAGGGAAAGCAAGAACTGATTCATTGTGTTCCTTGAGTGTAATGTAAGTTGCTTTGGATAAAAGTGTCTGCCAAATGCATAAATGTACATGTAATAAAACACAACAGCAAGGCAAACGAGGCTGTTTAAAAATAAGGTGCTAAGTCAGGACAAATAAGATTAAAAATGAATCCTCCTTGCCAACAAGTACTGCAATGCACAAATGAACAGAACTTGATGTATAGACAATCACTTACATGCTTTCAAACTCCAGTGACGATAGCTTCTCCCACCTTTTCCTACCTTTATATCCATTTATGCAGAGACACAGATCAGCCTGAAAATGCAGGGAATCATAAACCAATCACAGCGACGAGGCACACAGCCCAACCAATGACGACGTTGCCAAGTGTGCTCACGACTGATGGGTGTCAGTATACCCTCATCTCTGTCAGTAGAGCAATTTGGGAAAGGCTATACTCCCGTGAGTTCGTTAGTTCGCGGCTTCCGTGAGTACGTTCGTTCGCGGCTCCCGTGAGTTCGTTAGTTCGCGGCTCCCGTGAGTTCGTTAGTTCGCGGCTCCAGTGCGTTTGTTCGTTCGCGGCTCCAGTGCGTTCGTTAGTTCGCGGCTCCCGTGAGTTCGTTAGTTCGCGGCTCCCGTGAGTTCGTTAGTTCGCGGCTCCCGTGAGTTCGTTAGTTCGCGGCTGCCGTGAGTGCGTTAGTTCGCGGCTCTCATGAGTTCGTTCGCGGCTCCCGTGAGGTCGTTAGTTCGCGGTTCCCGTGAGTTCGATCGTTCGCGGCTCCAGTGAGTTCGTTCGTTCGCGGCTCCAGTGCGTTCGTTCGTTTGCGGCTCCCGTGAGGTCGTTAGTTCGCGGCTCCTGTGAGTTTGTTAGTTCGCGGCTCCCGTGAGTGCGTTAGTTCGCGGCTTCCCTGCATTCGTTCCTTCGTGGATCCCGTGAGTTCGTTAGTTTGTGGCTCACGTGAGTTCGTTAGTTCGCGGCTCCCGTGAGTTTGTTAGTTCGCGGCTCCCGTGAGTTCGTTCGTTCGCGGCTCCTGTGAGTTTGTTCGTTTGCGGCTTCCGTGCATTTGCTCCTTCGTGGATCCCGTGAGTTCGTTAGTTCGCGGCTCCAGTGCGTTCGTTCATTCGCGGATCCCGTGAGTTCGTTCGTTCGTGGCTCCCATGAGTTCGTTCGTGGCTCCAGTGCGTTCGTTCGTTCGCGACTCCCGTGAGGTCGTTAGTTCGCGGCTCCCGTGAGTTCGTAAGTTCACGGCTCCCATGAGTGCGTTAGTTCGCGGTTCCCGTGAGTTCGATCGTTCGCGGCTCCAGTGAGTTCGTTCGTTCGCGGCTCCAGTGCGTTCGTTCGTTTGCGGCTCCCGTGAGGTCGTTAGTTCGCGGCTCCTGTGAGTTTGTTAGTTCGCGGCTCCCGTGAGTGCGTTAGTTCGCGGCTTCCCTGCATTCGTTCCTTCGTGGATCCCGTGAGTTCGTTAGTTTGTGGCTCCCGTGAGTTTGTTAGTTCGCGGCTCCCGTGAGTTCGTTCGTTCGTTCGCGGCTCCTGTGAGTTTGTTCGTTTGCGGCTTCCGTGCATTTGCTCCTTCGTGGATCCCGTGAGTTCGTTAGTTCGCGGCTCCAGTGCGTTCGTTCATTCGCGGATCCCGTGAGTTCGTTCGTTCGCGACTCCCGTGAGGTCGTTAGTTCGCGGCTCCCGTGAGTGCGTTAGTTCGCGGCTTCCCTGCATTCGTTCCTTCGTGGATCCCGTGAGTTCGTTAGTTCGTGGCTCCAGTGCGTTCGTTCGTTCGCGACTCCCGTGAGGTCGTTAGTTCGCGGCTCCCGTGAGTTCGTAAGTTCACGGCTCCCGTGAGTTAGTTCGTTCGCGGCTCCCGTGAGTTCGTTCGTTCGCGGCTCCAGTGCGATCGTTTGTTCGCGACTCCCGTGAGGTCGTTAGTTCGCGGCTCCCGTGAGTTCGCTCGTTCGCGGCTCCCGTGAGTTTGTTCGTTCGCGGCTTCCGTGCATTTGCTCCTTTATGGATCCCGTGAGTTCGTTAGTTTGCGGCTCCAGTGAGTAACTTTGTTCGTTTGCGGCTTCTGCGGCAGGAGTAGACATCTGTTTGGACCCTCAGAGATTGATTGGATACCTGGAATCTGTTAAGACCATATACACAACACCTGTGCAAACGAAGGGAAATGAGACAACAGTTGAAACTAAGGACAGAGTAGAGACAAAGTCCAGCGAAGCAAGTACCACACCACATCCGGGAAGTAGGCAAGTGAAAAGACCAACTTCAAGGGACCCCACTGTGGATCTCAGCCATCTGTCAGAGGGACAGCAGGAGGCGGTAAAGGGAGTGTTGTGAGAGGAATCTGAGGCCTTTGCATAAGATAGTGATGATGTGGGTTGTTTAACGTCTCTCAAGATGCACATGATCCTCCACTCTGGGCAGGACTTGAAGCGAGAGCTAAAAGTCTGAAGAAAGATTCCATCACTTGTGTATCCAAGTTTTTATCGGCTTCTCATGTATAAAAAGTATCTGTACATGTGTCTGGTGAGAAAAAAAAATCATTATATCCAAACTTCAGTTTTGTTTATACAATATAGATGTTTAAAAACAGCCGAACTGACCCGAAACCCAAACTATTTTTTCCGCTCACAATCATATTCAAACCGATTTGACAGTTAGTTGTGACGTGTTTCGTAACTGTAGATGACAGCAGCTAGTTTTTTTCTTTGGGACTGTATATTTTAGTGAAAAAAAATTACATTTTCTGCAATTTATGAATAATAAAGTAATGATGCAACAGTACCTAAATTATATTAATCTTTGATGCACACATACAAAAATCATCATAAATCCTAATTCTTATAATAATTGGAAATCCATTCCTGGTGATTGTGCGAACTGTGTTTATCCGGACACTAAAAAACAGTGTTTAAAAAAGATAAATTAATGCATGATTTATTAGTAGGACTTCACCATATTTCACTCCATATGAAATCTACAATAGCAATATTATATCAATATACAGTATATGAGACATTAAATCATTTTACAAAAGTTCAGATTCCAGTCCAGCAGGAGGCAGAAATGTGTTTCTCCAGCCATTAAACAGCAGCAGAAGAAGAAAAGCATCCTGCAGGCTGCTGTTCTGATGAAAAGGCTGAATATTAATCGTGTTATTCTCATAAAACTACACTGAAGCATCGTTTAATGTTTTCAGATGCTAACGGCATCTTTGTGCTTGAAACACTGACGGACGGATCGGTAAGAGAGACACATGAGTTCCGTGTTTGCGTTAACACCTGTCGCCAGCCCATAATAATGACTGTGTTGATGCTGTTTCAGAGCGAGTTCCGCGTCTGGATGAAGAGAGTTTGATCAGATCCGCACTGAACATGTTCACAGACATGGACTATGAGCTGGAGGAGGACAAACTGTGAGTCACACATACACACGTTCATCTTTACTTGTGTATGTGATGTCACTTCCTGTGTGGGTTCTGCAATGAGCAGGGAATAGAGATTTCTGTGTGTCACTTGTAAATGTTATTGCATGCTGTCAAACAGTGTGTGATCGCAATTGAAGGGTAGGAGAGAAAGTACATAAACAGAGCATAAACAAAAACATAAATGAAGAGATCTTGTGTATGAAATGAAGACAGAGTGTGAGAGGTGTGTTTAACATGTAAGTGTGTGTGTAAGAAGTGTGTGTGTAACACTTGTGAGAGGTGTGTTTGAGGTCAGGTATTTGAGGTGTGTGTAACTCATGTTTGAGGGGTGTGCAACACGTGTGTTTTAATGTGTTTGAGGTGTGTGTGTGTATGTGTGTAACACTTGTGTGAGGTGTGTGTGTAACGCGTGTATTTTAATGTGTGAGGTGTGTGTAACACGTATGTGAGGTGAGTGTAACACGGGTGTGTGTGTAGCAGATGTGTGTAACGTGTGTGTGTGTGTGTGTGCAGTGGGATTCCTACAGTTCCTGGAACAGTGGTTCTGAAGAAAGACTCACAGAATCTGATTGGGATCAGTATTGGGGGGGGCGCTCAGTTCTGCCCGTGTCTCTACATCGTTCAGGTAACAACCGCTCATCATGAGGAACACACACACACACACACACACACACACACACACTCGCGTCCTCCTCTGGGAATGTTATATATGTGTGCTTCTGGAGATGCTCTGAATATATGTATATAGGGTCACGACTGTATAATGTGCTTTATTTCAGTGTTTATGTCTAAGTGCATCAGACACAGACTTCATTATTAGATTCACAAGCTCCATTCAATATTGATTCATGTGGATACATGTTTTTATCTCATCTAATGCTGTACATTTTAATATTTGATATTTACAGCATTATATGATAGTAAACGGTGGCTGTCAGAAACCCTGACTGATTTATTCAAATATTCATGACAATCAGCTTAAATGATGATAAATATCTGCTGCATGTATTTATGAAAGTGCTGCTCTCTTGAGTTATGACTCTAAGTATTGAGTTTCTTATACTTAAACTAATCTTTCTAAAAAGGATTAGTTTCAGGCAGTTTTTTCTGTATCTATAATCAATCAAACCAGATCGATTCCTGTGATTCAGAATCCATATCAGTTCAATCCAAGCGGATATTCTCAACGCAGCCCTGCTTCATCTGTTTAACTCTCCTGCTGGATCTCCGAGTCATGCCGTGTTGTGTGTGTGTGTGTGTGTGTGGAGGTGTTTGATAACACTCCGGCCGCTCTGGACGGGACTCTGGCCGCCGGAGACGAGATCACAGGAGTGAACGGAAAACCGGTGAAAGGAAAGACTAAAGTGGAAGTGGCCAAGATGATCCAGACAGTGCAGGTTATAAACCTCTTTATTCACTGAACACACACTCACTTTAACAGTGTAATATCAGTGTTTATCATGTATTAATGACTCCTCACACTTACACTCTCTCTTTCTTTCTCTCTCTCTCACACTCACACACTCTCCCTCACTCTCTCTCTCATTCAGAGCTGATATAAAGCATCACTCAGAGGCTCATTCTGCTGATTATTAACTGTTATATCTTGAGTTAATCATCAGGTTCAGTCATTCTCTCTTTAGAAATCTCTCCATTGTTTGTCGAAGTACATCTGAAATAAGCTTGATTTACTGAAACCTCTCATTTCCAAAGTGAAAGATTAATAAAGGATAATGTTTAACACTATTGTTTTGGGTTAAATTTTTTGTACTTTAGGAAATCGCATGTTAACAAAGTGATTTTACACTCATTTAATGGAAACCGTGTGAAAATCCTTCGCTTTACAGTGATAAATGGTATATGAATCATGTTTATTCATGGAAATCGTGGAAATTATTGACATAATATTGAGCCGTTAATGATCATGTGAAGTGTGTGTGTGTGTGTATCTGCTGTATTGGTGTGTGTGAGTAAATCACAGGTTTAGTCGTGATGAAAGTGTTTGTGATCTGCAGGAGGAAGTCGTGATCCAGTATAATAAACTGCAGGCCGACCCCAAGCAGGGCAAATCTCTGGATATCGGTACAACGCTTTACTTTCAGCAGCTCATGTTCACTGTGCTTGAATGAAAGTGTGTTTGTTTCTCTCTTAGAGTCTATGAAATGACTTTTTATTTGTTGTTTCCCCAAATTCTCTCTTTGGAGATTTTTTCTGCATTACATAAATATTACACATTTCATATATTTTACTCGTCAAAAAGCATGTAATCAATAAAATGCATAAGACAATAATCAGTTTTTAAAAAAGTTTTATTTATATAATATACATTTTTAATCAGTAAAAAGCATCTTTTAAAAAGATCAAGGTCATCAAAACATTGCTTTTTGTTTTCATTAGAGATTTACTTTTAGATGATAATTTTTCATTATAAATAGTAATATATTTGTCAAAGTTTCTTCAAGTTAAAGTAAACTTATTTATTGTTTTGAGGGAAAGCTCTTTGAGTGTGTTTATTGTGTGTGTGTGTGTGTGTGTGTGTGTGTGTGTGTGTGTGTGTGTGTGTGTGTGTGTGTTTCAGTGCTGAAGAAGGTGAAGCATCGTCTGGTGGAGAACATGAGTTCAGGAACCGCAGACGCGCTGGGACTCAGCAGAGCCATTCTGTGCAACGGTCTCTCTCTCTCTCTCTCTCTCTCTCTCTGTCTGTATCCTGTTTATTCATTTAGTAAATTTTAATCACAACTTGTGCTCGTTGTGTGAGCCACAATATTCCTCATTATCATAATTCATGTGCAGAAAAAAGGGGCGGGGCTTGAGTGAGTCGTGTGGTGGTTATGGGAAGGGGCGGGACATTTCCCAAACACACTGGAAGTTCTCGACCAATCACAACACACCGATCCAGCCGACCAATCAGAGCACAGTGTGCTTTCAGAAGGAGGAGCTTCATAGAGACAGGAACTAAACAGAGCGTTTCTGACAGACTGGGAAGAGACGAATATGGGGAAAATAACCAACATTCAAGCAGGAAAACCTGATCTAGTCGAGACTAAAATAACAGCAGGAGTTTGTGAAAGGGGAAAAAAAAGGTCCCCTTAAAACACCATATTTTTTAAAGGCAGTTTTCTGTGGGTTGGTCTCAATTAAATGTGCAGGTCATGTACATGAGATTAAACCTTTTTTTCGGAGCATTAATATTTTGCACCGTGACGTTATTTTTACAGCAAACCCCAAGATTTAATTTAGGGGATTCAGTGAGCTTCAGTATTTTAATGCGCTTACACTTTACATTTAATGCCTTCACTTTTTATTCTCATCATTGCAATTTTTATTTTTTTTTCTACCCAATTCATGTCTCAACCACTGAAATAAATCATTATTTCACATTACAGTGCGTAGAGATTTCTTGCATCCGTTGTTTGTAAACTGCGTCATGAAGGCTGTTGCTGGAGATGAGACATGACCCGTGTGTTTGTGTGCTTCAGATGGTCTGGTGAAGAGACTGGAGGAGCTGGAGAAGACAGCCGAACTTTATAAAGGTCCTTCATTCATGCCGTTACTGCAGTAAACCAGCGACTGAGTGTTTCATATGGAAATAACCTGAGTGTGTGTGTGTGTTTAGGACTGATGGAGCACACGAAGAGACTCCTGAGAGCTTTCTATGAGCTTTCTCAGACTCACAGAGGTGAGAGATCACAAACACATGAAATAATGGACAGCTCACACTGACTGTAGTTTCAATCAAAGTTGTGTTTTATGTGACTTGAGTGATGTTGTCAAAGTTGAGAAGAATGAAACTCAATGCAAATGAACTGAATCAATGCATCGGTGAGAGTGAAGACCTTCACATCATACAGATCCTGTCAGATTGTGATGCTTTGAGAGTTTGCATGATGGAATATGTTAACAACACGAAATACAGGAACAAATTGTAAGAAATGATGCATGTAAATTGTGCAATTTACAGACGTTTTTATCCAAAGTAACTTTGGGGCTTGCAACATCAAGGTCATGGGTTTGATTCCCAGGGAAAACAAGAACTGATTAGGATGTCAATGTGTTTCTTGAATCCAATGCAAATCGTTGTAATGTTCGTTCTTCTCAGCGTTTGGCGATGTGTTTTCCGTCATCGGCGTCCGTGAGCCTCAGGCCGCCGCCAGCGAAGCCTTCGTGAAGTTTGCCGAAGCTCATCGAAACATGGAGAAGTTCGGCATTCAGCTGCTGAAGACCATCAAACCCGTGAGACATCAGACCTGGAAACATGAAATATATGGTGTAGAACAAATAAAATACAGTGAAAACATGTTTAAAAGTCAGAGAAATGGGGAACGCTTTGAAATAGTTGCATTTTGTAATATTCAATGAACAATGCAGCATTTATCAATCTTAGTTCATGTTAATTTTATTGTGAACAAACAATAAACTAACATTTTCAAAGATTAACAAATGTTTGTCCATTGTTAGATAATGCATTAACTGATATAAACAAGGTGAGATCGTGATAAATGTTGTTAATAACGGCTTTAATGTTCCTCAGATGCTGCATGATCTGAACACGTATCTTCACAAAGCCATTCCAGACACAAAACTCACCATCCGCAAGTACCTGGACGTCAAGTTTGAGTATCTGGTATGAAGCGTCTGAGAGGATTCGTTTGAGGTGTTTGTGGTGATGGTTATTGATTATGGATGTGTGTTTGTGTTTGTTCAGTCGTACTGTCTAAAGGTGAAGGAGATGGATGATGAAGAGTACAGCTGTATCGTAAGTTCACTCACTCTTTAAATATCAAAGCCAAACTCGCTCGTGTTTTAAAGCGAAACACACTTTAATGAATAATTCACTGAAACCGTCCGTGAGTCTCTGTTCTCTCTGCCGTCTCTGATGCATTAATCCTGGTTTTCTTTGCATTAGTGCTGTTTTGGACTGATTGTTTGAGTGCACTGACACACGTCCATCTCTGAGAGTCTATTGATCTGTTTAACATCTGGAATACGTATTTTTTAGAGCGTTTGATCTTCTGCAATGCAGCTCTTGGATATTTCCTGTCAGACGTTTAGAAAACATCTTTAAGATGTTTATGATTCAGAATGAATGTAAAACTGACGTCTTAAAGGCGTTTCTCAGATGTTTGATCACAGCAGATGCTTTCCAGATCTTTAACAGACGTCTAGCAGATGCACGTGTGCAATCTAAAAACGTTCCTGGAGTTTCGTGACACAGTTTCAATGAAGAGCGAGCGATTTCCAACAACACGACCCTTATTGCACACATACATCTCAGAGACGTCTGTTTAACATCTGTTTAACATCTAGAAGATGTATTTAGTAGAGCATTTGTGCTTCTGCAATGCATGTTTGGGACGTTTCCTGTCAGACGTTAAATAGACGTTTAGAAAATGTCTTTAAGATGTTTATGATTCAGAATGGATGTAAAAACTGACGTCTTAAAGACGTTTCTGAGATGTTTGATCACAGCAGATGCTTTCCAGATCTTTAACAGATGTCTAGCAGATGCACGTGTATCTGGACACTGGAACCTTTCCTGGAGTTTAGCGGCTTAAAATGACTTGATTCTGGTCACAAACAGAGAAGCAAAATCTGGTTACGGGTTTAGGGCCTCAAAATATAATATGAAACGTAAAGCCTCAAACAGCTTGTGAGTCGCAGGTAACAAAATGAGTGTCTTAAATGGTCAAATACACACAACATTTGGCATTAACGTTGACCGCACTAATATATGCACGCAAAAACCTGTGCAGATTGAGGCTTATATTGTGGCTATATTAATTTCCCTGCTTGTTTAACCCTGTGTTTCAGGCGTTGGGCGACCCGTTGTACCGCGTCAGCACCGGGAACTACGAGTACCGCCTGATCCTGCGCTGTCGACAGGAGGCTCGCTCACGGTTCGCCAAGATGCGCAAGGATGTTCTGGAGAAAATCGAACTGCTGGACCAGAAACACGGTGAGTTGAGCAGACAGAGACGCTTCAGCGCGTGATTTACCGTGGTTTAACCCTTCCTCTCTCTCCCTTCAGTCCAGGACATCGTGTTCCAGCTCCAGCGCTTCGTCTCGGGGATGTCGCGCTACTACGACGACTGCTACGCCGTGCTGAAGGACGCCGACGTGTTCCCTATCGAGGTGGATCTGTCCCGCACCACCATCAACTACAGCGGACAGAGCCTGTCCTACGAGGAGGACGAGGAGGACGAGATGAGCAGAGCCGGAGAGGAAGAGTCTCCGCAGACGGAGAACGGAGCCGAGAAGCTCATCGACGACGAGTGAGGGAAGGGGAGGGAAGGAGGAAGCTACAGATTCAGAAATTATGAGAAGACAGTGTATTATATATTACGTATTTATATATGATATTTAATAATAGATTTCTATAATGAGAAACTACTTTAATTCCAAACACTGATCAGACAGAAACCGAATCAATTCGTTATTTGTTTCAAGATATTTCAAATGAAAGGCACCTAAAGTTGCATCGTCAAATGAGTTTTTGCACAACTTGTGAGTTTCTTGTCTCTTTTGTTGCCTCTGAAACACTGGAATGTCTTATAGCATTAAAAAGCAAATGTTTTACTGTTTATTTTTTTTGTTTTTGTGGGGTTTGTTTAATTTAGTTGAACTGTGTAACCGGTTTATGAACGTCCTAGAAAGATTCAAATGTCTTGAAGGTAAAGCATTATTATTTAAAGCAAGAAAACTGCTTGTGAAATCTGTTGTGTGTGAGTAAAAATATATATCAGATCTGTTTTATGGGCTTTATCTCATTAAATGTCTCTGTTTCAGGAACATTTGTGGTGTCCTCTTTTCCTCTGAATGATTCACATTGGCATTTCAGCTGGACTAAATCTATTCAAGTTTGTCTGAATCAAAGGTTTTACGATGAAAACGCGCAGCTGTGGGTTTGAAAAAGCTCTCAAAAACAACTTAACTTAGTTTTTAAGCCGGTCTGTTTTTGACTTCCTAAAACTGAGAGATTGAAACACATTAGCCAGGTAGACATATGTGTAGTTATTTATTTTACACGATGATTTCACACAACTGATCAGGTTAATGTTTAACTGTGTAGAAAAAAATAGTCAATTTAGATCAAAATTATGGCTTAATGTCTTTTTAAGCTCATTTGCATAATTAGTTATGCTGTTAATTAGCTAACATGTGTGTAAAACCTTTCACGTGTGTCAAATGAGCTGTGAATGTTTTGATTTTTACTATGAGGCTTTGATTTAAGATTTAAATGTTAATGTAGTTTAGATATTTAATGAAACAAAGCTAAAACAAATGCTACGCTGATAAAAAAAAACTTTTCTCGGGTTGTTTAAGGTTTGCTTGTGATTTAAATTGTTCACCAGTCCTGCTGATTTAAACTTATTTCATCGGATAGATTGATATTTATCTCTGATTTCAACCATTTTACCAGAAAGTTGTTGTTTATAAAAACTAAATCTTGTTTACAGACATTTTAGTCGGTTAACAGCATCTTAACTTCCCACAGGTGTTCATCAAACATAATTTATCTTCATTTTCAACATCTCATTGTCAGTTTAATAATAAGGAGAAGCGAATGAACACTGGTTAAACTTCACAAATCATGACAATTTGTGACGGTCACATGACACGTCACTCGCGTCTGATTGGACGTATATTACCGTGCCCGCCTACTCCTCGGTTACACCCGCCCCAGTGGCCTAATGGATAAGGCACTGGCCTCCTAAGCCAGGGATTGTGGGTTCGAGTCCCATCTGGGGTGAGCAGTATTTTTCCTTTTTCCTGGCGTTCACGGTGAGTCAATCGCGTCTCGCAAGCGTAGAACTAAATTATGTCTTTCAGATTTAATTCGGTTTAATAATATTGTGTGCTAAAATTAGTGTTTACTGACGGATTCCCACTTTATTTTCAGTTTCTGTGCTGGATTGACTCAACATGACCGGCTATATCTGTGTTTTAATCCTGGCTGGTTTGGCAGCGACAGCAACAGCCGAAAGCGACAGTAAGAAACTCTCATTTAATTAAACTCCGCTTTCTGTGTGTGTTTTATATGTTTGCACGCTCGTGTGTTCAGAGTAAATCTGTTAAACACTCACCGCTCGTGTTTCCAGAGAGAAAGACGGTCGATTGTCTGTTTTAATGAGCAGGAGAAGCACATGATCCCGTAAAAACACCTGAAATCTGACACGCGCTCCTCATTCTCTCCTGGAGGATCACAATGTTGCTCTGAAATACAATATCGATATAGATTATTCTGATGCATAATGAGAGAGAAACATGTCATTTTAGGAGGTTGAGACAGTTTGTTTGTTTGTTGATTTAATTGTTTTTAAACCCGTGTTTGAGAGAATATGGGAAACTTAAGCGTGCAAAAGTTTGATTTTATGAGTCTCAAGTTTATATAACCAATTAAAGCATTAAAAACGTGTCTAGATTTATTACTTAATGCTGCTCAATATTTAAGATTGGCAGAATAAAAATGTTTTTGGTATCTCTATCTTCTTAAAGTCATAGTCTGGATCAGTTTTGAGTGAATCTGAGTTTGTGGGAGTAAATGTTGAGTGTTATTCATATCCTCTTATAAAGTTCCTCTAATGTTTAAAGTGTTTTTGAGGAAGTGAGACATAATGCTGATGCTCCTATTATAATATAACACACACTTTGTCTCTCTCTCACACACTCTTTCTGTCTTTCTCACACACACACACACACTCTTTCTGTCTGTATCACTCTCACACACACACTTTGTCTTTCTGTCTCTCACGCACACACTTTGTCTCACTCTCACACACTCTTTCTGTCTGTCTCTCACACACACACTCTTTCTTTCTGTCTGTCTGTCTCTCTCTCTCTCTCTCACGCGCACACACACACTCTTTCTGTCTGTCTCTCACACACACACTTTGTCTCTCACACACACTATTTCTGTCTCTCACACACACACGCGCACACTCTTTCTGTCTGTCTCTCTCACACACACTTTGTCTCACACACACACTCTTTCTGTCTCTCACACACACTTTGTCTCTCACACACACTTTGTGTCTGTCTCGCGCACACACACTGTGTCTCACACACACTCTTTCTGTCTGTCTCTCTCGCGCACACACACTTTGTCTCTCACACACACTATTTCTGTCTCACACACTCTGTCTGTCTCTCTCTCTCTCACACACTCTTTCTGTCTGTCTCTCACACGCACATACACTGTCTCTCTCGCGCACACACACTTTGTCTCTCTCTCTCTCCTGTTGTGATGTTCTTTCACTCATATGAACCGCGTGTGTGTGTGTGTCAGATCTGCTGAAGGCCACAGTGTACTGGGACGCGTCCCATAAGGCGGTGGTGCTGAAGGAAGGCGTTCTGGACCCGCAGGGCGACGCTTACGGCTACTTCAACGACTCTGTGCGCTCCTCGGGATGGGGGGTGCTGGAGATCCGCGCCGGATACGGACACACACCGGAGACTGATGACATCACCATGTTCGCGGCCGGATATCTGGAGGGATTCCTCACCGCGCCGTACGTGCAGATCCGTAACCCTCACACTCGTGTCTCATGATCTCTGACTGTGTGTGTGCGTGCAAATGAGTCCTCGGATGATTGACTTTAATCTTTCATTCAGGTTAAGATTGGAGTTCATGGTTTATTCAGTGCTGATCATATACGGGTTTCTCAACCAGACGCTTTGTTCATTATCAACTTTTAATTCAATTCTAATGTGTTGCCAAGATGAACTAAATATAAAAAACCTGAAAAGTAATATTAAAGTAAAATGATACACTGAAATGTCATTTTAAAAAACAATTACTAAAAATAAAAGCTGATTCACAGTTACTAAATTCAGATAATCTTGCGTTAAAGTTTCATCAAATGCTTGTTTTGGGTATGAAACGGTATTTTAAGTTGAAGTGCTAAAATTAATAAATTGATATAAACAACAAAATTGAACTAAAAGGAAAAACTGATATGAAAATAAAACTAAAATATAAATAACTAACTTATGTGCGTTTATATTTTCAGTTATGATTAAATATTGGGGTGACTCTGTTCTCAACGAGACCGACCACGAGTTTAATTGAATCGATTCTGTGTCTGAATCTCCAGAGCTTGAGAGAGAGTGAGACTGGTGAGAGTGAGACTGGTGAGAGTGAGACTGGTGAGAGTGAGACTGGTGAGAGTGAGACTGGTGAGAGTGAGACTGGTGAGAGTGAGACTGGTGAGAGTGAGACTGGTGAGAGTGAGACTGGTGAGAGTGAGACTGGTGAGAGTGAGACTGGTGAGAGTGAGACTGGTGAGAGTGAGACTGAAGACGTTAATGCTGCTGTTTGTGTTTCAGGCAGATTTTCGATCATTACACCAACATGTACCCGCAGCTGATCCAGGACCCCGAGACACTGCTGGCCGTCAAACGCTTCATGGGGTGAGTCACGCTCTCCCTGTGTGTGTGTGTGCGCGCTCCAGTTCACTCTGTGTGTGTTGTGCAGGAAGCAGGACGAGTGTGTGTGCGCTCCGGGTCACTCTGTGTGTGTGTGTGTGTTGTGCAGGAAGCAGGACGAGTGGTCTCGGCTCCAGGTGACGCATAACCCGTCTGATCCTCTGTGGATTCACACCGGACTGATCCTGGCGCAGCTGGACGGCCTGCAGGCCGGAGTCACCGACTGGAGCAAACAACACGGGAGGAAGGTGAGAGGAGGAGGAGCGGGTCATCTCACTCCACCGGGAACATTCAGAGCACTTTAATTGATTAACTAAGTTAATTAACTGGAAACAGGAAAAATACAGAAAATAAAAAAATGAAGGCTCTATTTTACTTTGTTAAATGCAATTAAACTTGAAATGTATTCAAGGGAAGGTTTATTACTCAAAGTATCTTCGTTCTGAATGGCTTGTTCTCTCTTATCACATGTTGCGCGCTCTCTCTCTCGCTAGCCTCTGTCCCAGTTTGCCCTTCAGTTCCTGAATGCGATCGGGGATCTGCTGGATCTGATCCCGGCGCTGGTTTCCAGCAGTAAGTCCCGTGTGCCTCGGTATACGGCTCCTCCCATGGGCCACTGCTCTGCGCTCATAAAGGTACCGATGCTCTGCGTGTGCTGGGATGTTTCCTCTCGTGTGTGTGTGTCTGTCTCAGATGTGATGTTCTCTCACGTGTGTGTGTGTGTGTGTTTCAGATGCTCCCCGGCTATGAGAACCTGTTGTTCGCTCACTCCAGCTGGTACACGTATGCTGCCACCCTGCGCATCTACAAACACTGGGACTTCAAGCTGAGTGAACCGCATACGGCCACTGGAAAACTGTCCTTCAGCAGCTACCCTGGTGTGACCCCTGACCCCTGGACCTGATTCAGTGTGTGTGTGGTCTGTGTCTGATGGTCTGCTGTGTGTTCAGGGTTCCTCGTGTCTCTGGATGACTTCTATCTGTTGGGCAGCGGCTTGATGATGACTCAGACCACCAATAACGTCTTCAACACCTCCCTCTACTCCTACATCTCTCCTGCCAGCCTGTTCTCCTGGCAGAGGGTTCGGCTGGCACACGCGCTGGCACACACCGGAGAGCAGTGGGCGCAGACCTTCTCCAAACACAACTCCGGTATAAGATCTGCGTCTCATTCGTAGAGGAACACTGAATTGGTGTTTGTGAGTGTTGCTGGTTTCATGAGGATCCTGCATCTCTCCGTCAGGCACGTATAATAATCAGTATATGGTTGTGGACGTGAGTAAGGTGGCTCTGGGCGTGCGGCTGGATGACGGGGCGCTGACTGTGGTGGAGCAGATCCCGGGACTGGTGGAGTATTCGGATCAGACGCAGACGCTGCGCAGAGGTCAGGCGGTCACGGGCTTTACTGTCACTGTGCTGAACTCAAACCGCACGTGTTGAGCTGGATCTGTGTCCTGCAGGATACTGGCCGTCCTACAACATCCCGTTCCACCGGCGGATCTACGAGATGAGCGGATACGTGGAGATGTGGAAGGAGCGCGGAGAGGACTTCTCCTATGACCTTTGCCCTCGTGCCAAGATCTTCCGCCGCGATCAGGCTTCAGTGAGCGACCTGAAGACCCTCAAACACATCATGAGATACAACGGTAACCACACCGACACTGTTTATTTGAATTCAGTTTCAAAAGAAATGAACCAAAATATAATAATTGTTTGTTTCATTGTTTTTATTGAGCTTTATAAGACTAACTTTTAGTATGTGATATTTAAGTTAAAATGAGGCACCTGTTTGCGCGATGAACCAGTACCTGTCAATCCCAGTTTCCTCTTGTCGACTCCTGTCAATCTGTCTCTTCCCTGTCAATCCCGGTTTCCTCTTGTCGCCTCCTGTCAATCCCAGTCTCTTCCCTGTCAATCCGTGTTTCCTCTTGTCGCCTCCTGATAATCCCCGTCTCTTCCCTGTCAATCCCCGTTTCCTCTTGTCGCCTCCTGTCAATCCCAGTCT
The DNA here is from genome assembly GCA_037043235.1 of Rhodeus uyekii. Classification (NCBI taxonomy): domain Eukaryota; kingdom Metazoa; phylum Chordata; class Actinopteri; order Cypriniformes; family Acheilognathidae; genus Rhodeus; species Rhodeus uyekii. The sequence continues at coordinate 1,686,544 of JAWRVZ010000083.1, forward strand.
CTTCCCTGTCAATCCCTGTTTCCTCTTGTCGCCTCCTGTCAATCCCTGTTTCCTCTTGTCGCCTCCTGTCAATCCCAGTCTCTTCCATGTCAATCCCTGTTTCCTCTTGTCGCCTCCTGTCAATCCCAGTCTCTTCCCTGTCAATCCCTGTTTCCTCTTGTCGCCTCCTGTCAATCCCTGTTTCCTCTTGTCGCCTCCTGTCAATCCCAGTCTCTTCCCTGTCAATCCCTGTTTCCTCTTGTCGCCTCCTGTCAATCCCCGTTTCCTCTTGTCGCCTCCTGATAATCCCGTCTCTTCCCTGTCAATCCCTGTTTCCTCTTGTCGCCCCCCTGTCAATCCCTGTTTCCTCTTGTCGCCCCCTGTCAATCCCAGTCTCTTCCCTGTCAATCCCCGTTTCCTCTTGTCGCCCCCTGTCAATCCCCGTCTCTTCCCGGTCATTCCCGTTTCCTCTTGTCGCCCCCTGTCAATCCCTGTTTCCTCTTGTCGCCCCCTGTCAATCCCAGTCTCTTCCCTGTCAATCCCTGTTTCCTCTTGTCGCCTCCTGATAATCCCGTCTCTTCCCTGTCAATCCCTGTCAATCCCTGTTTCCTCTTGTCGCCCCCCTGTCATTCCTTGTTTCCTCTTGTCGCCTCCTGATAATCCCATCTCTTCCCTGTCAATCCCTGTTTCCTCTTGTCGCCCCCCTGTCAATCCCCGTCTCCTCTTGTCGCTCCGTTTCCTCGTCGCCCCCTGATAATCCCGTCTCTTCCCTGTCACCCCCTGTCAATCCCTGTTTCCTCTTGTCGCCCCCCTGTCATTCCTTGTTTCCTCTTGTCGCCTCCTGATAATCCCATCTCTTCCCTGTCAATCCCTGTTTCCTCTTGTCGCCCCCCTGTCATTCCTTGTTTCCTCTTGTCGCCTCCTGATAATCCCATCTCTTCCCTGTCAATCCCTGTTTCCTCTTGTCGCCCCCCTGTCAATCCCTGTTTCCTCTTGTCGCCCCCTGTCAATCCCAGTCTCTTCCCTGTCAATCCCCGTTTCCTCTTGTCGCCCCCTGTCAATCCCCGTCTCTTCCCGGTCATTCCCGTTTCCTCTTGTCGCCCCCTGTCAATCCCTGTTTCCTCTTGTCGCCCCCTGTCAATCCCAGTCTCTTCCCTGTCAATCCCTGTTTCCTCTTGTCGCCTCCTGATAATCCCGTCTCTTCCCTGTCAATCCCTGTTTCCTCTTGTCGCTCCGTTTCCTCGTCGCCCCCTGATAATCCCGTCTCTTCCCTGTCGCCCCCTGATAATCCCGTCTCTTCCCTGTCACCCCCTGTCAATCCCTGTTTCCTCTTGTCGCCCCCCTGTCATTCCTTGTTTCCTCTTGTCGCCTCCTGATAATCCCATCTCTTCCCTGTCAATCCCTGTTTCCTCTTGTCGCCCCCTGTCAATCCCTGTTTCCTCTTGTCGCTCCGTTTCCTCGTCGCCCCCTGATAATCCCGTCTCTTCCCTGTCACCCCCTGTCATTCCTTGTTTCCTCTTGTCGCCTCCTGATAATCCCAGTCTCTTCCCTGTCAATCCCTGTTTCCTCTTGTCGCCTCCTGTCAATCCCCGTTTCCTCTTGTCGCCTCCTGATAATCCCGTCTCTTCCCTGTCAATCCCTGTTTCCTCTTGTCGCCTCCTGATAATCCCATCCTCTTCCCTGTCAATCCCCGTTTCCTCTTGTCGCCCCCTGTCAATCCCCGTCTCTTCCCGGTCATTCCCGTTTCCTCTTGTCGCCCCCTGTCAATCCCTGTTTCCTCTTGTCGCCCCCTGTCAATCCCAGTCTCTTCCCTGTCAATCCCTGTTTCCTCTTGTCGCCTCCTGATAATCCCGTCTCTTCCCTGTCACCCCCTGTCAATCCCTTTTTCCTCTTGTCGCCCCCCTGTCATTCCTTGTTTCCTCTTGTCGCCTCCTGATAATCCCATCTCTTCCCTGTCAATCCCTGTTTCCTCTTGTCGCCCCCTGTCAATCCCCGTCTCCTCTTGTCGCCTCCTGTCAATCCCCGTCTCTTCCCTGTCAATCCGTGTTTCCTCTTGTCGCCTCCTGTCAATCCCCGTCTCCTCTTGTCGCCTCCTGTCAATCCCCGTCTCTTCCCTGTCAATCCCCGTTTCCTCTTGTCGCCTCCTGTCTCTTCCAGTTTCCTCTTGTCGCCCCCTGTCAATCCCAGCCTCTCACTCTCATCTCCTGTCACGCTGTGCTCAGACTATAAGAGCGACCCGTACTCCAAGGGAGATCCGTGTAACTCCATCTGCTGCCGTAACGACCTGAGTGAGACTCGGGCGAGTCCGGATGGATGCTACGACACCAAGGTCAGCTGACGCCTCTCATGAAGCAGTTAGGTGTAGTTCTGTGCTCCTGACGCTCTGTTCTGTGGTCAGGTGACGGATCTGCGCATGGCCCAGGGGTTCGAGGCAGAGGCGCTGAACGGCCCGACCACAGGAGGAGGACTTCCCATCTTCTCCTGGGACGCGTTCAACAGCACAGTCCATCAGGGTCTTCCTCTCAGATACAACTTCAGCTTCGTCAGCATGAAACCGCAGCTCTTCCGTCCCTGAGGATCGTGGGACTTCACCTCCGGCCTGCTTTTGAACTGTTCAATGTCTGTCACTAACACGAGTCTGGGGAATCGGCATTTGTTTTGAACACTAAGCTCTGCATCTGAACTGTCTCTGTTGATTGATAGATTGAGGAAAAGTAATCGTAATGTTTTACTGCGGCACTGTGGAGCCCGTACCATGCTCTGGTAAATCATGCTCATCACACAGACACAATTATGACAGTAATTCATGTTTATGACAGTAAAAATCTAATTTATGATTTACAAAGTCATACTGAGATGAAGTCAAAATTATGACAGACTCGTATTAATGAGCTTGTAAATTAGCAATGACTGTACTTGTTTTGACATTTATGATGTCATAATTATAACATTTAGTTTCATGAATTGACTTCATCTTAAATGACTTGTATACTGTCATATTTTACATACCAATTTTGTTTTTTACATCAAATTTGGACTTTTGCTCATAAATATGACTTGTCATAGTTTTGATTGAAGCAGGATGTTTGTCAGAGGTGTTTTCATGCGTCACTGGGACACTTTAAAGTGAGGAAGGTTTGTTTTGAATGATCTCGTGACTTTTATGCATCTTTTCTCTCAGGGATCGTGAATCTAAAGTGCATTTGTTCGTATTAAAGAGTGAATGTCATGTTTGTATACTGTGATTTTTCTCTGATTCGACCAATGAATGATTGATTGAACTCCTCTTGTTTCGAGTGTTTTTGTTGGCTGTGGTTTCACTCGTTCCGTCGGTTCTCGTGTTCGACTGGAGCTTTTGATCCTCTGATTCCTCCGTGAGTGAATCATGTGATACATATTTACAGTTCTTCTGTTTTATTATTACAGTAATTCTGGCCGTCTGAGACACTGAAAGATATTTCTGGCACTTCTGCTGTCATAATATAATTAAGCTGCTTATTTTCCAACACTTTATTTACTGAAATGGTGGCAATACATTAAAATTATTACACTTCTGTACTTTCATAAGTATTTTTTTTCTGACATTTGCAAAGTTTTATTTTTAATTTCTGCAATTCAATTAATATAATATTTTGAATATAGAAATATATTTTGGAGCTGAAGATGACTGGAAAGAAAAGTACATTCGTTCTAGAAATTTTCGTTTTTTTTTTCTCTTTGTATAAAAAATTGTAAAGGTTTAAATTATATCTTTAAAAAAAAAATGCAAATCAGCAATTTGTAAGTTTATTTCTATTACTTTTTAAAAAGATTTTATTAGTTTGGTTAAAAAAAAAGTTTCATTTTTTTTTTCTGATTATTTTAAGATTTCATTAATTTCCTTGTTTCTTAAGGATTTTTATTTATTTCCATGATTTTCCAGATCTAAAACATTTGTTTATCCAGTTTTCCATGACTTTCATTCCTGGCTCTGATATAAAAATCACATTTGCTGAGAAAAATTAATGAAATCATGGATTTAATTAGATTTTATAGCAGTTTTATCATCCTGAAAAGCTAATTTCTGATCATTTTAATTCACAGATCGTTTTACATGATCAAATCTGTCTTTTGTTGTTTCCATTTACTCTCTCGGTCTCTCTCGCTCTCGGTCTCTCTCTGTCTCTCGGTCTCTCTCTGTCTCTCTCTCTCGGTCTCTCTCTCTCGGTCTCTCTCTCTCGGTCTCTCTCTCTCGGTCTCTCTCTCTCGGTCTCTCTCTCTCGGTCTCTCTCTCTCGGTCTCTCTCTCTCGGTCTCTCTCTCTCGGTCTCTCTCTCTCTCTCTCTCTCTCTCTCTCTCTCTCGGTCTCTCTCTCTCTCGGTCTCTCTCTCTCTCTCTCACTTCCTGTGTGAGTGTGCGTTGAGCGTGAGCGAACGGAGTGGTGTGTGTAGGTTGGAGTGTTTGATTGAATCTTGAATCTTTTCTTTCTAATTGTTTCTTTTTCTTGTTATTTGATTTAGTGTTTGTTATTTAGTTTTTGTTGGTAGGGCCGTGTGCTACCGTTTCTTTTGCGGGTAGCATGACGGCCCCACGGTCGCAGGTTTTGAGCAAACTCACGCGGCGCCATGGAGTGAAAGTGGCGTCCGCGGTGAGTGTGGAGGATTGCTGTTTAGCTGTTGGTCAGGTTGTGGGACATGAACACATCATGTCAGCCTCAAGGATGAATAGTGCCACTGTAATTTTTCTTAGCTCAATCGAAAAAGCAAACGAGTTAGTTGAAACTGGAATAGTGGTTGAAAACCTGTTCACTCCTGTACTTCCCCTTTCAATGCCTTCAAAGAAAGTGTTACTGTCCAATGTTCCGCCGTTCGTTAGTGACGAGATTTTAATTAGAATCTTGTCCCGATACGGTAAAATAGTGTCACCTATCAAAATGGTACCGATTGGTGGAGGATCTCCTCTGTTAAAACATGTGGTTTCGTTTAGGCGATTTCTTTACATGATTATAAAAGACGATGGGGACCTGGATTTATCTCTGCGCATCAAAGTTGACGATTTCGATTATGTAATTTATGCCACAACGGACAAAATGAAATGTTTTAACTGTGGGGAGGTTGGTCATTTAGCTCGCGTTTGTAAGAATAAGGAGAAAAGCGTGAGGGCCGAGGATGTGGCTGATGCGAGCGAGCCGGCTGAGCCCGGACCGTCAGACGCGGATACACCTGCGGCAGCGTCAGGTGCAGTGGAGACCGGTGCGGAGGAGATCCCGACCACCAGCGATAGTGCGGAGTTCCAGGTAACTGACCCCAACACCGCGGGTGACGAGATTCAGGTAACTGACCCTATACCGCGGGTGACGACAGTAGATCAGATCCTGCTGAAAATTTGAATATCCTTTCTTGCAGATCCGTTAAAAATACGGACATGCAAAAAATGGAATTGGTTAATGTCTCTCAGCCCAGTGCGGTAGACGATGGCATTGAAATGGAGATGGAGCAGAGTGAATTTAAAGTTCCATCAAAAAGGAAAAAAACTGATAAACTTAAAGGTGTTAGAGCTAAGAAAGCTGACATTGAAGAGGATTGTAAGGAAGACGAAATGGAAATTGATAGTGACTCTTCTGATTCTAATGTCAGCCTTTCTCAGTGTGAATTCCCTAGTCGTAATTATGAGTTGGACGACATAAAACTGTTCTTAAAAGCCACCAAAAATAAGAGAGGAGTCCGGGTTTTTGAGTTTTTCCCTGACACAAAACAGTTTGTTGAAAAAGTGAGATTTCTAATGACAGAAGGTCTGTTTACCAACAAAGAAGTGTATCGGTTAAAAAAGATAGTGAGCAAACTAACTTCTGATGATGCCAGTGAATGCAGTGAGAAAGCCTAATGGCTTGGCTTTTAAAGTAGTGGGTGTGTGTGGAGTGTTTTTATGGTTTTTAGTCTCTTTTTTTTCCATAAGCATGAGCGAAGTGAATATTGCAACGGTGAATGTTAATGGAGCAAGGGAAATGAGGAAAAGAGCAGAAATGTTTGAGGTATTTAAACAAAAAAAGTTAGATGTGGTCCTGTTACAAGAAACGCACAGTGACTTGAGGAATGCTGCTGATTGGGCGGAGGAGTGGGACGGGGTCTCTGTGTTGAGCCACAACACCTCACTTAGTGCTGGGGTCGCTGTTCTTTTTGCTAAGAGTTTCAGTCCAACAACTTATCAAGTTGAGGAAATAGTCAAAGGTAGACTTTTAAAAGTAAGAGCAACGTTTGAAAGGTTTACTTTTGTTTTTATTTGTGTGTACATTCCCAATGCACCTGTACAAAGAATGTTGTTTTTAAACACTTTGTGTTCGGTTTTATTTATTTAATATTTATTTATGGGTGGTGATTTTAACTGCACGGTCTCTAATTTAGATCGGAATCATTTGGAACCGCATTTACCTTCTAGAAATCGGTTAATTAGTCTCATCAAGACACATGAGTTGAGTGATGTTTGGAGGCAGTTACATGAGAAACAAAAGCAATACACCTTTACTCACATTCGTGACAGTGTGATTTCCCTGGCAAGACTGGACCGGTTCTATGTTTTTAAGCATCACTGTAATATTGTGAAGAAATGTTTTATTACCCCACTGAGTTTCTCTGACCACAGTATGGTCCAGTGCTCTGTGTTTTTAAGCTCCATTAAACTTAAGAGTGCATACTGGCAGCTAAATACTACTTTGTTGGATGACAAATATTTTAAAAATACTTTTAAGATATTCTGGGATGATTTTAAGACCACAAAGGGATCTTTTAACTCTCTTCGACAGTGGTGGGACTTTGGGAAAACCCAAATTAAACAATTTTGTATGCAGTATACTCAAAACGTCACTAAAGAGACTATTTTAAAAATGAACATCTTGGAGGCTGAAATTTTAAAGTTTCAAGAATTGGCTGAGTCAACGGGCGCTCAGGGTTGTCTAGATACTCTGGCAAATAAAAAGACGCAGTTGGCTGACCTACTGGGAGTTAGGACACAGGGGGCTCTGGTCAGGTCAAGGTTCCAGAGTGTGGACCAGATGGATGCCTCATCCAGGTTCTTTTTTAGCCTGGAAAAGAAGAATGGACAGAATAAAGTCATCCATGCTCTGCGGTCTGAGTCTGGGAGACTGCTAACAGACCCGATGGACATTCGAAAGAGAGCAGTTGAATTCTATGAGAAACTATAAAAATGAACTTGGCGCTGACTACAGGGGGCCATCCAAATCTTTTTTTTTTGTTTGATTGTTTTTGTGAGTTCATTACTGTTGGTCAGTTATCACTTTCTTTGAGATTTAAGTGGGAACTTTTTGTAGGGAGGTGGATGCTTCATTTTCTTTTTAACCACGTTTTCTCCTGGGTTTGGTTAGCGAGGGAGCTAGGTTATTGTTTGTCTTTTCTTTCCTTTTCTTTAAGTTTCGGTAGGTAAGTTAGCCTACAAAAATCCTAGAAAGAACCCTGTTTGGTTTGTTGTGTTGGCCTCTCCCCTCCTGAAGACTTGGTTGTTTGTTGTCCCACTATAATGTTAATAAACATTTATTTATTTCATTTTTGAAGTGGTTTCTGTGTGTTTGCCTTGGGGCCCGGAGACGGAAGTCTCTTCTCTCTCTCCAACAATTGGTTACGTTCCCTCTAAAAAACGACTCCTAGACCTAAAAGTGGGAGGGGCGCGTAACAAGTGGGGGCTTGTCCGGGATCGTTTTTTTTTTAAAAAGAACGACTTTGGTGAGTACAACTTCTCTTTTCTCTCATAGTCTGCTTCTCGTTGTCTTCGCTCATTTGCTTTAAGTTACTGTAGTGACAGAAATGGAGGTTGACTTGTTAGCATTCACTCTTTCTCCCACCATAGAGGTTTTCCAGAAATGCAGGAAGAAAGATCTTATATTGATTGCAGAGTTCTTTAACATAGGGATCGCTAAAGGGGAAAGAAAGCAAGTCATTAAGGATTTTTTGTTTGGAGAACTGGTGCGCAGTGGTATTTTGCCAGATATGGAAGGTGAAGAACAACCGGTTGTCGAATCACAGGCCGTGGCTGAGGTTCCTTTTAGTATAAACACTATGGAAAGTACTAATTTTGATCCAGTATTAGCCATTCGTTTGAAAGAGTTAGACCTCAAGGCGAAAGAACAGGAGAATGAAAACTTGCGTTTAAAACTCAGAGTTGTACAGGCAGAAACAGACAGAGATGTTAAATTCCACACGTTAGCGAGGAGATCTGAGGAAATGAGCAGGAAACCTATTCCTGTTCCACGCTCTAGACCTCCCTCACACTCTGGTTCCTCTACGTTCGATCACACACCTGTAACCCTGATTGCAGAGCGGTATACTCCAGAATTTGACGTTAGTAAATACATCAAACTTGTTCCACCTTTTCGAGAGTCAGAGGTTGACGCATACTTCATTGCTTTCGAACGCATAGCAGGGAAACTTAAATGGCCGAGTGATATGTGGGCGTTATTGCTACAGTGTAGTTTGACTGGTAAGGCTCAAGAGATTTGCGCGTCATTACCAATTGAGCAGTCTATAGATTACGAGGTTGTTAAAGCCGCCGTTCTCAGAGCAAGGCAAGGCAAGGCAAGTTTATTTGTATAGCACATTTCATACACAATGGTAATTCAAAGTGCTTTACATAAAGAAGAATGATAAAAGTAAAACATTAAAAATGATTAAAAGAATAAAAAGATAATACGTATAAAATAAAATGCAAACAGTTCGGACATAGCACAGTGCTCAATCTGCAAATGCATAGGTAAAAAGATGTGTTTTGAGTCTTGATTTGAATGTGGCTACTGTTGGAGCACACCTGATCTCTTCTGGAAGCTGGTTCCAGCTGCGGCTGGCGTAACAGCTAAAAGCAGACTCTCCTTGCTTTGAGTGAACCCTGGGTATTACTAAGTGACTTGATCCTGATGATCTTAGTGATCTGTTAGGTTTATATTCTATGAGCATATCTGCAATGTATTGAGGTCCTAGGCCATTGAGTGATTTATAAACAAGTAACAGTACTTTAAAATTAATTCTAAATTTAACTGGAAGCCAGTGCAAGGACCTAAGGACTGGTGTGATGTGTTCATATTTTCTGGTTCTGCTCAGAATCCTGGCAGCAGCATTCTGTACGAGCTGCAGCTGTCTTATGGTCTTTTTGGGAAGGCCGGTGAGGAGCCCATTACAATAATCCACCCTGCTGGTGATGAAAGCATGAACAAGTTTCTCTAAGTCTTGATTGGAGACAAAGCATCTAATTCTTGCAATATTTTTGAGATGATAATATGCTGATTTAGTTATTGTTTTTACATGGCTACTGAAACTCAGGTCTGACTCCAAAATCACACCAAGATTCCTGACCTGATTTTTAGTTGTTTGACCCCTAGAGTGAAGGTATGCGTTCACTTTGAGAACTTCATCTTTGTTTCCAAATGCAATGACTTCAGTTTTGTCTTTGTTTAACTGAAGGAAGTTTAGGCACATCCAGTTTTTAATTTCATCAATGCATTGACACAGGGAGTCAATGGGGCTGTAATCATTAGGTGATAACGCGAGGTAAATCTGGGTGTCATCTGCATAGCTGTGATATGCAATTTGGTTCTTTCTCATTATTTGGCTCAGTGGCAGCATATATAAGTTGAACAGGAGGGGTGCAAGTATTGAACCTTGAGGGACTCCGCATGTCATGGATGTCCACTCAGACTTATGGTCACCGATACTCACATAATAACCTCTCCCATATGAGCATATGAACTTGTTCCAGAGGCATACCGTCAAAGGTTCAGAACGCATGCGAAGTCAACGAGACAGACCCATGTTGAGTTTGCAAGAGAGAAAAGAGCGTTGTTTGACAAGTGGTGTTTTTCTAGTAAGACTACTACCTTCGAGCAATTGCAAGAGTTACTTTTGTTGGAGGATTTTAAAAGCTGTCTTCCTGAGGGTGTCCTTGTTCATTTAAATGAACAGAAAGCCACTTCATTATTTGATGCCGCTGTGTTAGCGGATGAATTCGTCTTAACGCACCAAAATGTATTTCCGTATGTACGACCGTTAAACTCTCCGCTTCCTAATAAACCTACGGGGGTTCGAGATTTGTCACGAGCACCGGTACGAATGTCCAAACAATACGGAAGCCGTAGCTGTAAAGATGGGCGTCCATGTTTTTACTGCCTAGAGGAGGGTCATCTGATTGCTGATTGTCAGGCATGGAAAAAGAAAAATGCTGAATCCAAAACTAAGAATGCAGCATTGATACAAACTCTGTCTGCTGTGAAAGATGAGTCTATACAACCTTTTCTCCTTTCTGGCACCGTGTCCTTATCTGACACTGAGCATCATTCGGTTGTCATTCTGCGAGATACTGGCTCAGCACAGTCCTTTATTCTTAAAGGGGTACTGCCCTTTTCGGAAAAGTCATACACTGGTGCTGACGTACTAATACGTGGTATTGAGATGGGGTGTGATAGTGTTCCTCTCCATCAAGTACACCTAAAGTCTGACCTCGTGAGTGGAGTAGTTAGTCTTGGAGTGCGTGAGCAGTTACCATTTGAAGGTGTGAGTCTTATTATGGGTAATGATTTGGCGGGTGGTCAAGTTTTTCCCAGACCTATCGTGGTGAACAATGGTAAAGCCGATAACTCTAATTTTTCCTGTGAATTCTTGTCTGTATTTCCTGCGTGTGCAGGGACTCGAGCTCAATCAAAGAAATTTGAAGATGTTGTAGGACTTAACGACTCCTTCTTGCAAGTGTCTCCTGAACCTCTCAAATGTAAATTGCTGGTTGAGCCTGAATGTAGCGAAAGTGTTGACGTCGAGAATTCAAAAGAAACCCTTGCTGTTCATAGAGATCAGTTGATAGCTGCACAAAAAACAGATCCGTCTCTTGCTCCATGTTTTGACGCTGCAATAGACCATGAACAAGTGCTTCACCGTAGGATTGCCTACTATTGTGATAACGGTGTGTTAATGAGAAAGTGGAAACCAGGGTTTGATGAGTTTGACTGTCATGAAGTTCGCCAAATAGTATTACCTGCTGTCTACCGTCCTCAAGTGTTGAAGCTGGCACATGACAATGTACTTGCTGGTCATTCTGGGGTAAATAAAACCTTTCACCGTATAACCAGATACTACTATTGGCCAGGATGCAAATCCTCAATAGCCCAGTTCTGTCGAACTTGCGAGATATGCCAGAGATCGGGTAAACCAAACCAGAAGGTCCCTGTTGCTCCTCTCCATCCTGTGCCTGTGATGGATGAACCATTTGAGCGCTTGATTTTAGACTGTGTTCGACCGTTGCCTAAAACTAAAAGTGGCCATCAATATGTGTTAACTATAATGTGTACTGCTACCCGATTCCCTGAGGCTATTCCCTTGCGTTCTATTAAGTCTCCTGCTGTGATTAAGGCTCTTGTAAAGTTTTGTACCACATTTGGGTTACCCAAAGAGATACAGACAGATCAAGGTACTAACTTTACGTCAAAAAAATTCACACAAACGTTAGCCACATTAGGAGTATCGCACCGTATGTCGAGCGCATACCATCCTGAATCGCAAGGTGCTCTTGAACGTTATCACCAGACTCTAAAGACCATGATACGTGCATATTGTGTTGAAACAGAAAGAGAGTGGGATGAGGGGCTGCCTTTCCTTCTGTTTGCTACCCGTGAGTCAGTGCAAGAATCCACCGGGTTTAGTCCTGCCTCTCTTGTGTTTGGCCATACAGTTCGTGGCCCACTGAAAATGCTCAGCGAACAGCTGTTGTCTGTGACTCAATCCCCAGTGGCAGTGTCAGAATACGTCAGATCTTTTCGAGAGCGTCTGCATAGTGCATGGGTTATTGCAAAGAAACATCTCAGTGCTACCCAGATAAAAATGAAAGCACGCTTTGACAAGAAAAGTGTTGACCGAAAGTTCAAGCCTGGTGAGCTTGTTCTTGTCCTATTACCCGTTCCAGGGTCAGTGTTTGCTGCAAAATTTTCAGGGCCCTACACAGTTGAACGACAACTTAGTGACACCAACTACGTAATTGCCACCCCAGATCGGAAGAGACAAAAACGTGTCTGCCATATAAATATGTTGAAGCGGTATTTGAAACGTGAAGATAAAACTACTCCCTGTGTTGCAGGTATGGCTCCAGTAACCTCTGTCTCCACTGTCAGTTACTGTCTTACAGAGGATGATTTAATAGACAAAGCTCCTACCAGTTCGGAGGGAAAGCAGGTGGGCCAAGGGTGTGTGAAACCTGTGAGTGCCAAAGTAGAAGCTATTCTAAAGTTCCCTGCACCAAGCAACAAACGTGAGTTGCGCAGATTTCTTGTAATGCAGGCTACTATCGGGGGTTCTGTAGAAATTTCTCTGAAGTGGTTTCGCAACTTACCGATTTGTTAAGCAGTAAACGTAAATTTGTGTGGAATAGTGAGTGTTCACTGGCCTTTGATGCAGTAAAAGATCTGTTGTGTAATGCTCCTGTGCTCTCTGCTCCTAACTTTGATAAGTCATTCAAGCTGCAGGTGGATGCCAGTGCAATGGGGACTGGAGCAGTGCTATTGCAAGAGGATGAATATGGTGTTGACCATCCTGTCTCCTACTTTTCAAAAAAGTTTACAATCCATCAGAAGCGGTACAGTACCATCGAAAAGGAGGCTTTAGCTCTCTTACTTGCGCTTCAGCACTTTGATGTTTATGGAGGAGGTAGTACCACTCCTCTGCTGGTTTACACAGACCATAACCCCTTAACTTTCCTAGCTCAAATGGCAAATTCAAATCAACGCTTAATGAGGTGGGCTTTAATGATACAAGAATACAATCTTGACATTCGTCATCTAAGAGGATCTGAAAACGTGATTGCCGATGCTCTGTCCAGGTCTGTTAGTCCTGAAAAATGAAGTGTTGCTTTTTTTGTTTTCTTTCTGTGTATTTTGGTGAAATACAAGTAGGAAACAAACTTAATGGTGGGGGTGTTACGTCCCTGAGGACGCAAGTGTTTATATTATTTAAATTGTGTGAAGTGTATACTGTTTTTCTGTGAATGTTGTGTTCTAAGTTCTTGCTCCGCCTACTGTGTCTCCCTAAAAGGCTGATGAGTGCCACCTGATGCCTGTTGTACTTCATTGAGTGGAGCATAAAAGAACCCAGTAAAGACCAGCCCAGAGAGAGAGACTGAGGCTTTCCTCTGCAAGAGAGACGGCCATCTTCTGGTCCCAATGTGCATGTGTGGTCTGAGTATTGTAGTAGTGGAGCTACAATCTGGATTGTTTCAAGTTTTACGTGTGTATCATCTTTTTATCATCTTTAGCTCTAAGCTCTGTGTTTAACCTGTGTGGTACTAGTGTCAGAAACGCCTGAGCTATCATCTTTTTTTTTTTGTTTGATTGTTTTTGTGAGTTCATTACTGTTGGTCAGTTATCACTTTCTTTGAGATTTAAGTGGGAACTTTTTGTAGGGAGGTGGATGCTTCATTTTCTTTTTAACCACGTTTTCTCCTGGGTTTGGTTAGCGAGGGAGCTAGGTTATTGTTTGTCTTTTCTTTCCTTTTCTTTAAGTTTCGGTAGGTAAGTTAGCCTACAAAAATCCTAGAAAGAACCCTGTTTTGTTTGTTGTGTTGGCCTCTCCCCTCCTGAAGACTTGGTTGTTTGTTGTCCCACTATAATGTTAATAAACATTTATTTATTTCATTTTTGAAGTGGTTTCTGTGTGTTTGCCTTGGGGCCCGGAGACGGAAGTCTCTTCTCTCTCTCCAACAATTGGTTACGTTCCCTCTAAAAAACGACTCTTAGACCTAAAAGTGGGAGGGGCGCATAACAGTGTTCAGCTCATTCAGTAGGGGGGTGGTGCTGTCACACATCCGTGAGGGTCTGAATCCCCTGCCACAGACTCCTTGAGTCTCTGCTGTCGCTGAAACAGTGGGCTATCCTCCTGGAGTACTGTCTCTTAGCCTTCCTGATGCCGCGTGACAGGTTGGCCCTTGCTGTCCTCAGGCCCATCTCATCTCCAGCTCTGAAGGCAGCGTTACGCGTCTTCAGAAGACTGTAGACATTCCCTGTCAGCCACGGTTTTTGGTTGGGCCAGATGGTGATGGTCTTTGTGACTGTTACATCCTCAATGCAGTTGTTGATGTAAGAAGTAACAGTCTCAGAGTACTCCTGGAGGTCTACGGTGTTATGGTAGGTTGCAGCCTGTTTGAACATGTCCCAGTCCGTGGAGTCGAAGCAGTCTTGAAGAGCCGATCGAGCTGAATGGCGGAGTCCGGAACGCTATTGTTGAGCCATGTTTCCGTAAACACAAAAACACAATAGTCTCTAACAGTCTTCTGAGTAGAGCATAGAAGTTGAAGATCGTCCAGTTTATTGATGGTGGGGATAGTAGGCTTGTGTGGGTTAGCCGTTAATCTAACCCGGATACCTCCGCGCTTCCCCCTCTTCTGTTTCCTCTCGCACCGTTTGTGGCGCGTCCACTGTGGGGGAGGTGCAGTAGTGGGGGACGGTGATGGAGTAGACCTCCGGAGAAGACCATGGTCCCGCAGTTCTTGTACGAGCGCCGAGCTTGGATTGGAAACTGAAGTCTTTCCAACCTCGAGCAGAAACTCACGTCTGTAGCTGTGTTTGCAGACGAGTGGATGCGACAAGGACGTACAAAAACACTGTGATTTGCACGACAAAAAACATGAAAACACCGAACTGTCGGGAGAGAGAGAAGCCGCTGCGTGTGCACGCGCCGCCATTTTTTTTTTTTAGTTTTTTTGAATGAGTTTTTTTTTTTTAGTTTTTTTTTCTCTCAAATGGTCAAATACAACATTTTGCATTAACGTTGACCGCCCTAATATATGCATGCAAAAACTGGTGCAGATTGAGGCTTATATTGTGGCTATAGTAATTTCCCTGCTTGTTTAACCCTGTGTTTCAGGCGTTGGGCGACCCGTTGTACCGCGTCAGCACCGGGAACTACGAGTACCGCCTGATCCTCCGACAGGAGGCTCGCGCACGGTTCGCCAAGATGTGCAAGGATGTTCTGGAGAAAATCGAACTGCTGGACCAGAAACACGGTGAGTTGAACAGACAGAGACGCTTCAGCGCGTGATTTACCGTGGTTTAACCCTTCCTCTCTCTCCCTTCAGTCCAGGACATCGTGTTCCAGCTCCAGCGCTTCGTCTCGGGGATGTCGCGCTACTACGACGACTGCTACGCCGTGCTGAAGGACGCCGACGTGTTCCCAATCGAGGTGGATCTGTCCCGCACCACCATCAACTACAGCGGACAGAGCCTGTCCTACGAGGAGGACGAGGAGGACGAGATGAGCAGAGCCGGAGAGGAAGAGTCTCCGCAGACGGAGAACGGAGCCGAGAAGCTCATCGACGACGAGTGAGGGAAGGGGAGGGAAGGAGGAAGCTACAGATTCAGAAATTATGAGAAGACAGTGTATTCTATATTACGTATTTATATATGATATTTAATAATAGATTTCTATAATGAGAAACTACTTTCATTCCAAACACTGATCAGACAGAAGCCGAATCAATTCGTTATTTGTTTTGAGATATTTCAAATGAAAGGGAGCTAAAGTTGCATCGTCAAATGAGTTTTTGCACAACTTGTGAGTTTCTTGTCTCTTTTGTTGCCTCTGAAACACTGGAATGTCTTTTTTAAGCTCATTTGCATAATTAGTAATGCTGTTAATTAGCTAAAATGTGTGTAAAACCTTTCACGTGTGTCAAATGAGCTGTGAATGTTTTGATTTTTACTATGAGGCTTTGATTTAAGATTTAAATGTTAATGTAGTTTAGATATTTAATGAAACAAAGCTAAAACAAATGCTATGCTAATAAAAAAACTTTTCTCTGGTTGTTTAAGGTTTGCTTGTGATTTAAATTGTTCACGGGTCATTCTACGAAACGGGTGCCATTTGTGTCCGCAGTGTTTGATGAGATGTATAAGGTACAGCAAATGTACCAAAGTGTATTTCCAAAGCTCAAAGTTATTAATTAAAGTGTTCTTGTTAACATGGTATATGATAAAATTCTGTTTGTAAAGAGTAATGTACTCTTTTTAATCATTTTTCTTTAGCACATAGCAAATTTCACGTGTCCGTGTTGACAAACGTGACACTTGCATCTAAAATATCACCAAATAAGATGTGTAAATATATATTTTTTATTATTATTTTCAGGACAATATGTGTGTTCCTGCTTACATAAGTTATATTTATTAAAATTATTTATTATTTTTTTGTAAATTTTTTATGATTTGTGTGTGTCCTTAAGTTTGACTTACCACCCCGTCACACTAACTTGTTTAATCTATAAATAATGTACATTTGCTTTAAATGACATCACAAAGCTGAAGTGACATTTGAGCCTCATAACCACCAAGGACAAAAGCAGTCAAGTTCTGACATTCTTTTACATTGTTTATTTCTTGCTTTTTCATGTTAGGCCGGGTCCGTAAAGCTCAAATCAACCACCCCGTCACGCAAAATAGAGGGGGAAAACTGTTTTTTATAATTTTTTTAACCTTGTTAATGCAAAGAAAGTTATAATGTAGATTGAATGCATGTATGCTAGATGAGGAATTTGAACTCATGGGAGATTAGCGGCCAATTTGGGATGAAATTTACCACCCCGTCACATACCACCCCGTCACGTTTTATTGTGATGTGGTGGTAAGGAATGTGAGAGTGTGAAATCAAGAATTTGAATGTGTGACCCTTGACCACAAAACCAGTCATAAGTCGCATAGGTATATCTGTATATAAGGTATATCTGTGACAATAGCCAATTTTTTCAATTAATCCATTGTATAGGTCAAAATTATTGATTTTTCTTTTATGCCAAAAAATCATTAGGATATTAAGTAAAGATTATGTTCCATGAAGATATTTTGTACATTTTCTACCGTAAATATATCATAAATGCATTATTAGTAGTAATATGCAATGTTAAGGACTTCATTTAGACAAATTTAAAGGAGATTTTCTTGATACTGTCACTGTCCACACCACCGTCACATCAGTTTACCACCCCGTCACAGGGTCATTTTGTTTACATTTATGTAACATTTCATTTTATTTTCCATAAACTTTTATATTGAATGATGTTGTTGTGTGGACTAATCAAATAAATGTGAATTTTTTTTATTTTTTAAGTTAATTTGTTTTTTCAGTACAAACAATGAGGTCATTGAAAGGTCAAATTCATATTTCAAGATTAAAAACCTAAAAATAAAAAAATTGATTAAATTACAGAGTGTCTATTTTTAATTTCCAAAGAAGGGACATTTTACTATTAGGAAAACATTAGAATTAAAAAAATTATATCTTGTCTTACTACTGTAATGGTGTGCATATTGTCCGTGACGGGGTGGTATAAGAAAGGCTCCCTTGCATGAATAAAAAGGATAATATTAATAAGAATTTTGTTCCTGAGGTGGGAAAATATGTTATTTGGGAAGATTAAGATATCTATCAAGTTGTAGTTGTTGTTTTTTTAAGTTTGTTCTTCATGAAAATTTTGAAAATTGCAACATGGAAATGGCACCCGTTTCGTAGAATGACTCTCACCAGTCCTGCTGATTTAAACTTATTTCATTGGATAGATTGATTAATATATATTTATCTCTGATTTCAACCATTTTACCAGAAAGTTGTTTATAAAAACTAAATCTTGTTTACAGACATTTTAGTCGGTTAACAGCATCTTAACTTCCCACAGGTGTTCATCAAACATAATTTATCTTCATTTTCAACATCTCATTGTCAGTTTAATAATAAGGAGAAGCGAATTAAACTGGTTAAACTTCACGAATCATGACAATTTGTGACGGTCACGTGACACGTCCCTCGCGTCTGATTGGACGTCTATTAGCGTCCCCGCCTCCTCGGTTATACCCGCCCCAGTGGCCTAATGGATAAGGCACTGGCCTCCTAAGCCAGGGATTGTGGGTTCGAGTCCCATCTGGGGTGAGCAGTATTTTTCCTTTTTCCTGGCGTTCACGGTGAGTCAATCGCGTCTCGCAAGCGTAGAACTAAATGATGTCTTTCAGATTTAATTCTGTTTAATACTATTGTGTACTAAAATTAGTGTTTACTGACGGATTCCCACTTTATTTTCAGTTTCTGTGCTGGATTGACTCAACATGACCGGCTATATCTGTGTTTTAATCCTGGCTGGTTTGGCAGCGACAGCAACAGCCGAAAGCGACAGTAAGAAACTCTCATTTAATTAAACTCCGCTTTCTGTGTGTGTTTTATATGTTTGCACGCTCGTGTGTTCAGAGTAAATCTGTTAAACACTCACCGCTCGTGTTTCCAGAGAGAAAGACGGTCGATTGTCTGTTTTAATGAGCAGGAGAAGCACATGATCCCGTAAAAACACCTGAAATCTGACACGCGCTCCTCATTCTCTCCTGGAGGATCACAATGTTGCTCTGAAATACAATATCGATATAGATTATTCTGATACATAATGAGAGAGAAACATGTCATTTTAGGAAGTTGAGACAGTTTGTTTATTGATTTAATTGTTTTTAAACCCGTGTTTGAGAGAATATGGGAAACTTAAGCGTGCAAAAGTTTGATTGTGAGTCAAGTTTATATAACCAATTAAAGCATTAAAGACGTGTCTAGATTTATTGCTTAATGCTGCTCAATATTTAAGATTGGCAGAATAAAAATGTTTTTGGTATCTTTATCATCTTAAAGTCATAGTCTGGATCAGTTTTGAGTGAATCTGAGTTTCTGTGAGTAAATGTTGAGTGTTATTCATATCCTCTTATAAAGTTCCTCTAATGTTTAAAGTGTTTTTGAGGAAGTGAGACATAATGCTGATGCTCCTATTATAATATAACACACACTTTGTCTCTCTCTCACACACTCTTTCTGTCTATCACTCTCACACACACACTTTGTCTCTCTCTCACACACTCTTTCTGTCTATCACTCTCACACACACACTTTGTCTTTCTGTCTCTCACACACTCTTTCTGTCTATCACTCTCACACACACACTTTGTCTCACTCTCACACACTCTTTCTGTCTGTCTCTCTCACACACACACTCTTTCTGTCTCTCTCACACACACTTTGTATCTCTCTCACACACTCTTTCTGTCTCTCTCTCTCACGCACACACACACTCTTTCTGTCTGTCTCTCACACACACACTTTGTCTCTCACACACACGCGCACACTCTTTCTGTCTGTCTCTCACACACACACTCTTTCTGTCTGTCTCTCTCTCACACACTTTCTGTCTCACACACTCTTTCTGTCTCTCTCTCTCACACACTCTTTCTGTGTGTCTCTCACACGCACATACACTGTCTCTCTCGCGCACACACACTTTGTCTCTCTCTCTCTCCTGTTGTGATGTTCTTTCACTCATATAAACCGTGTGTGTCAGATCTGCTGAAGGCCACAGTGTACTGGGACGCGTCCCATAAGGCGGTGGTGCTGAAGGAAGGCGTTCTGGACCCGCAGGGCGACGCTTACGGCTACTTCAACGACTCTGTGCGCTCCTCGGGATGGGGGGTGCTGGAGATCCGCGCCGGATACGGACACACACCGGAGACTGATGACATCACCATGTTCACGGCCGGATATCTGGAGGGATTCCTCACCGCGCCGTACGTGCAGATCCGTAACCCTCACACTCGTGTCTCATGATCTCTGACTGTGTGTGTGCAAATGAGTCCTCGGATGATTGACTTTAATCTTTCATTCAGGTTAAGATTGGAGTTCATGGTTTATTCAGTGCTGATCATGTACGGGTTTCTCAACCAGACGCTTTGTTCATTATCAACTTTTAATTCAATTCTAATGTGTTGCCAAGATGAACTAAACATAAAAAACCTGAAAAGTAATATTAAAAAATAAAATGATGATACACTGAAATGTCATTTAAAAAAAACAATTACTAAAAATAAAAGCTGATTCACAGTTACTAAATTCAGATAATCTTGCGTTAAAGTTTCATCAAATGCTTGTTTTGGGTATGAAACAGTATTTTAAGTTGAAGTGCTAAAATTAATAAATTGATATAAACAACAAAATTGAACTAAAAGGAAAAACTGATATGAAAATAAAACTAAAATATAAATGAGAACTAACTTATGTGCGTTTATATTTTCAGTTATGATTAAATATTGGGGTGACTCTGTTCTCAACGAGACCGACCACGAGTTTAATTGAATCGATTCTGAGTGAGACTGGTGAGAGTGAGACTGGTGAGAGTGAGACTGGTGAGAGTGAGACTGGTGAGAGTGAGACTGGTGAGAGTGAGACTGGTGAGAGTGAGACTGGTGAGAGTGAGACTGGTGAGAGTGAGACTGGTGAGGTTAATGCTGCTGTTTGTGTTTCAGGCAGATTTTCGATCATTACACCAACATGTACCCGCAGCTGATCCAGGACCCCGAGACACTGCTGGCCGTCAAACGCTTCATGGGGTGAGTCACGCTCTCCCTGTGTGTGTGTGTGCGCGCTCCAGTTCACTCTGTGTGTGTTGTGCAGGAAGCAGGACGAGTGTGTGTGCGCTCCGGGTCACTCTGTGTGTGTGTGTTGTGCAGGAAGCAGGACGAGTGTGTGTGCGCTCCGGGTCACTCTGTGTGTGTGTGTGTGCGCTCCGGGTCACTCTGTGTGTGTGTGTGTGCGCTCCGGGTCACTCTGTGTGTGTGTGTGTGTGCAGGAAGCAGGACGAGTGGTCTCGGCTCCAGGTGACGCATAACCCGTCTGATCCTCTGTGGATTCACACCGGACTGATCCTGGCGCAGCTGGACGGCCTGCAGGCCGGAGTCACCGACTGGAGCAAACAACACGGGAGGAAGGTGAGAGGAGGAGGAGCGGGTCATCTCACTCCACCGGGAACATTCAGAGCACTTTAATTGATTAACTAAGTTAATTAACTGGAAACAGGAAAAATACAGAAAATAAAAAAATGAAGGCTCTATTTTACTTTGTTAAATGCAATTAAACTTGAAATGTATTCAAGGGAAGGTTTATTACTCAAAGTATCTTCGTTCTGAATGGCTTGTTCTCTCTTATCACATTGTGCGCGCTCTCTCTCTCTCTCACACACACTCTGATTCTGTGTCTCTCTCTCGCTCTCTGTCTGTGTGTGTCTCTCTAGCCTCTGTCCCAGTTTGCCCTTCAGTTCCTGAATGCGATCGGGGATCTGCTGGATCTGATCCCGACGCTGGTTTCCAGCAGGAAGTCCCGTGTGCCTCGGTATACGGCTCCTCCCATGGGCCACTGCTCTGCGCTCATAAAGGTACCGATGCTCTGCGTGTGCTGGGATGTTTCCTCGTGTGTGTGTGTGTGTGTCTCAGATGTGATGTTCTCTCACGTGTGTGTGTGTTTCAGATGCTCCCCGGCTATGAGAACCTGTTGTTCGCTCACTCCAGCTGGTACACGTATGCTGCCACCCTGCGCATCTACAAACACTGGGACTTCAAGCTGAGTGAACCGCATACGGCCACTGGAAAACTGTCCTTCAGCAGCTACCCTGGTGTGACCCCTGACCCCTGGACCTGATTCAGTGTGTGTGTGGTCTGTGTCTGATGGTCTGCTGTGTGTTCAGGGCTCCTCGTGTCTCTGGATGACTTCTATCTGCTGGGCAGCGGGTTGATGATGACTCAGACCACCAATAACGTCTTCAACACCTCCCTCTACTCCTACATCTCTCCTGCCAGCCTGTTCTCCTGGCAGAGGGTTCGGCTGGCACACGCGCTGGCACACACCGGAGAGCAGTGGGCGCAGACCTTCTCCAAACACAACTCCGGTATAAGATCTGCGTCTCATTCGTAGAGGAACACTGAATTGGTGTTTGTGAGTGTCACTGGTTTCATGAGGATCCTGCATCTCTCCGTCAGGCACGTATAATAATCAGTATATGGTTGTGGACGTGAGTAAGGTGGCTCTGGGCGTGCGGCTGGATGACGGGGCGCTGACTGTGGTGGAGCAGATCCCGGGACTGGTGGAGTATTCGGATCAGACGCAGACGCTGCGCAGAGGTCAGGCGGTCACGGGCTTTACTGTCACTGTGCTGAACTCAAACCGCACGTGTTGAGCTGGATCTGTGTCCTGCAGGATACTGGCCGTCCTACAACATCCCGTTCCACCGGCGGATCTACGAGATGAGCGGATACGTGGAGATGTGGAAGGAGCGCGGAGAGGACTTCTCCTATGACCTTTGCCCTCGTGCCAAGATCTTCCGCCGCGATCAGGCTTCAGTGAGCGACCTGAAGACCCTCAAACACATCATGAGATACAACGGTAACCACACCGACACTGAAGTTTGAATTCAGTTTCAAAAGAAATGAACCAAAATATAATAATTGTTTGTTTCATTGTTTTTATTGAGCTTTATAAGACTAACTTTTAGTATGTGATATTTAAGTTAAAATGAGGCACCTGTTTGCGCAATGAACCAGTACCTGTCAATCCCAGTTTCCTCTTGTCGACTCCTGTCAATCTGTCTCTTCCCTGTCAATCCCGGTTTCCTCTTGTAGCCTCCTGTTAATCCCCGTCTCTTCCCTGTCTCCTCTTGTCGACTCCTGTTAATCCCCGTCTCTTCCCTGTCAATCCCTGTTTCCTCTTGTCGCCTCATGTCAATCCCCGTCTCTTCCCTGTCAATCCCTGTTTCCTCTTGTCGCCCCCTGTCAATCCCTGTCTCCTCTTGTCGTCTCCTCTTGTCACCTCCTGTTAATCCCTGTCTCTTCCAGTTTCCTCTTGTCGCCCCCTGTCAATCCCCGTTTCTTCCCTGTCGCCTCCTGTCAATCCCAGCCTCTCACTCTCATCTCCTGTCACGCTGTGCTCAGACTATAAGAGCGACCCGTACTCCAAGGGAGATCCGTGTAACTCCATCTGCTGCCGTAACGACCTGAGTGAGACTCGGGCGAGTCCGGATGGATGCTACGACACCAAGGTCAGCTGACGCCTCTCATGAAGCAGTCAGGTGTAGTTCTGTGCTCCTGACGCTCTGTTCTGTGGTCAGGTGACGGATCTGCGCATGGCCCAGGGGTTCGAGGCGGAGGCGCTGAACGGCCCGACCACAGAAGGAGGACTTCCCATCTTCTCCTGGGACGCGTTCAACAGCACAGTCCATCAGGGTCTTCCTCTCAGATACAACTTCAGCTTCGTCAGCATGAAACCGCAGCTCTTCCGTCCCTGAGGATCGTGGGACTTCACCTCCGGCCTGCTTTTGAACTGTTCAATGTCTGTCACTAACACGAGTCTGGGGAATCGGCATTTGTTTTGAACACTAAGCTCTGCATCTGAACTGTCTCTGTTGATTGATAGATTGAGGAAAAGTAATCGTAATGTTTTACTGAGGCACTGTGGAGCCCGTGCCATGCTCTGGTAAATCATGCTCATCACACAGACACAATTATGACAGTAATTCATGTTTATGACAGTAAAAATCTAATTTATGATATACAAAGTCATACTGAGATGAAGTCAAAATTATGACAGACTCGTATTAATGAGCTTGTAAATTAGCAATGACTGTACTTGTTTTGACATTTATGATGTCATAATTGTAACATTTAGTTTCATTAATTGACTTCATCTTAAATGACTTGGTATGTAAAATATGACAGTATACAATTTAGTTTTTTTTTTTTACATCAAATTTGGACTTTTGCTCTCATAAATATGACTCGTCATAGTTTTGATTGAAGCAGGATGTTTGTCAGAGGTGTTTTCATGCGTCACTGGGACACTTTAAAGTGAGGAAGGTTTGTTTTGAATGATCTCGTGACTTTTATGCATCTTTTCTCTCAGGGATCGTGAATCTAAAGTGCATTTGTTCGTATTAAAGAGTGAGTGTCCTGTTTGTATACTGTGATTTTTTTTTTTTTCTCTGTTTCGACCAATGAATGATTGATTGAACTCCTCTTGTTTCGAGTGTTTTTGTTGGCTGTGGTTTCACTCGTTCCGTCGGTTCTCGTGTTCGACTGGAGCTTTTGATCCTCTGATTCCTCCGTGAGTGAATCATGTGATACATATTTACAGTTCTTCTGTTTTATTATTACAGTAATTCTGGCCGTCTGAGACACTGAAACATATTTCTGGTGCTTCTGCTGTCATAATATAATTAAGCTGCTTATTTTCCAACACTTTATTTACTGAAATGGTGGCAATACATTAAAATTATTACACTTCTGTATTTTCATAAGTTTTTTTTGCTGACATTTGCAAAGTTTTATTTTTAATTTCTGAAATTCAATTAATATATTTTGAATATAGAAAAATATATTTTGGAGCTGAAGATGACTGGAAAGAAAAGTACGTTAATTCTAGAAATTTCCTTTTTTTTCTCTTTTGTATAAAAATTGTAAAGATTTAAATTATATCGCTTAAGAAAAAAATGCAAATCAGCAAAATGTAGGTTTAGTTCTAATACTTTTTAAAAAAATTTTGTTAGTTTCGTTAAAAAGTTTCATTTATTTCTATGATTATTTTAAGATTTCATTAATTTCCTTGTTTCTTAAGGATTTTTTTTTTTATTTCCATGATTTTACAGATCTAAAACATTTCTTTGTTTATCCAGTTTTCCACGACATTCATTCCTGGCTCTGAAATAAAAATCACATTTGGTGAGACAATGAAATCATGGATGTAATTAAATTAGATTTTATAGCAGTTTTATCATCCTGAAAGGCTCATTTCTGAGCATTTTAAGTCACAGCCCACAGATGGTTTTACATGATCAAATCTGTCTTCTGTTGTTGTTGTTTCCATTTACTCTCTCTGTTTCTCTTTCAGTCTCTCTCCATTTCTCTCACTCCATTTCTCTCACTCCATCGGTCGCTTGCTCTCTCTCGGTTTCTCTTTCAGTCTGTCTGTCTCTCGGTCTCTCTCACTCCGTCTCTCCCTCCACTCATCATTGTTGTCAGCTGTGATGGGCACGAGTTCATACACACAGGTCAATAATGATATTCATCTAAACACACACAATATATGAGTTTCGGTCTTTGAGACGTTATTGTTTCTGCACTGAGTTTGAGCGGCTTCACCTGAACTGAACATCCAGAAAGTGATTGTTTTGGACACTGACACATGACCGACAGAAATAGAGCTCAGGTTCAGGCTTTTATTGCAAACATTAGAGGCCAAAGGAAGGGTGTGTGTGTCTGTGGTGAGGAAACATTCAGTTTTACACATGCAAAAACTCTCTACACATGAGAGAATATCGACAGCTTCATATTCTGTTCAGACAGACATTCTTCAGTGGAACAAAGATATTTAGCAAAATATATATTATTTTGTGTCTATACAATGAAAGTCAATGCGGTCCAGATTTTGTACCCACAACATTTTGCAATGCAGAAACTCAGAGGAAAGTGTCAAAAACTCATTATTCAGTGAAGTTTAACCACTAGAACACAGCGAACACCGTTTTGCCTCCTTAATGTATTTTTTTTACATTCATAAGTCTTTAAGTTTCGTTTATAGCAAATAAAGATGCAGCAACATAATTTACAATCCAAACTGCCAGACGTTTGCTTGTTAGAAGATGTTTTAAGATGAGATGTTTTAAGATGAAGATCGTGTTGAACTCGGTTTCTCATTGTAACTAGAATAATTCTTTTAATTGATTTACAATTTTGACTTTTCTGAGTTTTATCATGACGTTTTGATATAATTTTAACCTTTTCAGAACAACAAAAAAAGCTTCAATTTCACTTAATTTTTTAATTTGTGACATTGCCCATTTTGACATTTCTTTCATATTTTAACTTTCATAATTGTCAGAACTTTGACTCGTTTCCAAATTGTCTTGTTTCCTCGCTCGATAAACTTTGTCTGCAGGTTTGGTTTCAATGTTTTATCTCTGCATATTTTGGCTCTTTTTCAGAATGGGTCGAATGTGATTTGGTTCTGAGATGAAATTACTCTAATCCCATTCCTGTAAAACCTACAATACACATCAATGTATGAATCAGAGACAGACGGACTGAAGCTGCTTTCAAACAATATAATTGTGTTCATTTTATTGATCTACTTTATCATTTCTGGACAACCATTTCAATCTTAACAGTGCAGTTTTAGTGACAAAAAGATTACTGGATCGAAGCTCAGTTGAATTTTGTCTTATTCTATAACTTTGACTTTTCATAATTTGATTTTTATCTCATAATCTTAACTTTTTATGTCATAAGACAGATGGTCAATTTTGACTTTTATCTCATATTTTGACTATTTCATAATTATAATTTTATATCAAGACATTTTGAGATTTTACTTAATTGACTTTTTAATCTCCTTCAGCAATTCAGAGGATCTGCACACACACACACTCTCGTCTCCAGAGACTCGATCAGTGATTCATTCTCTCCGACGTCTGAAATGCAGAAGTGAAACGTGCGCTGCTCTCCATCACGTCCTCTGATCTCTCGTCACCTCTCTCGATCGCTCAGTCTCTGTCTCTCCATCTCTCCATCTCTCCATCTCTCCGTCTCTCCGTCTGGTCTCGGCAGTGATGGAGAAGAGCTCCTGTCCTTCCGGCTCCGGCTGGGACTCTCTGCTCAGACGCTGCATCTCTCACACATCCCTGGGACTCACGCCGTCAGGTGAGCACGTGTGTGTGTGTGTGTGTGTGTTGGTGGAGGTTGTGAATACGGATGTTGTTGTGCTTGTGTGTAGCGCCGGAGTCGAGCACCAGGGGTCCGGATCCGGACGGCATGAGCCCCGGCGTGTGGATCTGTGTCGGGCTGGTCGTGAGCGGGACGCTGCTGCTGCTGACGCTGCTCTGGTTCATCGTCTACAGACGCCACGGCAGAACCTCGCAGAACACAGGTAATGAAGTCCCGTTACACAGAGAAGAAAAGCTTTGCAGAGAAGAGAGCTGCGCTTGCAACATCAAGGTCATGGGTTCGATTCCCAGGGAAAGCAAGAACTGATTAGAACATCAATGTGTTTCTTGAATGCAATGATAAAAGCAGCTGATAAATGCATGAATGGAGAACAAAAACTATAATATACAATTTCACTGTGAATCAGCTGATGAACGATAAACACACTGACAGCCAATCAGAATCCCAGTTACGGCTTTAACCAGTTCAAACGTTCACACACACTTTATTCTGAAAGCAAGCGTTATCTGATGGTTTGTTAGATTTGTGATGGTTGTGAAGTCAAACTCTCCACTGTTTTTCATTAAATAATCCATTCCGACACTGATATTGAGATCGGAGACTCGAACACAACTATAACGATCATTCATCATCCAGCCTTGTTTTTCTTAGATTTATGGCTTAGATTTTTCTCACAGTTTTAGAATAAAATGTGTTTTGGAAAACATTTAATATAGAAATGTAATTATTATGTAATTAAATGTAAAATTTTCATAACAAAAAATAGTTAACTTTTTTATATTTATTAATTATTATATTAATTATTATTATTGATTAATTAATAATCTGCCATTTAAATAGCCCAAACTTCAGTTTGTGACTCAAAGTGACTCAATAAATATGATTAAGATGGAAAGTTCTTGTTCAAGTGAATGGATTGTGAACTGCATAAATATAGTTAGCACCACAAAATCGCCATAAAATACAAAACATCTAATAAAAATGATTAAATAATATACAGTACAATGATTTAATTGGCAGAATAGATGTGAACGGCACCGAAGGGTTAATGGTTGACGAGCCGCTCGTATAATGCAGCTCTGAGGTGAAAAGTTCACGTTTGAACAGAAGAAAGGATGAAAAACAATGGAAAAGCGTCAGGATGGAATGCAGAAGTGTGTTCTGTGCGAACGACCCAAGAGGTTCACTGAAGCAGTTTTTACCCAGTGAAACCACACGCACACACTCCAGTGAGTTTCTGTTCCTCTCGCGGGTCGAGGGTCTTCGGGGACCGTCCCGTGTCTCATGTCTCCACACACACACACACACACACACACGCATCTGTTGCCTCAGGATGCAGAACGCAGCTCTTAAACACAACGGTCCTGCCAGCTAAATTAAGCACCGCTCTTTCAGACTTGAGCAGGTCAGCGAGTTCAGCGTCTGTGACTGTGATTGACCTTCGACCTCACTTCAGTTGCATTCCTGTCAGTTCAATTATTCTCCTTTTATGTCGCTTCATAATGTCAAGGCCAACCTTACGACCGTAAACTTCTGCGTTCTCACAAAACAAGTTTTAACTTTGTCAATTCCTCTGCCCTGCTTCCCGTTATCATGTGACATCAGGTGTGAAATCTGTCCTTTTCTGAATCATAATGCACCAAGATTTATGAGAACACCACAGTTTTACCGTTAGACACAGAACTTCTGAGTGTTATGCAAACCGTTATCCTTTAAGGATGACACCTATCAACGGTTTACTTAGTCATCCGTCATTATTACTGGGGCAGATATTAGTGAAACCTCTGAGTAACACAAACACCTTAACCGCTGCAAAGCAACACACTCACAACACTTTAGAACTCCATGACAACACACCAGAGAACACTCACAACACTTTAGAACTCCATGACAACACACTAAAGAACACTCACAACACTTTAGAACGCCATGACAACACACTAAAGAACACTCGCAACACTTTAGAACTCCATGACAACACACTAAAGAACACTCACAACACTTTAGAACGCCATGACAACACACTAAAGAACACTCACAACACTTTAGAACTCCATGACAACACACCAGAGAACACTCACAACACTTTAGAACGCCATGACAACACACCAGAGAACACTCACAACACTTTAGAACGCCACGACAACACACCAGAGAACACTCACAACACTTTAGAACGCCATGACAACACACCAGAGAACACTCACAACACTTTAGAACGCCACGACAACACACTAAAGAACACTCACAACACTTTAGAACTCCATGACAACACACTAAAGAACACTCGGAACACTTTAGAACTCCATGACAACACACCAGAGAACACTCGGAACACTTTAGAACTCCATGACAAAACACCAAAGAACACTCGCAACACTTTAGAACTCCACGACAACACACTAAAGAACACTCGCAACACTTTAGAACTCCACGACAACAGACTAAAGAACACTCGCAACACTTTAGAACTCCACGACAACACACTAAAGAACACTCGCAACACTTTAGAACTCCACGACAACACACTAAAGAACACTCGCAACACTTTAGAACTCCACGACAACACACTAAAGAACACTCGCAACACTTTAGAACTCCACGACAACACACCAAAGAACACTCGCAACACTTTAGAACTCCACGACAACACACTAAAGAACACTCGCAACACTTTAGAACTCCACGACAACACACCAAAGAACACTCGCAACACTTTAGAACTCCACGACAACACACTAAAGAACACTCGCAACACTTTAGAACTCCACGACAACACACTAAAGAACACTCGCAACACTTTAGAACTCCACGACAACACACTAAAGAACACTCGCAACACTTTAGAACTCCACGACAACACACTAAAGAACACTCGCAACACTTTAGAACTCCACGACAACACACTAAAGAACACTCGCAACACTTTAGAACTCCACGACAACACACTAAAGAACACTCGCAACACTTTAGAACTCCACGACAACACACTAAAGAACACTCGCAACACTTTAGAACTCCACGACAACACACTAAAGAACACTCGCAACACTTTAGAACTCCACGACAACACACTAAAGAACACTCGCAACACTTTAGAACTCCACGACAACACACTAAAGAACACTCGCAACACTTTAGAACTCCACGACAACACACTAAAGAACACTCGCAACACTTTAGAACTCCACGACAACACACTAAAGAACACTCGCAACACTTTAGAACTCCACGACAACACACTAAAGAACACTCGCAACACTTTAGAACTCCACGACAACACACTAAAGAACACTCGCAACACTTTAGAACTCCACGACAACACACTAAAGAACACTCGCAACACTTTAGAACTCCACGACAACACACTAAAGAACA
This sequence comes from Rhodeus uyekii, assembly GCA_037043235.1. NCBI lineage: Eukaryota > Metazoa > Chordata > Actinopteri > Cypriniformes > Acheilognathidae > Rhodeus > Rhodeus uyekii. The sequence continues at coordinate 1,716,457 of JAWRVZ010000083.1, forward strand.
CTCGCAACACTTTAGAACTCCACGACAACACACTAAAGAACACTCGCAACACTTTAGAACTCCACGACAACACACCAAAGAACACTCGCAACACTTTAGAACTCCACGACAACACACCAAAGAACACTCGCAACACTTTAGAACTCCACGACAACACACTAAAGAACACTCGCAACACTTTAGAACTCCACGACAAAACACCAAAGAACACTCGCAACACTTTAGAACTCCACGACAACACACTAAAGAACACTCGCAACACTTTAGAACTCCACGACAACACACTAAAGAACACTCGCAACACTTTAGAACTCCACGACAACACACCAAAGAACACTCGCAACACTTTAGAACTCCACGACAACACACTAAAGAACACTCGCAACACTTTAGAACTCCACGACAAAACACCAAAGAACACTCGCAACACTTTAGAACTCCACGACAACACACTAAAGAACACTCGCAACACTTTAGAACTCCACGACAACACACTAAAGAACACTCGCAACACTTTAGAACTGCGTGACAACACACCAAAAAGCTCTCTTTACACTTAAGTGTGGATTTTTGCCATTAGTGGCCCCAGTAGAAATCAGCTGTTTGTTTGAACTATTTGACTAGTCAGTGTTGTTTACGTCTCCCACAGGTAAAAAGGACACTACACCTCACACCCTGACAACCATCAAACAGAAGGAGGAAGCCCTCTCGCCCCGGCTGCATCTCAACAGCCAGACACAGGAAGTGCCAATGAGCGAGGGATCATGTGGGCGGAGCCTGTGTAATGGGCGGAGAGAGCACGGCGTGCCACTTCCTGCCACAGAATTAGGAGACTCCGCCCTCGTCACCGCCAAAACCGGACAACCTGTTGAAGTCTGAGTAACAGCAGAACTGATTCTGATGGATGATAATATGAAAATCATTCAACGTACTAGTTGTGCTCTATAAATATAAAACCAGTTCGTATTCATATTTCCTTCGAACAGGAGACCTCATGAAATCAAAATGGAGTTTTTGGATTTTGTGTTCAGCTGTAAGATAACTTCACATGGAAACCGATTCATCATCACTTTGTTAAAGATGAATATTTTGCTTTTTTGGGAGATTCCCAGCACTTGATGAGGGTCATATTTGTTGCTAAACGTTTATTTAGCTCTGTTTATATTCCTGTATTGTAAGTTGCGTTGTTTAAAGTGTTTGCTAATGCATAAAAACAGACATATTATTTTTTTCTCCTCCGTTTATTAAGCAAGTTTGGTTAATAAACCATCTAAATAAAGCACAGTTTGTTCTCTTATTATGAGTAATATACATTACATACATCATCCATTTTAAAAGGGTTTCAGAATGATTAAATGATTGGAGGAGTCTTTGGGAACACTGAAACATTGAGCAACACTTCATATAGTTAAATACATACAGGTGTGTTTTCTACAGGTGTGTGTGTGTGCTTTCTACAGGTGTATTGTGGGGTCGGCCAGGTGTGTGTGTGTGTGTGTTTTCTACAGGTAAGTTGTGGGTTCAGCCAGGTGTGTGTGTGTGTGTGTGTGTGTGTGTGTGTGTGTGTTTTCTACAGGTATGATGAGGGGTCGGCCAGGTGTGTGTGTGTGTGTGTGTGTGTGTGTGTGTGTGTGTTTTCTACAGGTAAGTTGTGGGTTCAGCCAGGTGTGTGTGTGTGTGTGTGTGTGTGTGTGTGTGTGTTTTCTACAGGTATGTTGTTGGTTCGGCCAGGTGTGTGTGTGTGCGTGTGTGTTTTCTACAGGTATGTTGTGGGTTTGGGTAGGTGTGTGTGTGTGTGTGTGTGTGTGTGTTTTCTACAGGTATGTTGTTGGTTCGGCCAGGTGTGTGTGTGTGTGTGTGTGTGTGTTTTCTACAGGTATGTTGTTGGTTCGGCCAGGTGTGTGTGTGTGCGTGTGTGTTTTCTACAGGTATGTTGTGGGTTTGGGTAGGTGTGTGTGTGTGTGTGTGTGTGTGTGTGTGTGTGTGTGTGTGTGTTTTCTACAGGTATGTTGTGAGGTCGGCCAGGTGTGTGTGTGTGTGTGTGTGTGTGTGTTTTCTACAGGTAAGTTGTGGGTTCAGCCAGGTGTGTGTGTGTGTGTGTGTGTGTGTGTGTGTTTTCTACAGGTGTGTGTTTTCTACAGGTATGCTGTGGGTTCGGCCAAGTGTATGTGTGTGTTTGTAGGGTCGGCCAGGTGCAGGTACTCTGGCTGCCCATCACTGCTGTGTCTCTGTGATCGCCGCTGGCGTGTGGAAAGGGTTTTCCGTCGATCGTTCCCGCGTGTTTCCAGTGTGGAGACGATCCTCTCGGCCAGATCCTGTTGCAGACGCTGGAAATTCTCTCTGGGGAACAAAAGACACACAGACAGATTTAACGTGCGTGGACATCTGTGATATTGATGATCTGAAACAGCAGGGGGTTTCAAACAAAACAAAATTGAGAGAAACGTATTGTATATAATGAAACATTAGAAAAAAATTAATTAGGTTTATACATCTGAGTATAATATTATACATAACTGAACTTACAAAAGACACTCATTTAGCAATTTTCATTTAGTAAGGGGGTTTCTTGGAAGGGGATCAGAATATTTGGGATCTTTGGCATTAAAACCCTGTTTTTTAACTGAACTGTTGTATAAAAGCAATATCTCACACACAACAGTTCCTGAGTATTATGGCCATATGTATTTTCTGATTACAGGACATGAGTGCTGGTGGTCTTACGCTGTCGGTGGCGTCGGCAGGTTGTATTTCTGTCCGGTGACTCCAGTCAACCAGTAAGTCATCTCCTTTCCTTTACCCTGAAACACAAACACACACATTATGGGTCTCTGCTGTTACTCTGAACTCTTCTTCAACAGCCTGCCATTGGCTGGAAGCTGGAATAAGACCCTGTGATTGGACGGAAGCTGAAATAAGAGCCTGTGATTGGACCGAAGCTGAAATAAGAGCCTGTGATTGGATGGAAGCTGAAATAATAGCGTGTGATTGGACGGAAGCTGAAATAAGAGCCTGCGATTGGATGGAAGCTGAAATAAGAGCCTGTGATTGGACGGAAGCTGAAATAAGAGCCTGCGATTGGACGGAAGCTGAAATAATAGCGTGCGATTGGATGGAAGCTGAAATAAGAGCCTGCGATTGGACGGAAGCTGAAATAAGAGCCTGCGATTGGATGGAAGCTGAAATAGTAGCGTGTGATTGGCTGAAAGCTGAAATATGAGCCTTTTATTAGACGGAAGTTGAAATAAAGAGCCGTGATTGGCCGACATCTCTCCTCTCACCTTCAGGTGTGTTTCTCCTCTGCGCTCGCACTCAAACTGACAGTCGGTTCGCTGCAGGATCTGGATGGTCGACTCGCTCACATGAATCCTCAGAGCTGGAAAAAACATCAGCTTCTTAACTGAAGAGTGTGTTTCGTATTTGTGTATAAGTGAATGTGTGTGTTTGTGTCTTACGCAGGCCTGTAGACTCCATACGTGATGCTGTGTTGACCGTATCTCCAAATAGACAGTAACGCGGCATCTTGTTACCCACTACACCGGCTGCACATGGACCTACACACACAAAATAGTAGATATTGGTTCAAAATAGCAGAAATATATATGGCTAAGCCTATCCATATGAATAGAACTTGATGTTTGAAATATTTTTTGATGATTTATGCATTTTGACCAGTAGGTGGCGCCGCCACAAGATGCTCTCGCAAGTTTCCTGTGTTGCATCATCTTAGTTTTCTTCTTCCTGTGTTTCTGTACCTGAATGGATCCCGATACGGATCCACAGAGGGATTCCCGGCAGGTGTCTCAGCTGGAACGTCCCCATGAACTCCAGGATGTCCAGAGCCATGAGACAAATGTCCACCGCGTGTCTGTTCCCGTTGCGTTTCGGCAGGCCGGACGCCACCATGTACGCATCACCGATTGTCTCCACCTGAACACGACCATTTAATCACATTCTGCCTTTCATTATTTTATTATATTGAAAAATAATTAAATTAAATATTAAGTGAATATGTAAAGTGTGAGGGTCTGTTTGCGCACCTTGTAGACGTCGTGGTGGTCGAGGATGCTGTCGAAGTTCTTGTAGATGTCGTTAAGCATGTCCACCACCTCCATGGGAGTGCTGTGATGGCAGAGGGTGGTGAAGCCCACGATGTCGCTGAAGTAGATGGTGACCTCGTCGTACAGCTCCGGCTCCACGCGGCCCGTCTCCTTCAGAGAGCGAACCACCGGCCTGTGTAAGAGACGCATGTCTGACGTTCAGAACACCATCACTCGGGTTTGAGTCGCTTTATCGTTCGTTATGAAGTTGCTATTATATTGCTATGTTTTATATTGCTATGTGTTAGTTGCTAGGTAGATTCTAGGACATCGCAGCTTGCTGGGCAGTTGTTAGGACATTGCTATTTTGTTGCTAGGCATCTGTTAGTATGTAATGAGTGGTTGCTAGGATGTTACTAGTGTGTCATGGTTGATTGCTAAGGGGTAGCTAGACATTGCTATGTGGTTACTAGTATAAGAGTATACTCAATATAAGGTGTTTGGGCAGTTTTCTATTTTTTGTTGCTAGGATCGTCTGGGTGATTGCACAAGTGTTGTTAGGGGCTTGCTTAGCAGTTGCTTTGGCATTGATATATGGTTGCTTTGCAGTTGCTAGAGTGTTCTGGGTGGTTGCTGGGGTGTTCCCAAGGCATCTCCATAAGGTTACTGGGCGGTTGCTAGGGAATTGCTAACCGTTGCTAGCGCACTGCTTTGTGATTGCTAGGCAGTTTCATTTATGCTATAAAAAAGCGACTAACATTGCATTCAAGAAACACATTGACATTCTAATCAGTTCTTGCTCTCCCTGGAAATCAAACCCATGACCTTGATGTTGCAAGCACCGCTCTCTATTGTTTGATCTTCAAGAAAGCCACAGGATCAGGAAAGTTGTTAGAATATTCTGGACTATTGCTAATATGTTGCCTGGCAGTTGCTAGGTCCTTCCGAGTGGTTGCAAAGGTGTTGCTAAGCAGTTGCTAGGGTGCTCTCAATGAAAGTGAGGTGCATGTATGTCTAACCCCGGCAGCAGCATGAAGTTGAGTTGATCGGCTCGATCTCTCTCGGCCTTGTACAGAGCCGTTCTCTCCTCCACCAGGTGCTCCAGGTTCCTGGAGTACATCTGCAGCCGGCGGATCAGGTTGTCCATGTAGCTGGCGTTGGCCTGGTTGTGAAGGTTACTATGGAAACACACAGTAGCACATCAGGATGTGCTCAACACTCTACCGAATGTCTGGCCGGCATCACTGGCACACCTGAAGATCTTCCCCAGAGCGCCTTCGATCCGCTTGAAGTCCGGACGCTTCTCTGGATCCTCCTCCCAGCAGCTCTTGATCAAGACAAACAGCTGCACAAATAAATGTTTGCATAAATGAATAATCGTTAAAAGTATATCACTGCCCCGGCATTTTGAACTTCATTTTCCCCTAATTGAAGAAGTAAAAATGACTGTTGCCAAGGTTAAACGGTTTTTCAAACAACAGCTGAATTAACACGATTGGCTCTTTAATTGGAAAGGCGGGGCTTCCTTAGCAAGAACTGCAATATTTAGGTATTTCAGTTTCTCCGATTCTTAGTAATATGAGTGAACTGTTATGTTTGGTTTGGTTTCTGGAGTATATGCTGTACAGACTCTGGTAAATATACCTCTGCTTCCGTTTCTCCAACAGACTCAAAACTCAGATCCGGTCGGAAGACGTTGGGGCCCCGTGGATTCTGAACACGATAGATTTTCTCTAGAAGAGAAAAGATGAACAGCACACACAGAGAAAGAAAGAGTGACAAACAGGTGTGTGTTATAGATCAGATGAGCTGAACAAATGTTTCCCAAAAAATGTTGGACATAAAATATTTAATATATATTAGTCAAATAATGTTCACATCATGACATGCTGATAAAAACGTATATTTATTAAAATATATCTATACATTTCTAGGTGTTTTATTTTAAATTCATATTTGTTCATTCTAATATTTTTATATTTTAATTTAATTAATATTTCAATAATATAACACTTTTACACTGGTCACAAGATTTGCAAGTCAACAAGTAAAATATACAATAAATATTTTTTAGAGTTTGTTTCAGTTTCCCGATTCTCAGGGAATGTACAAATTGCACCAAAAGTCAATTAGTACACAAGCATCTGCTAAATGCGTAATATTTATTATGCACATGAATAAGATGATCTGCCCATCTCTGATGTGTATTTGTACCTGCCGTATCGGAGCAGCAGCTGGTGTGGAACGGGTTCTTCCTCAGGATGATCTCCTGCGAGATGATTGCGAAACTGTAGACGTCGCCCTTCTGAGAAATTCCCTGAACACGCATGTGCTCCGGCGCCGTCCACAGGTCTGACAGAGAAAGTCTTTGTGACTTAAACACACTCTGCATGAACTGACACTCCACAAACTATCTGAACAGCAGCTTTATGAGGACCTATTATGCCCTTTTTCAAAAACAAAATCTAGTCTCTACTAGATCAGGTTTTCCTGCTTGAATGTTGATTATTTCCCATATTCTCCATTGTCTCTTCCCAGTCTGTCAGAAACGCTCTGGTGAGAGTCTCCCAATTGTTAGCCATTACGGTCCGTCATTATTAGCATCGTTCAACGAGTCTGAGTTTCCAAAACCCTAGTTCAAATGAACATTCACAACAGAGCAGCACAAAATTGTGTGGTTGGAACAACAGATCACGACCACAAAGGTCGGCAGAGTTTCTTGTTTTTATGATGTGTACTCAATAAATCCTTATCTTGAGCACAATAAACAAGCTGACATTTAATACAATCTATAACTTTCATTTTGAATATATTCAAATGTCATTTATGTCTAAGAGATTTACAGCACAGTTTTTGAAGCGTCTGCATGTTTGTGCTCAAGCTGATTGAATCTGGAAACAAAACTGAACAATAGGGTTTCTGGAAACAGTTGTGACTGGTGAGTTGATTTCTTCAGCAATACATTGTACTACAAGTGAAGCAGAGAGTTACATAATTTTAAAGTTACATAATCCTCTCTCTATGAAGCCCCTCCTTCTTCTTTTCCTTTGAGACAGACGATATAATAGCGGCTAACAATGGAGGAGGAGGACGACGAGGAGGAGGAGGGAGGGATAACGTAGATCAGTGGTCCCCAACCCCCGCATTCGCAGACCGGTCCGTGAGCTGCTGCAAGCGGCTGTGGCGCTGTGACTATGGAGGCGTTTGAACAGTCTCGCTTGCGCTCGCCTGTCAACAATCTCGCGCGGACCCATCATCCATCTCGCTCGCACTCCCCCCCACCCCCCCCCCCCCCTCAACAATCTCGAGCGGACACCGGTCCGCGGCAAAATTATCACACGTTTACCAGTCCACGGCACAAAAAAGGTTGGGGACCACTGGTGTGTTGGATAGACTCAGAAGCTCATATGTATTATTATTGAACACTCATAACTCGTGCTGCTCCCAGCTTAATACTGGTGAATCACTCGTTGCCCCCGGTAACCCCCGCTGTAAAACCAAGCTGCCTCTAGTGGAGATCATATGCAATCACCCATAAATGAGGAGCTTGAGCTGCTGCGAGTGCTGAACACCTCTAGCGTCTGGAAGCTGCTCGTATCTCAAATATTTACTCGTATCTCAAAGCAAAAATTTGCTTGAAGGCTTGCTCGTATCTCAGAATACTCTTATATTGGGACACTGGTATCTCAAGGTATTACTCCAGACTCATTAATATTATTGTTTGGCTCTTCTAGAGCTGCTGTATTTTCCTGTTATCTCTGTAAAGCTGCTTTGAAACAATCTCTGTTATAAAAAGCGCTATGTAAATAAAGGTAACTTGACTTGGAGATTTTTCACAAACATTGAAAAAAGCAAATGTGACTGTCAGAATTATTTAATTTGAGACACATTTCATATGCATTTGAATATTTCCTGTAGAAGAACTGAATGTCGCTGACCTTTCCCGGGCGTGAGGATGGTGTTGCAGCCGAAGTCGGTGATCTTCACCACCATGCGATTGTCCACCACACAGTTGGTGGATTTCAGCCGGCCGTGAACGCCGACATTACTGGAGTGCAGGTACGACATGCCCTGATGGCACACACACGTGATGATGTCAGCAGAGGGCAAAGGTCAAATCAAACACACAACAACAATAACCACTGCTTCCAAACATACGAAAGCCCACGTGTGTCCAGTATTACATTTCAGAAACACACCAAACCAAAAAAACTCCTGATGTTGTGCTTGAACAGACCGAGACGATTCAACTAGCCAGTTCTGAGTCTGTGTGTGTGAAGGAGAAATCTGTCTATTTCTGCAAGTAATTCATCTGTATTCATCATTGGAAAAGGGAGAGTGAAAGAGCACTGGTGGTTTGCTAAACTGAACAGCCAATCAGAGTTCTGCGTCTCAACGTCGTCTCGATTTTCCTGTTCATTTGAGTTCAGGTATTGAAAAGGTTTTTGTTTTAGGTAATGATGTATAAGTATATATAAATATTTGCTGTGTCTGGAAACAGAACGGATTCCCATGACCTTTAAATGGATCTTTCTAGGGTTTGACCCCACAGGTTTTACAGCATGTTGACATTCATGACGCCAGGAGCTTCATGTTTCCATCTGTGATCCATCATAAAACCATCTACGAATTTACAAGTATGTTTTTATAGATGGAGCAGTAAAAAAAAAACATCTACTGTGTACAAGATGACTCACACTCACACAGACACACACACACATTCTCATTCACACGCACACAGACACACACACACATACTTACACTCTCACACACAAAATCACTTTCACACACACTCACACAAACACAAACCTACACACACACAAACACACACACATGCACCTTTGCAATGTCGTACATGACGGAGATCTTGAACTCCAGATCCATAAAGCTCTCGTTGGGATATGAGATCGTATCGTTCAGCACGAGCTGATGGAACAAACAGACACACAACACACGTGATGATGATGATGATGATGATGATGATGATGATGATATTGATGATGATATTGATGAGTGTGAGAGACTCTTTTACCCGCAGGGATCCTCTCTCGCAGAACTCAAACACCCCAAACACGCCACAGTCGAACTTCACCGTCCCGTAGAACTTGGTCAGGTTATAATAATCGATACGCAACAACTGACAGAGAGAGAAAACGACACAACAACAATCACGACACTCCTCGGTAAAGAAAAAGAGAAGAATCAAAGCTAAGAAAATATATACTAAAGATAAAAAATAACTACTAAAAATGACAAAAACACAAGAAAATTACTAAAACTTACTAACTAGAACAGAAATCATTAAAAGCAAAATCTAATTCAAAATATTACAAGAACTGCATTAATTTTTATTGAAATTATTTTTATATTTTTATGATTTAAATAATTCCTCTTCATATATATATATATATATATATATATATATATATATATATATATATATATATATATATATATATATATATATATATATGCTAATGAAATGGTTATTTTGGCCCTTTATATTATAATTATAATTATGATTATTTTCATTATTCTAGTGCAGTAATTTATTTTTAATTGAATTAGCATAAATGTAAAACATAATATGATCCTTTTAAAGAAATTGTGTATATTATGTTTTTAACACAATTAACATTTTGTTTTCATTGTGCTGTCATTGCATTAAACTTTCAAAAAGATAAACAGATTTATGTCTAAAGTGTTTTATGTAATAGAAGAAATAAAGCTAAAATTATTATTATTATAATAGTATTATAAATTATTACCATATTATTTGTATAATTTCTTTTGTCTTTCAAATTCTTTCAAGTTTATGTTTCATTTGAAATTTGACATGATTACTTATGCATATAATTATAATCATAATATTATTTTAGCACTCAGGACTGTTTGTTGGTTTAGGAATGAATTAGTAAAAATGAAAAGAATGGCTTTGGAAGAGTTTTTGTCAATGAAATCTTCTGTGTTTTTGCTGGTTCTGATAAAATGAAACAGCTTTTTTAATTATATGAATTGTCTTAAAGCATTGAATACTTTTGTTCTTTTGATTTGAGTGACAGATGTGTGAAAGAGTCATAAGAGGCTTTACAGAGTTGAGCTCGATTCGCTGGTCCTCAGAGAAGTTTCCATCAGTGTTTCTCAGTTCCTTCAGAATGACAGGCTGCAGAAACACAGACACACACGTCAACATTCATCAAACACACATACACACACACACACACACACACACACACACACACACACACACACACACACACACACACACACACATATACATATGTGCTAGGACACACAGACCTTTTTGTCGTATCGACCTTTGTGTTGTATCTCCACACTGTTGTCGCCCTTCTTGTCCTCATCGATCTACAACAGACACACACACACACACACAGTGTCACACACTCAGAGGACGACTGATCATCGGCACATGTAACGACAGACGGACGGACAGCTTTACTCTCAGACTGAAGTAGTTTCTCTCTTTGTTGTCCAGCGGCGTGATGAGCGATGGGTTGATGTGAGACCATTTCTTCTGATTGAAACGCACTCGTCTGTTCTGCCTGAAAACACACACACATACACACACTAAATGCAAATGCCTCAGAAGACAGTATCTGAATGATTTAAATAATAAATCACACTGGAGACACCCCACAGATTCACCCCAAAATCAAAAGAAAAAGAGAAGAGATTATGTTTAAATGAAGCTTATTTTTTCTGACCATTAAGACACTTTGCACTGGGACAATTTTTGCATTATTTTCATAATAATAATATGCAGATACATCATATATTTTATTACTGTATTAATGTGATAAAAAAACTAAAGATTATGTATTTTCTCATTTCATTTTATATATTTGTGGTTTATACGTGAAATTATTAACATGTATATATTACTCAAAAAAAATATTTTACATGTTCATGATTGACACACACAACAAATCAAATATAAAAACAAATGTTTTTAGTTGGAGTGTTTTATTTGTTTTCTCTTAAAATGAAGGAATTTTTTTTAGTGATGAATTAAAAATATATATAAATTTATTTATATATATATATATATATATATATATATATATATATATATATATATATTACTATTGACTAAATGAGGAATTGTGAGGAAAATAACAACAAAAACTTGCAATTAATGTCAACTAAATTTTCTGATGTCACATTGATTTTGGGATGAAATGAGTGTGTGTTTGTGTTTGTGTTTGTTGCACCTGTACAGGATGAAAGCGATGGCTGTGGCGATCACCACGCTGAGCCCGAGGACGATCATGACGATGTTCTGGATCTCCAAACCTGAGAAGCACATGGTAGAGTGACGTCATCTGCCACATGACGCTTTATAAAGGAATGTGAGCCAGTTACCGTGAGCGGGTTTGTCGCTGGGCAGCCGGGATCTGTCCCAATGCAGGTCGGGTTTCGTGTCATTCACTTTTGTGACGTTCAGAGACGTGCTGTAGATGAACAGCGTCTTATACTGACGACAAACACCAGATATACATATATTAGAAACAGGCATTTATGATTTTTGCTTTAAAATTATTTACATTTATATGTGTATATATATATATATATATATATATATATATATCATAGATGTACCAGGCTTCCCTTGACATGCCCATGATCACCGTCACCTGAATACTGACCAAGCACACCTGTTCCCCATGACTCCACCCATACAAAAGCACGCACGTCACTACCATCCGACCTACTACATACTCAGCACTACTATCTCAGCTATTCCCACTAACTCTAACCAAGTTTCCCAAAGATCCTCTCCTGGCTTCCTCCTTGTCAAACTCTTCCTCCCATCTCGCCTCACCGCTTCCTGAACCTGCACTTCCCCTTCACTGGACTCCAACCCTCGCTATCCGGTAAGCCCAATCATCCCAAGGAGCTCACAACCAGTATTGCCATTTCATCTTGCTTCATTATATTCTGTGTAAATAAAGACCTTGTTTTGAACTTTACGTTTGCATGTCGTACGTGTTGCCGGCAGCAATGTCACCCTGTAGCCTACGACTGGTTGCCCACTGAAGCTAAGCAGGGCTGAGGCTGGTTATTTCCTGGATTGGAGACTCCTAGGAATGACTAGGTTGCTGCTGGAAGTGGTGTTAGGAGGCCAGCAGGTGGTGCTCAACCTGCGGTCTGTGTGGGTCCTAAAGCCCCAGTATAGTGACGGGGACACTGTACTTCAACAAGCATTGTCCTTCGGATGAGACGATAAACCGAGGTCCTGACTCTCTGTGGTCATTAAAAATCCCAGGATGTCCTTCTCAAGAGTAGGGGTGTAACCCCGGCATCCTGGCCAAATTTTTCCATCATTGCTTCCTAACCATCCCCTTTCTCTGATTGGCTTCACTCAGTGAATTCTGCACTCGTGGCGGTTGAGGATATTCCCCCTTCCATGTAAAGCACTAGCGCTTTGAGTCTCAATAATAAAGCGCTATATAAATGTCATGAATTATTATTATTATTATACGGTAGGTGACACTTCATACACATCTACTAAAAGAGGACAGAACCAGAAGCTATGCCCCTCTCCTCGCTCCGTACAAGATCCAACTGAGGAGAGAGGTAAGGGGCTCTGGTGGAGGACATGGGGAAAAAAGGGTAAGGGGCAGGTAAAACAGTCCATAGGGGAGCGGAGGGATGGAAGGAGGGAGGATCTGGGGAGCCAAGAGCAGTAGCAGCCTTGCAGAGACCCAGGTCACAGCCAAGTGGAGTTGCAGGATGGAGGAGTCATGGTGAGGCCTGCGAGGAGGATGATTCTTTTTATCCCAATTTCCTACAATGGAGGCAGTCATGGTGGAGACCCAGACAGAGCTGAGGAGATATGGAGCCAGGGTGACAGCACAGGTCTGGAGGGCCAAGGTGGAGTTGGAACGAAGAAGAGGCAGGGATCTGGAGGACCACGATGGAGCCGGAGCAACTGAGGACAGTGGCAAAGCCGGAGGGAAGGCAGAGCCCAGTTGAGCCACAGGGATGGAGGGCAGAGGTGAAAATCCTGTGATGGAATGAGGCTGGCACCTGACCTAGGCAGAGACGGGACGAGGGGGATAAGGGAGCCGGATGAAGCTGGTGGAATGATGGGTTGGAGTGTGGTTGGAGGTGGTTGGAGGACCGGGTTGGATTTGGGGGTTGGGGCTCTGCGGCTGGAGATGGAGACAGATAATTCTCACAAAGTTGAGGACTGGAAGACCTGTGGAAAATTGACTGCACTGCAGTTGACCAAATGAGCTGAGGGCTTGACAGGGATCGGCGGAGGAAGGGCTTGTGAACAAGATGTCTTTGGTAGAGGAGGATGGAGAGGAAGGCTGGGTGGGAAACCAGAGGGAAGGGAGAAAAAAATAAATCCCAGAGTCCATGTTTAGCTCATTTACAGCAACAAGAAAGTTGGCTGGGCTTCCATCACAGTCCTCTAGCTCCGTCAGTACTTCCTTCGGGTACACCATTTCCTCGTAGTTATGCAAGTATGTCACATGAGTGAATTATTGAAAACAAATAAGAAACATAAGAGGTAATGCTTTCCTTACTGAGTTGAGTCTTTTGAGTCTGTTCTCATTCGTTCAGTGGCCATTTCTTCATGTTTACACCAGTATGTGGCAACACAAATGAGTGTCTTTTGCATGTGAGTGAGTGAGTGAGTGATTTGTGCCAAATTTCAACAGCCTTATAACACATTATTCGATATTCATGACTCCAGAAGAAGGAGACACTGACTCACCTTGTTTGAGTTAGTTGTGTAAACCACAGACAGGTTGAGGTCTCTGTCTCCGCTGCCGTCTAATTCATAGTGCCCACCCACACCTGAACACAAACACATCATCATGTCACGTCCATCATATTAACTTGAAAAACATTGAGTGCTGATCCAGTGTGGTGTTGTTCAGATCTTACCGTCAAACGTCATGTTCCTGAAGAGATCTTCAATGATGCCGCTGTTCTCATTGATCGACTGGTTCTTCATCGCCAGCAGATTGTCTCTCATCATTTTACCGAAGAGAACCACGGCATCATGGTAACCCACCACATAATCGTTCAGCGCCTGCAGGAATGGAGTGAGCAGGGTTATCGACTTCTATTAAGAGTAAAAAATGGTCTGTGCAACAGTATGCGATATTCCAGAGACAATCAATCTCTGACATCAATCCCTTTCAGCTAAATACATTTCAATCATTTGAAAAAAAACATATTTGCATGTAAAATGACAAGTTTAATTACATCCCAACTGCTGTAAGAAGAGGCTCTCTCTTTATGAATATGACTCAAAGACTAACAGCAGCAAACTCGTATTTTCCAATGGAAACCGACCCAACCAGTCAAATAAGAAAACTCATTTTAGCAGTCAGGAACTGTCTTATAATTTATAACATGTCTCTGTGTACATATGCCGTACTGACTCTCAGCCTGAATGGTTTTTAAAGTCCAGATGGACCAGCATTTGCCCATTTGCCCAAAGAGCATTCCCTGCTTCTCATTCATCTGTAATATCAGACATTTTGTGTACTGATTCTTTTTAATCTTTTCCAACCACAAAGAAAAGAAAACTGATTTGTTGTCTACAACATGGAGTAATGTTGCACTTTCAAATCAAACACTTTCAAAACCTGTGTTTGTTTTCATGCACTTTCCAGTCATTGAGTTTGTGTCTGAAATGCAAGTACTTTCAAGAAACATGGGAACCCTGGGCCATTTTCACACACGGTTAATTATTTGAAATGGCTTTCTCTCAAAGTCTATAATGATCTACATTAAATGGCACTTTAACATTAACCTCAATACAAAGAGAATGAACGTGAGAAGACGGACTGAGGGAAGAGTGGAGATGTTGTTCTACCGTTCCGTTGGATGTCCAAGCCGTGTGGTTGGAGTAGGTCCTGATGCTGTGCATGGTGATCACCAACACGTCCTTCATGTGGTCGAAGCTGGACTCGTTGGTGTGGTAACCCTCACTGAAAGACACATCACGGTCAGTATGAGCGACAGTCATGGGATCTGAGATGGGATTATGGGAATCACAGACTCACTTGTACAGGTCGATCAAGACGAAGATCACGTCTGCAGGAATTTTGGAGCTGTTCTTAGCAAATAAAACATCATCTGGAGTCCCACACAGGATAAAGACTGACAAAGAAAGCACAGACGCAAAGAGTTACCGCTATAACAATACAGAGACCAAATAAATATGTATAAATATGCATTATACATGAATATATATGTATTCATCCATACATTAATGGAATTGAGAGGGATGGATGGATGGAGAAATGGATGGAGAGAGAGAGGGATAGATGGATGTAGAGAGAGAGCGATGGATGGATGGAGAGGGAGAGAAATGGAGGAATGGATGGAGAGACGGATGGAGAGAGTGAGAAAGAGAGAGGGATGGATGGGTGGATGTATGGATGATGGAGAGAGAGAAAGAGAGGGATGATGGAGAGAGACAAATAGGGATGGATGATGGATGGATGGATGGAGAGAGAGAGGGATGGATGGATGGATGGAGAGAGAGAGAGGGATGAATGGATGGATGGAGAGAGAGAGAGAGATAGAGAGAGAGAGAGAGAGGGATGGATGGATGGATGGATCGATGATGCAGAGAGAGATGGATGGATGGAGAGAGATAGAGAGGGGTGGATGGATGGAGAGAGAGGGATGAATGGATGGATGGAGAGAGAGAGAGAGAGAGAGATAGAGAGAGAGGGATGGATGGATGGATGGATGGATGGATGGAGAGAGAGAGGGATGGATGGATGGATGGATGGATGGATGGAGAGAGAGAGGTATGGATAGAGAGAGAGAGAGATGGATGGAGAAAGAGAGACAGAGAGGGATTGATGGAGAGGGATGGATGGATTGATGGATGGATGGATAGAGAGAGAGGGATGGATGGGTGGATGTATGCATGGATGGATGATGGAGAGAGAGAGAGAGAGGGATGATGGAGAGAAACAAATAGGGATGGATGATGGATGGAGAGAGAGAGGGATAGATGGATGTAGAGAGAGAGCGATGGATGGAGAGAGAGAGAGGGAGAGAAATGGAGGAATGGATGGAGAGAGGGATGGAGAGAGTGAGAAAGAGAGAGGGATGGATGGGTGGATGTATGGATGATGGAGAGAGAGAAAGAGAGGGATGATGGAGAGAGACAAATAGGGATGGATGATGGATGGATGGAGAGAGAGAGGGATGGATGGATGGAGAGGGATGGGTGGATGGATGGAGAGAGAGAGAGAGGGATGAATGGATGGAGAGAGAGAGAGAGAGAGAGGGATGGATGGATGGATGGATGGATCGATGATGCAGAGAGAGATGGATGGATGGAGAGAGATAGAGAGGGGTGGATGGATGGAGAGAGAGAGGGATGAATGGATGGATGGAGAGAGAGAGATAGAGAGAGAGGGATGGATGGATGGAGAGAGAGAGGGATGGATGGATGGATGGATGGAGAGAGAGGGATGGATGGATGGAGAGAGAGTGGGATGGATGGAGAAAGAGAGACAGAGAGGGATTGATGGAGAGGGAGGGATGGATTGATGGATGGATAGAGAGAGGGATGGATGGGTGGATGTATGCATGGATGGATGATGGAGAGAGAGAGAGAGAGAGAGAGAGAGGGATGATGGAGAGAAACAAATAGGGATGGATGATGGATGGAGAGAGAGAGGTTTGCATGGATGGATGGATGGATGGAGAGAGAGGGGTGGATTGGATGGATGGATGGAGAGAGAGAGGGATGAATGGATGGAGAGAGACAAAGGTATGGATAGAGAGAGAGAGGGATGGATGGATGATGGATAGAGAGGGATGGATAGATGGATGGAGAAAGAGAGAGAGAGAGGGATGGATGGATGAATGGAGAAAGAGAGAGAGAGAGTGTCAGGATCCTGCCCAGACTATCTTGTCTGTCTTGTCTTTGTTTAATGTTTGCCTGTTTGTGTTGTGTTTGAGCACATGTTTGAGTCTTTGTTCATGTTTGCCATGTGGTCGTTTTGCCCCACCTCCTCATTTCCAGTTTCCACGCCCCCTTGTCTAGTCCTCGTTTGCTGAGTGTGTTCACCTGTCCCTCATGTGCTATGCTCCCTTTATATTGTGCTCCTTTACCTCATGTCTTTGCTGGTTCGTTTTGTGTATGCTGGGGTATATGGTCCTGTTTTGTTCTAGAATCTGTATGGTAGCTTAGTTACGTATTCCAGCTCTTTGTTCTAGTCTTTTCCTTATAGTATTTTGATGTTCTTTCAAGTCTTGTTCTAGTTAGTTCTTGCCCTTTTGTTTTCCCAGTTTTGTTTTCTCTTTTGAGTTTAAGTTAACTTTTACTTATAATCTTCTCCTTGCAAAGTTGTCCTGTTATCGTAGTCATAGTTTAATTCTCTAGTTCTGTTTTCTTTTTCATTATTGCGCTCCTCTGGTTTTGTTGCTCTGTTTCATTTAATCATTCTCTCTTGTCTTGCATTTTTGTCTTGTCTGTTGTGAGTTGCGTCGGTTCCTGCCCTGAGAGTTCCTGACCACTGTCTCATCCACCTGGCAGCGAGTCTGGGGCCTAGTCTGAGATCTCCTACAAGTTTGTGGCCTGGCGAGCTCCTGCTTGGTCTCTCTGTTGGTGCTGCCTCTGGTCTCAGTGGTCCTCATCCCTTGCCTGTCTTTGTCTACCCTGCCCTGCCTGTTTAACTCTCATACCTCACTTCCCCTATTGTGCCTTGTCTTCAGTTGTTCAATAAAACCCCATCACTTCATTCTGTGTTTGGGTCCTCTCTCTGCAAAACCCTGACAGAGAGAGGGATGGCTGGAGAGAGAAAGAGAGAGGGATGAATGGATGATAGAGAGAGAGAGAGTGAGAAGGATGAATGGATGGAGAGAGAGGGATGGATGGATAGATAAATAGATGGACGGATGGATGGTATACTCACTGTTGCTGTGCCGGTCTTTAGCGTTCAGCTTCTTCTGCAGCTCGTCTTGGCTCCTCAGCATCTCTCTGGAAATGTTGGAGGCGAAGAGAGCGGACGGAGCCTCCAGAGCATTAATGTACCTGACGGACGACAGACGGACATCTCAGCGTGTGTCTGAGTCGTGTTCTCACTCATGTGTGTGATTGAGCATACCAGAAGCATTCCTCCGTGTTATTGTCTTTTTTATAGATGTACGCAGTTTTCCACACCGGTTTCAGATTGGGGAAGAACGTGTCCCAGAAGTTTACGAAGAATTCTGAGATTTTGCGCGCCGGAGGAAGCAGCCGGGTGAGTTTCTGCTTGTAGTCGCAGGAAAGACCGAAGCTCCCAGCAGAGATGATGGGGATGGTCAGCGTCAGACCGACCTCCTGACTGACAGACAGACGGAGCATTGAAACCGGTGCCGTGACTTAATACTCAAAAACCTATGCAGAAAATCTGACGGATTTCAAGTGTTTACTATACAGTTTAAAACAGAATTAGCCATATAGAAAAAATTCAATTCTACATATATTTGTTTTGTAATGCGGTGATCTTTTATGATATTTGTTAGATAAAAATAGCTTTCCTGTAACTCCAAGAGTAGAGTGTGGCGCTTGCAACATCAAGTTCATGGGTTCGATTCCCAGGTAAATCAAGAACTGATTAGAATGTCAATGTGTTTCTTTAACGCGATGCAAGTCGCTTTAGATAATTTTTAGATAATTTAATATATTGTCCGTTTAATTGAATTCCGAGGTACGTTCATACCAAGAACGAAAACTATAACGATAACCATATTAGCATCTTCACTAATGGACAATAATGTTCAAAATGCATTCGACATTAAAGTGCGCGATGGGAGAATGCCGAATGGATTCTGATTGGCTGTCAGCGTTTTTATCGTTCATCAGCTGAACAAAATCTCAATGTCTTCATCGTTTTGATGGTGTGGACGTGTTATTTTCCCAGAGTTAACGATTAACCTCTTAAAACGTTTTATTTCTTGGTAGCAACAGGCTTTCAGTAATGAAAAATGATAGTCTACTTTACAAGACCATATCACATACCCTATATAACATTGGGGATAATAGTTTCAGAATCAGTGACTGATAAACACAGTGGATCGGTTGAGCTGAACTTACTCCACCAGTTGAAACGTTGCGTATGTGCAGGACGGACCCAACATCACACATCCCAGTTCACTGCTGTTCTAACGGACAGAACAAACGGGAAACAGCATTACATTGAACCGTTAATCAGTGCTGGAGGGTTTAAAGCTTCACCATAATGTTTCAGCATGCCTGAGGACAGACAGCGTTAATAAACCTGAACGTCCTTCAAACGACCTTGGAGTTGATGGCAGTGAGGCAGAACTCACATATAGGGATTTAAGGATCTCCACGCCCTCACACGTACTGCTGCCGCAACCCCTGCGCCGGTAGTGCGTCGTGTTGAAGCCGCTGAACAGAGCCTTGATCTGGAAGTCAACGCCTGCGACAACAAAATCACCATCGTGTTTCAATCGTTAACGTCCGCTGGTGTTTGTTTTATCATGCCTTCATTAGCAGGGCCTGTAAACAGACTGTATTTTTTTACTGGGCACTAAACTACTGCGCTCTTAAATGTAGAGCTGCTTTATTGGATCCATTAAGATCTTTTAGCATCCATGGAACTTTCCCGTTGCACGAAAGGGGAAAACGATTAGCAAAATGTTCTTTACACTAAGAACAAAAGGTTCATTACTAGGTTGTTTTGGAAAACCTAAAGGGTTCTTTTATGGCATTGGTGCAAAAAACACAATCATTTTTAAGAGTATTGGTTGGGAGAAGTTTTCAAGTTAGTCTTGCATATGTAAGTTATCTTCAATATATCTTCAAATATTAGCAGTTTAATCATCAGCATCAGTTTCATGAGGCACGTTTTGGAAGCTCGTCGGATCAAGGCTGATATCGTCGATCATTCAAAGTTTTAAAAGCATTGTAGAGTAAAATGCCAAATTTAACTATATATTTAAATTGATAAAGCATGTTTTAGATCATTATACAGACCATATGCATGATGTTGACTGCTGAGACTCAGCTTATTGGTTCAACTTACTTCACAGTAACGTTGATTAACAGAAACCCGACTATATTTAAGATTCATAGAGCGACGGTCTTGCGCAACAAATGTTTTCCTCGACTAGTTTCACTGACCCGCTTAAAAATAAAGGTCATAAAAGGGGACTTTCATGGAGAGCAAATAGAAGAACCATTTTTGTTTCCCCAAGAAACCTTTACGTAAATCATGTTTTCCTCTAAATTGTCAAGAACATTTGAAAATTCTAAAGAACCTTTTTTCCGTTATAAAGAACCTTTCGTGGAATGGAAAGATTCTTTGAATGGAATCTTTGAAGAACTTATATTTTGAAGAGGGCTAGTCTGAAGTATAGTTATATAATATGATATATAACATATATTATTACCTCTGTCCTTGCCTAGAACTACCCCAATGTCTTCTACTTTATTCTTTATCACATGGAAAATGCAATAAATGGGTTAACCTGGGATTCAATCACTTGTGCTTTATTATAAAAAGCCTCACCTGCGTCCAGGTTTTTTTTGTTCTCCTCTTCGACAGCCATTTCCACCACGTCCTTCACAAACTTCAGGCTCCAGGGCGAATCCTCATCCTCCAAGAGAACCACGTTTAACGTGACGGAGGAGTTTCTGCAGCTTAACACGTCGAACCCGGAGACGCAGAGCACAGAGCCGAACCAGAACCAGAACAAACCCAACATCCCTTCCTTCCTCTGTGAGTGTGTGTCCTTCAAAAGAGCAAAGCCACAGTCATTCATCAAGCCCGTAACTCCTGATCAACTCCATCGAGAAGGTCCGATCAACAGCAACATCGGCCGCACACACACACATCACATGATGTCCCTGAAAAGACATCATACACCGACAGCAGCCAGAGTTTCTGCATGTGTGTGTTAACAGGAACCAGAAGAGGAAATGCGTGCTCAGGTGTGTCTCTGCGTGTTAATGAACAACCAACATCCACCCGATCTGAGGGGAAAAACCTTCATTGATCCAGTTTCTGCTTTGTGTTTGATCAGAGACGACGTCTACTGACCATATCAATGAACTTCACGCAGGTCCATCACTCAGCCTACTTTCAGTTCAATCCAGATATTTCACACAAAAAAACATAAACACAAACCCTCCTGGATTAAAACAACCGTCAGGAGTTTTTCAGTCCAGTATCTCTGTATTTCTGCTCACAGAATGCGCTGGAAGGTCTGAGCGGCTTGTGAATGTTCTGGAGGACCAAAGGTCCCTCAGGCTGTAAATCATGCGGCCCAATGTGTGGCACGTAGATTGTGTGCTATAAACGCTGACAGATTGCGGCCTGTAAATCTGCTAGTAAAGAAAGTCTCTTTTTAGAATCAGGAGCGAGTTTTAATAGACTGATGGAGGATCTGTGTGTGATGTTCATGAGAAACGGTTGACAGATCAAGTCAAGATTTAGTTCCCCTGAAGGTTTGGAGAACGTCTTAAATTGAGTTGATGGTGATTCTTTAGTTGGAGAATCTTGGAGAGTTGGAGTTCTTGAAAGCAAGAACTGATTAGAATGTCAATGTGTTTCTTGAATACGATGCAAGTCGCTTTGGATAAAAGCGTCTGATAAATGCAGAAATGTGAATGTAAATACATGTAAAACAGGAGGACAGAAAAGACAAAAGAACAGAGAAGTTCCTGACTGAAGAATTACACTAAACCGCTTCAAACCTGATGACCAGATGATTGTCAAAACTATTTATTTAATTGTTATTACTGTTATTGTTATTAGTTATTTAGCCGGTAGTTTTCATTTAACACTGATGATGGACGATATGTTTCTAATGTTTTTGAAATGCTGCTGCTTTTCTTCAGATGGTTCAGAAAACATTCAAAATTAACATTTTGCAATAGACTTTTGTGTGAAAGAGAGAGAGAGAGAGAGAGAGAGAGAGACAGAGAGTGTGTGTGTGTGTGTGTGTCATAAAGATGTTCAGTCGTATATATAGTTTCAGATCTGAGTTCCTGTTTAACTCGTGTGTAACTTCTCTTCCTCTTCTGTGTGTGTGTGACGGTGATCAGCCTCATACTGAGGAGGTTTAGTTTAGTTCTTCAGCTGCTGCTCTGCAATCGGCCTTAACTCATATCCTACTTACTAGCTATGTTATTTTATGTTATCTATTTCAGCTTTCCTTTTCATTTGTTTGTGCCGGAGAAATCAGGAACATGTGGAAACATTCAAGAGAAAATATTCATAATGCATTATAAAAATATTCCTCGGTAACAGAAGATGGGGTTGAATAAGAGAGCGCTTGTGTTTCTGTCAGTCAGAGATTTGTGGATCAGAGTAAAAAAAGACCTTGTGACTGTCAGCAGATGGCGCTGTGACACTGACAACAGAAAACACCTGACACACACACACACACACACACACACACACTCACACACACACAGTGTATTGTGTGTGGAGAAACACTCAGTAATGGTGTTGACTGATGAAGTAGTTTGTTTTCACCACAGGTGGTCTTTAAACTTTGCTTTGTGTTTAACACCAATCAATCATAGACTGAAATAACTATTTTTAAATGTCTATTTTTTGACAATTATGGCCAGACATTTTATAGTTTACTGTACATATGCAGTTCAGGTGTCATACACCAGTGCATATAATTACAATATGTCAAGTCATCTTTATTTATATAGCGCTTATTACAACACAGATTGATTCAAAGCAGCTTTACAGGGGTAATGATACCAACCCATTAATTAAAAGCTTTTCCTAATTTATTCTGTTGAATTAACTTGCAATGATTCATTATCAGGATAAAGTGAGTTTTCCTCTTATTCATAAACTTTAGCTGTTCCTGTCTGTTAATATAGATTCTGAGTCACAGTGCCGGTACAGTTGGGGAAACTTTTTTATGTCACATTGTATATTACAAATAACTGAATAATTGTTAATGAGGAATGAAAACTATCCAATACTCAAGTGTGGTCTAAGTCTCAAACTGACTGTTAAAGTGCAAAATCTAAATAGCTTTCAATGAGATGATATTAAACAGTGCAGAAAATATGCACATCTGAAAATCCGCTGCTGTACTTGCAGTTTTAGATCAGTGAACCTTTAAAAGTCTGTGTCAGGAGAATTACATGACTACTTTCAATTTCATTTGCAAACCTGGAACTATGAAATGGCGGCTGAACATTGTGAGTATAATCCAATATATTTCAAATAAGAATTGGAGGCAATGATGTAAAACTTTATAAACAGTTTTACTATATTGTAGCTTGTGACTTTATTGCATGTCTGTTACATGTAGACAATGTTCACATTTAGTTTTCCAAACTACATGAAAACAGTATAAGTTACCACTTCCCTAGTGTTGTGCTGAGGGATGCATTTTTTGGGTTCTTTAGCCATTAGAAAGAAAATGAAATGTTACTAAGTGAGTTTCAAGTTGATCAGCTCTCATAAAAAATGTTTTATGAACCATAATATTATGTCAATCAAACTCATATCCTCCTGAGACCTAGAAAAATGGTGTTGTTTTTCATTTTATTTAGTATTTTTACATGTTTGCTTTATGCAATATGTGGGTAAAATGGCCATAAATGCATGGGCGTTCCCATTCAATTCAATGTGTCTAAACACTGCATCTAATTTGCATATTAATTTGTTCTTTGGGCAACATTTAAGGCAACAAAATAATGTGTATGAGTAAAAAAGTGTTACAATGGGAATAATTATTGGCAACATTTTCTAATATTGCATAGGAATATTGACATTTTTTTCCTATTCATTTGAGTCTCTCAAAATGCCTATTAAACATGATTTAAAGATGACTCATGTATGAATCAATGCCTGTTTTAATCTGATTTAAATGATTACTACATTATTAACATGTTATTAATATTGTTTCCTTACCAACACAAACTGTCAGTTGCAAACAGTTGTAATTTCCCTCTCCTTGTCAGGAACACATCACCCTTTCTATGCGTTTTTCTTCCCCTCTCATGATGGTCATTACATTTTTATGGATCTTTGTTCAAACAGTTAATGTCACATAATATTCAAGAATCAAAATATAATCATGGATTAAAAATGAATCACACTCCACCCTTTTTATCATTCATTGATAACTACAAAATAACAGCAAATTTAAGTAATTTGATCACATTTACACTTTTCATCACTGATTTTAATATAAATGATCACTCTCTTAAATTTGTGAAAGAAGAATGTTTAGGCTGATTTTGTAGGGACAGTCGGCTTTAGTACAAGCAAGCAATAATATATGTCAGAATAAAAAATATATATCCTTAGCCAGCATCGTCCCTAAAGGCCAGGACATTACTCACCAAGCCACTCAAAACAACTTCGGATTTGGTGGGTAAAGCCTTTTTCTCGGCTGGTCAGGCTGTAGCATGTCTTCACACCATTGGGGCTGCTGTAGGCCTACCACACACACGCGCTCCGAGAGCTGGATGAGCGCGGGGGAATCGGTCTCGACGCACTTTCAGAGCTCCGTCAGGCAACCGATCTGACCAAGAAGACCGGAGCGCTGTCAATAAATTCCATCTTGCATAGAAGTGCTGTTGCGTTGTGATCTGTTAACGGATCCTTGCAACGTCCCCGCAGGCCGGGGTTGATCACATTGTTACAAGCACCAATTTTAGCAGTTTTTGAAACTCATCTTGCAATTAATCAACAGCTACATCATACGAGGAGGAGAGAAAATCCAGACGGAGAAGACGGAGCATGGAGCCACCTCTAGCCAGTAAGTGCAAAAATTCTTATTTTTATGTTTTATGCCTGTTGTTTTGACACTGTCATGACACAATGATGTTAATATTGCAATACTTCTCTCACAGCCACTTTTTTCCAGGAAGTTTCATTCTATCTGCTTTCTGACTGTTTCTGAGATGTTGTACAATATCATATTTGTTGGAACAGGTCAAATGCTGATACAACCTTCTAATCCTAAACAAAAAAACACTTTCTGCTCCAGAACTAACGCTACACTTGATTTCTTTCATTTTAGTATCTGAACTAAAAATGTGGATATTGGGAGAGAACTGGGCAGAAAAAGGCTTACTAGGAAATCTTCTCTTGGGAAGAACAGCGTTTGACACAAACACTCCTCCTTCCCTTCAGGAGAGTCCAGAGAGAGCCAGAGGATGCTTTGAGACTCAACGCATATCTGTGATCATCACACCAAATCTCTTTGAGAAACGGGTTCCTGCAGCCCAAATTTCTCAGGCGCTGAAATGCTGTGAGGAAATATCCGCTCCAGGTCCACATGTGCTTCTGCTGATTCTGCATCCCAATCCCACTGAGAAGAACAGACATATGCTGGACTTCATGAAAAACTTGTCAGATGATGCAATGAAACATACCCTAGTAGTATGATGAAATACAGCGGTGCGAAGCAGAATGAAGCTGTTCAGAGCTTATTCAGAGAAGGATGGATGTGCCATCAGTATCATTTGAACAGCCTCATCATGAGAGTAAATAGATGGAAACAGTGGAACAAAGAAGAAAAAGTCCAACGTTAAGTTCCTTATTTAATACTGGTAGGTGTTATGGCAAGGAATTAAAGAAAGCTTCATGTTAAATAATCATATAAAGGCAATATAAACAAAGCTCAAAACAATAACTGTATGATGTTGTATTTTCTCCTCCAGCACCCAAGATCAAACAAAACGTTAAGTCATTTCTGAAACCACAGTCAGACAGTGAGTAACCACAGTCATCCTGTCACCGTCATGTCTATTTACTTCCTGTTCCTTTTTTTGTTCTTCCCGTGTCGTTTCCTGCACCTGTCTTGTCAATCACTCCCCTTGTTAGTCTCGTCAGATGTTCCCTATTAACTCGTATATTTAAACCCTCATGTTTTCCCATGTCTTTGTCAATCGTTGACGTTGTTTCACCCGTGTGTGGATGTCGTCTTCATGTTCCATGTTTCCCAAGCATTTTGCACAAGTGAGTGTGCTGTTTTATTTGCATTCAGAATAAAAGTGAGTTTGAGTTTGATCTTGTTCTCGCGTCATTCTCCGCATCACACACGTTCCCCGTTGTATGACATGCCAATCCTTGAGTCACAACACAATATTCATAGTACACTAAAGGACTTTGAATCGAATAATTGTTTTGTCTTTCTGCTACATAGGATTTATTCAGTTAATACGTGAGATGGAAAGTGTTTACACTCTGAAAGGAATCTGTAAAAATAGGGCACAACGTCTTGTATTAATTTGACAAAATTTTACTTAATTATTTTGTACAGATATTTTACGTGTATTTTTTATTTTTTATTTCATTGCATTGTGTTTTAAAGTTAATGGAAACGTCCGTAATCCAAGCAGAGAATGCCCTGGTAATGTTTTGCCAGTACAGTTCTTTTTTTTTTTTTTGTGGAGTTGTTTTACAGTGTAATTTTTGATCAAGATTTAACTTATGAACTTTGATGCTACAAAAGTTTGTGCTACAAAGTCGTGCAATTTTTAAAAGAAATTAAAAGAAATCCAAATAAAACAATATCATAAAACAACTCTGTACAAAAATTATTGAACTTTTAATGGTTAAAAGGCTGTAAAAATGCTACAATAAAAATCTGTTAATTTGTTAAAAGTAAGTTTCTGTTCTTTATGCAATGAATAATTGTTATTGATTAATCTTTGTCAGGGTTCTGCCACATTCGGTCTAGTAGTCATTTCTTGGTTTTGTGGCAGAGTTCTGACACTACCGTTATGTCTCGTGTTTGGTGTGTGTGCACACGGCGTCGAGGATTCGAGCCGCGCGCACGCGTGTCTGTGACGTCTTTTGTACGAATTATGGTGTCCGGTCCCGATACTTGGGTCTGGTCCAGTTTCGGTTTTGGATCAGGATTCGGGCATTCATAACTCGTGTGTCTTCGTCCTTGTCGTGAGCTCGTGAAAACTCGTTCTTGCGAGCTCTACGTTATGTGAGTGGGCGCGGTTTCAAGCCTTGCGCGAGCCGCGCCTCCTCTCGTCCGTGTGTTTATGTTTGGCACGCGGTTCGCATTCCATCGGCCACGTGCTTGTGTTTTGTCACGCGCAGTGGTTGTCAACAGCGGCGCGTCGTCTTTGGTTAATTGTCTGCATGTTCATGTATTGTCTGTTACCCCGCCCGTCTTGTTTCTTTGTCATTAGGTTGATTTTTTTCCCAGCTGTTTTTCCTTGTTAATTTCCCCATGTCCTCCCTATATATTCCGTCTTTGTCTGCTGTTCTATGTCGCGTCGTTGTCTTACCTGTCCTGTTGCTGCCAGTCTGTTCCTGTCCTGCCTTGCCTGTTCAACCTGCTCTTGTAGTTTAGTTCTTCAGTCTGTTTTAGTTCCTTAGTCAGTCTAGTGTTTTCCCCCACGGGGTAGTTTTGTTTGCATTTTATTTATGTTCAATAAAAGCCCTTTCCACCTGCATAATTGAGTCCTCGCTCATCCCTTCATCCCCAATACCTGACAGAACGACGCGACCACTATGAGGACTCAGCGGGGAAAGGGCTCCCATCCTCCACCAGCCTCAGCACACTCCAGCCCCCTGTTCCAGCGGATGCTGCAGCTCAAGGCTTTGAGCTCCCTCCAACAATGTGGGGCAGATTTGAAGACCTTCGCCGGGGAGTTTAGCCATGCTGCAGCGGGGCTGGAATTCAATGATGCGGCCTTGAAAGACTTGTTTAATTACGCCCTTGATGAGCCGCTCAGCGTTTGGAGGATTAGGGGGCTGGAACACTTGAACTTTTGGGGGTTTGTGGAGTTTCTCTCTACCCCCTCCGTTGTTCCGTCCCCAGAGGAAGTTTTGGCAGCTGCAGTGCCCCCAGAGCTGCCCAAGGACACATCTGCGCCAAACCCTCGCACACTTAGGAGGAGGAGACAGAGGGTCGCCTCCTCTTCAATCGGCCAGCTGCCGGTCGCCCCAGTGCCAGCTGCCGGACAGGAGGCCGTCACCCCAGTGCCAGCTGCCGGACAGGAGGCCGTCGCCCCAGAGCCCGCCATTGAATCTGTGCCGCCTTGTCGCCCTCGTAAGCGGCGGAGGAAGAAGAGGGCTTCCTCCAGTCCGCAAACCCCAGAGGCCATCCTCGCCCCGCCGGCGCCGCCCAAGCGCCTCTGCCTGCCGGCGCCCCCAGAACGCCTCTGCCTGCCGGCGCCCCCAGAACGCCTCTGCCTGCCGGCGCCCCCAGAACGCCTCTGCCTGCCGGCGCCCCCAGAGCCCCTCTGCCTGCCGGCGCCCCCAGAGCGCCTCCCAGACCTTGACCTGCCGACCCACACAGACCCGCCTGTCCGCCTAGACCTTTCAATCCTGCCAGACCAGCCTGTCCTGCCTGTTCTCCCTGACCCAACCAAGCTGCCTGTCCATCTGGCACGGCCCTGGCCATCTGCCACGACTCCCTACCTGCCGGAGTCTGCCTGGTCTGTCCCTACAACACCACCCTGGTCATCTGCCAGGACTCCTGAACCACCGGAGCCGGCCTGGTTCACCCCTCCGGTGCCGCCTGACCCGCTGGCCTTGATTGAGCCCGCATGGCTCACCCCTCCAGCACCGCCGGACCCATTGTCTTTGTTTGAGCCTCCCTGGCTCATTCCCCCGGCTCCACCCTGGCCGTCAGCAAAAAACCCTGTACTGTCTGAGCCGCCCTGGCTCATCCCTCCAGTTCCCCCTCCCTGGACTGTGTTTTTTCTTTATGGACTGTTTTTCAGGCATTTTTTTTTCATGGTTGAGGACTCTTTTGCGTTATTTCATGGTGCTTGGACTGTTTTTGAGTTTATATCTTCTCGATGTTTTGAGGACGGTTTTTTCTGAGTTATTATTTTTCATGATGTTGGTTTGAGGACTGTTTAGTTTTATCTTGTTTCATGATGTTTGGAATCTTCCCTTATAGAGGTCTGTTTCATTTTGTGGTGTTGGCTGACTTGTCTTCCCTCCCTCCCCCCCTTCTCTTGTCCTTGTGTCTATTTATTTTATTTTTTCCTGCCTTGCCCTGGTGTTTTGCTTCTGTCTTGTGCTTTCTGTTGTCATGTCTGTCCTGTTCTAGTCTTGTTCCCGGTGTTCCTCGTAGGGACGCCAGGTGGCGTCCCTTTAGAGGGGGGGTAGTGTCAGGGTTCTGCCACATTCGGTCTAGTAGTCATTTCTTGGTTTTGTGGCAGAGCTCTGACACTACCGTTATGTCTCGTGTTTGGTGTGTGTGCACACGGCGTCGAGGATTCGAGCTGCGCGCACGCGTGTCTGTGACGTCTTTTGTACGAGTTATGGTGTCCGGTCCCGATACTTGGGTCTGGTCCAGTTTCGGTTTTGGATCAGGATTCGGGCATTCATAACTCGTGTGTCTTCGTCCTTGTCGTGAGCTCGTGAGAACTCGTTCTTGCGAGCTCTACGTTATGTGAGTGGGCGCGGTTTCAAGCCTTGCGCGAGCCGCGCCTCCTCTCGTCCGTGTGTTTATGTTTGGCACGCGGTTCGCATTCCATCGGCCACGTGCTTGTGTTTTGTCACGCGCAGTGGTTGTCAACAGCTGCGCGTCGTCTTTGGTTAATTGTCTGCATGTTCATGTATTGTCTGTTACCCCGCCCGTCTTGTTTCTTTGTCATTAGGTTGATTTTTCCCAGCTGTTTTTCCTTGTTAATTTCCCCATGTCCTCCCTATATATTCCGTCTTTGTCTGCTGTTCTATGTCGCGTCGTTGTCTTACCTGTCCTGTTGCTGCCAGTCTGTTCCTGTCCTGCCTTGCCTGTTCAACCTGCTCTTGTAGTTTAGTTCTTCAGTCTGTTTTAGTTCCTTAGTCAGTCTAGTGTTTTCCCCCACGGGGTAGTTTTGTTTGCATTTTATTTGTTCAATAAAAGCCCTTTCCACCTGCATAATTGAGTCCTCGCTCATCCCTTCATCCCCAATACCTGACAATCTTGACATTTGGTGTAATTTTACAGAAAAATAACATAAATTTACATGTTTTTGTCACTGTAGAATTTACAGTGAAAGAATGTAAACAGATATTCTCTGTAAACTTTACATTTGATGTATTTTTGTTGAATTATAGTCTTATAGTTTTTCTTATCAGTTACACATCAGGTTTTTATACTACCGGTACATCAAATGTTGCTAAATTAATGTTATTTGCATTACTTGTGTCATGCAATATTGAATCATTACCATGATGGTGTTTTGTGTTTGTGTGAATGGCTCTGAGCTTTTTATACTGTATATTATAGATTTTTTCTCAACTGTGTATCAGTTTTACAGTAAAATTTACAGTAAACGATCCGGAAACCACAGCTGTATTGTACATTTACTGTCACGGTTCTGTCAGGTTCAGTTCCGTTTCTAGTGACAGAGCCGTGGCACTGCTCCTCCTCCTGTGTCTGTGTCTCATTAGTGTCTGCCCCGCCTTCTCGTTTCCAGTAATCATTCCCAGCTGTCTCTGATCACTCCTCCCCTCATGTGTCCTATATAGTTCCCTTAGTGTTTGCTGTCTGGTGTGGCGTCATTGTCTTCACATGTTGTTCCCAGTAGGCTTGTTCTCTGTGTCTGATTGTCCGGTTCATCCAGTTGGTAATTTATGTTTCTAGTGTTGTGTTCATTATGTTTTCCCCCTCGTGGGTTTTTGCTTTACGTTATGTTTTCCTTTATTTGTAAATAAATTACAAATTTCCCCTGCACTTGAGTCCTCCCCGTTTATGCGTTCCGTGACAGAATGACGCCACCATTCTGGACTCAGCAGTGAGGTGAATTATTTTTGTTTTATTTTCGTTTGGACATTGGGATTATGGGAATGTCCCTCGGCCACCAGAGGATTATCCGTCTGCGAACAGATGCAGCTGCATGTAAACCAGGTTTATTTCCGCCAGCTGGGAATGGAGGTGAGGGTCTTCGCCCGCAGCTTTTTGATTGAGGTGGATAATTTCGATTACACCGAAGAAGACCTCAAAGAGGTTTTTAATCTCTGCCTGGACAAGCCCCTTATCTATTGGAGGATGGAGAAGCTGACTGACCTCTCGTTCTGGGATTTCATCGACCACCTCGACGACCTAGAACTACAGGACCAAACATCACAGAGGAGCTCCCAACCCACCTACTACTTCCCCGTTATTCCCGTTGTCAGTGACTCTCCCAGCTCTCAGAAAGGGCGGAGGCGGAGAAGGAAGAGCAGGGCCTGTCCTGAGGCCGCTGCTTTCCCGGAGCCCGCTGCCTCACAGGAGGCCGCCGTCCTGGAGCCCGCTGCCGTCCGGGAGGCCGTCCAGGAGCCCGCGGTACTTGTCAGCCCTGGCAAGGCCAAGAAGGCTGTGGACTGTTTTTTTGTTTTAGCAGCCCTGAGAGCCTGGAGGACACACCGGGCTACCGACCCGCCGGCCGACCCAGAGCCTTTGCTGCCTGATCCGCCGGCCGACAGAGAGCCTTCGCTGCCTGACCCGCCGGCCGACCCAGAGCCTTCGCTGCCTGACCCGCCGGGCGACCCAGAGCCTTCGCTGCCTGACCCGCCGGGCGACCCAGAGCCTTCGTTGCCTGACCCGCCGGGCGACCCAGACCCTTCGCTGCCTGACCCGCCGGGCGACCCAGAACTCTGTCTGCCTGACCCGCCGGCCGAGCCTGAACTCTGTCTGCCTGACCCGCCGGCCGAGCCTGAACCCTCGCCGCCAGGCGACCCTGAACTCTCGCCGGCGCCCACCTGGCTCGACCCGCCGGTCCCGCCTGATCTGCCGGACTACCCTGAACTCTCGCCGGCGCCCACCTGGCTCGACCCGACGGTCCCGCCTGATCCGCCGGAGTCTCTGGAGCCCGCCTGGCTCGACCCACCGGTTCCGCCGGACTCTCTGGAGCACGCCTGGCTCGACCCGCCGGACTCACCGGAGCCCGCCTGGCTCGACCCACCGGTTCCGCCGGACTCACCGGAGCCCGCCTGGCTCAACCCGCCGGATCTGCCGGCCTTGCTTAAGCCTTCCTGGCTCATCCCCCCTGTTCCCCCCTCCCTGGACTTTATTTTTCTTTTTTTCTGGGGATTGTTTATTTTTTTAGAAATTTGTTGTTTTTCTTGGCCTTTTCTAAATTTGGCTTTTCTTTAGGTTTGCATGGTCTTGAATTGTGTTGAGATTGTCTGTTTGCCCTCCTGTTCCTTATTTATCCTTGAGCTCCCTGTCTTGTATGTATCATGCGTGGTGGTAATGTTGGTTGTGGGTTGTTTCATGTAGGAACGCCAAGTGGCGTCCCTTTAGAGGGGGGGTAGTGTCACGGTTCTGTCAGGTTCAGTTCCGTTTCTAGTGACAGAGCCGTGGCACTGCTCCTCCTCCTGTGTCTGTGTCTCATTAGTGTCTGCCCCGCCTTCTCGTTTCCAGTAATCATTCCCAGCTGTCTCTGATCACTCCTCCCCTCATGTGTCCTATATAGTTCCCTTAGTGTTTGCTGTCTGGTGTGGCGTCATTGTCTTCACAGTTGGTAATTTATGTTTCTAGTGTTGTGTTCATTATATTTTCCCCCTCGTGGGTTTTTGCTTTATGTTATGTTTTCCTTTATTTGTATATAAATTACAATTTTCCCCTGCACTTGAGTCCTCCCCGTTTATGCGTTCCGTGACATTTACCAATAAGCATTTAAACACCCCAATTCAAAATATAATGGTGTTGTTGTTTAATATGCTTTAACTGAACACTGACGATCTTTAAAGCAAATATTTTTCATGTTCCAGGAAAGAAGTAGGAAAGAAATAAAAAAAGATGTTGAAATGAGCCTTATCATGTAATGCTTTTATATAGTAACACAAGTTTTACTTGTTTGTTTCAGAGCAAATCGCTTTTGATGAAAATTTCAATCTGGTGATGTTTGGAAGGAGCAGCGCTGAAAAGACTTTTATCGCAAGTACAATACTGCCAGTGGTCTTCAAATCTGAATCCAGCCATGCATGTGTGAAGAGAGAAGGTTTACTCTACACTCCTTTATCTGCATATCCAGTCACCCTGGTTGAAATGCCAGAGCTGTACAACATGTCTCAGAAGGATGTGTTGCATCTGGCATACCATGCTCTGTCTTTGTGTTCATCTAACATACACACATTCCTCCTGGTCCTTCCTGTCAGTCCTCTCAACGATGATGATAAAGAAGAAATTGATGTTCTCAGTAGCATATTTGACACGGCTGACGGGAAGTTCTGGGATCATCTGATGATCTTGTTTGTATGGGAGGGGAACCGGAGGGACAAAGTCATCCATGATTTCATTTATGGAAACAGAGATATTCAACAAATTGTCCAGAAATGTGGGAACAAATACCACACACTTAGTAGTGAGCAACAACATGACAGTGAGCAGATCTCAGAACTGCTGGACGTGATTAGTAGGAAGAAAACTAGCTACTCATCTGCTACGTATCACGAGGCACAGATGGAGAAGAGGATTCAGCTGGAGGACAGAATTAAGGAAATGGAGGAAGAAAACAGAAAGTTTAAAATCAAACAAACAGGTGAGATAAACCTCAATACAAGTAAACTATATAAATGTTATCTTTATCTTACATCAATACCTACTTATGATCTTACATCATGTGTTGCTTTTAAAAAGACTTGATATTCTCCCAGTATAACCAACACATTTTCAAAACATTTAATTCTATTTATAATTATTATTATATTTCAATTTATGCTAATGTTGTACGCACTTTTTTTAAAGTTAGGCATAGAAAGTTAAAAAATATACATGTTTTATGACACTTATTTTTATTGAAACAAACCTGTAAATGGCCTGATTCCAGCAGTTTCATAATGTATAGTCTCTACAAAGTCCATACTAGCTCTCCATCTCAATCAGAAACATATATAATTTAAAAACAACTATTAATATATTGTCATATGCTTTAGCAGTCATTTAGAATTTAGACAAACCTTGTATTAGTGTACATTTATAGATTGGCAATATGTTTAATCCGCCCTATATTAAACCATTTTCTTTTTTTAAATAACAAAACATGAATCTATCAAGATGCCACTTCGAAAATACCAAGTGACAACAAAAACTACAAATTCCTTTACTCTAAGGCTATAGATGTCACAATCAGGTGCTGGGACATTATTATTTATACATGTCATACAGGCAGAAGGTCAGGGCAAACAGAGAGCATAATCGATAATCCAGGCAAGAGTCAGAAAGGCAGGCAGACAGAATCAGGTACGATAATCCAGGCAGGGAAGTCAACACGGGCAGATAACATTCACGAGCGATAATCCAGGCACAGGTCGGGGCAGGCAGAACAGAATAAAACATGGGTAACAGGCAACAGGGTAACAAGACAGGATAATAACGCTCAGAAATGTTAGCACTGCTAGAACAAGACTTCGCCATGTGTGTGCTTGGGTGTGGGTCCTTTATAGTCCATGTAAAGGTATCCAGCTGGTGTGACAATCAGTCCAATGTGTGGGTTTCTGGGAAATGTTGTGTGTGTGTGTGTGTGTGTGTGTGTGTGTGTGTGTCAGTATATGTGTAAGCTCCCTCTGGTGGCCAGAGAGGGGAGGCACGGAGCTCATTTTCATAACACATACATATATGCTTGACTGGAAAATGTTTATTCACCTTAAGTTTCACTGATATTTACAGTTGAATTTAACCCTAAAATTTCAAACCGAAATAAAAACAAAAGAAAAAGAACTCTTCAACAGAAGAGTCTCTAATTAGAGACTATAATAATGAATGAATTGCTTGAAACAAGACGAAACAGAGACAGTGAAAGCAGACTAAAACTAAACAAGAAACTAAATGTCACATCCCTCAGTTGGAGTGCCCACAATCTCCACCAGCGGGAACTCCTCCTGACTGCTGTGTTATCTCATCATGAACTTCATTCCCCATTATCCTGTTCTCATGATTGCCTTATATTGCCTATTTAAAGGCCCTGTGTTTTCTCTCACTCTTTGCAAAGTCTTGTTAATGTTACATTGCATTTCTCTCTCTCTTGTTCTTCTGCCTTATTTCCTGGATATTATATTTCCTGGATATTATATCCTGGATTTATGGATTTCAATTGTGGATTATTCTAATAAAGCGGTGTTCAAATCTTTAACAAATGGCCCAAATAAGTTTTTAACACTACACATAACAGTGACAATAATAATATGATGTAAACAACAACTACAATAATAATTTTTGTTTTCTTCCTCTCTCTTTCTTAGCTGAAAGTAAGAGTCAGAAAAGTGCAAACAGTGTAAGGATTGTTCTTGTTGGGAAAACTGGAAGTGGGAAGAGTGCTACAGGAAACACTATTCTCAACAAAGATGTCTTTAAGTCATTTTGCTGTATGAGATCAGTGACATACTCGTGTCAGAAGGAAGAGGGGTTTGTTAATGGAAGTCCAGTAACTGTTGTTGATACGCCAGGCCTGTTTGACAAAAACGTCTCAAATGAGTTAGTGAAGGAAGAGATTCTGAAGTGCATCAGTCTCCTCTCTCCAGGACCTCATGTCTTCCTGCTGGTGATTAGAATCGGGAGATTCACAGAGGAAGAAACTAAAACTCTAAACATGATCAAGGAAACCTTTGGAAAAAATGCTGGGATATTCAGCATTATAATATTCACCCATGGTGATATGCTGAAACCTCTGACATTTGAGAGTTACCTGGAAGATGCGGATTCAGATATGAAGATGTTAATCAGAGATTGTGGAGGAAGATATCATGTGATTGACAACACAAATCAAGGTGATTCTAAACAAGTCATTGACTTACTGGAAAAAATCGAGAGAATGGTTGAAAAGAATGGAGGAGGATGTTACACCAATGAGATGTTCAAAGAAGCAGAAGCTGCCATACAGCAGGAAACAGAAAGAATATTAGAAGAAAAAGAGAAGGAAATGGAGAGAGAGAAACAACAAATGCATGAAAAGTACCAGCAGGAGATTGCTGAAATTGAGAGGAAAATGGACAAACAGAGAGAACTAATGGACAGAGAGAGGAAGATAAGAGAGGAAGAACTCAAAATCAAGGAAGAGTTCTTGCAAAATGAGCTTAAAAGAAGAAATGAACAAGAAGAAAAGGAGAAGAAAGAAAGACTCAGAGCTGAAGAGGACAGAAGAATTGAAGAGAAGAGGAAACAGGAGCAATGGCAACGGGAACGGCAAGAAATTGAAGAGAAACGAATAAAATTAGAGAAAGAGCAACGAAAGAGAGACCAGGAATATAAAGAGAAGTATGTGAAAGAGAGGAGAGAAATGGAGGAACTTCACAAAGAGAGACTGAAAAGAGAACAAGAAGAAAAATACCAGAAAAGACTTGAAGAGGAGAGGAGTGAATGGGAGCTGAAAGAAAAGAAAATGATTGAAGAATTTGAACAGGAACAAATAAAAAGAGAAGAAAAGGAAAAGGAGAGGATCATGAAGGAGCTTACAGAAAGACAGATGATAGAGAAAGAGTATGAGAATAGTAAACGCGAGATGAAAAAACAAAAACAAGAATGGGAAAAAACATGGAAGGAGGAGTGGGATAAAAGAGTGAGAGAGGAGACGAATAGAAGGGAAGAAGAGAGAGAGAAACTGAGAAAGCTTGAAGAGGCATTTGAAAGAGAACGTAAAGAGGAGGAGGAGAAGAAAAAGAGAGAAGATAAAACCAGACGAGAACAGGAGGAGAGAGAGCGAAAAGAGATGGAGGAAGAGTATAGACAGAAAATAAAAGAAATGAAGAAAAAGTATGAAGATGAGGCGAGAAAACAAGCAGAAGAATTCAATGAATTCAGAGAGAAATATAAGAAAGACTTTAATGCTCTCATGTTGAAGCACGACATGGAGATGGAGGAGCTGAAGTTACAGCATACAAAAGAGAAGCTTGAGAATAAAAAAGAGTATGGTTTACTGAGTGAACTCTCAACGCAAAAAGAGAAGAATCTGAAAGACAAAATGGAAGGACTGGAAGAGAAACACCAGAGAGAGATTGATGAACTGAAGAAGAAGTATGAGGATAAATGTGTGTTACTGTAGGGCAGTGGCTGTCGACAAGAGGGTGCATTTATTTCAAGAAAAAATACATAGTCAACTCATAATTTGGGTCCTCCTTGAGTTTATTGCTTTTCACGTAGAATGTAGGCCAACATAAATTAAGAAATAAACTTACGCTGTCTCTCCAGAGATTGGGTTTTGCATCACGTCTAAGAATTAAGAACAGTTGAAGACGTTTCTTGTTGATGGTACCTGGACGACACAGTGGTTAACGCAGTTGCCATTTCATGTAGGCATTTTCTATTGGTTAAATTTGTTGAACTTATCGACGCAAGGGAGAGATGCCAACATCTTGTAAATCGGATCTTTGGTGTAATTGGTCCATTACTAAAACTGTTGATATATTTCCTAACTTTACTCACTGTGTGTAAGAGACAGGGGTACATATCTCTACTTTGATTAACACAGGTACTCAACATGCTGAAACAACACTGAACCAACAACTAAGAGGTTATTTCAGTGAGGATTTTAGAAATAATTGACCTGTGTGAGGCCAGGTTTTCAAAATTGACTGATTGAGCTGTCAAGACACGCCTTCCATCAAAATTTGCATAATTTGTATGCCAATGTTTTTAGAATGCAAAAAGATTGGAACATGTTTTTTTTTCATGTCATTACAACCGAGAGTTCTCTTGTTCAAATGAGTTATAGTGTTCACAAACATTTTTGCTCATTTAAGCGCATGTACCATATCTGCCAGTTATAAAGTTGGATAAAAGTTATGAATCTATCTATCTATCTATTCACTAGTGATGACTAAAGTATTACCAAAATCCTTATTTGGATCAGTGTTCATCAGTGAAACGCATGATAACTCCCTAGTAATGACTGAAGTCACTGTAAGTATTTTAGGTTCATTATCCATTACCAAACTAGATTTATGCCCTGACCTGATTCTGAATTATTACAACTTCATGGTAGATTATTTTATTGTTGTTTAGGTAGCAACACCTTCCCTATACATGTTCCTATGTAGACTAAATGATTTATAAACGTTTTGTTCAGTCATTGAATGATTGAAAATGATTTATTCACTAACACAGATTCATTTGAAGCAACACTTATATTGTATGTTGTTCAGAGACATGATTTCTAATTCTGTTTTAATTTCATTTGAAAAGATCTTCATTGACAGAGCAAAAATTAAACTACTGTTGCTCTGAATAACATCTGTTGATCAAAACATCAGCATTCTATCTTGTGTAAATATTGCTTGTTAATGCTATTGTTATATATTATATATATATATGTATATATATATATATATATATACATATTAAATAGTTATGATTTGAGTATCAGTTCTTGAGTCTCATGCTCATGTTGCTTTGACTGATTAAGGGATTCCTTAGACTTGACTGATTCATGATCCTTTTCATTAAAAAGAATAGTGCAAAAAATGTGTTACATTTCAAGCAATGATTTGCAGTTCACTTGTAAAGTTTTTCTTTCTTTAATAAAATGACTAGATCTCTAAGATTATATACCAGATTTTATTTTCTTCTAAAGTTAACTATCTTGTATCTGTTATTCAGAGTTTACAGTTTACAGTTTACTGTTTAAGGTCAACTATATGAAATGTACTATTTCCCATCAAGTTCATCTAGATTGATTCATTTCTATAGGCTCTATTGGTGTCTCTCTCTGGTTTAGATCTTATCTCTTCGGGCAGCACTCAATCTGTCTAGAGTAAAATCATTCTCTTCATCTGTTTCCACTGGTATTCCTCAAGGCTCTATTTTGGGCCCCCTTTTATTGATCATTTACCAACTACCTCTAAGTTATAATTTTAGAAAACATGCTATTAGTTTTCATTGCTTTGTGAACGACACCCAGCTCTATTTGCCCTCCAAGCCAAGTTCTGCTCTTCTTCCTTCTTCCCTCTTGGAAGAGATCAAAAGATCTCTAAAAGAGATTGAATCATGGTTTTCGCACAGTTTTTAAAGCTGAATAATGGTAAAACTGAGTTTCTTTTTGTTAGCACTAAATCTAATTTGGCAAAATCCAACAACTTTTTACCTTCTATTGATAATCCTCTTAATCTTGTCAGGTTAAGAGTCTGGGTGTCGACTTTGGCTTTTGAAACAATGCTTCTCGGTCTGCATGTTTCCACTTAAGGGACATCAGCCGTCTTCATTCATTTCTCACATCTAATTCAACAGCCATTCTTGTTCACGATTATTGATTCTTGTAACTCATAAATATCATGAACTTCAGGTAGTCCAGAACTCACACTGAAAAAGAAAATATGTTGAATTAACAAGAAATACACATAAATGTACATCAGCTGCACATATTTATGTTATGTTTTCTCAACATAATTTATCTATGAGTTTGTTGCCTAATTTATGTATATGAAATGAACATGATTTTATGTTGTTTTTATGCTTTTCCCCCGTGACCTGAACATTTTAAGTCACCTTTATTTTTATAGCACTTTTTACAATAGAGATTGGTTCAGAGTAGCTTTACAGAGATAACAGGAAAACAATAAAAGCGAAGTTTGTTTTGGCTGAACAGAAACTCTAGAAGAACCACTCAATAAAATTGATGAATATTAAGTGTTAAGAGTGATAATGTTAACCTGATAATCTTACTCTCAGATAAAATTCAAATTCCCAGTTTGGAAAGTAAATCTTACCTTTATTATATGTACACAAATATAAATTGATGTGTTCTGTTGAAAATTAATTTTATATTTTTATATAGATTTTTTAATGAAATGTTTTTGCCTGTTGCCTTGTTTTAGAAATCTACAATTTTAAAATTGCTAAAATAATGAAAATATTACTAAAATAAAGAAATCAAAAGTGAATAATATAATTTCTTTCAGTGGCATGATTAAGGACAACATTACAATGTGAAATCACATTAAAACAAGAATTGCTGTTGATTCACAGTTATTCATAAGAAAATGACTCAGTATACATTACTTTCACAGTAAATTTCTGAATACGGTAATTTATTGTATAATAATCACAGTCATGTCATGTCTCATTACTTCCTGTTTCCTTCTGTGTGATCCCATTGTGTTTCCGTCAGTTGTCATGTCAGTCACTCCCCTTGTTAGTCTCGTCACATGTTCCCCATTATCCTGTGTATATAAGCCCTCTTCTATCACTTTGTCTTTGTCCATTGTTGAACGTGTAACTGTCGATGTTAACGTGTGCTATGTGTTTCCAAGTTCTCCGTGTTATCTTCTGTTTTACACAAGTGTGCTCTTTTGTTCATATTTAAAGTGTTTTTGT
This sequence comes from Rhodeus uyekii, assembly GCA_037043235.1. Lineage (NCBI taxonomy): Eukaryota > Metazoa > Chordata > Actinopteri > Cypriniformes > Acheilognathidae > Rhodeus > Rhodeus uyekii. The sequence goes on from JAWRVZ010000083.1 coordinate 1,756,704, forward strand.
TTAATAAAGAGAGTTTTTGGTTTAACCCTGCTCTCTGTGCCTTTGCCATCCTGCACTAACACCCGTTTCAACTCTTTTATCTTGTAAATACCTGGTGATTGTATCTGTTGACCTCATTTCAACATTGGGTCGATGTTTTATTGTCAATATAATACCGATCAAATAGTAAACATTGCTTGAACTTTGAAATGTGATCAAAGACTGATGACCTTAACAACCTAAAACAGGCCCTAACTCCCCATACAGTTTATTTCCTTTATTGTTATACATTTTATCTTTCCTTTTCATTCATTCAGAATTGTGCCGTAGAAATCAGGAACACTTGGAAACATTCAAGAGAAAATATTCATAATACATTAATCAAAATATTCCTCAGAAACAGAGGATGGGTTGAATAAGAGAGCGCTCGAGAGTCTCCAGGTGGCGCTGTTTGTTGATACAGCATCTCTTGCTGTTTTATTCCTCCAGTTATAAAGAACTGTTCTGTTTTGCATTTTAATGCTGCAATGAATGCAAGTTTAATGTCAGGTTAAAACCAAAACACTCTGCAGTCCGTCTGTTCTTCTGCACTTCTAACATATGATGCATTTTATAAATCAATGTCATTTATAACTCAATGACAGGTTTATTGCCTGTCTGTTTACATTTTAAGAGTGAAACTCATACAAAAGATTTTTAAGGTTTCATTTTCCTATTCATATGTTCCTACTGCTGTTGTTATTGTTATGATCAGGTGTAATTGTATGATATGAAGATCTGGGTGAGAGGTCGGACTATCTCCGAGTTTGACGTCACGCTTCCGAGTTCCATCAGGGAAGCGGTAACACCCCCTTGACGCACGTGAGCAGATCCCGCGCGTGTGATTGGCCGAGGCCCCTCCCAGCTGCAGAAGAGCCACATGTGCGGACTGATCCTCACTCATCAGTGTTGACTTCTCGATCTCTCGTCCTCAGGAGAGAGCAGAGACTGAGTCTCGTTACATTCGTATGCATGAACCCGTTTAGAGTCTCGCCTCTCTATATTTAATTGTGTTGTTTCATTTTATTATTTCTATTCCTCTACTGCTGGACAGAAAGAGATGGATATAAAGTGTCGGAGGGTGTTGTGCTTGTTTGATGTGGACGGGACGCTGACGCCCCCTAGAGAGGTAATCCTGTGTTTTATACGAGAACTGCCTCTGCTTTAATGCACATGATAGTTGTGAGAGAGCAGAGCATTATAGATGATGCATTACAGTTAAAGCTTCTCAAGAGATGCGTTTGCTCATGTTACACTCTCAGTTACGCAACACAATGTTTCTATTTGTAGCGTTGATGTGTGTGCGCGCGCGTGCATGTGACGGATGAATGAGTGTGTTTGTGTGTGTGTTTGTACATTATGGTACACTCGTCCAGCACGTATGCATCAGCTAACAATGGTTTCACATGCAACAGTTCAACGTTTTATGAAAACCAAATTTTTAGAACGTTGGTAATTCGTTTGGAATCAGAACTCCGCGTTCTATTTTGAGCTTGAGGAACTCGATGTTCTGCCCGAGAGCCGACAGTAAAATGTGTTGTTCTGTTCATGTAATGCTGATTCTCTGAGAGTTTAGATGTTCTTCTCTCTGTCCACTGTTGAGGACGTTACAATATTGCGTTATTCCCTTTAAAAAAGTAACTAATCGCGTTACCTAACATGGAAAGTTGAGTCGGATCAAAGGTCAACATTAAAGACACTTAATCATTTTATAAGACACTTAATCATTTTAATCATTTATCATTTTTAGACACGAATAAATGCACGCTTACATTTCGTCTGTAACGACAATAACAATTATTTTTACACAGAAACACTTCAACAGGAGAGCCGTCAGACAATACATGGAAAACAAGTTAACTTGTGTTACTTATTTGAAAATGTGTGTGAAAACTCACACATTTTGCTGTAAATTTAAAAGTAATGCGTTACTTTACTTGACAAAATAAATTAATGTGATTACGTAACTTTTTCTTGCATGTTTCGTATTCATTCCTAACATGCGTTTTGAGAAAGTAAACATTACAATATTGCGTTACTCCCTTTAAAAGTAACCAATCGCGTTACTTAATGACTTTTTGAGAAAAGTTATGGATTGCGTTATTTTTGCGTTACTTTTTCTCGTATATATATATATTTTTTTAATAACAAAAAAAGTTCTATTTTTGGGCAAATGAAGAGACACTTTCTTTGTAGTTCACTGAATTTATTCATTTTGAGGAAAACTTTTTTGTGCAAGTAAATGCTAGTAATCTAGAACTACAGTAACACACACACACTCACACATTCACACACACAAAACAAACAAACGCAACGACAGAAGATGTGTCAATCAGTACATGTGAAAACAAATTAATTTGAGTTATTATTATTATTATTATTACTTATTTGAAAACATAACTCAGATATTTTGCTGTAAATGTAAAGGTAATGCATTACTTTAGTCACAAAAGTAATCCGATTACATAACTGGAGTGTCTTGTAATGCATTTCCCCGACACTGATTATAATAAATGAATGTATAGTGACAGCAGAACAAATCTCGTTTCGTTACACAACCCTCATAAAGAACCGGCTCACTGTCATTAACATGAATAACCTGCACTTTAAACGTCTCAGGCAAACACAAACGTGAAGTATAACACACAGATGTTTCACGAGACTCATCTGTGCTCAGTGTGTTTAGGATTAATGGTCACTGAGGTCACAGGTCATGTGCGGATGGTTGTGTGTGCAGAAGATCGACCCCGAGCTGGACCAGTTCTTCCAGGCGCTGAAGCAGAAGGTGAAGATCGGTGTGGTGGGAGGATCGGATTACTCAAAGATCGCGGAGCAGCTCGGAGACGGAGATGAAGGTTGGAAAATCGTGATCTTTAGTGTTTCATGGGTTTGAGTGTGGAGGAACTGGTTTGACTGGATCAACACAAGCATAAACATCAGCTGACATCCCATAATTCCTTCGGTCTGGAACAGTGTGAGACACTGTGGTCTTTATCTCTGGAGAAACATCTAAAGAGTGTGTGCTGTGGAGTAATTGCTGAAACAGTGGAGTTTGACAGTCATGGGATTCATTCCCACAGAATGCGTGAAATATTCAACATTTATTTAAATGGATAAAAGAAAACACCCAGTGCAGATATTCATTACACTGCAGGATAGAAATCTCACAGTTGAGACGTTTCAATAGTGCTTTTCTCTCACATATGGGTTTTTGTTTCACTCACACACACACACACACACACACAAACACTCTCTCTCTCTCTCACACACACACACACTCAGTCTGTTTCAGTTTTCTACAGATAGTTAAGTAGATCAGTCGTCAGTGTGTGATGATTGTAATTGTGCAGCTGTGATTAGATGAACATAGATCAGTGAGACTGTGATTGAATCAGACTGAGAGCGTCACACACACACACTCCAGAATGAAGGCGTTTCTCGCTGGCCTGTGATGTTGAGTGATTGAGCTGTGTGTGTGTGTGTGTGTGTGTTGTGTAACAGGTAAAGGTCAGTGGGATGATGATAAGATGTTCTTTGATTGCCTCTCAATCTGTTGTTTTCAGTCATTCAGAAGTTTGATTACGTGTTTGCTGAGAACGGGACAGTGCAATATAAAGACGGGAAACTGATCTCCAAACAGGTGAATGAAATATATAAACGTCAGTTCAGATTCTGCAGTGAAAGACACTATGAACTAGATTTTTCTGCTCTATGAAGTCTTAATGTTTGACTTTGAATCTCTGTATTTTTCATCATTGGTCTTAAATTCTGTTCAGACGATTCATGATGTTCTCTAAAGTTCGTCTCTGTTTCTCAGGCCATTCAGAATCATCTGGGCGAGGAGTTACTGCAGGAGCTCATCAACTTCTGCCTCAGTTACATGGGGCTCCTCAAACTACCCAAGAAACGGTAACACACACACACACACACACACACACACTCACACAATCTCTCATACTCACACACACACACTCTCTCTCTCTCTCAGAGGAACGTTCATTGAGTTTCGTAACGGCATGATCAACATCTCGCCCATCGGCCGCAGCTGCTCGCTGGAGGAGCGCATCGAGTTCTCTGAAATCGACAAGGTATTTTCATTCATCCTCCAGGATTTCTTCATTTCCTAACGGTTGTTTCACAGCGGGATTCTTCATGTCAGGGGATCGCAGAGAGTCTTTATCATACCGCTCAGTGTGTTTTCGTCAGATCTCGTCTGTCAGCATTAGCCGGTTCTGTTCACATGATTGATCATCTCTCCGTCCGCAGCGAGAGAAGATACGAGAGAAGTTTGTGGCGGCTCTGCAGGAGGAGTTCGCAGGAAAAGGCCTGCGCTTCACTCGAGGTGAGCAGGAAATGACATCAGCAGCCGTCTAACCACCCAAAACACATGATCCGTGCAGAACCTGCAGTGGAGAAAACACACACACACACACACACGTTATCTGTGTTAAAGGTGCTAGCGGATGCTCTCGTGTGTTTACAGAGCAGTGAACGAGTGTTTACTCAACAACCTGTATACACACACACACACACACACACACACACACACACACACACACACACACACACACACACACACACACACACACACACACACACACACACACACACACACACACACATTCTCTCTCTTACACATACACACACTCTCTCTCTCTCACACACACACTCTCTCTCACACACACACACACACACACACACACATTCTCTCTCTTACACATACACACACTCTCTCTCTCTCTCTCTCTCTCTCTCTCTCTCTCTCTCTCTCTCACACACACACACACACACATTCTCTCTCTTACACATACACACACTCTCTCTCTCTCACTCTCTCACACACACACACACACGCGCAGACACGTTAGCATTGACGTCTGGAGTCAGTCTTCAGCAGTTTTGTACACAGTGGTCTTGTTTGGTCTTTCTCTGCTTGACAGGAGCGTTACAAGGGTCAGGGGTCAGAGGTCAGAGGTCAGGGGGTGTGAGGTGCTCAAGCCTCTGATTCGCTGCTGCTCCAGCAACTGTTGAGTGAGAGGTGGAATGTTGCTGCAGTGACGGGACTCTAACAAGAGTGTGTGAGAGTGTGTGTGTGTGTGTGTGTGTGTGTGAGAGAGAGAGAGTGTGTGTGTGTGTGTGTGTGTGTGTGTGTGTGAAGATAATTAATTTTTAACAGCTGATTTCTGTCCTCTAGAGTATCAGTCGTCTGATAAACAGTCAGTCAGAGTCGTTACTGTGAGCCTCGGGCTCTGAAACTCGTTACACTGAGTGTGTGTGTCTGAGTGTGTGTGTCTGAGAGTGTGTGTCTGTGACAGATTAACCTGCAGAGTTAAAGCTGTGTGTCACTGGAATATTTCTGAAGTCTCTAAAGGATCAACGTGATCCAAAGTTTGCTGTCAAACCTGTTGCACACGATCCGTCTGATGACTCATTTAAACATTGCGTTGTGTTTTGATCATAAAACTGTGCAGTTTTTCTCCATTTGAGTCTCTGAATACAATTAAAGTGCTTTACCTTCATATATTCTCACAATATCACACCAGACTGATTCAGCAAATATGATCCACGACAGATCAGCGTTTATACTTCATGAATCAGACGCGATCTGTTGCTGTGCTTCATTCTCTCGTTGAGGTTTTCTGGATGTGTGAGGAGGACGGGGTTTGGGATGAGGGGATGAGTGATGGGATGAAAGCTGGAGTTTTGGAGCTGGGAGAAACCCTTGGTAAACGTCTGATGGTCTCCTGAATCTTTCCTCCTGTCCTGTGACTGATGTCGTGTGTGTGTCTGCGTCTCTCAGGGGGGCTGATCAGTTTCGATGTGTTTCCGGAGGGATGGGACAAGCGCCTCTGTCTGGACGTCCTGGAGCAGGAAGGACTGGATGCCATCTATTTCTTCGGCAATGAAACCTCTCTGGTACGTGAGCAATGATCCTGTTGAGCTGCGAGAGCGAGCAGGAATCAATACAGTGCAGGAAAGATGTTTGATTGTTTTCTAGGGAAAGAGAAATAATGTAATAACTGCTATAGATCAGATATAAACACTGAGTTCTATGGGAGCAATAGGAATATCCCAGATACATTTGGAAAGGAACTTGACACTTTATTAACGACCGAGTCATTGCATCGTTACACCAGTAGGTGGCGATAAGAGACGTTTAAAGTCTGTGTTTTTCATTAATAATAATAATTATAATTTTTTTTATAGTGTACCTTTCTCAAAGTCAAAGTGCAAATTACAAGTAATACAAAATAGCAAAAACAACAAAGAAGAAAAACAACAACAAAAATAAATCGTTGAATCATTCACTCAAGAGATTCGTTCCAAAACCCTGATCCATCCGGAGATATTTAAATAATTATATTTATATGGTATATTCATATGGTAACAGTCGGAATATTCCAGTTACATTTGGAAAGTAACGATGATTGAATCATTACATCGTTACACCAGTGGCAATAAGAGACGTTTAAAGTCTGTGTGAGTCATTGAATCATTCACTCAAGAGATTCGTTCCAAAGCCCCGATTCATCAACGATTAAGTATTTATGAGTGAGTCATTGAATCATTCACTCAAAATATTCACTATTTTCTTCAGAATCGCTGGAGAATCTCTGTTTGAAACCAAAACATTCTTGCGTAGAAACTCACAATACCTCACGTACACAACAAGCGATTTGAACTTTAAGAGGGAATAAACATGAAAAGTTCCGACAATAGAACAAGAACCAGCTAGAAATATAAATGATCTGTTTAAATGCTTTGAATTGCTTTCATGCTTGTATTATATTGATTATATCATAAAGAATTGAGCATGACTTTTTAAAAATTATTTTTATTTTTATTAGCTTTCCTGTAAATACAGTAGAGAGCAACGCTTGCAACATCAAGGTCATGGGTTCGATTCCCAGAAAAGCAAGAACTGATTAAAATGTCAATGTGTTTCTTGAATGCAATATTAGTCACTTTGGATAAAAGCATCTGATAAATGCATGAATGTGTTTCTTTATTTTGATTGTGTTTCTCCATCAGGGTGGAAACGACTACGAGATCTTCGAGGATCCTCGTACCATCGGCTTCAGCGTCTGCTGTCCTGAAGACACGGTGCGTCTCTGCAGGGAGATGTTCTTCAGCGCTCCTCCTCCCAACGAGGCGTGACACGACCCGGACGCTCCCGCCGGACACTGACCCGGGGACCGGGAATGTCCCTGATGGACCCGCATCACTGCTTAGAGATTCATAATGTTGAAACGTTGCTTTAAAGTCCCTCCCTTTTCACTTTAAACCGCGTTTTGCGGTGGCCGCGTTCAAAGTTTCCGGCGCGACAGCCGCGTTAAAATACAGTGAATCCGCTGGACGATGGACAGGATGCAGGAGTCAATGATGATGATGATTGACATGCAACTGTTAACAACGACACGGACGGCGAAGCTGATCCCGTCTGGCACAGCTGTTTTTAGCCAATTAGCCATCAGTATTGATAATCCATATTTATTAGTAAACCTCCACACGAGTTTCTGACTCTAATTCTGTCCCTTCGATTTAAAGGGATGAAGCTAATAGAGGAAAATAATAATTAGTATATTGTATTATACTCTGATATCACCCGTCCATCTCAGAGACGTCTGTTTAACATCTGGAAGACGTATTTTTTGAGCGTTTGTTGATCTGCTATACGTCTCTTGGATGTTTCCTGTCAGACGTTAAATAGATATTCAAAAAACATCTTTAAGATGTCTTTTATTCAGAAAACTGGCATCTTAAAGACATTTCTCAGATGTTTGATCACAGCAGATGCTTTCCAGATCTTTAACAGACGTCTTGCAGACGTATGTGTGTGATCTGAAACCGTTCCTGGTGTTTAGCAACAAAGTTTTATTGGCGAGCGAGTGATTTCTGACGACACAACCCTGATTGCACGCATACATCTCAGAGACGTTTATTTAACGTCTGTTTATCATCTGGAAAATGTATTTTTTAGATCATTTGTTCATCTGCATTGCATCTCTGGGACGTTTCTTAACAGATGTTAAATAGACATTCAGAAAATGTCTATAAGATGTTTATAATTCAGAGAGGATTTAAAACTGACGTCTTAAAGACGTTTCTCAGATGTTTGATCACAGCAGATGCTTTCCAGATCTTTAACAGACGTCTAGCAGACGTATATGCGTATCTTGGTAAGTAATGCATTTAAACGTATTTTTAGCAAAATGCACGCATTCGCTCCTAATATGTCCAAAACTGCTGCATTAATGTTTCTCATCTCGTCACATTAACGATTAAGCATTACTAGAATATATAAACAATGAAGAAAAACAAAAGTTGTAAATAAAACAGATTATTAGTTTGTTTTACATGAAAATACTTTCTACGTAAAATTTCATGTTGAATTCTATGCATTACTTGCCTTTTCTCTGTAAATAGCTGTGAAATTTACTAGCAGTTTCTGAATGAAAACTGTTTCTATAAAAAATCTTGGTACGAGAATGTTAAAATTTAATTTCAAAACCGTGGAAATTCACGAAAAATAGTCGAGTCGTTCGCATCCCTGCATTTACCCGTCTGTGATTTAACACTTCGTACAACCGTTGTCAGATATTAATTGTTCTGCTACATCATATCTCACGTTCAACAAACCGTTGAAACTGAAGCGCCATGTTTGAATTTCCCGCTTGACTTCTGGAAAAAGCGGGAAGAACTCAATCTCAAACATTGTTGAGAATCAGTCTGAAAATGTAACTTTTCTCACTCTGACAATTTGAGCGACAATGACAATTTGAGCGACGATTAAGAGAAGCAACAAGAATCTCAGAAAAGACAGTTGATTATGAATCCGATGTGGTCGGACTTTATTTGTAAAACACTAAGTCGAGTCGTCGGTGTCGTTCTGTATCCGATATAAACGTACAGACGCTGTCAGTCGTGAGGAATGACTTCCTGATCGCAGTGTGAACGTGTATTTGTGAAGAAACGAGTGATGAATTCTGTGCCAATCTCAAGTTTTGTGATCTCGTGATTGCGGTTGAGTTTTATTGTTGGCGTGTCGAGTGTTTGTGATTGTGGCTGAATGTATTGGATTATTCTGTGATCTCAGACTGGACTCTTGAGAAACGAACGTCCCGCATATTTATGAATGAAAGGCAGGGATAGACGCTTGTGTTGTGAGAGATTGATTTAGCGTTGCAGAAGGTGTGCTCAAGTTTACCGAGTGAAATACACTCATATTTTAATATATATTTCTGAAACACGCAATCAGGAATTTTGCGTGATTTTTGTTTCTTTTTCTGCAGTTTTCACTGTTGGTTAAGTTGATAATCCAATAGAGCGCAACAATCAATTCCAGAAGTAAAAATGTATCAATTTAATCAGTAATCAATTTATTTTCTCCAAAGATAAATACATTTTTAATGATAACGTATAAACTTTTAAAAAGCTACAATTGTTGATTGATAGCCTATAATTTTCTTCTGCTGAAGCCCAGCCTGCATTATTCAAACTTTTTTTGAAGGTTTCAAAATACTTGTTTAACTGTGGAATTCCTGGTGTGAAACTACATTTCCCATGATGCTGTGCACCAATTCCACCAATCAGAGTCGAAACAAAACAAGATCTCGTTAGCTTCACCCTCTCATGAAGCAATGCGAGTTATGCAATCGAATCATTCTCAAAATACATAAATGCATATATATATATATATATATATATATATATATATATATATATATCTCAATGTTTTGTTTTAAAATTCTCTCCGTTTTTAATTTGATTCTGCTGTTTGCAAAGCATCATGGGATTGTAGTTCTTTCCCTCCCTAAAGCCGTTAAGTGTGTTTTATTTTTACATTTTCTTTTGCTTCCAGTTAAAGATTGTAGTGTTTTGATCCTTCTGGAAGCTGCTAGTTTTGGTTCATGCTTTGTGAAGGTTTAACAAAGATCCCTATAGGAGAAATGAATGGGAAAATACATCCGGATTCAGTGCCGCTGAAAATAAGCGGATGGGAACTATTCAACTCTGTTGACCAACAAACTTCTGCTTGGAAATTGATTGATTTATTTTTTTTTAAGCTGATAATCTTCATGCATAGCTTTTTTCTTTTCCTGAGCGGACATTAAGAACCGGTTTAGATGTGAATCATTCCAGAGAGAATCCGTATAATCACTCCGGATATATTTCCAGGGCATTCGGAAAGACATTTCTCTGGATCAGGTGTTTCTCTTCTTCCTTTTTGTGTTAATTCAGTTTGATCTCATGATAATGCGAATGTTCATGTATTAATGTTTAATATCTGATGGCATAAATGCACTTTAACTTTAATGGATTCATAAAAGACACTAATGATGTTTCTGCAAGTTATGAATCATGAATTATGATGAAGAAAAGGACGCGACCTCAATTCCAACAATCAAACCTAATCTATTCAATTTTGAGGATCTTAATCAGTTCACAATTTGCTTGTCACACTTTAGCAGAAAGTGTTTTAACACTCCAGATAAATGAAGAATGTGATTGTTGTCATATGTGATGAATCATGTCTGTTTATTGTAAATACAAATTTTTTATAAAAAAAATTTGTCGTCTGATCTTTACGGATTTATTTCTACATGTGCAAAACATTTCTATGATTGATTAACAATATCATTCCTTGCCTTACAGTGACACACACACATGTGAATTATAAGTTAATTTTATTATTTGAATAATAATGATTATTTTCCATCAAAGTTCACAAGTGAACGAACACAGTGATCTGAGCTCTAAAAAACAAAAACATGACGATTAAAACCCAAACGACCGATCAAATCACCAGACAAACATGCAACAGATCATGTGACATCACAACATCACGTCATCATGGACACGTCACACACACACATATAGCAAAAATAACACGGAAACACGTTTATACGCTTCGCTAGCCGACTGCTATTGTCCAGTTTGTCTACAAAATGCTGCGTGTTTTACCCTGAAAGACTCCCGCGGGATTCTGGGAGACGAAGTCCGTTTGGCAGTTTATATTTGGGGTTTCAAGTGCAATATTAGTGTGTGATGCTCCAGTTCCAGCATATACTACAGATTAACGGACGAAAACCAGTTTCAGGACCATTACGATCTTTGCATTGCGACTTTAATTCAGTAAAGCATCAGTGCTGATTCTCTTTATTACTGTAATGCAACGATCTGAACGCTAAAATCAGTGAAATGCATTAATAAAATTTATGTTTAAATCCATAAAGTCAGTGCAATTACAATAAATTAAACGCTAAATTCCAAATTTAAATAGATTTTTTGTGCATTACAGTAATAATGAGGGTAAATATGTTCAATATTCCTGAAAACAACTTTATCCAGATCATAGTTTCTGATTTTTGGGGTGAATATGATGATATATATATAAATATGATGTATAATTCTGAACATGTTTTGAGAGCTTTGTCTGTTTCCATGAACTTAATGCAGAATTAAAACAACGAATGCATAACTGAAGAAAAACAGATATGAGACATGTTGGGTTTCTTCCCGTTCAGTTTGAGATGTTCATCATTTCACACTCTCAGTCGACTCCTGTCACCAGAAACACACCAGCTCTGAACAGAAAAGCGCTGTGAACCGCCGCCGCCGCCGGCAGCATCAACACTGCAACAGAATCGGTGGAGTTGAGTGTGTGTGTTCGCATACAGAATTGGTTTCCCGTCTCCATCGGACGGATGAACTCTCAGACATTCTCTCTTCCACTTCCACAGCCCTTCCCATGACGCTCTGCTCTAGGAGCTGATGATCTGGCCGGACCAGGTCTCGTGTTTGGTTCCTGGTTTCAGGTGTGTGATCAGCACCTCCACCGCCTGCACCTTCACGTTCTTGGGCGGGACGGGACAGACCTTGTACGTGACCTCGTCCCCCTCCATCGGGACGTACTCTCCTTCAATGCTGAAGACACACACACACACACACTTTAGAGATACTGCGTTTTACATTGACACACTTATTTTCAGATTTCTCAACACATTTAACAAAAACACATTTCAACACATTTGTTTGTTTTGTTTGCTGTTGTAAATGTGAATTGTTCGCATTATTTTAAAGACTTATTTTCTAAATTAAAACTAAAACCACAAACAAAAAATGTGGTCCAAAAATATTATTATTGATTTAGTACTTTATACTATTTTTATTATTGTATTTTATGAAATTATATTTTTTTTTATTATAAAATTTTATAAAATCAATGCTACAATATTTTGAAATAATTTGTATTAGTGTGTTCTTTAAAAAATAAAAATTATATATATATATATATATATATATATATATATATATATTGTTATTATTAGTATACTTTATACAATCATTATCATTATTATAGGATGTTAAAATAATAATAATATTAATAAATTTAACTGTATTAGATTTTTATTGTTATTATTATATAAAATTATTATTGTTGTTATAGTTACAGTGGTTATACTTCAATAAATTATTATAAATGTTGTTATTTTTAATATACTTTAAAAATATTAGATTTTATTATAATAATATAATTTAGTTACTATATTGTTAAATTGATTCAATTATATATTATATAAATGTATTTAAATAAATAAATGACTATTGTTAATATTTTTATATAAAAACATAATTAATATTATTCTTTAAAATTATTATATTACAATTATTGTTACTGTTGATGATTTACTTAATAAAAGTACAGTATTATTATTATTACTATTATTATTAAACTTTATAATAATAATATACTTAATATAGTTATTTTATATTATATTTCTATAATTATTATTGTTGTTATTTTTAGTTTACTTTATAATAACAATATAGTTTTACAATAATATTCGGTAGTTCTTCTGCTGTTGTTGTTTTATTATTATATTTATAGAAATATAAATAATAATAATTGTGTAAATATAATATAAACTGCTAATCTTAACTCACTCTGAGATGTGGACGAAGATGTCGTCTCCTCCGTGAGCCGGTCTGATGAAGCCGTGACCCTGCGAGCGCGAGAAGTTCTTACACACACCTTTGAAGACGGGCCCCGCGTTCGCCCTCACGGTCCTGAACACACACACAGTTAATCCACTCGTACTGATTACTATGAAAGTCTATTTTTGCCATAAATCATGCTCTGGTATTTCATAATTCTGACATGAATATAAATTATGACACACTAAGTCATAATAATGAGATTTAAAAAAAATTAACTTAAAAAGTCATTATTATGAGTGTCGAAATTTCAATCTCATTGAACTTTTATTCTTGTTTTCTCATCATTCTAACTTTGTCATCATAGTTTTAAATTCGAGTGTTTGTCTTATGTGACCTTCCATTCATTTCCAGTTTGAAACATGGATGGATGATGATTCTCCTGCAGCGCCATCTGTTGGTCAGATGCAGGAACTCATTCAGCATGAATCTCTCACAGTGCATTATGGGTATTCACTAGTTGAGTGAACATGAAGGACTGCTGATTGAAGGAGTGCTCTCAATAACGTCCACTATGGTTTCAGACGCCACGAGAAACGGCTGTTCCTCAATAGAGCTTATTTAAGGAGTGATTTCAGACACAGACGCAACACGTTCTCCATGGGTTCTGGTTTGGTTCTTGTTCTACACTTTGCAAGAGTGTAAACATTAACAGGCAGATTAACTTCCTCAAACAGAACATATTTATTGAAGAAACAGATTAAGAAAGGAATTAAACTCGAAACACAGACAAAACACATCCCAACGCAGAAGATCCCACTGTCTCCTCATCCGTCTGTGATCCTCTCTCAACTCCATCCTCAACACACACACACACACACACACACACACACACACACACACACACACACACACACACACACACACACACCACACACCACACACACACACACACACACACACACACACACACACAAACACAAACACACACCACACACCACACACCACACACACACACACACAAACACACAAACACGCCATCCAGCGCCAGTCAAACCCCCCCGAGAGAGCAAGAGCTACACCTGGAAAACACTCGACTCTAGAGGACAGAAAACACTCGCTCATCCACGCCTGACAGCAGATCGAGAGCTGGTCGAGGAGCGTGGAATATGGAGTATATCCAGGCAAGACCTTTGACCTTTGACCCTTGACATACTTGACCTTTGCATTGACACGGCCTTCAAAAGACGTGGTGAAGCAAGATCCACTGACCTGCTTGTCCATAAACCCATTACCCACTCTTCATGCCTGATGAGCCCAGCGTTTGTTCAGTGTGTGTGTGTGAGTGTGTGCGTGACTTACGCGGAGTAGGTGCGCGTGCGTTTGGTGGGCAGGGGGCTCGGCAGCTCCCCGGGCGGCGTCGCTCTCTCCCAGACGCGCAGCGGGAAGGACAGGGACAGCGGCGTGGAGCGCGGGGAGCGCAGGGACGGGTCCGTGGGGGACGACAGCTCCGGCTCCGCCATGATCGTCTCTGACCTCCGGATGCTGCAGTAAACCTGCGGGGAGACGCACACTGACCTCACACACTCCAGCACAACACGTCTGACACTGACCTCACACACTCCAGCTCAACACGTCTGACACTGACCTCACACACTCCATCAGTGACGCACGTCCAGCTCTGCGTTTGTTGACACACACACACACTCCGTCTGCACTTTGCTCTGTTTTTTATTTGCAGGGGCACAGATTGTTCTGGACACAGCTTTACATTTACCCTGCCCTGCACAACGACCCTGTGTGTGTGTGTGTGTGTGTGTGTGAGAGAGAGAGTGTGTGAGTGAGTGAGTGTGTGTGTGTGTGTGTGTGTGTGTGTGTGTGTGAGAGAGAGAGAGTGTGTGAGTGAGTGAGTGTGTGTGTGTGTGTGTGTGTGTGTGTGTGTGTGAGATCGAGCGAGCGAGTGTGTGTTTGAGTGAGTGAGTTTATATGCGAGACAGTGTGTGCTCGGGGCTGGAGGAGGTGTGTGTGTGTGTGGAGGAGTGTGTGCCCAGTTCCTCACACACAAAGCCTGCATTGTGTTGAAAGAGCCTTAAAGAACAGAGACGGAACTGAGCATCACTTGTGCTGCCGTCAGACGCACATTTACAGGCTGTTCACGATAACACACCATCACACTATACCAAACAAACACACTATACGAAACGCAGAAACCGTTTGCATGTCTGTCACTCTCAGATCCACTTCTACATTTTCACTCTTCTGGCATCAATTTTTTGCTTCTTTTCTTACATCAATAATATTTTCCGCATTGCTTTTCATTTACAAAATATTGCTAGACTCTGTTTACCGCTTTCTAAACATAGCACTGAAATCCTTACTGATTTCATTCTGTTTGTGGTTTGTACAGCTTTGCATTTTATAGACTGTTATTGTGCTGTAACGTGACCTTGAGTGCTTTAAAATACGCCTTTACTATCAAAATATATAATTATTATTATATACTGTTAATATATACTATTATTACTATATCTGCATGTGTACTGTTAGATACTGTATCCCACAATGCAATTTACTTCTTCCAGATCTTATATTCCCAGCACAACAAAATTAAATTAAGACATTTTGTATAATTTGACTGCTTAAGTTTTATAAAATTGGATAATTTTATAACTCAATAAAAAAGCAGTATTTATAACACGAAACAACACGGAGGTTATGAGTGTGCATAAGAAAGCAGACCAAAGCAGAGGATTTATGATGACGTCGAGGTTAATAGAACGCGGTGACGTGAAATCTGGTCCTGTGACGTCAGATCTGAGTCTGCTGTTATGACGCAACACGCGACTTCAGCGTCATCACGCACAGTGAAATTCCTCGCATAGTTACAGCGCAGAAAACATCGCAAGATCCGCAGTCACTGTCCCACTTATAAGCGCAATGACATCACTTCAAATGAGACTGTGACGGAATTCTGAGCCGAAATACCGCGGCAAAAAAAGAACGTTCGAATGATTCCATATTTATTCCGGTAATATTCCAGATTCCATTCGATTCCGCGTCACTGGATTCCAGAAGGTTCCTGATGGAGGGCAGAGATTGCGCCACTAAACCTTCACTAAACAGCGTTTAAAAGGCGTTTTATGCGCGATTATTATGGTCTGTAAATTACAGTGTAATGCTGTCCATGTAGGGAGCGCGCAGAGGGTTTAAAGCGACATCATCCCGAACATGCACCAACTTTATTTCATTTGCTTATTTATCTGATTATATGTGGTCATTTCTAGCACATGTAAGCAAAATGCAATTAGAAAAGCGCTGGAATAAATGGAGCAAATGCTGAACTTACAGCTGGAGTTGACGGATGCTTCTGTCCCGTCCGTTATATAAGATGAAGTGAAGGCAGGAGATTCCCGTTCACACGCGTTTCCTGACGGGAACATGAGTCACTCCCATCCCTAATGTCACGAGAGAGATGGTGAGACCGCAGGAGGAGGAACACACAATCACACATGACACACAAAAACAACACTTTACTCAATTTCACAATAGTTTTTTATTCAAATGCTTTCAAAATAAAACAAAAACCATATGCATGACCTCACAAAAATCATCCATTCAGAGTCAAAACCACTTTTTTCTGAAAATGCATTTATCTATAAAGTAAAATGTTTAGGTCACAACAGCCTTGTAAATACACTAAAAAATGAGCAATCCTCCAAACAACAGCAGAATTACAGCACAATAATAACCATGACAAATGACTCTTAATCGTGTGTCTCCATCTGCGCTCTGATTGGTCCACAGAGGTTCAGTGAGTCTCAGTTTAATTTCACAGTTTATAATCACAGGAGAGACTGTCAACTGTTCCACCAGGACAAAAGACCCAGACCGGGTTCACTAACGGATCCCTGCGGAAGAAGAGAAGAGACGAGCAGTTTATCCAACACATCCAGAGTAACAAAATATTGCACTTTGAACGTTTTGTTAACATTACATTACAGTGATCCCTCGTTTATTGCGGTTAATGTGGACCGGAACCCCATGCGATAGTTGAAAGGTGAAGTAGGATCAGCCAATCAGCTCACGGGATACTTCTACTGGTGTTCTCATTGGTCGATCTCGCGCCGGGAACCAATCACGTGCCATGTTTGAGTGCTGGTGGGCGTGTACAAAGCTTCATTGGCGAGTTTCTTTGTCTGGTATCCTGTGAAACCGTTTCTCTCGCTCATCACGATAAAACAACGCTGCTTTTCGCAATACGGCTGCTGATATGGCGGTATTTTTTTAACTTTTATTTTTCGATGAATATTTTAGAAAAATCCACGATGCACTGAGGCCGTGAAACTTGAACCACGAAGTGGCGAGGGATTACTGTATTTCTAAAACGCTCAAAAAAAAAAAAAATCTTGGTTACGTGAAAATGAGAAAAAACATTCACGGAATGTTCAAATGCATCTTTTGCAAACATTCTCGGAATGTTACCTTAGAATGTTCTCTGAACATTCCGAAACAATTATCGTTTAAAAAAAACATTAGAGAGGATCCAACTAAAAGCATTCCTGAACAACACTCAATAAGTGATGTTTAAATAGCGTTTTTGTGCTACTGTTTTCATGACGTTATTAAAGACCTGATAACGTTCTATTAATGTAATTGGAAGAACATTAGTTCACAACCTCGCCACAACGTTCTCGAAACATTCCCTGTTAACTGGAACAGGTTTAAAGGTCGTTGTAAGTATATTTGACTCCTGATGTCCTCACTATGAGTGTGTAGGGAGCCTCTTTCAGCGGGGCGTCCTCCGGGCCTGCGGGTGGCGCTGTGCTGGAGCTGCCGGCTGCACTCGGCGCTTCCTTCTCTGTGCTGGGACCGGTGGGAGACGTGTCGATGAAGACCTCGTCCACCACCCGGAAGCGGATCTCCTCGCCCTGGTCCATGTAGAGGTCGTGAGTGCCCTCGTCCGTTTCGTACTCCCACATCCACACCTGCTCCGCCTCGTCGCTGCGGCACTCGTGAAGGAACAGAGCGTGATGGGTAGACCAACTCATTTCAGATTATTGGATACAAATATACACACAAAAATAAAAAATAATATATATACACTTTCATTTGCACTAAAGCAGGAGAAGCCGATTCACAATCACTCCTGCTTCCTGATTGGACCGATTGAAATCCCTGACGTTTAACTGACCTGGTGTTACACTGTGAAGATTAAGCGTTCCCTTCATATTTTGAGCAGTGCATATATACAGCAATTAAAAAATTAGATTAAATGTATTTAGTGATAATTCAGGATACAATTTAGCCGGTTGCTGCAGCGACTCCGGCGGGATAATGATGTCATCAAAGAATCCGAGGCTCACTGTGGAATGACACATAAACTGGTTATTTACCTCATTAAATCACCATATAATCATTTCCAGTGATCTTTACATTTTCCAATCAGGTTCTAAATCCCGATTAAGCCGTTATTCCGTAAATAATGATCTAAATCTTCAAATTAAATGGAATAAACTGTGAATATGAACTGTAATGCACTCTCTGAAAAGTGTTACTTTAGTATCTTTATATCATTTTAAATTATTATTTTATTTTTTCCATTTTCTGTAAATGTACATTTTAAAGGTTTGGTGATTTTGCCAATTTTTTTAATTAAATTATTAAATTTATTAAATTAAAGTATTAATATTTATAATAAAAAAAAAAATATATATATAGTCCTGTCACTGAAGAGCAGCAAAGCATCATGGGTGTTGTGCGTCTCTCACCATGAACGCCCTCGGCACTGCAGCCTTTAATCTTTCCCACCAGAATCGCGTCCAGGAACGGATGGAAAACCACATATCTAAAGTGAACTGCAGGAGAGAGAGAGAGAGAGAGAGAAAGAGAGAGAGAGAGAGAGAGAGAGAGAGAGAGAGAGAGAGAGAGAGAGAGAGAGAGAGGCTTTGCTGGAGCGTCTGAACGCAGGGAGTAACAGTGTGTGTGTGTGTGTGTGTGTGTGTGTGTGTGTGAGACGCTTGTACCTTTAGTGTGGGACGCTCCGTCTCCAGGAAAGATGTAGGAATCCTCCAGTTTAGTGATGTCATACAGACAGATGCACAAACCCACGTTATAAACCACCTGCTCAAGAAACCACCGGTTATTATCCACCGTTACTTTCCTCTAGAACCTCAAATGTCCAGAAAGAGGGATTATGAGATCTGGTGCTTGCAACATCAAGGTCATGGGTTCGACTCCCAGGGAAAGCAAGAACTGATTAGAATTTCAATGTGTTTCTTGAATGCAATGATGAAAGCGTCGATAAATTCCAGCAGCATTATTTTTATTTTTTATTTTTTTGACTTTGCTGTTTTTTGTCCCCATGTTTATATTTCTCTTTTGTACTTAATATTTTCTATTTAGGAACATTTCATCTGGCTAATTTGTTATTGTTGTTCATGTAAAAATTAATAAAACCAATAATATTGAGTGAGAAAGCATTTGTCGAGATCTGGTCAAGTGTATTTTAATGTACGTGATGTTAATTTAAGATTTGTACTTGCTAAGACAAGATGTCAGTAAATACATATGCACATAAATAAATCATTATAGTTTTTGTTTACTTTATGAATTGTCTTGGTTTTTTTAAGTGCAAAGCAGAAACTTTTAATAGTTTCCCTATTTGTTTACAAATGTACTCCCCAGACACACACATGCATCTGCTGGACGTCTGTTAAACATCTGGAAAGCATCTGCTGTGCACAAACATCTGAGAAACGTCTGTAAGACGTCAGTTTTACATTCATTCTGTATCATAAACATCTTAAAGACGTTTTCAACATGTCTATTTAACATGACAACGCTTGCAACATCAAGATCATGGGTTCAATTCCCAGGGAAAGCAAGAACTGATTAGAATGTCAATGTGTTTTTTGAATGCAATGCAAGTATATTAAGTTATGTATAAAAGCATCTGATAAATGCATGAATGAACAGTTGTTCACCTTGTTGGCGAGTTTCTTGTTGAGTTCTTCTGCGATCGCGTCGTTCAGATCCCGATGGAAACTCCAGGGAGGAATCCGGACCGTGTCCAGCATCTCCACCAGCACGAACATCCTCGATCAAAGCATTTACTCTGAAAACATCACACATAACCGATCATGGATAGAGCGCACGGCTAGACAACATCTCCACACGTGCAGAATCACGACAGCGGCGTTTTACGGCACTTACGCCACGTGACCACGTTCGGCGGCAAACAAAACAGTGTTTTTATTATTTATACTCTTTTTATTTTCAATTAACATAGGCTGTTTGGATTATTTAAAGGCGTCTTTATAGTACTGCAATGCTCTTTATTTCACTTCAGACTTTCATGCATTGTAACTTTGTTAGGCTAAGTGTCTTTATGCTTGTAAATGTTGTTTTTTATGTTTTATTGGAGGTGCACATCTCTTAAGATTTGTCAGATATTAAAATCCTGTCACAAACATTTGTCAATCCCATTTACTTAGAAAAACTTAAAAAATTGATGATTTCCACCCTAAATATCTGTTGAAGTCAACATGACTTCAAATTATGACAGGATTAAATTATTATTTTAATTTATTTATTTTTTTATTTTGGGATGTACTGTCCCTTTAAATGCCCTCCATCGACTCTTATTTTGGCTAATCCTTATGTTTACATATCTACAGTGTTTTTAAAAGCATCATTTCAATGTTTGTGCAGCTCAATTCAAACAAAAATTTTGTATATTGTGCATCAATACTGAAAATGTGTGTTTATTAACATAGTTTTGCCTGTCAGAAATACATCAGAGAAGGTGTAAATGTTTATATGCTTGAACAGCAATTAAAATGTCTTTTTTTTTGTAAGCATGTGAACATTTCGATCAAATTAGTCTGTACACTGTCTTATAGTACGAGTTATGACACACATATGTAATATAGTGAACAAACATGACCAAATATCTTCTTATGCACTTTATTATTTGTGTTTGAGTCTTTAGGATGACGTCACGTTGAAGTTAGGTTCACAGACCTTCATAAAAGCGATATAATGACTTTGCAAAAACATGGTCTATTTTGTTTTGCTATTTGCAAACTCAAATTCCCATAATGCACGCGAGGCAAACTGACCACGCCCCCTGACGACTACACGACGCTCTCGACCAATAGGCGAGCCGCTACTCGCGTTTCCCAGCCAATAGCTGCACTGTTGCTATGGCATCTTTTATTTTTAGCCGTCTGCAGCACAGCCTCAATTACAGATACATTACTCCGCCAAGTTAAATAGAGACCAAGTTAAATAATTACAAACCCACATTTGTTCAGACAAGAATATCTCTGAGACAAATAAAAAGAGTGAAAATAACATACGGATAAAATTTAAAAAAAAAGAAGTTAATAATTTGCTATTGCCAGAAAAGAAAAACTAAAAAAGATAGACGGAACAACAACAACAATCACAAAAGCAAAAAGAAATTAATTCATACATCAATTAGAGTTTAAAAATTAAAAGCATTTCAAATTGAAAACACTTCTTTTGTTCTTACTGACTGAAAATTAAATGTTTTTGAACACTTTTTTAAATCTTTCGAAAATACAAGAAACATTGATTTAAGTTGATGAACTTACACAATGTTGGGAGAAATGAATTACAAGTAACTTGAGTACCTTAATCGGATCACTTTTGTCAAGTAACTAATACAGTAATGCATAAATTTACAACAAAGTATCTGAGTTTCTTTTTAAACAAGTAGCGCAAGTAACATTGTTTAGCATCTATTGACTGACACCTCTCCTGTTAAAGTTTTTCTGCGTAAAAACAATAAGAAAGGTTACAAACTAAATGTAAGCGTGCATTTACTCATCTCTGTCTATCAAGCAGTGGTAGAAATTAATAAAAATGCAAATACTACAATAAATAATTGTTAAAAATCACAAATATCCCTTGTGCGTTTAACCTTCACGTTAACCTTTTATCCAATCATACAAATAAGGAAAAATGACTTATAAATAAGGGAAAAAAGTAACAAAATAGTGCAAATAGTTACTTTTTTTTTAACTAGGTAACAGAATCTTGTTGCTTTTCAAAGTAACTTCCCCAACGCCAAACTAATATTTTTTGATAAAATATAACTTTATACTTTAGTAGAGTCAGATTCATAGTGTTTTTCATTCATCTTGCCGGATATTATAACTTTTATTACTGTTATTATTATTAATGCACGCGGATGTAACAGTAAGTAGTTCCAGTCGATACACGTTATCGCGGTGGGCGGAGCACGTGCACGCGCGTTGAGATATAAATGCGCGGGGCTGCCAGACAGCGAGGATCACACGGGTACGCGCGCGGGCGGGAGCGGCTCTACGTCACGCCATGAATAAACATAAACTCCCATAAAATCCCAAACAAAAGTGCGTCCCAGTTAAACAGCGGATTCTCCTCGGCGCGTGACCGTTACACTTATGCAATTCATGGAAATCATAGAAACACGAAGTTTGATTCAGTAAGTACTTGATTTCTAGTAATAATAATGATTGAGAATAGTGTGTTTGTGTTGCTTATCCATGAGTGATGTTTGCTTTTCTTCTGCAAGACTGATGTTTCAGCTTAGACTGTGGAGAGAAAACAGATCTAAAGATACAGTAATGTGATGGTAATTGATAGGCCTGTTGTGTGACAGTGAGTGTGTGTCCTTGGATATAATGCTGTGCTGCGAAGATCTAAAACAGACTAGAGGTTTGCAAAAGCTAATTGTTTTCCCGAGCTGTTTATGTTAAATTATAAGCATTCATGAGATCTTTTGGTATCTTGGCTTTCAGGAGGAACTTCAGGGAACATGTTGTTCTGGAGCTTTGAATTGGGAAAACAGTGCAACTCCAGTTCTGATGCCCAGCATATGCAGATCTGAATTAAACCTGTGTGGCAGTTTCCATGTTGCATGTGCTGGAAAACCCTTAAGGGAACTCCCAACACACACACACTCACACAGACACAACACACACTCATAGACTCACGCACACTCTCACACAGACACGCACACAACAGTGTTAGTTGTGTTTCTGTTGTCATGTAACACTATCTTTCTATAGTTAAGTGGTTAAATCCCTATGAATAATAATACTTTAACTTGAGTAAAGACTCAGGCTGATTGTTGAAGCTGATGATAATGAGATGCATGTGTTTGTTTTGTAAACAATCAACCATGCTTGTGGAGAATTAGGTTTTCTTTTCATATACATGTATCGAATAATGCTTGTTTTCTTTCGGATACGCTCTTAAATGTAGTTGTTTATTATGGAATTTTATCAAATTTGACATTGAGTGACATTGAATGCACGGTATGATGTTTTAAAATGAATGCAACTCCGTTTATCGCATTAATTATCGACATCGACGCGTTATTAATGATCGAGCAACGATCATATTTGATTCGTAATCGTTAAAATCATTATAAATAAATACATTTATGATTCATTATTTATGAATAACATAGTTGCACAAGGAAAATGTCATGCCATGACAGTTTTATTCTGTGCACGTGCGTCTAAAACTCGTTTAACATTCGTTTATGGTTCCATACAATTAAATAGTAACAACAGAGCTGATTATTTATGATTTATTGTCCGATATAACGCGTCTTTTTCCTTCATAATCGTGTTTAATGACATTTACCCGCTGTGATCGCACTCATTCGCGCTGAAACTTGGCTCTGTTATAATCATAAGGATTTCAGAGCACTTAATGTTCGGGTTTAAACGGAGTTTATCAGTGTTTTGAAAATGCGGAGGCGTCACGTCAACATTCACACGCGCGGTGATGACGTCAAAGCGCTGTGGCGCGGTGCATTTCGGGAGGAGTAGTTTCTTAGACGTGCCTTCAGCAGCACCATTTTAACCGACCTTTCTAAGGTTTCCCCTCAGATTTTGAAGTCTAGACGTGGATAAATGTTCCTTAAGTTAATCAAATTACAATTTGTTACTGAAAAGTGTCATTTTAGATGAATAATTGGTCTCGTTTTTTAACCATTATATGCTTTCTCCAATCTCAATTTCATGTGCAGGTAAACTACAAGCCCTAAAGCAATGGTTAGGTTCTTCCTGAAAAGCGTAAACTCTATCTTGTTCTTTTCAGTATTCACACTTTAAATCCCCTATTAATGTTAAAAGGGAATTAACACTACACTTGAGCTAGTGTGAGTGGAACCGAGTGCATTTGGTGTTGATTTTCCTCTCTTAGCACATGTAATCCTAAGTGCTTTAGCCAACGGGACAGATGAGGGATTTCATGAAGATTATCATGGATTGGTACCTTGGCCTCAGCATCTGCTGAAACAAATACGCATGCACACCGACAGTCGAAGGATTGTTTATTCGTAGCCGTTTAACTGGTCTCTCTTTGTCTTTACAGAGGCGTTGAAGAAGCTGGACCTTGGGGAGCTGCTGTTCAGTCTTCATACGTCAGCACAAATTCTGGACTTTTAAAAAATCAACTGGTCTCTGACAATCACTTTTAAGCAATTTCTAAGCATCGATCCAAAATCAGAGGCCCTTGCTTTTAAATTGACATTTAAGACTAAAGACTTTCAACTTCATATTTGCAAGCGATGTTAAGACAACCGTAGATCCCTTCTCACCGAAAGAACTTCCAAGAAATAGTCGAGTCATCATGCATCTGGAGGTGAAGGTTGCACTGAACTTCATCGTGTCATATTTGTACAACAAACTCCCGCGCCGGAGGGCGGACCTGTTCGGAGAGGAGTTGGAGCGTATTCTGGTGTCCCGTTTTGAAGGTCACTGGTACCCCGAGGCTCCTTTACGAGGTTCTGCCTTCCGCTGCCTCCATCTGGGGGCTCCCAGGGACCCTGTGGTGGAGCTGGCAGCCAGGAGAAGTGGTCTGGACACCGAGGAGGTCCGAGCCAACGTCCCCCCCGAGCTCAGCATTTGGATCGACCCTTACGAAGTGTCCTACCAGATTGGGGAAAAGGGTTTAGTGAAAGTCCTCTACATGGAGGATCCGACAGCTTTAGGGGGCGACGCCGAAAGGTCTGACATCATGCTCAAAGGAGAAATGGAGTTTGAGGAAGTCAAGAATCTGGGCTTTAACCCAGAGGCTCAGGTGTTTGTTCCCATCGGCGGCCAGGTGTCTCCGGTTATGCTACAGTCACTCTCCAGTTCACCGACCCCTCTTTCTACCTCATCTTGCCCCGGGCTGTTTGGTTACGCTGCTCCCAGCACTCCCACCAACCCTAGTGCTCATTCCTCCAACACCTCCACCCCATCTCCACCAAGCACCAGCCTCATTTACCCTCCGTCCACCTCCCGGCCCACACCTCATCCAATCACCTTCACCACAGCCAGCTTCGCCGCTACCAAATTTGGCTCCACGAAAATGAAGAAGTGCGGGAACCCTGGAGCCGCCTCTACTCCTGGTGTTGTAGTGGCTCCCCAGCAGAGGATGATCACCCGCTCCCCCAACACTATCTCCCCACCAGGGCTGGTCAAGCACAAACCTCTTTCCCTCTCCATGCACTCTCTGGTTGGATCCATCCCAAGCCAACTGTCTCCCAATGCCAAAGAGTTTGTGTTTCCCGTTTCCCAGAGGCCCCTCTACTTCGATGCAGAAGTTGCACCAATGACCCCGTTCCAGGGTCCACACCCACACTTCGATCCATTCTCCAGCCCCCCACCAGCCCAGGCTGTGGGAATCATTGGGGGCAACAGTGGGATTTCCTTCATGGATAAACCTCCATTTGTGGAAGGACTCGGATACAACCTGCAGTACTCCGGCCAGACCTTTCAACCCGTGGTGTTGGCCAACTAAAGTCTCAGAGCTGAAGATCCCAATGCTGAAAGACTTTCCTTGAGGACTTTTCTTGTTTGTTTTTTGGCCCCCTTTTCCTCATGAATCATTATTACCCCTCATGACAAATCAAGAGTATTGACTACTAATTGAGTATTACTTATGATTGTTATTATTCATTTGTTTCTTGTTTCATGCTGTTTCTTTTGTATTAGTTGGAGTATCCAGCCTCCTATTGCACAGGTGTTTTTGCATTTAAGTAATGAGTCACTTGATTTATGTTTTCCTTTGCCCAAATTTTTGTCTACGTAATTGATTTCTTGATTGATTTTTGCTAATTTTTAAAGTTTGATTCTGGGAAAAAATAGCTAATGTTCTCAAGAAAGATTCTAGATGCTAAAAAGGGATTATGTTCATAAATGTGTCTCTGGAGATAAGAGCCATGATAAGCGTTCGGCTGCACCTCAGTGGTCATGATTGAGGGTTTATGGTAAATTTTATGACCTGTTCTCTGAACCGATGCGAGTCTCGTGCCCTCGGGCTCATGACTAGCACGTTGCTTTAACTTTAGGGTTGTTCTTTTCAGTTTGAACACATTGAGCCAAATCCTGATGAAACCAGCCAGTGTTTGAGCCATTTTCTAGTGCCGTCAAGAGTCTGATTGAGGATTGATGTTGGACCTTTCCACAGATCTCGTCAGTTCAGACGCAGAAGAATCAACAGAATTATTGCTTGGGTTCTCGAAGGTTCTCGGTCAGTAGTGAGTGACGGTAACCGTTTGGGAGCAGAGGAGGTTTTTTATTAAACCACTGAATGTCTTTAAAGGGATGGGACACGGGATTTAAAGGTCATTGGTGAAGAGTCCCTCAGATTAGCTTTCCAGCATGTCGAATATAACGTATTACGTTCCAGATGTCATAAATCAAGGTTTGGAAGAGATGCTGTTGTGAAAATTGCACTTTTTTTTCCTCTGCTCTTGGACTCTGATCGTTACCTCACATATTCTGACTGCAGTGGCTGTGTTTTAAGCGTTTTATCGTGCTTTGATGGAGGCTAGAGTCTTCTTGAAGGTAGGAGTCTTACGACGGCTTGCTTTTGACATCACTTCCCCCTCAGAGTTCAGTCCCATCCTGCCGCGTTGCACTTTAGGCATCGGGCCTGTGGAAACTCCCCTAAGGCCTCACAATAAACTATGTGCTAGATGCTAAAGGTCCTTTACTTGCCCTTTAATGCCAATTATGTCTGAACTATAGCTTGGTAATGTAGTTTAAAGATTGTATTAAAAACGGGGGGGTTCTGGGAGACCGTTTGTGCGTGTCCTGACCCTGTTGTGTGACGTCTCTCCCCGACATTGAAATGTGATCGTCAGCTTCATGCATATTTCAATCGTTCCATTTGTTTCGTTTGGGGTGGGCGGGGTTTAGATTTCTCTATAAATGCTATGACTGGGTGTATTTTTACATTTGTTTGTAATTTATTTACAATTTTTCTATATTTTTTCGTGTTTTTTCAAAAGAGGCATTTATAAAGAAAATTAAGAGATATATACGATGATGACATGAATATGTATATATTTCTTATGTTTGAGATCTTTTGTTTAGTTTCTTACGTGCTGAAGTTATTTTTTCAGAAATAACTATATGAATATAAATATATGCAAGATGAAATGACTAATAAAATGTGTTTAACAAAGTGCTGAACTATAGAAGTCATTCAATCCAAGACGGGTTTTCTGTCACTTTTCCTGTTTATTGAAGGATGTTGAACTCTTGAAAATTAAGAAAATCAAACCCTTCATGAATTATAACAATCTGACTGAATATTTTTATAAATCTCTGATCATCCCAAATATTCGAACTTGAAGCATTCAGCTAGTCCTCCTTTAGTCACTCAAGGTTTATCTTACATTTACCAATATTATTGACCCTTAAGTGTACAAAAACACAACTTTTCTCAATATCAATCCTAATTTTCTTGCAATGTAATGCAAAACAAAACTGAACCCAGTTCCGGAAAATATCAATAAAAGTTTTTCAGGTTTATAAAACCACACAAGCTCTGGGTTTCTTTAAATTTGATTGAATTAATTTAAATCGACTTGGTACTGGAAAGTATATCAGTTAATATCAAAAGCGTTTATGAATCTGAGATCGGATTGGACAAACTTAATTCTTGACCAGCTTTCTGATGGATATCCATCTCTTCTCAGCAGGTCATGGTGTTTGTTTTGACACTTCAAGAGAGGCTGGGGCTGGAGGTCGAACAGTCCCACGTAAACAATTTCTGTGCTGTGTTTTTGGGTCAGAGGTCGTGACCTTGAGCTTCATCATCAGCACAAGAGTTTGGCATGTTGAGAGATCTGAGAGATGTGTTATGATGACCTCGGTCCTGATCTCACGTGTATTTCAGATCAGCTGTATGAACACCTGTGTTGATGATAAAGCTCAAGGTCACGACCTCTGACCCCCATCCACAGCCAATTGAGCTAGAACTCTGTTTCTAATACCATTATAAACCCATAATCCAGCCCACAATCATCTGTTTTTCCCTGTTTAAAGGACATTGAAATGGAAAGGCATGTTTGTTTATGTTGTTTTATTTCTCTTTAAGTCAAACTCTTAAAGCGACCCACACTGACTCCATCTGTTTCTATCAGCCTACATTAAATAAGTGTTTATTTGGATCAGGGTGATCCAATCCTATTTTGCTAAGAAAAACTGGCACAAAAGTAAGATAGATTACCTGATCTTGGATCGCAAAATCAAATCCAGATAATTCAGATCCAGAATAAGCTTTTTGAACACCTGCGAGATCAAGTTAATGAGGTTTTGTGTTGATCGAAAGAAGCCAAAACTTAATAATGGATCCTTTTGTTTGTATCAAAAGAGCAGGTTTGAGACAAGAATGTTGTTCTTATAAAACAGCAAAAGACTTTCAGAAAAACAGTAATTAATCAGGTAATGAATCAATTACAATTTCTATTTCTCTAGTGCTTTACAATAAGATCTCATTCGTTAACATTAACAACAAACAATAAAAACGTATTAATCTTTGGTTTAAATATGGTTTATTAATGTTAGAACGTTTTAAAAATCAAATGTATGTTTAAATCACAGTAGACTGATATTAATAGATGCTGTGGTTTCATTATTGTATATATACATCATTATCACGCATTATTGTGACGTTTAGAGTTTCAGCAGCACATGAGCTACTTAATCATAAAATACAGCAGAATATTCCCATTTTAAATAGCTTTTCTGTTTCAATTGTCTTCAAGTTTAAATACGACAGTGTATGTGTGAAAGTGAAAGATGTGGAACATGCAGAGGTGATTTCATCCTCTCTTCACACACATTCAGATCAGAGTCTGAAGCAGATGTTACGCAACGACAATTGTTACGCAACATCACACAGAGAATAATGATGAATCTGACGTGATGCAGGAGGAACACACACTCTCACACACAACCACTTGCTTACTCTCACACAATCACTCACTCTCTCACTCACACTCGCACAACCACTCACACACACAATCTCTCACTCACACACACAATCACTCACTCTCTCACTCACACTCTTACGCACAACCACTCTCACACACAATCACTCACTCTCACAATCACACACACATAGTTACACACATCGCTTGCTCACTGTCTCGCACACAATCACTCTCACAGTCAAACACTCTTACACACAACCACTCACTCTCAAAATTACATTCACACATTTTTACACACACTCATGCACATTCACACACCACACTCCTACGCACTCACACTCACTCACTCTCTCTCTGTCTCACAAACACACACACACACACACTCTGTATCGCACCTGCACGTTCCTGCAGAGGCTCGTGCGCATTAGGTCATCCTTCACCGCGCATGTGACATCATCACCAGCAGCAGCCAATCACAGCACAGATCCACGTGACATCATCACCAGCGGCAGCCAATCACAGCACAGATCCATGTGACATCATCACCAGCAGCAGCCAATCACAGCACAGATCCACCAAATCATTTATATCTTCCTTTATTAATATGCATGACACAGGATACAGTCATAACATACTGCATTACACCAGAGGAGAGGGTCTCGTTATAAAAACAACATCACTGTAAAAAAAAAAAAAAGTATTTTTTTTTTAATGCAAGTTAAACAGTTTCATTAAAGAAAAACAAGTTTGCTACATTTGAGCTTTAGAGAGTCTGGAGTTTTAAATGAAACAATTCAGTTTAAACCACAAAACCGGTCTAGAAAACATTGTCGAACATTAGAAACGGAGCGAGTAAGTTGTGTTGTTTGTAGAAAGAAATCAAACAGGATTAAAAAGAGCAGCACTACGCTCACTTAAAACAACAAAATAGTAAAATATGGGTGTATCTCTATCTCTCTCTCTCTCTATATATATATATATGGGAGAAGGCCACGCCCACTGTACAGCATCACTATGACATCATGCACTAACGACTCGCTAACATACAATATTTCACCTGTAACCCGTTTTACAGAAACACAACCCTGACAGCGCATTACATTAGTTTAAAATGCATGTATATATATAATCTATGTTTATGTATAAATATCATGATGTTGATGTAAGCACACGTTGATGCGCTCGTGACTTTGATGAGCACTGAAAACAAACCACGTACGTAATTAATAACAATCTATCAAAATGCATAAAACGCTGGAAGCACATAATGACCGTCTGCCGTCTTTAAAAACGTCCCTTTGACAGACCAGCGGAGAACGAACGTCACGTTTACACATCAAAAAACACATTATACCACGATGGTTTACAAACGCAAGAATTGCCTAAAAACGCATTGCTGTTATTATTATTTACGCATTCAAACGCAATAACGAAAGCCCTATGAATTAGAATAAAAACCCCACAAACATTTTGCACATTCTGCCCGTGTTTTCTGACGCTGAGCTGATAAACACAAAGAAAGGTCCATTGTTAGAAACATCTGAGGTAAAGATGAGTCGTGTATTATTGCGCTGGATTAACGAAACCGATCCAGTTCGTCCGTCGCTCACAGTGAGAAACAATCGAGGAAAAACGTCCCTTTCCCGTGGCGAGATCAGTCTGGAAGAACAACGACACTTGGAGAAACGCAACAGACACGAGCGTATTTACAGACTTCCGTCTCTCCTCGCGTGATCTGCACTCGTGCGTTTAATCGAGAAACTACGCAAACATAAACGTGTCGAGTGCAAACGAGCAACCGCTCTCGGATTCCTCCGACGGAAAGGTTTTCGACGTCTTGGCTCGGCCCACGTCTCGAATGAGCTCTAAACTCGCCGCTCGGGCAGAATGAGGTGTGAGGGGTCAGAGGTCATGCGGTGGTATTTGATATTGTGCCCTTTCACTTCTAGATCTTCTTAAAAACGGTATTGCACGCGTCGCTCTCGTGCTCCTCCCACACGGCCCGGCTGCGTAACGGAGTGATGATGTGTGTCCGGGTGAAGCGTGTCCCTCACAGCTCGCCGTACTTCGACTCGTACAGCGTCATGATCTTCTTGCACTTGCCGCAGTCCTTGCGCAGCTCGGCCACTTCCTGTCGCAGCGCGGCGTTCTCCCGCTCCAGGAAGGAGGCGCGCACCGCGATCTGGTTCTCCTTCACGCGCCGGGCGTCCCGCGAGCGCTTCGCCGCCACGTTGTTCTTCTTCCTCCGCGACCAGTATTTGTCATCCTGCGAAAAACAGCGTTACAATCAATAAATTAATCAAATCAATCAGATAATAATGTAATCGCAATATTACAAATTTCGATTTTAAGCAAAAAAGTAGTTGAAAATCGGTAAAAACGTCAATCTACTTAAATATTGGAAACAATGTAATTAAAGAATGATCAAAGAACAAAAAATATTTGTACACTCAAAGTTCACTATTTAAAATGAACATAAAATGGTGAACTGTTATTATACAAGCAATGTAATTAATGTTTAACTGCAGAACAAAAATAAGAGTTAATAAAAATTAATAAAATGGATATTAACTCAAATAATTGTTTCATTACTTGAAAACAGCGATAGCTGAACTAAACTCAAATATATGTAAAACATTTATAAACGTCTGTTTCGTTTAACTTGAAGTTTTAAAATAACGAAATAAATTTAGAATGACCATAAAATAATGGATGTATTTTTTTTTTAAAAGACAAAAAAAAACCGACTATATCTTTCAACTACTAAAACATTCATTAATTTTGAGTGATGTAAAAGTAAATAATAAATAAAAATGAATAATATAAAAATATGAATAAATGTTTTAATCTACATTATAATATATAAAACTAATAACATATTTACTATGTTTAAGATATAAGCATATTTTAAACTAAAAACTAAATTACTAAAAGTTGAATTAAAATAAATTGGAAAATAAACAAAAACTAATTCAAAATATTAATAAAAAAATAAAATAGTATATTAATCATTATAAAATAACTGATACAAATATAAAAGTAGATAGTGGATAGCGATGTTCTTCACCCAATGTATTAATTAATTTATATATTATTAATATGATTATTTTCTGTCTGATCCTCTATATCTCTATATTAATAACACTCAAGTTTATTTTGGATTTGTGCACCTGAAAGGAGATTAAACATGATGATTTATTAATAATTAAGATTAATATGAGAAATAAAGTAGAACTCTGTTTTCTGTTTTAAAACATCTTGCTTTTGCAGTTGCATTTCAGACACTGAAATATAAGTCAAATAAAGGCAATATAACCACAAAAATATGTCTTTTTCATTGTCTCATGGTTCATAGTCTTCATGGTCTTCTTGAAAATAATTCAGAATAAATAATGATTATAACACTTTTATGTCCAGTTTTACACTGGAAATGTAAGATAACAAGAGAAAAGTGGATTGTGTTGAGTGATTCATATTGCTTAGAAGTCGATGGAGAGTGGTGCTTGCAACATCAAGGTCATGGGTTTGATTCCCAGGGAAATCAAAGAACTGATTAGAATGTCAATGCGTTTCTTGAATGCGATGATAAATGCATGGATGTTGAATGTCCGGGTTCAGCTCACCTTGGCGTCTTCGGGAACGAAGACTTTCTTGGCTTTCTTGATCATGGGCTGCGGCTTGAGCTCGTCCTCGGAGAAGCGATGCTTGCGTGGATTGAAGAGCTCTCCTCCGGGAACGCTGGACAGCACCAGGTCCGTGGGATCCGGCTGGAAGGTGATGTTCACCTCGATCTCCTCCGGGTCCAGCGGCGTCGGCGTCACGCGGTCGGGTTTGGAGTCTGGCGGGGAAACACAGCGACTCTGTCAGGACGAGCCTCTAAAGCTCCTACAGCAAGACATTACGGTCAATTGATGTTTAGACAAGCGCTATGACCAACAACTTGAAACTAACAGAAATCTCGGTTTCGGGACAAAATGCTTTGTAAGGCGACTGAAATAATTAACTTTAACTGACAACATTAATCAGTAAGGATGTGGTTTCTTAAATCTCAGGTCTTTTAGTT
The DNA here is from genome assembly GCA_037043235.1 of Rhodeus uyekii. NCBI lineage: Eukaryota > Metazoa > Chordata > Actinopteri > Cypriniformes > Acheilognathidae > Rhodeus > Rhodeus uyekii. The sequence continues at coordinate 1,789,961 of JAWRVZ010000083.1, forward strand.
TTTCTGTTGGCGCGTGAACAAAACTGAACATTTGTGGTGCGTCTACCATCCAATAGTTGCTAAATGATTTCTTAATTTTAGTATCTCAACTTTAAAATTCTGCTGATTTTATTACAAAATTCAGAGGATAAATGAGGTTTTGGTGCCGTTTAATATCGCTGGATCATCTCTTCTTCTTTACTGTAAGTTACAGCACCAAATAAACAGGAATGATTGAAGGATAACTAAACAAGAGCATTTTACTAAATATGTATATTTTTTTCTAAACCCGTTACTGATGCCTTCATTATTTGTATATTTTATGTCTGAATAAATATGTCATCAAATAAAAATGAAAAAAAAAAAAAATTGTACATCTCAGTTTTGCTCTTTGAGTTGTGATTATTTAATTAACTGATTATTCTTCGGTTTGGGTTTTCGGTCAAGCACATCCTGAATCTTTGGATCCGGCCCAGAAATGTAATTCATAATTAAATAATCTTGAGTCAGTAGCTATTTTTAGATAAACCAGTAAATTAATACTTTATTAATCCTCTTTTTATTGGGATCTTGATGGATTCAAATCAAAACATTGAATGATTCATACCAAACGAATCAATCGGTGTAAAAACAGACTCACGTTATGAAACACTTAAAAGACTCGCATCAGAAAACTATGAAAGCTTGTTTCCCCCACAGAAAAAAAAAAAAATTAAACAAAAACGTTAATTGCGACTTTCTCACAAATAGGACTTTTTTTCTCCTCATAATTGAATTTCAATTCACTTGTGTTTTTTTGACTGTTTCAACCACAGAATAAAAAAAATGGTCACAATTACTTTTTGTCTCTAAATTCTGACTGGCTTTCTCACAACTAGTGACTTTAAATCTCAGAATTATGAGTTATAATCTTGGTTCAAGCTGCTCTCCTGAAACGCTGGTTTAAGCTACCAATTAAAAATATCATAATTGAAGCTATTGATGTGACGTTTCTAAAGAAATAACTATCGTCCAATGGCATTCATGCAATCAGAGGTGGAAAAGCAATGGCAGTTGTGCTTGACCTCACCTGCTGTGATCTCATCCTGTTCCTCTGCATCGCTCACAGAACGCGAATCGTCCTCGGGCTCGTCCTCGCCCTCCGTCTGCTCGTCCTCAGGGATCTGCGGGACGGCGGCCGACTCGTCCTGGGAATCCTGCGCATCTTTCGCTCGGCGCTCGGCCTCCAGGCCCTTGCACAGCTCCTCCTCCAGCGTGACGGGAATCCCGTTCTCCAGCAGGAACTCGTCCAGGTCCATGTACTCCAGGTGGAAGGTCTCGCCGTCGTACGGGATGGTCTTGTCCCAAATGGTGGGCGTGAGAGAGGCGGAGACGCCCCCCGAAGCTCCGCTGCCGCCGGACGTCCCATTGCCAGTCGAACCCTGTTTCTCCTTCCCGATATCTATAACAGAGCAACTACAGTTTAGACGACTAGCAAAGAAGAAAGTCGTAGATTTTAATGGCAGCTTTAAAATCATATATCAAATTATTAAAAATGTTTTACAATTCTAAAAGCAACATGTATTAAACGCAGAAAAACTGAACAAAGTAAATCACAACACAATTAAACAACATTAAATGACGTTCAATGTGCGGACGAATAAAACTTGACACAAGCTTGATGGTCAAAGTTAAACATATTTTCTTAATTTCTCCTCTTAGTTCCCAACAGGTTGATTTAAATGTAGACATCAAGCTTACAGTATAAACGGCTGTTAATAACTTTATTTTGGGTGTGGCAACGATACAGGTTTGTTATCAGTAACTAGTTGCTGGTCAGAAACCGTCAGAAAGGCTTGTAGACACTAAAACAAGACGTGAGTTTGAGTTTAACAACAGATGACCAAATTATTAATATCCAAGATGATTAGAATATCATTATTAGTGTTCATAAAGGGTTGCTCGGTCTTGAAACCTACAAGATGTTAACAAAAAAACATTATTAATAACTAAAATAGAAAACAAACAGGAATAAAATAGACAAATCTACAGATCCTGGGTGACTTTCACATCCCAGAAAAGGAGAAAACACTAATATTAGAGTCATTTTTAGTACATTTTCCTCTGTTAATATGAAGTTAAATCCGATTAAAAACTTCTTTATTCAAAACATTGAATATCAGAGTATTCAATTTTAATGGCTTTATACAGGCATTTATTAAATGTTTATTCTTTGAGCATGACTGATGAATGATGACACATTATTCCCACACCTTGTTCCCATTTCATATTTAGGTTTTCTGTGACCGTGGGAACACAGATGATGATAGCGTGTTAATTTGATGGTATCAGATGATAATACCATTGTAACTCGACATAAACATACAGTAATGGTGCCAAAACCCTTGTGTTTTGATGCTAAACCAAGACTCTTCATAGCAATCACACAAAACATGCTGTATTCGCACATAATAACAACGTTATATTGCTTTTCAGCACATCTGTCAATCCTAAACACTAACACAAAAGTGTCACAGTAACACCATGAATAATACAGTTTACGCATTATTTATTACATGTATTCAATCAGATATTATTGTGAATGGTGTTATAAACACCTAGCATTATATTTTTGGAGAAATTTTAATGAAATGATGAATTATGAGTATGAAAGAAATGATTTTATAGAAAAGTAACGCGGTATACCGTGAACAATCCGTCACTTTTCCGAGGGAACTTTCTGTTCTTTTGAGGAACACACACACACACACATATATATACACACACAATGATCACACACACACACACATACAATGAACACACACCTCTATTTGGTTTATTTTGGGGCAGTTTTATTCTTCTTACCGTCGTCTTGTTCTGCCAATATGTTTGGAGGAGGAATATTCATAATCTTCTTTAAAACAAAAGCGGATGATTTCCCCACTGTTTCCGACGGCTGTCCAGGCATGATTAACTCAATATTATCCTGCGAGAGATACACTGATGTAGAAAATTACGCTTATATCCGTAAAAACCTCGCGTTTAAGGAGAACACAGCCAGAAACAACACGATAGCGACGCGCTCCGGCTGACCTAATCGCATATTCATGAGGAACGCCTCGCTCGAAGCGCTGATTGGCTGTCTCGCCCGACGGGAAATTAATATTCAAACAGGAAAGACGAGGTTGTTAAAGAGGGCGGGGCGGATCCGCGCTCTCTGATTGGCCAGCTGTTAACATGAGCGAAACTAGGCGAACGAGTGTCTTTGTTCCGAAAACAAACTCAGACTATCCCTATAATGACCTTGAACAAGGGAAATAGGCGGTATCATTGCGACTCAAGGCAAATTATATCAAACTACTTATGTTTTCAAACGTTAACAGTCACCATTTGACTTAAGAGTCAACTTCCTGGCGCTTTTCAATCGTCATTGGTTAAAGATAAGCGTCTGTGTCCTCGCGCCTCAGAGCTCGTGCCTGCACACGTGAATCTCGCGCACGCGCACCGAGGGCGGGGCTTCCGCACGTGCGGGTACAGCTGCCGGACGCACGTGATCGTGAGCGCGCCTGTACTTGGCAAGACATCGCGTGTGTTTATAATGAGTGTTTGCTGTCAGGGCTGTTCCCCCTCATCCAGATGCTTCAAATAACAAGGACAGAACCTTTATCCTACATGCTTATTTAAAGAGATAGTTAACCCAAATACTTCTCAAAGAACACAGTGTCCACCATATAAACAAACGCATACTGTACCATAGACACACGCACATACATATACACACATAAAACATACACACATTGACACAAACATGTAAAACATATACATGCATAAAACACACACATATACGCATTAATACACACATGCGCGCAACCACACACACACACACACACACACACATACATATATATATATATATATATGGATAGTTAACCGAAATATTTCTTGAAGAACACAGTGTCCAACATATATACACACACACACACATGCATACATACACATACTTTACCACACACATATACATACACACACACACACAAAACATATACACATACATTTACATAGATAAAATACACATAAAACATACATGAACACACATAACGCACACATATATGCATTAAAACACACATGCGCGCACACACACACACACATATTTGTGTGTATGCCCTCTTGCCGTTTTGAAGCCCTAGCCCCAATTAGCTTCATAAGATATTGTAAAAAAAAATAATAATAATAATAAATACGTAAATAAAGTCACATGGTTTTGGATAAACACAGCAAATTGATGTAAATAATGACAGAATTTCAATTTTTAAGCATTGCCCTTACAAAAAGTCCAGTTGTGTTTTGGTTGGTACTTGAGTCCCCTCAGCGTTTCAAGCTTTATGTAAATAAAAGGGACTCTATAACATAATTTTTAATTTAACATGACACAATGAGTGTAAGGGATGTCACAGTGAGACCTGCAGTGCACAGAACAGCAGAGCATGTAAGGAAACGCACAGAGTCAGAAGGGAACATTGTGTTCTCTTCCTCCTGAACCACTGAAACCAGTCAATGTGAAGCGACGGATTAGAGTGAACACAAGTGTGCACAACAAACACAACGCATGTCACATTCAATCACAGTTATAATCACACTTTCTGCTGCGAGCTCAGCCTGAATCTCATATCAAATGTCTTTAATGTCTAAATCAGCCGGTTTTCCACTGGGATGCTCATATGCAATATTTAAAGCACAGTAACATTTTTACTCAAACACTAAGTCTAACATTGCACAAATCTCCCATTTTAGATGAATGCAGCTTCTTGTTCCCATAAAGAGGATTGAATTACAGAAAACAAAGCTGTTATTTGCTGGTTCATGTTACTGGAGAAACTCCACACCGTAACAAACACTGACCACTGATCAGTTTACAGGTGTCACTTCACCTTCAGCAGGTTTCACATGCATTTCTTTAGCTGCACACAAACTATGATAGATAGATTTTTAATGAATTTCACAACTGTAACCATATAAGTATTTTAATTTGATTCTGGCACTTACAATGAATAAAACACTTGAGCTTTTGATGCACATTTCTACTTTGAAAACACTTGATCTCTTTCCATTTCTGCCTGCGTGACATTAACACTGTTAGTACTAGAAAACACAACAGGTGAAAAGTAAAGTGCATAAATTAAAGTATCAGAAAGTGCATTCTTACCGCTGTCATTATAGGACAACAGGGGATTTTCCAGGTAAGTTTTGAAAACTTGAATGTCATTCGGAGTGCAATCACTCATGTTTGACATGTTGAAGTCCAGCTCTGAACTCGCTCAAGGAAGTAAAGTCTCAGCTGATAACAGGAAAGTTTGTGTCGCATTTGTAAAAACAAACGTCAGACCTGCGTGCGTCGGGCCACGCCCCTCTCATGAATATGCAAAACAACCGTGCGATGGAAATCTAGCTGTACAACACAAAACAAGGCGAACTGTCCATCTGCATTGAAAGTGCAACAGTAAATGAGAATAAAAGTATAGTGACTTGAAAATAACGCGAGTTTTGCTAATATAACAATATAAGTGACAGTAATAATTAAGATTTCAGATTAATATCAATCATGTTTGTAAGAAATTATGAGTTCAGAACGGAGAATTGGTGAAGAAACTGAAATGATAGGGTAGACTGAGTATATTTTGGACAGTTTAAACACTTTTAAAAAGCCAGAGCTGTGAGTTCTGTGATCCGCACATGCGTTTTAAACTTCTCTTCTCAGACCCAGGGAAACAGACGTACTTTAAATGTTTAATAAAACTATTTTCTAACGCTTTCCTCATAAATGATTGTTAAATGTGATTAAATTAAATCGAACGTACAGATTCGTCTCTTCGGTGACGTCAAGCCAGCAGAACGTTTTTTTTTTCGCGCCAAATTTCAAATTCCAAACTAGCAGTGTCCATTTTTTAAGAGATCTAACAGGATTATTACAACGATATTAATCAACATCTTTAAATCAAAACCCAGTCGACTCTTTTAGACACAAGGTAAGATATATTTTTCAGTCTGGCACATTTTAGCAATACTGTATTTACATGTAGTATTTGTGAGCAAGGGGGTTTCCCTTATGGAAATCAGATGTATGGCCATTAACATAAAACAATGGTTAATACAAAATATGTACATATATGATTACGGAAATAGACATATATGTGGATGACAAGTTTTTAAAAAGTGATGCTAAGACTTCAGTTTAGGGTCCAATTCTCTCTAATAATGTCAGGGTATGCAGTAAATACACTGAATCCAATAGCGAGTCACCACGTGAGTTTATTAGACAGAAAAATATAATCCGGAGCAGCGTGAAAGCAAAAGGTCCAGGTCCCGGATAGCAGACGGTGAAAGCTGGCAGAGTGCGCTCGGGCAGACGTGACGCAGGGACCACAGCGGGCGAGCACAGGAATAAAACGTCCAGACCGAAGTCGAAGAAGATCCCCCAGAAAAGAAGGCAGCAGGATCCACAGCACGGCAGACTGTCTGTAACGAACTGACAAAAGGTAGTCAGTGGAGCGTGAATAAATAGTCAACGGTGATGATGTGCAGCTGGGACAGGGAATGAGAGAGTAATCAGTGACCACGCCCCCAACAACACCGCACAAACACAGAGGAGGAACCGATGAGCCTCTGAACCGTGACAGTACCCCCCCTCCTAAGAGCGCCTCCTGGCGCTCCCAGGAGGACCCACCTGTCGATTGAATTCGTCGATAAGGGAGTGATCCAGTATGTCCCTGGCAGGTACCCAACTTCTCTCCTCCGGACCGTAACCCTCCCAGTCCACCAAGTACTGGAATCCGCGTCCCCTCCGTCTAGAGTCCAGAATGCGATTGACCGAATAAGTGGGTTCCCCATCAACGAGTCGCGGCGGGGGAGGAACCGGAGCAGGCGGGTTAATGCGTGAGTGAAAAACGGGTTTAATTTTGGATACGTGAAACGCAGAATGAACTCTCCCGTACGCAGGAGGAAGTTTGAGGCGGACCGTCACCGGACTAATGATCTTGGTGACGGGGAACGGGCCAATGAATTTGGGAGCCAGCTTGTTACATACGGAGCGGAGAGGAATGTTCTTGGATGAAAGCCACACCTTTTGGCCGACGACATAGACGGGAGGCTTAGACCGGTGGCGATCGGCTTGGGCCTTGGTGCGCGCTCCCACCTGGAGCAGAGTCTCGCGGGCTCTGTTCCATGTGCGGCGGCACCTCTGGACAAAGGCGTGGGCGGAGGGGACCGCGACTTCGGATTCCAGACTAGGAAAAATTGGTGGCTGGAAACCTATGCTACACTCAAATGGCGAAAGGCCCGTGGACGACGCTGGTAACGAGTTATGTGCGTACTCAACCCAAGAAAGTTGTTGGCTCCAGGAGGAAGGATTACTGGAAACCAGACATCGTAACATTCTCTCAAGATCTTGGTTGGCTCGCTCAGTCTGACCATTGCTCTGGGGATGGAAACCCGAAGACAGACTTACAGTCGCTCCCAGTAATCTACAAAACTCCCTCCAAAATTTGGATATAAATTGGGGACCCCTGTCGGAAACCACGTCTAACGGGAGACCATGTATGCGAAAGACGTGGTCTACAACAGCCACCGCTGTCTCCTTAGCAGAGGGTAATTTGGGTAAGGGGATGAAATGGGCCGCCTTCGAGAACCGGTCCACGACGGTCAAAACGACCGTCTTGCCCTGGGAGGGTGGGAGGGCGGTAACAAAATCTAGCGCGATGTGGGACCAGGGTCTCGAAGGGACAGACAGCGGTTGGAGTAACCCATCTGGAGGGCGATTGGAAGTCTTACCCATGGCGCAAACTGAACAAGCCAAGACAAACTCCCGAATATCCCGAGTCATACCGGGCCACCAGAATCTTTGCTTAACCAAAAAGTTGGTCCTATTTGCCCCTGGATGGCAAGCTACGTTGGAGCAATGACCCCATCGAACCACGTCTGAACGTAGACCCTCTGGCACAAATAATCGACTCGGTGGACCCCCGGGCGGAGGCGTTACCCCTTCTAGGGCTGATCTCACCCTCGATTCGACCTCCCATCTGAGTGTGGAGACAATGAGACTCTCAGGAAAAATGCACTCGGGAGTGGACGGGCGTTCGGAGCGGTCAAAAATACGCGATAAAGAATCAGGCTTGATGTTCTTAGAGCCCGGGCGGTACGAGAGGGAAAAATCAAAACGTCCGAAAAAAAGAGCCCACCGAGCCTGCCTAGAATTTAGTCTCTTGGCTGATCTAATGTATTCGAGATTCTTGTGATCAGTCCAGACGATAAAAGGTACTCCCGAACCCTCGAGCCAATGACGCCATTCCTCCAACGCCAGTTTTACTGCCAACAACTCTCTGTTACCAATGTCGTAGTTGCGTTCGGCTGGTGATAATCGATGAGAAAAAAACGCGCAGGGGTGCATCTTGTCATCCGAAGCAGAGCGTTGGGAAAGAACCGCTCCTACCCCCACCTCCGACGCGTCGACCTCCACCACGAACTGACGTGATGCATCAGGGGCAACAAGAATGGGAGCCGAAACGAAGCGGCTCTTGATTTTGGTAAAGGCAGTTTCGGCTGCATCCGACCACCTGAACGCAGTTCGAGTAGAGGTCAACGCTGTCAGAGGCGCGGCTAGGTGGCTGAAACCGCGAATAAAACGCCGGTAAAAATTGGCGAACCCCAGAAACCTCTGCAGGGCCTTGCGGGAATCTGGGCTTGGCCAATCCACCACAGCCTTAATCTTGTCGGGATCCATGCGCACTCCCTCGGATGAGACGATATAGCCCAAAAAAGGAACAGACTGTGCGTGAAATGCGCATTTCTCCGCCTTGACAAAAAGCCCATTCGCCAGCAACCTCTGGAGCACTCGCCTGACGTGCCGGACATGCTCCTGGAGGGAAGAAGAAAAGATCAAAATGTCGTCAAGATAGACATAGATGAACTGATCTACCATGTCCCTTAGCACGTCATTGACGAGTGCTTGGAACACCGCCGGGGAGTTGGACAGCCCAAAAGGCATGACCAAATATTCAAAATGTCCCCTGGGAGTATTAAAGGCGGTCTTCCACTCATCCCCCTTCCTTATGCGGACCAAATGATAAGCATTACGCAAGTCCAATTTCGAGAACACAGATGCTCCCTGCAACCTCTCGAAGGCTGAAGACATCAACGGCAAAGGATAGGTATTCTTCACCGTGATGTTGTTCAGGCCCCGGTAGTCAATGCAAGGTCGCAGGGATCCATCCTTCTTGCCCACAAAAAAGAACCCCGCCCCCGCTGGAGAAGAGGAAGGGCGGATGAACCCAGAAGCTAGCGAATCAGAAATATATTTCTCCATGGCCTCCCTCTCTGGAGCAGAAAGCGAATATAATTTGCCTTTAGGCGGAGACGTACCTGGTAGTAATTCTATGGCACAGTCATAGGGACGGTGAGGAGGCAAAGAAGCAGCCCGGGACTTACTGAACACTTCCTTCAGGTCGAGGTACTCCTGGGGCACGTTAGACAGGTCCACCGACTCCTCCTGTAACACAGAACTAGACACAGACGTACAGGCAGACACGAGACAAGAGGCATGGCACTGATTACTCCATGTCGAAACCGAATTGGATCCCCAGTCCACCCTGGGGTTATGCTTGACTAACCAGGGGTGACCAAGAACCATGGGGACCAGGGGGGAGGAGGTGAGCAAAAAATTAATCCTTTCAGAGTGGTTACCAGCTACTATCAAGGTGAGGGTGTCAGTGGAATGAGTGATCTCAGGGAGTTTCTGGCCGTTGAGGGCGTGAACCGTAATTGGATGGGGGAGGGGAACTATGGGAATCTGAAGAGAGGAAGCCAAGGAACAGTCCAAAAAATTACCCTCCGCTCCAGAATCCAACAACGCTTGGCAGGTGTGGTTCCCCTGGGCCCACTGTAGTCTTCCCGAGAGGAGGGTGGAGGATGAGGTTTTACCAAGTCCGAGCCCGCCCGACAGTAACCTCTGCTCTACTGCCGGGCTTGGTCTTTTACCGGGCAGTTGTTGACGAAGTGTCCCGAACCCCCGCAGTAGAGGCAGAGGCCCCTCGAGCGACGATGCTCCCTCTCCCCTCGGGAAAGCCGAGCTCGCCCCACCTGCATGGGCTCGTGGTCCACCTGAGGGCTGACCGTGTTCTCCCTGACAAACTCCTGGAGCCCCTGGCGCTGGTTGGGGCGGGCACGCTCCGCGTACAGCTGTACTCTGGCGTCTACCCGTAAGGCCAGGTCCATAAGTTCATCAAGATCCCGAGGCAGTTCGAGGGCATAGATCTCCTTATGAACACGGTCAGCCAGCCCATGCAAAAACATGTCCCACTGCGCCTCCCTGTTCCAGTTGGATTCCGCGGCCAAGGTGCGGAACTCTATCATATACTCAGAGACTGATCGGTCGCCCTGGCGAAGGCTGGCGAGTCTGCGGGCGGCTTCGCGACCCGCTATGCCATGATCGAACACCCGTGTCATCTCCGCCGATAGTGCTTGAAAAGACGACACGCATGGGTGGTTGTTAAGCCAGACTGCCGATCCCCAGCGAGCAGCGCGACCGGAAAGCAGTGTTAAAACCAGCGCGACTTGGGACGCTTCAGTGGCGAAGGTTACTGGTTGCAAGGAGAAGAGGATCGAACACCTGGTGAGAAACGATCGGCACAAATCCGGCTCACCTGAGTATCTCTCCGGTGTTGGGATCCGTGGTTCGTGTCCGCTGGCCATCTCCACTGGAGGATGAGGAACAGGTGGTGGTGCGGGCGCAGTGGGCAGTGTGAGTTGTTGCATCCAGGAGGCGAGCTCAGACACCTGCGTCACTAAGGTCTGTACTGCCCGAGCGGTACTCCTAGCTTGTTCCTCCTGTCTCTCCATGCGTTGATCAGAAGAAGCAAGAACGTTCTGGAGATCCTGGAGACTCGCTGGATCCATATTAGTTTTGGTCAGTTCGTTCTGTCAGGGTATGCAGTAAATACACTGAATCCAATAGCGAGTCACCACGTGAGTTTATTAGACAGAAAAATATAATCCGGAGCAGCGTGAAAGCAAAAGGTCCAGGTCCCGGATAGCAGACGGTGAAAGCTGGCAGAGTGCGCTCGGGCAGACGTGACGCAGGGACCACAGCGGGCGAGCACAGGAATAAAACGTCCAGACCGAAGTCGAAGAAGATCCCCCAGAAAAGAAGGCAGCAGGATCCACAGCACGGCAGACTGTCTGTAACGAACTGACAAAAGGTAGTCAGTGGAGCGTGAATAAATAGTCAACGGTGATGATGTGCAGCTGGGACAGGGAATGAGAGAGTAATCAGTGACCACGCCCCCCAACAACACCGCACAAACACAGAGGAGGAACCGATGAGCCTCTGAACCGTGACAAATAACTTGTGAATTATCATGCATAATACTAGAATATTGTCTGTTTATACAGCACATATTCTGGATGACATTACTCTACATTCCTAGTCTATTTCTACATGTAACGCTCCTCATCCGACTGCTCTCAAAACACCAGAAGGACACAAGGAACCGCGTTTCTGTAACACAAAAATAATAATCCTCTGGAGACAGTGGGCAATTGACACACATCTACAAAAACAAAAACATACACTATATTCATCCATATTCAAACTGAAAAGACATAATCCATGCTACTGCGCACATGAAGACTTAATGTATAAACTTAAATTTAATCGCATATAAAACAACTAAAATAGTAACCAAAATCATTGAAAACTCAATTTATTAAACTGGGTTAAATTAATAGTGTATTATCACAAATATAGTGTCTTTTTGCCGGAGCACATTTTACCTACCACTCTCTCCATGAGATAAACTTTTTTTCTGACGGAGAAGGGGCGTGACGTCACACATAAAGGTAAATTACCCATCAATTGTCCCCACCAGAGGTCTAATAAATCACATCTAACAAATACATTTTGATGAAAATCATAACACAACATTTTCCTTTTTAACCCTGTTACATACACAATACCTAAACTTAATAATAACGAACTTACTAACTATTAATATGCAGTAATTAGGAGTTTATTGAGGCAAAAGTCATAGTTAATAGTGAGAATTAGACCCTAATCTAAAGTGTGACCATGTTGACATTTTAAACTGAACATGCAGATAATATAATATTACAAAACTTAAAGTCCATTTAAGTGTACTTAAAGAGAATTTACTGTTTCTTAACTCTTAAGTGCACTTTTTAAAAATGCACTTTGTAATAATATATAATTAAATTAGCATTTTAAATTATGTAGCAGTGCTTTAAAACGTCAGTTGGTTTTGAAATGCATGGTCAATTTGAATATTGAGATTTCCTGTGCAGCTTTTTCCGCTTGCAATGCCAAGGTCATGGGTTCGATTCCCAGGGAAAGTAAGAACTGATTCAATGTCAATGTGTTTCTTGAATGCAATGCAGGTCACTTTAGATAAAAGTGTCTGATAAATGCATGAATGTGAATGTAAAATTTGAATGAATATTGAGAATTTCTTCAGCTGCTGCTCAATAAACTAATTTACAAGAGTGTCAGTTTTCTACTTAATATTTTCGACATGTGACGTGAAGTGTATTCAGCTAAAGGTAGGTAAAAATGTCTTAAAGGTGAGATATGTAGTTTCTGCAACACTAGTGGCATCTAGTGGAATTTCAAAATATAAAACAACCTTGCAAACTGACTTCTCTCAACTCAGACCATAAACACAGCTGGTATGAGGGCTTGAGATGGAGAGATTCCTGTCGCTGTTTTGACTCTGTTACACATTTCATAAGCTCTTCACAAGTTCTCAGCTGGTCAACATCCCATCATATGTAGCTACGCACATACAGCACATGTACACCAGCACTGTTTTGGATATTCTGTCTCAAAATAGGCAATACATCATAAAACCTGATCAATCGTGTTGTGAACTCAAACAAAGACCTAATAAAGTTGAGAATCTTTCTCCCTCAGCACTGAGTAATTGTTCCTCTAACCGTTAATTGAGAGGACTGGAATGAGGCACACCGGGATACAAATCTAAAAGACTGTTGAACTTAACTTGTGCCATTGTAAACGTTGTTCTGTGTTCTGAAAACTGACATTTTTCGTGACATTGTGTCATTTAAAGGTCATTACAGGTGCTCTAGAGAAACAAGGGTACGGTTGAGACTCAATGCATAAACTGTACCTGAGTTCGTGTCCTATTGCGTCACATCCTGTTTAGTTTTATGATAACAGTTTAAGTCACATATAGACATGATACAGAAAGGAATAAAAAAAAACATTATTGTAAGGATAACATGGCTTTTTAAGAAATATGCAAGGTGGAAAGAAGTATCTAAAATTCACATACAAAGGCTGTGTATGTTGTGTAGTCTATGTGTGATCTTCATGTTTGTGCTATTCCTGCTGCAGGACGCCCCGCTTCAGAATTAAGACCACATTTGAAGAGGGCGGCAGGCTCTGTAAGAACATACCTCACAAGAGCGTATGGGGTGTAAGAGCTCCTCAAAGTCGTCCCATAGACATACTATAGAGGGAATCAGAAGTTAGAGGAGGGGAGGTCAATTAGAAAGGTAGAAGAGGAGATCTGCATTCCTGTTGCTTCACTGACCTGATATGTGAAAAGAAAGCGAGAGTTGGCAGATCAGGCTATGTCGTATGTAGTTGTATGTCTGACCCAAACAAACTTCACAGATGAGAATAAAATAAGATCTAGTACTGGAATATTTGGAGCTGCAGTTCTTCAGTCTCACCGCCAGAGGACATTGTGCTGAGAAACGACTCTATATTTACTCTATTTCATCATTTAAATCTTAAAACACATTTGACTTTTGTTTTTTTCTTGGACTGAAAACATGTTTGTAGTGGATACTGAAGCTTTTAAATGTAAAAGGTTGTGTGTTTATGATACTTGTACTTTCCATGCTGTTTTCAGGTTTAATGGAAAGTAATTAAGAATGATTTTTCTCCAGCTGTATCTATATTTGTTGTTAAATAATTGTACGGTCAGCTGCAGTTTTCTGTAATTTATTCCTTTTATGCCTCATTTTTACAAAAATTGTTGCTTAAATATTTTTAACCACTGTTATCAGACAGAAACCGGTTTTAATCTTTACAATGTGACAGACTTTACTTGAAAAATGTCCTTCTGCATTTCTGAAGACAATAAATAAAGTAAGTATAGGAAGCGGTTTTCCTGAGAAGTCACATACTTGTAGGAACGCCAACCTGGAGGGCAAAACTAGGTCTGGTCACATATTTTTGGTATTTTTCTTCTGAAAGGTGATCCATATGTTCATGGATTGAAACAGATTAGCAAGCATTTGCTGCAGTTCTGTGAATGTTTTGCCCTCCAGGTCTCTGCGCCAGTCATGTGACCGAAACTATGAATAGAAATATGTTGACATGAAGGGTTTAGTTTGTTCTTTTAGCTACAAATGTAACATGTATAATATTGACACTTAAACGGTACATTTGGAATTGATGAAGTTTTCATGTTGAGATGAAACACACATGAACCCAGAGCTGGACTGGGGCTGTAATTTGGCCCTTGAAAATTCAAGCCAATCTGGGGCTTAAAGAAGACTAATTAAATTAGTAAATGAAAGAAGGACAGAAACAAGTAAACAAATAATAATAATCTCCCTCAGAAGTCTGTCTGAAATCAGTTTCGTCAGGTACCTTTGTGAACATACACTGCCTGTAAAGTCATTGCCTTATAAAACAGTGAGGCAACAATCCAGCTACTAAAGTATTTGAAGGCACCCTACAAGTGACTTCAGACTCATCCTTAGATGAAATCGACTGAAAATAAAAGAAGACAATTACATTTCTCAAGATTTCAGTGGAGGAGGATTCAACAACTCCATAAGCAGCATTACCAGCTTCACAAATTACCAACCAATGACAATTTATTTATTTTAAACATTTACAGAAACTCTTATAAACCTTCAAATGATGGAGAAAAATCCAATGTCCAGCTTTTTTATTTCTTTCAGTGAACTGTTTAACAACTCATGAGCAGCAGAGCCACACACACACACACACACACACACACACACACACACACACACACACACACACACATACACACACACACACACACGTCATCCTGTTACCTGGAGACATAACTAATTCTCATTCTATTACATTTACATTTATTCATTTAGCAGACGTTTTTTTCCAAAGGAATACAACTTGAGGAATACAGAGAGTGATTTGTCATGAAGAGACAACAGTACACAAAAAGAGCACATGATACAAAGTTCCAGACATAAGCCTTGAAAAAGGAGGGACTAAAGTAAATTGAAAGCATATAATTTGTTTCATAATTTTTTTGTATATATGTTAGGTGTTCACAGAAGAGGTGAGTTTTTGACTGTCTTTGGAATATTGACAGGGATTCAGCATTTCGAAAGAAGGCAAGGAGATCGTTCCACCTGTCAGGGTTTTGTCAGTCAGTTTCGGTTTCTAGTGTGTTGTTTGACAGAACCCTGACACTGCTCTCTCTTCGTGTCTATGTGATTTCATGTCATTCCTGTGTTCCTGGACGTTCCTGCCTTGCTTCCCGGTTAGTTTATGTTCTTTTCGAGTGTCGTGTTTTATGTTATGTTTTCCCCCTCGTGGGTATTTCTTTTTGTATGTTTATTTATTTATTTATTGTTAATAAATCCTTCACCCCTGCATTTGTGTCCTCCCTTGTACGATCCGTGACACCACCAGCAAGGAACAATGAACAAAAAATATCTGGAGAGTGATTTTGAACCTTTCCGTGATGGTACCACAAGTCGTCACTCTTTAACTAATCGTAGGTGTATAGAGTTGTAGTAACGAGTGGAATTAGGAGGTGCTGAGCCTGTAGCAGATTTGTAAGCAAGTGTCAATGCCTTAAATTTGATGCGAGCAGCAAGTGGAAGCCAGTGCAGAGGGATGAAGAGAGGTGCCCTTTTGCTGCAGCGTTCTGGGTCAGTTGTAGGGAATTGATTGCACTTGAAGGAAGTTCGGCCAGAGGAGCGTTGCAATAATCAAGCTTGGAAATGAGCAGGACCTGTACAAGTTGAGCTGCTTGGTCAGTTAGGAAAGGATCAATCTGTCTTTGTGATGTGATCTTTGAAGGTCAGCTGGTTCTCAAATATTACTCCAAGATTTCTGGCAGACCTTGATGGGGTAATCATTGAGGATCTGATCTGGACGGTGAAGTCGTACTGTAGAATCGGATCGGCATGAAAGACAAGAAGCTCCGTCTTTGTCAGGTTGTGTTGCAGATGATGCTCTTTCATCCATGTTGAGATGTCCGCTAGGCAGCTTGTGATTCACGCAGCCACCGTTGGATCATCTGGTTAAAATGATAGGTAGAGCTGAGTGTCATCAGTGTAGCAGTTATAGGAAAAATCCTGTGCCTGTATGATGGATGTATAACACACTGGGTATGATGACCCAGTGATGTGGTGTAAATGTAGATGACATTCTTTGGAGATCGCAGCCCTGAAGGACCTATCTTTGAGTTGGATTGAGGACTCTTGAAGCGAAGTTCCTGTGATGCCCAGTGATGAGAGGATGGACAGAAGGATCTGATGATTAATAGTGTCAAAGGCAGCAGCTCCAATAGAATGAGAACTGATGATTTGGAATCGGCTTTTGCAATCCTTAGACCTTCAGTGACTCGTAGTAATGCAGTGTTGGTTAAATGGCCCTTCTGGTTGATGTCCAACTGGCTATTGTGTGAGAGGAAAGATGAAAGCTGGTTGAAAACAACACGTTCAAGAGTTTTTGATATCAATGGTAGGAAAGACAGGTCTCTAATTATCAACAAGTGATGTGTTTAATGTGGGGTTTTTCATCAGTGAGCCTGCTTGAATGCAGTAGAGAAGGTTCCCATGCTGGTAAAAGTGTAGGAGAGATGGCTTGTAGAAGATGTGAGGGGATTGGGTCTAAAGGGCAGGTGGTTGGATGGCTGGAAAGGAGAAATTTATATATATCTACCTCGGTGAGTGGAGAGGAAGAAGAGAGTAGGTTTCTGGTGGCATCAGTGGTCGGTCTTTTGTGAAGACAAAAAATGTTTTATTACTTAGCATTATGTTCTAGTGTATAAGCTAGATTGTAGTTTCATGAACAAAAGTGTGAATGATATATAAGCATAGGAATGTGTAGTTTGAGTTTTCAGAGCACAAGGAGACTCACATGTATGGGTATGTTAGGGACCCATAGGATTATATATACCTTCTACTTTTAAATAGAAGCCAGCTGTCACTCTAGGACTGTATAAAAAACAAATTCTGCTTTGGAGGGCAGAGAAAGACGGAGAAGGACGGAAGAAGACCACCTCTCTAACAAACTCTTTCTCTCCTATGTCTTGACATATATATAAAAATAAATAAGAGATCTCTTGGCAAAATTACTGGTGTTTGGTCCCGTGATTTAAACAGCAACGGGGACAAAAGCTTGTTTTCCAAGTCTACACTTTGTGAGCTGAGAACTGACTGCTGATAGTTGCTGTTTTGTTAATGTAGAAATTAGCAAAGTTGTTGGCAGTTAAAGAGATGCAGGGTAGTAGCGGAGGGGTACAGAGGAGAGAGTTGAATGTTTTGAAGAGTGTGTGTGGGTTAGTTCGAAGCGCCGTTGATCTTAGTGTGGACATGTGAAGATTTAGCAGAGTGGACGTCTGTAGAAAAGGTTGAGAACAGAGATTGATACATACTCAGGTCAGATGGGTCTTTTTCAGATTTCAGATTTGTGCCATTTTCTCTCCGCTTACCTGACTTTGGACCAGTGTTCACGAAGAACATCAGCTGACCAGGGGTTAGAGAGAGTCACGGTTCATGAATTCACTGGTTCGTGTAAGTTGGGAGAGAGGATGAAACAACAGAGGAATGATGGGATGGATAAAGAGAGCGCAGGTTTCACCTGAAAGTGACTGGTAGAGGGGTTGGTGCAGAAGTATTAATTTGTATATGAAATCTAATGAAGAAATGGTCAGAAACATGCAAAGGTTTTACCAGAATAGTGTGTGTGAAGCAGTTGCATGTGTAGATCAAGTCAAGTTGGTTGCCTGATTTTTGAGTACCTGTGGTGGGGAGTCATTTAAGATTAAAATGAGGCTGGGAGAGAGAGGAACTCTGTAGCATAAGACTTCTCCAAATTAATATTTAATACATTCTATTACTGACTTTAATAAAAACTTTAAATATACAAACAAAAAGACACTTCTTGTGCAAAACTTTAGCATGAACATAAGGAGAACAGGAACGAAGTGAAACAACATTGTACAGACAAGAACCGACATGGACTGAAGGGAACAGAGGGTTGAAATACAGACTGAAGGGTAGATTGAGGGAACAAGACACAGTTGACAAGACTAACGAGGTGACTTACGCGACAGTTGAGTGGAAAAACACTGGGAGATCACGGGAGGAACCAGGAAGTAGACCAGAGTGACATGTAACATTCGCCCATCGGCTTTTCATAAATGTGAGGGTGCTCTCTGGATAATTTGGAGGGTGACTTAGCTAACACGATATAAATTATATTTTGGTATATTATTGGTATAGTATTTTATTGATATTTTTCCCCCCCCGGGACGGTTTGTTTGATTTTGTTAATAAAGTTAATAAACCCTGACACATGACAACCTGTTAGAGCCAAAAATTTTAAACAAAAAAAAATCACTTAAAAAACAATGATCAGTGACTGTTAACATACACATACAACAAACGAATGAAGACAGATATATATTTATGTTTAATTTATGTATAATATAGGTATATTATGTATAATAAAGACCGATATATATTTATAATATACGTATTAATATATATACGTTTAATATATATATAGAGACAGATATATATTTATATTTATGTTTAATATTGCAAACATAACATACGAAAATCAAGCTAGACATCTGACTTAATATAGACATCATTACTTAATTATTACCACAGTAAGAGTTTTTCACTTTGGCAGCCATTTTGAGTCATTGCTATACAAGACTGAGCTTGGACATTACAGTAACCGAATAAGTTCATTGTTTTAAACCTGAATATGATTATTATTTTTTAAATATTTTTCTTCTTTTTCAAACTAGATCAGTCACACCACAAGACTATCAAAAATGGACATGTTCATGGTCTGACAGAAATGATGAAACTTATCAAATCAATAAGAGATTAACAGTCACCTTTTAACCTCTATAGCACACCCAAACATCTGGGGAATTTCCTGGTAGGGGTGTTGACTAAAAGACCCCTATGGCTGTCCATGTAACTGCCAGTACAAAAATATCCTATGTCACACTGCAGGACAGCATTTGTGTTACAAAACTAAATGTACTGTAAATACTATTTTAGTACTTTTTAGCATTTTGAAAACTTAAGATAATTAAGCAAAGACATACAAAATAATGCCAAGGCATTTATTAGCTGCTCCAGACATATCTGCTTTATTTTACTAATATTTACATTTGAGGAGTCATCAATGTTACAGTCACACCGCAGGACATTTTGCTATTCATCTTGAAATATGAACACCACCAAATACATTTTTTGTCCCAAAATCATAATGTTGAAATAAAATGATGTTGTATGCCCCACTGGCATGTGTTGTTTTAGTTGAGAAATGCAGTTCAGTAAACATTTACACTTAGTTACAGAAAAAAAAGGCGTCATGTCATCTGCCCTTAAACTAATGTCATAAATGATAAAAGTAGTTATATTTACCATTAGTAGACAGAGCAAGATAACCAATCCAATTAAAGCTTGCCCCATGTTATTTATCGTCTTTTCATCAGATTCAATCAGAATTATCAGGTTCTGTAAAGTTAGTAATTTCACTTAACCCATCTGTAATGATAAAACACTCAGATATTAGTTCAATTTCTATATCAATATTCAATACAGTTCTTGCCCTTAAAGCAACCAACATCATGTTTCTGGTATAAATGAAGAAGTTTTGTTATGGTCTCCACAACAATTAAGGTCAATGACCTCGTTGGTCTCAGGTAGCTCTTAAAATCCCATTCCCATTAGTCTCATTTTTGTCAGGGTGACCCCTGGCATAGTTTTATAAAGTTGTGGACACTTGTCACGGCTCTGTCATTATAGTTGGGTCTCTTCGAGTGTCTGTTGACAGAGCCTGACACTGCCCCTTTAACTGTGTCTTGTCCTTGTGAACCCCGCCCATCTTGTTACCTCGTTCCCTTGAGTGTTGTCAGCTGTTCACAGCTCGTTACCCTTCCTCATGTGTTCCTTAAATACCCCTCAGTGTTTGCTGTCCAGTGTTGCGTCGTTGTCATCAGTTTGTCATTCCTGGATGTCGTTCATGTGTATCCTGAGTCATGCCGTGTTCACTGGTTTGCTTTACGTTATAGTTTTGATCTGGTTTATATCATGTTTTCCCCCCTTGTGGGTTTTGCTTTACGTTTATGTTTGTTATGTTCTTTTATTATAATAAATTCCTCTTCACCCTGCACTTGAGTCCTTCCCCTGTTCGTATCGTGACAACACTTTTCACAATGTAAAACAAGTCATTCAAGGAGTTGCTGGTTATCAGATATGGAGGCGTTCACATTTTTGGGGCATTCTGCTCTAATTTCTCACAGGTCATCCCCTCTTAATGATGCTACCTCACAATCATCCACTCAACTCTCATATCAATATCTCACATATTACACCTCCCTTCACGGTAGATGTCCAGTGGCAGCAGCAACCCCCTGTCTTAGGTTGTCCTCTGTGTAGCCATAGAAGATTGTATCCATTTTTGAGAAATCACCTCATGCACACTGGTAACCTCTCTTTCCCATTACAAAATCTTTTGAGTTTTCTTCAAGTTCAGGTATTTTCTGGAGCTTAAAGAAGGTGCATTCAAGAACCACCAGAGTCATTTCAACTGCCTGATAGTATTAAAACCGGGGACATGTTAAAGTCAGCAGTCTTTAATCACGCAAATCCATTAAACATATTCAAAGTACAAACATTGTATAATCTTAACATTGCTATCACAATTTTTCATCTGTAATCGGAGCCATCGGCCCTGTATCATATTGGAGACTAACCTGAGACCAAAGAAGTTACTGGTCATAAAATAATTGAAAAAAAAAGATCATTCTAGCATTTAATAATCACTATTATTATTTAAAAAACACATATTTAAATGCATTGAGTTGAAACTTTTAACTACAATTGAATGTATACAGTAGCATGATTTTCCTTTAACATGTGTGTCTATGATTTTCACTGAAACACTTTTCATAAATTGCTGGTTATTGTCTCTGCTTACATCCTGGTTCGTGCAGTGTTTCTCCACTGACCTGTCTCGTCATCAATCACCTCATTAGTCTTGTCAGCTGTGTCGTGTTTCCTCATTCAATCCCTATGTATATCAACCCTGTGTTTTCATTCAGTCTTTGTCCATGAAAGTTTGTTGTTGTGTTGCCTGTATCTCCTCAGGTTGGACCATTTAAGATAGTTTTGCACGATATGTGCCCTTGTTTACACTTTGAAGTGTTCTGTTGAGTTTTGATTATTAAAAGACTTCTAAGTTTATTCTTTGCCTCCGTGTTTTCATCCTCCGACACAACACCCATGACAGTTATCACTTATGAAACAGCTCAGATTACAGCATTTAGCTGACTGAATGAGAGAGAGACTGAGACATTTAGGACTAATATACTGCATTTTCAAAAACTTTTAACTTCATCTACATTCTTTTGATTCTGGACAGCTTCAAAAAACTAGATTTTATATTTGCCTTTTTTGAGAATTACATGTGTTGGAGTCATTGGCTGTAATTTTATAATAAAAAAAAATCTTGTATTCATCCATTCACAAAATGGTTGAGTGAACGCTGGCACGTTTTGGTTGCCGCTGCTCTCTGGTGTTTTTATTTGCATTATTTTTAATCATTATTTTATAACTTTTTATTTCTGCTAAATTCTACTGTTGACTGAAATGATGTGGATTTACTATCCTTTTACCTGCATGATCATCATCTGGATTGCCTTGTCGTCGTCGTTCCACTCAGCGACTTCACTGTATTTGAATACAGTGACTGAACTTCAACGGCTGCGGTGCTACCCTGCCGAGCCTCCGCCTTCACTCTACCCTTATCAGGATACTGTTCATCGTCCCCGACCGAAATATATTCATCGCTGGTCTCGACAGGGTTTTAAGTACGATGACTCAACGGCTATAAGATCATTCTGGACTTCGACTACCCGAGCAATAAGGAAAATACAGCGGTCTGTGGGTCAGAGCGTGCTAATTGACGTGGCCAAGTCCGCTGTCTCTTCGCCGGGTGGAAATGAGCTCAAAATTGGACTTCTCAACGTTCGTTCACTTTCCAACAAGGGTCTCCTCATCAGCGACATCATCAGTGATAGTGAGTTTGACTTCTTCTGCTTGGTTGAGACATGGCAGCAAGAAAATGACTTTTTAGAATTAAATCACGAATGTCCTCCCGGGTTTGTTTATACTTCACAACCTCGTATCTCGAGACGCGGGGGAGGCATCGCGATACTTCACAACTCGATCTATAAAGCATCTCCTCTGACTCTACAAACCTCTGCCTCATTTGAATCGTCTGCGTTACTGATCAGCGGTCCAACACCTAGAGTGTTGGCTGTTATTTATCGGCCACCGAAATACTTTTTAGATGAATTTTCTGCATTTTTAACCTCTCTGTGTACCCTATCACCTAATATTATTTTACTGGGTGATTTTAACATTCATGTGGACAATGTCAGTAATCCATTCACGAATGATTTCATTTCTTGCCAGGACAGTTTTGGTCTCCAGCAATATGTGGACTTTCCAACTCACTCTAAAGGCCACACTCTGGACCTCGTCTGTTGTTCAGGTGTTACACCCATGAACTGTACTGCAGCTGCAATACCCATATCTGACCATACATTGCGTTACACTCTCTAAATCCAAACAACAGCGCCTGATGACATTTCGGAATATAAAAAAGATCAACCCTTCAGTCTTTACTGCTGCAATTACTGATCTTCCTGATAGTGATCATCTCACTTCTCCTGAGGATCTGGTCTCCTTTTATAACTTTGAATTACGGCAGCTTCTTGACACTTTCGCACCTTCTAAAGTTCGGACTGTATCATTTACTCACTCTGCTCCATGGTTTACTCCTGAACTTCGCCAGCTCAAAACTAGAGGCCGGCGCTTAGAACGTCTTCATAAGCGTACATTCATGTCTTTTTTCAATGATAAAATAACCACCATCCACCAACAGTTGGCCTCTTTGGATACCGCTAACTGTAGTTCACCAAACAGTGATTCAACTGACTTACCACTTACTTTTCTTTCTTCTTTTGACATGCCATCTGACCAAGAAATTTCCCATCTCATTCACAAATCTAATTCTTCCACATGTTTACTCGATCCTATACCTACTCACTTGGTAAAGACCTGTTTTCCTTCTCTTTCTTCTCTTATAACTCATATTATTCACACTTCACTTAGCTCCGGTATTATTCCATCATCCTTGAAAATAGCTGCTATTACCCCAACTCTTAAGAAACCTGGCACAGACCCCAACAATTTAAATAATTTCCGTCCCATCTCAAATCTTCCTTTTATTTCTAAAGTTCTTGAAAAAGTAGTGGCAGCACAGGTCCATGCTCACCTTAGTCATAATAAGTTATATGAATGAACATGTTATGAATGAACATGTTATGTGTGTCATCTGTTTGGGAGTGGAGCATGCGCGGTCGGCACTTGAGAATGCCGACTGTGAGCACTGCGAGAAGTTCTCCTTGCATGCTCTCCGCTCCCGCCTGGCGGTCTGTATGAGGCCGCCGTGGTTTCTCAAGTTTCAGAAGCACGCCCTGTACACCCTGTGTCATCTGCATGCTACTACAATTGCTGTGGTACAGTGGATATTGAGTTTCCCTTTTCATGCGGGAGATCGGGGTTCGAGCCCCGGTGTGATGAACTTTTTCCAGCACCAAGGTGCTGGATTTTGTTGGCATCTAGACTGCAGATGAAGGCTGAGGTATGCTGAGGTATCTAGATCTTGGAGAAAGCCAGCCTCCGAAAAGGTTCATACACCAAACAGTGCTATGTATACCAATCTTGTAGGGGCTCAAGGTCATTGTTATGGGGGGGATGTCACACATGTGACATGTCGTGTCAAACCACGACACTGCTGCAGGCTTATCAGGCTGAGTTGCTAGGGGACCTCAACGAGGGCGGCGGTATCGGTCCGGAGGCAGTGGCAGAGCTGCGCCGGACCATGGATTTGTCTCTTCGGGCCACTAGGGAGACGGCCTACTCTGTCGGTCGCTCCATGGCAGCTCTGGTGGCCACGGAGAGACACTTATGGCTTAATTTGTCAGCTATGAAGGATAGGGACAAATTTGTTTTGCTGAACGCTCCTCTGTCCCCTTCGGGCTTGTTCGGTGATGCCGTAAAAAGCATCGTCGACAAGTTCCAGGAGGCTGCACGACAGCAGGCGGCGTTCAGTAAAGTTCTTCCCCGCCACCCTCCACGTGAGACCGCCGGCCAAGCGCGGTCTCAGAGCTCCTCACACAGGGCCGCTCAGAAACAAAGTGTCGCTACCCGCCTTCCTCCGGTAGACCCCGGAAAGTCGGGTCGACAAGTTCAAGTCTATGCCGCTGGTAGAAGGGGTGATTTGAGGGTTGTCCTGAATGCCAAGAAGGCCAAGACTAAGCGGCCCTGACGCCAAGCCGCAACAAGGTGGTGGCTCCCAGGAGCAGCTCCAGAGTCAGCCCGCCATGGGAAAACCACCCCCTCTAAGGAGGGTCCTAGAGCAGTCCACCCGGGTTTCCGGAATCAGCCCCGGCTCAGTGGTGGATATGTTTGTAGTACCAGAGACCAGCCCCGGGAGTCTGGTTCCCCTAGTAGAATTCCGGGCTGCGTGGTCACAGCTACCCGGTATCTCTCAGTGGGTCCTGCGCACGGTAACCTTCGGGTATGCTTTTCAGTTCTGTATGCTACTACAACTGCTGTGGTACAGTGGATATTGTGTTTCCCTTTTCATGCGGGAGATCGGGGTTCGAGCCCCGGTGTGATGAACTTTTTCCAGTCTGGGTTTTACAGCTGGTACTTCATAGTTCCAAGGGAGGATGGAGGGTTGCGGCTCATTCTGGATTTGCGTCTCTTAAGTCGAAGTTAGGCGTCTAAAATTCAAAATGAATGAGATATGACGCTTAAGCAGATCGTAGTACGGATCAGGTATAACTGGTCCGGCACGGTCGACATCAGAGACGTATAATCCCTCATCTCCATCCTTCCACAGTGGGAAGTTCCTGTGGTTCGCCTTCAGGGGGGAAGTCGTACCAGTATCGTTGCTTCCTTTTCGGTCTGGCGCTCTCGCCCCGCACGTTCACCTAGGAGGGGACGCTGCTCTAAGCTCCGCTGCACTTGCAAGGGACTATTGTGTCCGAAACTATGTCGACGACTATGGCTTACCCTGGCCGAGTCGCCGCAGTAAGCAGCACAACATCGAGATGCTGTGCCCGCACATAAAGGAGCTGGGCTTAAGGCTAAACACCAAGAAGAGTGTACTTTCTCCAACGCAGAGATCCACTTTCTTGGGAGTCTTTTGGGACTCAGTTGCCATGTCTGCTCGGCTCTCCCCCGAGCGCATCCAGGCTGTTCGTTTAGCCGTTAAGAGCATCAATCTGGGCCAGCCACTAATGGTGGTGGCTAAAGACCTGGGGTTCTCCCTGAGGGGTACCCGCTTCGCAATCAAGGTCACAGGGCGATGCCCACGCACCCTGAGTATGTGGAAGAACTCTTGGTTCTCGTCTCTCGACGCTTAGGGCAAAACACCAAGAAGAGTGTACTTTCTCCCACGCAGAGAACCACTTTCTTGGGAGTCATTTGGGACTCAGTGGCCATGTCTGCTCGGCTCTTCCCCGAGCGCATCCAGGCATTTTGTTTAGCCGTTAAGCGACGAGTGACACTCTTAGGGCTGAACACCAAGAAGAGTGTACTTTCTCCCACGCAGAGAACCACTTTCTTGGGAGTCACTGGGACTCAGTGGCCATGTCTGCTCGGCTCTTCCCCGGGCGCATCCAGGCCTTCGTTCAGCCGTCAAGAGTATCAAGGGGCAGCCACTCACATGTAAACACTTTTGGAGGGTGTTAGGGCTCATGCAGCGGCTCAAGCGTTACCCCACTGGGCCGTCGGTGCACGAGACCCCTGCAGCGGTGGCTGAAAACCAGGGGTTCTCCCCGAGGGCTAGAACTCTTGGTCCCCTTCTTATCTGGAGCAGATTGGGGACAGATATGGCAGGGCACAGGTTTACCTGTTTGCCTCCGTAAGAATTTCTCTGCCCTCTGTGGCTTTCGTTTAAAACATCCAGCGCCTCTGGGGCGGGATGCCATGGTAGAGGTGTGACCGAGGCTACGCCTGTACACTTTTTCCCCCTATCACTCTGCTCCTGGGAGTTCTGGCCCAGGCGGAGGGTTGCTGACCCCCGCCCAGAGCTAATGTAGCTGTGGTCTGGCCCCTTAGGGGGTCCAGCTCATAGAATCCGGTCTCTCAGCCGAGGTTGTGGAGACCATCCTTCAGTCCAGAGCTCCCTCCACGAAGAAACTCTACGCCTTGAAGTAGAAACTCTTCACGCCCTGGTGTAGTGAAAGGCAGGTGAACCCAGTAACCTGTCAAGTTGGCAAAGTGCTGGAGTTCCTGCAAGAAAGATTTGTGGCAGGGTTGTCCCCCTCCACCTTGAAGGTTTATGTGGCTGCCATAGCGGCTTGCCATGTACCTCTGGGTGGGGTATCCTTGGGCAGGGACCCCCTAGTCACTCGTTTCCTCCGTGGCACACTAAGGCTGAGACCTGAGGCACAGACCAGGGTGCCTGCCTGGGACTTGTCTGTGGTACTCCAAGGCCTGTCCCAGGCACCCTTTGAACCTTTAGAGGAGATCCCTATCAAGCTCCTCTCTCTTTAGACCCTTCTTTTGCTGGCTATTGCCTCGCTTAAGAGGGTCGGGGATCTTCAGACCCTCTCGGTGGCTCTCTCATGCCTCGAGTTCGGCCCGGGATGGAAAAACCTTTCTCCACCCGAGGCCAGGCTATGTCCCCAAGGTTCCCTTTCATTAATGTGGCTCGGTCTATCACGCTGCAGGCCTTCTGCCCTCCCCCCATTTTACGATCATGAGCAAGAACAAGGTCCGTCGAGCACTGGACGCTTACGTTTCCAAGACTGCCACTTGGCGTAAGTCGGACCAACTGTTCGTTTGCTTTGGGGCTCCTGAGGGGGCTCCAGCTTCCAAGCAAACCCTAAGCAGGTGGATAGTCGAGGCTATCTGTCTAGCTTACGAGTCGGCCGGACATGCTTCTCCTTTGAGGGTCCGGCCCCACTCCACTCGGAGCATGGCGGCATCCAAGGCTCTCCTCTCTGGAGTTTCCTTGTCTGATGTTTGTGCTGCGGCTGGCTGGTCTTCGCCCCACACTTTTATGAGGTTTACCAATTGGACCTCGATTCCGCCCCAGGAACCAGGGTGCTCTCTCAGTGAGCTGGGACACACCCGGATGCCGGCGTCGCTGAGGTGGCATTGGTATAGCGTTCCCCTAGCGCTTTGACGCAGCTCGAGTTCCCTGAAAGGGAACATCTTGGGTTACGAATGTAACCCTGGTTCCCTGAGGGGAACGAGACGCTGCGTCTTTGCCTCAGCTCCTTGCGCCTCCGTGCCCTCTTCAGACATTCATGCTGACGCGTCCGGGTTTCAGACGCGCTTTTATGCTCTTCCTCATGACGTCACCGGCACATGCCGGCAGTGACGCATTCACACGCGTTCGTCTCTCATCGGTTGCACAGATCTTCACATGACTGAAGCAAGGCTATTTCCCCTAGCGCTTTGACGCAGCGTCTCGTTCCCCTAAGGGAACCCCTCATCTCCGCAATATTGCTCGTCTCCGTCCATTTCTCACTCCACGCAGTTCTGCTATTCTAGTTCATTCGCTTGTCACCCCTCGCATTGACTACTGTAACTCTCTCTTAATTGGCTTATCACACAAATCTCTTCATAAACTCCAATTGATTCAGAATTCTGCTGTGCATATTATAACCCGGACTCCATCTATACAACATATTACCCCATCGCTTACATATTACCCCAACAGCTACATTGGCTTCCTATCAAATTTCGGATTGATTTTAAAATTCTTCTCCTCACTTACAAATCTCTTCATAACCTCTCTCCACCTTACCTTTCTGATCTCTTACAGCCCTATATTCCTTCTTGCACCCTCCGCTCTTCTTCCTTGGGTCTCCTCCATACACCTTCTGCTTGTTTAACCACCATGGGTCATAGGGCCTTTAGCCGTGCTTCTCCACGCCTCTGGAATTCTCTCCCAGTTAACATCCGCGATTCAGACTCACTATCACATTTTAAAGTTAAACTAAAGACTCATGTATTTAGAATGGCTTATGCCTCATGATTATTGTGTTTCCCCAAGTCTAGCACTTTGTTTTTGTTATTCTTACACTGGTCGTGTTTGTATTTGCTTTTTATTCATTTTCTACTGTATTTGCTTTCTATTCATGGTTTATTGTCATTGTTGTTTACTGTTATTCATTAATATTGTTGTTGTTGTTCCTTGTTTATGTATGGTGACCTTGGGTGATCTGAAAGGCGCCTAAAAATAAAATGTATTATTATTATTTATTATTCACTATAAAAATTATTATTATAGATCTTTCTTTAAAAGGGAATTCCTTAACATTTTAATCTTATTTTATTTTAATTTTGTCTTCTTTTTCATATGAAAACTTTAATTATAAATCAGCACTGATTAGTTTGCTTAGTTTTTGTAAGCCATGTATTAGTCACAGTTCAAACTTACTTGAAATAATAACAGCAAGAGATGATGGAGGCGGTGATCTTTGAATAACACAGCTCTGGCTCCTGCATGATGAAACCACAAAGTATACTACAAAATCACCAAGCCACATATCCTTTTCTGCTCTTTTCTTATAGTTTTAGAAAATTACTGGCAGGTGTATTTAAGTTGATCCTTGAGCTGAACATTGCAACATGGCAAACCGCCCTAAACCTCCTAAACCGGCATCAGGTCCCCAGTTCAGCTCCAAAACACTTAAGAATAACTTTAGCATCAGTGTTTAATGTCAAATGCTTAACCCCATAATGTTTGTACTTATATTAAATATATTATACATTTATTAAAAAAAAAAAATACTATTACTAATTGTTATGGAAATACCATAAATTATATGTTTTCCTTATATTTCATGATTATATTTTAATCGTTAATAGTAGTGGTTAGTGTGACATTGAGTATATTCTGTGGAATTAGTAAGGTTGAAGGAATCTGAAGCACGTACATCTACAGGCATGGGTGTCGGGAGCTACATACAACCATAGTTTTAAACAAGAGATATATAGAGTGACGGGCATCTTTTGACCCAAAGGATTAGACTTTTACCTTTTGTGTTTAAGGTGTAAAAAACTAATGTGTTCATGTGAGAGGGAGGGAAAGTTTGGGCTTAACCTTGGAGTTTAGAAAACATATAAATGTTGACCAGCCCTCCCCTTCTCTGTCACACTCTGCAGGGCAGCTTCGGATGTCTGTATGACTGTTGACCGCAGTTGCCACAGTTGCCGCCGTAATCGGGGTAGAGAGCCGAGTCCCGCGGCAAGAGAGCCGAGTCCCGCGGCAAGAGAGCCGAGTCCCGCGGCAAGAGAGCCGAGTCCCGCGGCAAGATAGCCGAGTCCCGCGGCAAGATAGCCGAGTCCCGCGGCAAGAGAGCCGAGTCCCGCGGCAAAAGAATTGTTTCCTCGAGCGGCCGACGAGCAGCTTCCCCGAGCGTCCGAAACTGAACTGTGTTGTCCCCGAGCGGCCGAAACTGAACTGTGTTGTCCCCGAGTGGCCGAAACTGAACTGTGTTGTCCCCGAGCGGCCAGTGAGCCTGATGAACTGAGTTTTCCCCGAGCGGCCAGTGAGCCTGATAAACTGAGTTTTCCCCGAGCGGCCAGTGAGCCTGATGAACTGAGCTTTCCCCGAGCGGCCAGTGAGCCTGATGAACTGAGCTTTCCCCGAGCGGCCAGTGAGCCTGATGAACTGAGCTTTCCCCGAGCGGCCAGTGAGCCTGATGAACTGAGCTTTCCCCGAGCGGCCAGTGAGCCTGATGAACTGAGCTTTCCCCGAGCGGCCAGTGAGCCTGATGAACTGAGCTTTCCCCGAGCGGCCAGTGAGCCTGATGAACTGAGTTTTCCCCGAGCGGCCAGTGAGCCTGATGAACTGAGTTTTCCCCGAGCGGCCAGTGAGCCTGATGAACTGAGTTTTCCCCGAGCGGCCTGTGAGCCTGATGAACTGAGTTTTCCCCGAGCGGCCAGTGAGCCTGATGAACTGAGTTTTCCCCGAGCGGCCAGTGAGCCTGATGAACTGAGCTTTCCCCGAGCGGCCAGTGAGCCTGATGAACTGAGTTTTCCCCGAGCGGCCAGTGAGCCTGATGAACTGAGTTTTCCTCGAGCGGCCGAGCAGCCGTGGCCCGACCCTCCTGAGCAGCCGTGGCCCGACCCTCCTGAGCAGCCGTGGCCCGACCCTCCTGAGCTGCCGTGGCCCGAGCCGCCATCAGACCTCCTAGACCTCCCAGACCTCCCAGACCTCCAAGACCTCCCCGAACCTCCGCCAGCCTTCCAAGACCTCCCCGAACCCGAGCCACCGGAACTCCCACCCAGCCTCCCTCTCCCACCACCTCTACCCAGCCTGCACCCGTCCCCATCTCTGCCTGTGCCCCGCTTCCCCACTATGGCTCCACCCAAAACCGTGGAGCTGTCATGCGTCGGCGGTACACCGGCATCGTGGGGCACTGAGGTTCCACCCCTCATTCCACCTCGGCCCGTCGACGCATCGTCAGCGCCTCCACTCCTCACACCCTCAGCCCCATCAACAACCCTCGGCCTCTCCTCTCCTGCGGGCTCCCTCGTCCTACCGGTGTCCCCTTGGTCGGTCGTCGCCTGGCCTCCTCCTGTGGCGTCGGCCGGCTCCTCCCTCCCTTCAGGTCCCCCTACGTCCTCTGTCCCTCCGCCTCCGAGTCAGTCCTCGGGCCTACCGCTGGTTCTTCGGAGGTTCGTCACTCCGGCTCTTCCTCGGCCTCTGGAGCCAGCGGCGTCACTCAGGGACCTTGGCCCGTCGGCTCCACCATGGACTGACTCGGGTGCCTGGCCCCTGACCCCGCCTGCTCCCCCCTGGACACCTCCCTCTGCCTGGCCCCTGACCCCGCCTGCTCCCCCCTGGACACCTCCCTCTGCCTGGCCCCTGATCCCTCCTGCACCCCCATGGACTTGATTTGGACTCTATGTTGTATTTTGTTCAGTCCTCCCCCTGGTCCCCCTCCCTCCCTCCGCTGTAGACTTGTTTAGGCGTGAGGTCGCGCCTTTCGGGAGGGGGAGCTACTGTCACAGTCCTGTCATGATCCTTATGTTTGTCCCTCATGTGTTGCCGTAGATGTCTAGTTAGTTTGATTACCCATTTAGTTCGCCACCTGTTTGTTATTTCCTCGTGTATTTAAACCCCTCATGTGCATCATGTCTTTGTCAGTTGTTGAATGTTGTTAGTAAGAAGTGTTTGGTGGTTTTCCTGGTTCTCTCTCCGAGTTTCTGTTTTGCACCCTCGTGTGCCCTTTTGTTTATAATTAAAGTTACATTTTGAGTTTATTCCTGTTACCTCCGTGTCTGGTGTGTCTCCGTGTTTCCACACACAGCCCGGGGCGCTAACACGAACACACACACACACTTTTTTTATAGTCTTAATCACTTAATCACTCATAATCACAAATACATGCACACATTTAAACCTCTACAGAAAGTCTGATGGTCAGACACAAAGATAAACATATTAAAGAGTTTATTGGATACTGAAAGTAATACTGTGTAACATATTTGTGTTTTCATACATGTTAAGCAGATCTTAGTAAGTAACATTAAACTAATGTAATTAGTAAAACATTTCAATCAAAATAAAATGACAACATACATATTTTTGGTTAAGATACACAGAATATTGTATATTCATACGTTTAAAACATTTGCATACATTCATACGTTTAAAACATTTGCATACGCCTTCATTGCTACTAGATAGTGATAACTCTATTAAAGAGTGGCTTTAAACATACTAATCACAAGGTCATATAATCTTTGAATGGAAGATAGGGTTACAAAGCATATATTCGGTTTGCTGCCCTTGACCTCCTTGAGTTTAGTGTAACCAGCTAAGAAGAAAAACTGGTGTGGAAAACTGTCAAAGGACAGAGATAAACAGCGGGTTATATGGTATATGCTTATTTTGCCACTGGTTGGTTGGATTAAATGTTCCTCCCAATTCTTTTTGCAAACAATTACATTAAAACAATGAATTTTTTTCATTCATAATATACTAAACCTAAAATTAGAGGATACTGAAAAAAATGAATTAAGTAACTATGCTAGTTACTATACTATATTAGTTTTTAGTTGATATTAATAATTAATTTAAAATGGAACACTTTAAAACTTTAACTCTTATCTCTGAACTTCAGACTCACTGAAGTGACAAATAGATAATCATTTGAAAGTGTCAAAAACCAAAATAAACTTATTTTGCTTGTTCAATTAAATGTATTTATCCAAACTCTCTAAAGCATCCTGTTTTGAATATTTTCTCCATTGATATGGGATCTCTCTCTCCTCAAACCTTTTATTGTATTTCTTTTCTAGATCTTTCTGGAATCTGCACAAAAACCACTTCCAGTAGGGAAGTTCAGAGATATCAGGTGTGATTCTCCAGTCTGCATAAACTCCTCCTGCTCTCCTGTAATCTCTCCAAAGGACTTTATATGAGCCATCGGGATGGAAATATAGAGTGCTGTTTGCTACTGCTGATGTGCAAATATGGGTAGACAACTTAGATGTACTGATGTAATCTATCCCATTCAGTCCAATACTACGATGGAAAGGAGCACTGTGATCTCCATAGTGGTCTTCTATGGTGTTTGTGCAGATGGTTTTACAAAATGGACACTGAACCCAACAGCACTGACAGAAGTGATCAATCAGGAGCTTATCTGGCCTGAATGTATAGTCCAGCTTTAATGGAAATGTCTTTGTGCTGAATCCACTGCTGATGTCAGCCATCACAGCAGGAAGTTCATGTCTCATGACATCTTCTAGGAGACTGAAATCATTAACATCCTCATGTTTCACTCCACTGAGGTCTTTTTCAGAGAAGATCAGCACACCTGAGAGTTGCTGTGTGAAACTCTTCAACCACAAACCAACATCTCCACTGTTCACTTGAACATGTTCAGTAGATTCATGCGCTGCTTTCATGATCTTCTGCTGCAGGAGTTTAATGTTCTGCTTCATCTTGTGTAAAACACTGACACTGAACTTATCAGTGATGTACCGACTGACTTCATCTCTGATGAAACTCTTGAAGTGAAGCCTGGGATAATTAATGTAATCCATGTATTTGTCAAAATCCTCTTCTTCAGCCAGTTTCTTCAGGATGTGTTTCTCCAGATTTGATCTGTTTCCATTCAGCGATTCACAGTTTGTTCTCATTTCATCAGTCAGATCTCTGGCAGTTTTCTTGTAGACACTCTGCTCAATGGACTCTTTGAGTTTCTGACAGATGAATTCACCAAAAATGGCAGCTGATGTTGCTCCATTACAGTATTTCTGGAAAATACTGTAGTACTCTTCTCTTTTCTTCTCAGCATATTTTACAGGATCATTGGCGTCTCTGAACATTCTGTGCTGGTCAATGATCTTCTTACTTGTTTTCTTACAGATGGAATAAACCAAATCCACAAAGAATTCATTCTTGAACTTATATTTCTCTGATCCTTCCTCATACTCTGTTACTCTCTTCTTGATGTAATCTACGAGTTGTTGAACACGGCTGATGTTGTAGCCCATCTTAGAGATGTTGAATGACTGAATCATTGTGTCTGTCTGCTGAGCAACATCTGAAACAAATGATCGTATGTGGGCTTCGTTCTCTGGAGACAGAGTTTGATCATGTCCAAATGCTTCTTTAATTGCTCTGTAAGCTTTCTTTACAGACCCTGTAATTCCTCCTTTCGTAGACTTTCTGAAAATAACAAACTCAGAATAACTTGACACAGTGAAAACATCTTTGTACTCCATGCCCTCCTTCCTGTGATCTACAGGAGCACTTTCATTGATGTCACAAAGGATCTCTATCACATCTTCCAATATGTCAATGTTTTTGAATGGAGGAGTGTCCGTGATGATTTTATTCAGAGTCTGTTCCCAGAACAAATCAAACACTTTCTTCAGTGTTTTTTCATCATTTGTTTTGTCTTTGAGTTTTAAGGCAAGTCCTTTGCTCTTTTCAAAGAGAGTGTTTTCATGATATTTCCTCTGAGCATCAATCTTTTTCTTCAGGTCTCGTTGCTGAAGAATCTCATCTAATTTACGCCTTGTTTCTCTCACAATGTTTTCCTGAATATCTTTAATTCTGATTCCAAATGATGTTTTCCATTGAATCATTAGATCTTTATCTTTGTTTTCCTCAAGGAATACTGACATTGATTTCTCCACTTCTTCACTTGTCTCCTTCAGTTCTGTATGAAGATCAGTTTCTTGAATTTCACAAATTTCCTCATTTTCTATTTTGTTCTGTAGTTTGTTCTCAATTTCCATCATGGCACTGCGAAGCCTCCAGGACCACTTGCTGTATTCGGTTTCCAGTTTCCTGTAGGCTGAAATCTCCAGAGAATTTCTGAAGCTGAAGACAAATCGTTCATTCAGTAAAGCCTCCCAGAGATCTTTAATATGATCTTTTAAATCTACCAACCTCATTACATGTAGCTTTGAGGCATGAGACACAATAGTTTTCTTGAGTTCTTGAATATTCTCACAGTAGTTTGGGTTTGGTGGTGCCATTGGTGGGTTTCCCTCCCAGAGCTGAGCAAAATACTTCACATCATCCTGAACATCAAATCTAATGACATCACTGAAACATTCTGCATCACAGACTTCATCTTTGGCAGCAAGTTTTGCCATTTCATCCAATCTCTGCAACAGTCGTCTCCTTCCCTCCATGTTTTTCTCTCCAGCTGTGAC
This sequence comes from Rhodeus uyekii, assembly GCA_037043235.1. Taxonomy (NCBI): domain Eukaryota; kingdom Metazoa; phylum Chordata; class Actinopteri; order Cypriniformes; family Acheilognathidae; genus Rhodeus; species Rhodeus uyekii. The sequence continues at coordinate 1,825,004 of JAWRVZ010000083.1, forward strand.
GTCTGAAACGTTCTGATGCACAAACACACAGCTGGGATTCAATCTGACCTTCTTCATCCTCATGAAGGCCTGAACAACAATCTGAAGAATGTCCTGCATCTCAGACGGGTTTTCTCCAAAGATGTTGATCAAGGTTAGATTTCCAAGACCAACAACAAATGTGGCCAATTCATTGTCATGATCTCTTGTTGATCTTCCAGACAGTTCTGGGGCTCGAAGACCCTCAGTATCAACAACCAGAATATAGTCAAAGTTCATCTGTGTTTTCATCTCGTCTGACACTTTGATCAGCTGCATGAAAGCTCCTCTGGTGCATCTGCCAGCACTGATGGCAAACTGGAGTCCAAACATGGCATTCAGCATGGTGGATTTCCCAGAGCTCTGAATCCCTAAAACTGACAGCACAAAGACTCTCTGGTCTCCCAGTTTCTGGATGAGTTCATCTAGAACAGCAGAGATCCAGATCAGGGGAACATGAGCAGCATCTCCATCCATCAGCTCCAGTGGAAATCCAGAGATCATCATCTCTGCTGCAAGACTCGGGAGAGAAGAGAAGTGAAACTGCAGATCTTTCTTGTTCTTCTTTACAGATTCACATGATTCATAGATCTGACCGATCTCCCTCATAATGTGCTCCAAACCAAAGGTTGCAGTTTGAAGATCCTCAGATATTTTCTCAAGTTCAGCTTGTTTAGCTGTGAGCTGCTCAGATTCATCATTATTTTGTTTCCATTTTAAGACCATTGACCACTTTTCTTCATACTTTTGTTGCAGGGTAGAAAGGTTAGCCGAGATATGTTCATCCAGTAGGATTTTGACCCATTTAATGAAAAACATCTTCTCATGTTCATCATTTGAGTTCATTTCCTTAATGAAGAACTTCAGAAACTCACTGATTTCAGATTCATGCTGCTGTTCACGAATTTTCTTCATCTCTGTTTGTTTTCTGCTGATATCAATTTCTAGTTCATGAGCTTGAGGTTGATGTAGTTCTTTGTTCTTCTGACTCCACTCATGCCACAGTTTCCCCTGATGAGGCAGAAATGATTCTTTGATTTCTGTCAGATTTTTCTTCTCCAGTAAACTCATCATCTGCTGTGCTGCTTCTCTTCCTCTCCTGCAGTCATCATCATCTTCCTCATCTACTCTGATGTCTGAGTGTTTGGACACATCTTCAAGTCTGAAAGTATGAGGTGATTCTGAGAGACAATCATTTATTGCCCTTCTGAGGTTTTCAGATACTTCTGACTGATTTCTGTTCTTCAAACCTATTTTGAATTTACCTTTCTGAATCTTAACAGTGGTTGAAACATCCTCAGTAAAAAGACAAATGAGTGGCTTTGAGTTCTTGTAGAGTTGTTGAAGCTTTATCATACTTTTGTCATTTGTGTCAAGTTGTGGTAGAAGAACAACATTAACTGAGGCCATTTCATTGAGGATCTGCAGCTGTTTTTCATGGTCTCCTGCATCACCATGTAAATTACAGAACGCAACACAGTCACTGAATTTATCTGTGTTTATCCCAGATGGGCAGAACCAGGCGATCTCCACCACTCCATCCATCAGTTCTCTGGTTCTGCTGCTGCCTGGGCAGTTCCTGTGGAAGAACGTGTTGTGTTTGTCATTGATCAGACTGTTCATCAGCTGAGACTTGGATGAAGACACAGAGCCAAACCTGAAGAAAGACACCATTGGAGTTTCTGCCTTGTAGATTGGCAGGGTTTGACTGATGATTTCACTGTCATTGTTTCTCATCTTCCAGCTCTTTTTGATTTGTCTGAATGTCCAGAGAGGAAACTCAATCTGTTGTGTGAATGGATCAGGAACAAGCAGAGGCAGAGCATACTGACACTGGGACAGTTTAGTGACAATCAGCTGCTTCAGGAAACTATCAGCACAATGAAACACGGCCATCTGAACATCCATCGGGTGGATTCGCTCATAATGGGTTATTTCGTCATTAGACACTGACATTACATTTAAAAAGAAATCCTCAGATTCCTCATCATCACATCTAAATGGATCATAGATGCCTTGTTCATTGTTTTCTTCCTCATTAATTTGTATATATCTTGCTCTGTAGTTCATCATCAGTAGTTTTTGTATGAACGTCTGAATCAGCTCCTCTTCAGCACAAGATTCATGAGACTGTAATGAATGTGCAGACATTAACTGAAGAATATCTGCAGCTCTCAGTTTAATGTGATGTTTGCCTTCAAGATGAAGTCTGTGAAGTAGATTCATTTCTTTAGTCAATACTTCCTTCTGAGGGCGTTGATCTGCACTGACTACTGATGTTCCACAGTGCCCGTTTTCTGCCTGTTGAAGAAGTAAATATATATATTTTTTATTCATTAAAAAAATAATATCACTGTACTCTGAACAGAGAGATGTCAAGACCAAATCTCCAAGACCAAAAACATTTAAAATAAATCGATTGTTTGAGTTAATATAATTAAGCAATTAATGAAGTGATGATTAAATCATTGTTGCAAAAGAAACCAGAAACAAAGATGATCAGATGATATTAGTTATAGATGATGATGTAAATTTAATCATAAAATGAGCTTATTCACACATATCATTACTGTTAAAAAGCAGGGTATTGTCAGAAACTAAAGATCAGATATTCTTATCTTTGATTTTTAAATATATTGCACACAAAATAAATAACAAACAACTTTTGGACACACATCAGTGATAAGCATATGAGTCTAGATTCATGTGCTAATACTTCATGTCTGCAGTTTCCTGTAATGTGTGGTCAGATGTTAAAGAATGGCTTTGTGTCACAAAGTAAAAGAGTTCCTTATTTAAACTAAGTGAAAACAGATAATCCATATCAAAATGTTTTTTTGTGAAAATACTGGACAATGACTGAAAGGAAAGTTTATCTTGCTGCAAATAAAAGGTCGCTACATTTTTAAAGATTTAATCCTCTGACTTTTAGTGTCATTATGTATAATTTATTATAATGTATTTATTTTGTATGATTTAGATGATAACAATATAATGATTGTACTCTTAAACCAGTAAACATTTATAGATTAGTTGAATTATTATTAAGTATTTAGTTTAAATCATTATAAATGTATTTTTATTTGTATTTATCCTTTATTTTACCAGGAAAAATCTCATTGAGAAATAAATCGCTTCTACCAGGCGGCAGCACAACAAGTTTTACATTAAACAAATTAATAATATAAAAAATTATATTACATTTCACTAAACATTCTAGAACTAAAGGTTTCTAAAAATATTTAAATATAGGAGTACTTATAATAATAACAAGAATAATATGATAAGAGTTATTTTATCTAACAAGACAGCAATAAACAGCAGTATATGCTTTTTTTCTCCTTTGACCAACCAACAAATTCACACAAAGTACAATGATGTATATGTGAAGATGCATTTGTTGCATTGTATTTCAGAATGATATATACATTCTTACTTTAGTAAATATAAATATACAACTTCTTTAGTAAAGATAGGTTTGCCTGCAAATAAATCACATCTCTAAAATCCAACACTGAGAGGAAACAACTGTGCATAATTTTCTTTTTGCTTTAAAAAGAAAACTATTCTTTATACGAAAGAGAAAACGTCTCGGGTTACGTATGTAACCCTGGTTCCCTGAGGGGAACGAGACGCTGCGTCGAAGCGCTAGGGGAAATAGCCTTGCGTCAGTCACGTGAAGATCTGTGCAACCAATGAGAGAAGAACGCGTGTGAATGCGTCACTGCCGGCGGTAGCCGGTGACGTCATGAGGAAGAGCATAAAGGCGCGGCTGAAACCAGGGCGCGCCAGCATGAATGCCTGAAGCGGGCCCGGAGGCGCCAGGAGCTGAGGCAAAGACGCAGCGTCTCGTTCCCCTCAGGGAACCAGGGTTACATACGTAACCCGAGACGTTCCCTTTCAGGGAACTCGAGCTGCGTCGAAGCGCTGGGGGAACGCTATACCAACGCCACCTCGGTGACGCCAGCATCCGGGTGTGTCCCAGCTCACTGAGAGAGCACCCTGGTTCCCGGGGCGGCATCGAGGTCTAGCTGGTAGAACCTCATGAATGTGTGCGGTGAGGACCAGCCGGCCGCAGCACAAACACCAGACAAGGACACTCCGGAGAGGAGAGCCTTGGATGCCGCCATGCTCCTAGTGGAGTGGGCTCGGACCCTCAAAGGAGAAGCATGTCCGTCCGACTCGTAAGCTAGGCAGATAGCCTCGACTATCCACCTGCTGAGGGTTTACTTGGAAGCTGGGACCCCCTCAGGAGCCCCAAAGCAAACGAACAGTTGGTCCGACTTACGCCAAGTGGCAGTCTTGAGAACGTAAGCGTCCAGTGCTCGCACTGGACAGACCTTGTTCTTGTGCTCCTGCTCATGATCATCAAATGGGGGAGGGCAGAAGGCCTGCAGCGTGATAGACCGAGCCACGTTCGTGGGAACCTTGGGGACATAGCCTGGCCTCGGGTGGAGGAAAGCTTTCGCCATCCTGGGCGCAAACTCAAGACATGAAGGGGCCACGGAGAGGGCCTGAAGGTCCCCGACCCTCTTAAGCGAGGTGATTGCCAGCAAAAGAAGGGTCTTAACCGAGAGGTACTTAATAGAGATATCCTCTAAAGGTTCAAAGGGTGGCTGGGACAGGCCTAGGAGTACCACGGACAAGTCCCAAGCCGGCACCCTGGTCTGTGCTGCAGGTCTCAGCCTTAGTGTACCACGGAGGAAACGAGTGACATGGGGGTCCCTGCCCAAGGATACCCCACCCAGAGGTACGTGGCAAGCCGCTATGGCAGCCACATAAACCTTCAAGGTGGAGGGGGACAGCACTGCCGCAAATCATTCTTGCAGGAACTCCAGTACTTTGCCGACTTGACAGGTTACTGGGTTCACCTGCCTTTCACTACACCAGGACGTGAAGAGTTTCCACTTCAAAGCGTAGAGTTTCCTCGTGGAGGGAGCTCTGGACTGAAGGATGGTCTCAACAACCTCGGCTGAGAGACCGGACTCTATGAGCTGGGCCCCCTCAGGGGCCAGACCCACAGCTTCAAAAGCTCTGGTTGCGGGTGAAGAATGCAACCCTCCGCCTGGGACAGAAGATCCCTCCTGAGCGGGATCTCCTAAGGGACCCCGTCGAGGAGGGACACGAGGTCCGCGAACCATATTCTGGACGGCCAGTGGGGGACCACTAGCGTGAGATGGGCCTTGTCCCGGCGAATCTTGGCCAGAACTCCCGGGAGCAGAGCGATCGGGGGAAAGGCGTACAGGCGTAACCTCGGCCACGCCTGTGTCATGGCATCCCGCCCCAGAGGCGTCGGATGTGTGAGTGAAAACCACAGAGGGCAATGGGAGTTTTCTACCGAGGCAAACAGGTTGACCTGTGCCTTGCCGTACTTTTCCCAAATTTGCTCCACCACCTCGGGGTGGAGCCGCCATTCCCCTGGTCTCGCCCCCTGTCTCGATAGGGCGTCTGCTCCCACATTCTGGACCCCCGGGATGTAGGCCGCCCTGAGCGAGAGCAGCTTTCCCTGGGCGCAGAGGAGGATCTGTCGCGCCATCTTGTATAGTGGTCGCGAACGTAGACCCCCCTGATGGTTGATATATGCAACCGCAGTCATACTGTCGGTGAAAACAGTGACATGGTGGTCGCGAAGGTCCGGTAGGAACGCACAGAGTGCTCTGCGGATCGCCAGTAACTCTAACATGTTTATGTGCCAGGTCTGGTGCCGACTGTTCCATAGACCTTGTGAGGAGCGGTCCTTCATGACCGCCCCCCAGCCCGAGAGGGAGGCGTCTGTCGAGAGAGAGGCTCTCCGAACCAGAGCCCCTAGTACTGGGCCTTGAGACAGAAACCAAGAATTATTCCACATACTCAGGGTGCGTAGGCATCGGCCCGTGACCTTGATTGTGCGAAGCGGGTTCCCTTTCGGGGAAAACCCCTTGGTCTTTAGCCACCACTGCAGGGGCCTCATGTGCAGCAGGCCCAGCGGAATGATGCTGGATGCCGCTGCCATGAGCCCTAACACCCTCTGAAAGTGTTTGACGGTGAGTGGCTGGCCTAACTTGATGCTCTTGACGGCTGAACAAATAGCTTGGATGCGCTCGGGGGAAAGCCGAGCCGACATCGCCACTGAGTCCCAGACGACTCCCAAGAAGGTGGTTCTCTGAGCAGTAGAAAGGACACTCTTCTTGGCGTTCAGCCTCAACCCCAGCAACTTTATGTGTGCAAGCACTACATCTCGATGTTGCTCCGCTAACTGCGGCGACTGGGCCAGAATAAGCCAGTCGTCGATATAATTTAAGACACGGATGCCCCGTAACCGCGGCGGAGCTAGAGCAGCGTCCACGACTTTCGTGAACGTGCGGGGTGAGAGCGCTAGGCCAAAAGGAAGCACCCGATACTGGTACGCCTTTCTACCAAAGGCGAACCTCAGGAACTTCCTGTGTTGCGGAAGGATGGAGACATGGAAATATGCGTCCTTGAGGTCGACTGTGACAAACCAATCCTCGGATCTGACCTGCACTACGATCTGTTTGAGCGTTAGCATGTTGAACTTTAGACGCTTGACCGCACGATTCAAGAGACGTAAATCCAGAATAGGCCGCAACCCTCCATCCTTCTTTGGAACTATGAAGTACCGGCTGTAGAACTTGGACTTGCTCTCTGCGAGGGGTACATACTCGATGGCCCCTTTCGCCAGCAAAGTATCTACTTCTTGTTCCATAACCAGAGCCTGCTGAGGGCTTACAACTGACTGTAGGACCCCCGAGAACTGGGGTGGAGAAACCCCGAACTGAATGGCGTACCCTAAGGTGACCGTGCGCAGGACCCATTGAGAGATACCGGGTAGCCGTGACCACGCATCCCGGAATTCTACTAGGGGAACCAGCCTCCCTGGGCTGGCCTCTGGTGCTAAAAACATATCCACCCCTGGGCCGTGATTTCCGGGTTCCCGGGTGGACTGCTCTAGGACCCTCCTTGGAGGGGGTGGTTTTCCCATGGCGGGCTGACTGTTGAGCTGCTCCAGGGACACACCACCTCATTGCGGCTTGGCGTCAGGGCCGCTTACTCTTAGCCTTCTTGGCGTTCAGGACAACCCTCAAATCGCCCCTTTTACCCGAGGCTTGAGCCTGTCGGCCCGACCCCCCGGGGTTCTCTACCGGAGGGAGGCGGGTGGCGACACTTCGTTTCTGAGCGGCCCTGTGTGAAGAGCTTTGAGACCGCGGTTGACTGGCGGTCTCACGTGGAGGGCAGCGGGGAAGAACTTTACCGATCGCCACCTGCTGTCGAGCAGCCTCCTGAAACTTGTCGACGAACAAGCCCGAAGGGGACAGAGTGGCGTCCAGCAAAACAAATTTGTCACTATCTTTAATAGCCGACAAATTGAGCCATAGATGTCTCTCCGTGGCCACCAGAGCTGCCATGGAGCGACCGACAGAGTAGGCCATCTCCCTAGTGGCCCGGAGAGACAGATCCACGGTCCGGCGCAGCTCTGCCACTGCCTCCGGACCGATACCGCTGCCCTCGTTGAGGTCCCCAAGCAACTCAGCCTGATACGCCTGCAGCAGTGCCGTGGTGTGCAGGCACGCTGCGGCCTGACTAGAGGCTGAGTAAGCTTTCCCCACCAAAGACGACGTGACGCGCATCGGCTTGGAGGGGAGCACCGGAGCTTTAATGGAGGACGCAGACTGGGGCAAGAGGTAACTCGCAAGAGCCTCGTCCACTTTCTGCATCCCTCCATAACCATGACTTTGAGCCCCTACGAGATTAGTATACATCGAACTGTTCCGTGTATGAACTCTCTCAGAGGCTGGCCTTTCCCACGATCTAGAAACCTCAGCATGCAAATCGGGTAAAAAAGGCATAGCTCGGCGCCGGGGAGTGACGCGAGCCGGCAGGTAACGCTCGTCTAACATACTCTTTCTGGGACGAGCGCTCCTGGTCTCCGCTGGCCACTCAATATCCAGACGAGAGACTGCTCGCGCCACAACCTCAACTAGCTCTTCAAACGCCGGCGAGGAGAGTGGCGAAGCCTCCTCAACCGGGTCAACAATAGCTAAGTCCATCTCACTATCAGAACTCGATAAAGCTAGTGTTGGATTCACAGCACGAGCATCTCCCGAAGAGTGCCCGTGCCTGGGACCCGCTTGATCTCGTGAAGGCTGAGGTAAGGACGGACCCACCCCAGCAGCCTCAGCGAGATCCATTTGTGAACCCCAGGACTGAGGGCGCCGCAAAGCCTCGGCTGCTGCAGGTCCCGAACCGAGGGGAACACTAGCCTGGGCGGCCTCGTTACAGACCGCCAGGCGGGAGCGGAGAGCATGCAAAGAAAACTGCTCACAGTCTTTACAGCCGGCATTCTCAAGTGCGAACCGTGCATGCTCCACTCCTAAACAGATTACACACATAACATGTGTATCCCTGCCCGTTATAAAACGTGGGCAGGGATAAACACACGGTCTGAAACTCTGTTCATTTGCCACACTTTTCACACTCATCCTCTTGATTTTTTAAGCTATCTCAGTCTCAAAAACCACTCTCACACAGACACAGAACGCTGAAGGCATTCAGAGCTGGCGCGCCCTGGTTTCAGCCGCGCCTTTATGCTCTTCCTCATGACGTCACCGGCTTCCGCCGGCAGTGACGCATTCACACACGCGTTCTTCTCTCATTGGTTGCACAGATCTTCACGTGACTGACGCAAGGCTATTTCCCCTAGCGCTTCGACGCAGCTCGAGTTCCCTGAAAGGGAACCCATTTTAGGTCTGAGCTTTTTTAATATAGTTTCATTATGTGTCAGTTACATTTATTCATTTATTTTGTGCCTCTTAGCGATGAACCACGAGTAGATATATAGCATATACAGGTATGTAATATATAAAAGCTTGTAAAGCTTGCATGTTAAAGTCTCTGTATATGTATATATGTGTGTGTTTGTATATATAAATTGCTATCAGAATGCACAAATATGAACAACAGGATTTGTTTGCTGTTATTACAAATTAAAACTTGATCAGGGATTTAATGACTCTGGTTCCACGAATTAACACAAAATACTGGCTTGCAGCTTTAGGTGCAGAAGGTGAATTCACACATTTGGGTAGCAAATCCAATTGTTGAACTAAACAGAGCGAATTATCTTAGTTGCAAAACATTGGAAATGCAAAATGAATCAAACTAGCAATACAAAAAAGTATTTTTAGAATTAGAAGAGGAACATCGCTCAACTCAAGCTTTTATCACACTGAAGGAGATTTCTTAGTCCTAACAGGGATCTTGGTAATATTAAAACTTACTGCAAAGAGATTTCTCCATCCTTACAGAAACTATTTTAATATTATGACTAAAGTTTAACGTTTAGTAGTTAACAATGGCTAAATGTTAGACTAATAGAAATAGTTAATGTACTGAACTGAGATTGGCTTTGAGTGGGGTTAAATGAGTTCACGTTGCAAGCGCTCACTTCCCGAGACGTGTGTAAAATTAATAATAAAACACACAGAGATTGCTCCTGAACAAGTTTAAAATGTTTGCCCACATTCTCCACCATAATATGTAACGGATGTAGTGTAACCTCAAATGGGGCGGGACTTATACACACTTAATCACAACATTATCAATGATCAAATGCACACATAAATCAACTATGAAAGGGAATTATTGACAATACATTTTAATAAATTATGAGAGATAGAAAGTAACAGAATAGCAACTAACAGACATTTAACCTTTTGAGAGCAAGCAAGGAAATTAGATTGCATTAAAACTGTCACGGTATATATACGGGGAGGACTCAGGATGCAGGTGAAAGATATTTTAATGACAGAAATAAACAAACACAAAAGAAACACCCACAAAGGGGGAAAACATAACATAAAACCCGACACTCGACGTGAACATAAACCAAACGGGGAAGCAAAGCAGCACCAGGAACATAATACAGACCAGGCAGGAACACAGGGATGACAACAAGACCACACCAGACTGCAAACACAAGGGCTATATATAGGGAACACATGAGGAAAGGTAACGAACTGAGAACAGCTGACAACACTCAAGGGAACGAGGTAACAAGATGGGCGGGGTTACACAATGACAAGACACAATAAAGGGGCAGTGTCAGAGCTCTGTCAACAGACACTTGAAATAACCAAACTGGAATGACAGAGCCGTGACAAAAACAGGCTGATCATCTTAAAACACATCCATGGAGGCCAGGCCGTGGGCTATGTGAAGTTTGAAAGACTCTGGTGTGTTGAACTTAGACATTATACCACTCAAAACAAGATGAACTTGCAACATACACTTCTAACACCATATCAGAAGAGGGAACAACATAATTAGACTGGAACACTCACCTGTAGCGAATCATCGGTTTCAGAGCCACTCTTCCTCTCCTCTCCTCTGCTTGCATCTGTAAAGGAGTTAATCATAGTCAATCTCATAACACAGACCCAATGTGAGCATTATGTTCAGATTAGCTTTAGTTTTATTATCATGGGCTCTCAATAATTGTTCCTAATTAGAGCACACCTGTTTGTATTTGAGTTTGTTACCAAGTGTATTTAAGTTCCTCTGTGTCTTATGGTCATTGTCCAGTTTTGTTTGTGTTTCATCACCTGGACTCATAAACTATGTTTCATTTTGAATTTGTCTGCCTTCTTCATCCCTTGGACAGAATACCAAACACCAAAAGAATAAAATGGATATTGCAGCCCAGTTTATAGAATTTGTCAGAGAGAATCTCTTTATCTTGGAGTACTACAGTGGAGTTCGGTTATTTCGACGGCGTCGGGGGTCGGGAAAAAGCATCGAGATAACCGTTTCGCGAGATAACCCATACATCATATATTACATACATTAACATACAATCCATATACTATATTACCGATTTCCCCACATATAACCCTCAGATGCAGATAATCCGCCATTCACGCAATAAGAAAACAAATACAAGTCAGAATCAGAACAAAAAGAAAAGCAGTCTCTCTTTCTCTCCAAAGTACAGTCTCTCCCTCTCTCCTCTCTGCGCTGCGCTTGTCCCTTTAAGAGAAGAGCCCGCCCTCATGGCAGCACAGCCAATCACGTTTTCTTGCATGATTGACAGGTCAGACAGCCTATCAGCGCAGCTGTCAGAGCCCAAAGATAACATCCCTCAAGAAAGAAAAATGAATATTTATTGATGTGCATGCTGTAAATGAGAAAAATGAGATTAAATGAGAAAGAGGATGCTCGTGTTTTTGGTGTTTTTTTACACAACAGTGTTGCCGCGATTTGTTTGATGAAGCGATCGGCTGAAATGTTCCGAGTCTCATTCAGAACTGTGCGCATTTGAGCCTTAAACCACGAGTCCAATTTATCCTGTTTAACCGCAGCGCTTTCTCCACAAATCACTTTGAAGACAATGTTGTGCCTCTTTTTGAAACGATTCAGCCATCCCGGATTTGCTTTAAAGTAAAGTCAAAGCAGCAAGAATGTCCGTCTTCTCCATCAGCAAGGGACCATTGACGGAAGGTTTGTTGCTCGTGTATTTGTGAACCACTGAAACACTGCATCGTCCACATCTTTGAGATTGATTGTCCAGTTTTCTCTTAACACCTCCAGACATTTTTAGAAGAAAAAAACACACAGAATACCTGCAGTGCGTTATCCCTCAGATCAACGTGAGTGAACTGTCATTGAAGTGAGCGCGCGCCTGCAACGCAAACTCAGAGAACGAGGTACGCTCATAAGTCATGAAATAGCCATGTGATGTGGATAATTTGTCTCTCATTTATGCTTGAGATACTAGATTTCGGCGAGATTAAGGAATCGACATAACCAACAAGAAAATACTGAGACTAATAGGGAGTTTGGCGGTTCCACTTCAAAATCGTCTACATAATAGTATTGGCGAGTTAATCATGACTCGAGATAAGTGAACTCCACTGTATATACAATTCTGCCAACTGGCTGTAAAAACAGATCTAACAATGAGACTTTAGGGTTTTTATTGGACTGTGGACAATTATTAAAGGTCCCTGCAACTACAAAACATGGAGAGAAGAACCTGGAGAGAGGAGATCCTCTGATATCTGCCGTGTGCCTACCCTTATCAACACAACAGAGCTGAGCTTGATGCCATGTTTGTCCCAGAGCCAAAAGACAATTCAGTCTGACCAGGAATGTGCTTCAAATTCTAAGGATGAGAGCCTCTCTTTACTGGTTTCACCCAGTCATAAGCTTTATCTTTGCTCCTCACATTATGGATTCGTAATCATACAAATTCGACTTAGTACATCCTGCGTTCTGGGCATCCACGTTTTCCTCCACCTTCTCCTTTGTTTCTTCCTTCAGACCTTTGCCGTTTCCACCATCTGCTCCACCTTCCCTCCTCCTGCCTAGTTTTAGCCCTTCATGAGCCATTCTTTCATCTCCAGAGCCCCTAACCTCCCTATAACTTTGTCAATCTTTCCATAGGGAGTGATCTGTCACCATTATGTTCAGTTTATCCTTATTGCACTGCTTGCACACTGTTTGGTGTGTTTCATCCTTTGGATTGAGAAAACTGCTTTATATTGGAATTACTTTGTCTACCTTCTTCAAACCCTTCAAGCTAGCTTGACATCCAATATAATTCCTGTTTTATTTGTCTTTGACACAATAATGAAATATGTAAATTTATTTGTAACACTTTAAAGTGCAATTTAATTCCTTCATTCCTTACTTTCATGTAATACACATTTTTATAAATATAACAGCAGCTATAAATGCTGATTTCGAATAAATACATAAATTGCACAAAAAAGGCAGCAGCTTCAACATTTAAAGGTAGTGTAAAGTTTATCTCTGCTGCTTTGAGCAGGAAAAAAGGCATTATTTTTGATACTTGTTCCTTTATATGAAGACCTACAGTTTGGAGGTGGTGATCTGCTCCGTCTTCTCCGAAGAGGCTTGTGAGCGTCAGTCCCTATATGAAACAAACAAGTTTTACTTTATATTTGAATCTTTCTTTTCATAATTTTCTCATGAATCAAAAACTCATTGCTCACAATTCTCATTTCTTCTGCATGTAACTTAAGAAATTGTAATTCTATTGAATTAAATGAAAATGAACAATAATTTAAAATGAATGATTTAATGTCCATTTCACCTCTGCCTTCTCTTCTAGACATGATGGGATTCTGTTTTCTTCATGTGCTTCTTTACTCTTCAGTCAATTATCTTCTCTGACTCCTGACATCCGTCTGTAAGAGATTCATCACAGTCCTGAAACTCTCATATGGAACTGCACAACTTCTGTGAGTCATAGGTTTAATTCCCAGTGAACAAACACACTGATCCTATGAAATATTTCAAAAACGTGATGTCCCATTCTCAGAATTTTTTTTTTTTCATTTTACCCATCACATGCTGTAAGTATTGAATCATGAACACACACCCAGAGAAGTGGACAGGCACGGTATTCATAACACACACATCCCTTATATAATCACAAACTAGATTCTGCATGAGATGAGTGAATCGCAGTTCAATCACCGTCACAGCAGCCACTTCCTGTTTCTTGGTTTTCCTTTTTGGACTGTTTACCCTGTTTATGGTCTTTGTCTTGGTTTTGATTAGATTTTTGGATTACAATTTCAATAAACCACTGCATTTGGATAATCAATCTTTGCTTCTCTGATCTCTACATTATATTAACAATTCAAGAGTCAAACTGCCCAACAAAAGCAAACACTGATCATCATAATGTTGCATGATGAAAAAAAAACCCCATGATTTTCAATAAATGCTCAACATCAAAAGCTCTGTTAATTATTAATAAGAGCTTCGGCAGACGTGTGAAAAATAAAGTGTCACTGTTTAGTAATGCGTGAAGCTTGTAATACTGTTTGTGGAGTTGGTGAATCCTGAGATCTGGAAATATTTAACATCTTATTTTATCTTCAGCTGATTTCATATAAGACTGTGACTGAAGTCACTTGTAGTTCTTGTGTTTCTCTTTTCTTCAGTGATTCTGCTTGTTATAATCATTTGTCTTCAATAATAAAATTTACTCTAACACTGCTTCAAATCAAATAAATGTACCACAGAATTACTCCAATTAACGTGAACAAACGTTTCAAAGATGATCCAGAGAACCGGGATGCACCTAAATTTGAAGTGAATTTTTTTTTTTTTTGTATTGCTTACTTTCTAAAAACTTTCTAGGAAACTTTCTAAAAACCCATCAGTTAACAGTCTGAATATTTAATATTTTGCAAACAAAGAATTATGAGTCATAATAATCATACTATGTAAAAATCATAGTATAGTATGCAAGTAAGCTGATTTACTGAATCACATTAATTACTTTTAAACGTCAGTGAACAACATAAAATAGTAATTGTATCATGTTTCTGCTCCAGTATCTGTTTATACAATTGTGCAATGTTAAATTTGTAGCAAGAAAACTACATATAAACTACAGAACAGCAAATAATTCTGCTTCTTAATGCTGAACCCAGTCTTTTAAACAGATTTGCTTAGGTTCTGTGACAGAAGATGAAATTGAAACTCACATTCATATCCTAAACTCTTCACTTAATGTTACACCTTACACATTTACTTTTGATATAAGCAAAAGAGAGATTATTATACCTGTATTTGACGAGGTTTCATTCGGATCTTTCATCTCTTTCCTTGTTGACAAAGAGCATACATACTAGAACAGAAAGAAGTTTGCAGCAGGTGACTTTCCAAAGAAAACAAACCAGTTTCTGTCTGGTCTAACAACATTTTGTGCAGGTAAAGTTCAAGACACAGTTCCTATGACAACAGCAGCAGACCAACTCATTCAACAACAAAAACAGATTATGACCGAGTAACATTAGTCTATTAATTTCTATTAGATTACTTTCAGTTACATTCTATAAACTGTTGACTGTTTTGTATTGTGTATAGCGTTTATCTTACAGATGTCTCTCTGCTGGAATCACCAGGAACACATGAAGAGATGATCCATCAGTTTCCCATTATCAGTCCAGTGTGTTTTTATCACAGCCAATCTCAATTATCAGGCAGGGTGAAAGTGAAAGTGTTAGTCGGAAAATCCCAATTAAGTTTTCTGAATCTATTTAGATTTTTGTAGGACATTTTTATATAAATATCACATATGCTTTTAGTGGAAGTAAGACCAAAGGTCATATTGTGATGTTTTAAGTTGCAGGTGAGGAAAATGTAAATCTAGTGTCTTTTCTTATGTAAATTTGCACACTCTCCTCTGGTGTTGAGACTGCAGATATTACAGTAGGAAAGATTGCATTTACACATACTGTATTCCTTATATTATTTACTTATAAACAAGCAACTCTCCTAAAAGACCATGACATTTATCAATTATTCACTTGTAGTAACTGATGAACATCATGATCTTTTTGGAGAGTTGCTTGAATAAATAACTCAAAATGTATTAACCGACTTCAACGGCATTCAAGTAGCAATAATTTATGTAGATATGGGGTGCCACACTTTTTTGGCTTATGAGCTGCTTATAGAATTACCAAGTCAAAATGATCTGCCTACTATAAAAATACAAAACATATTTATTTATGAATATAGCGAGAATTCTTCTTCTTCTGTACTTCGGTGTCTGCCTTCGCTTTTGAAGTTAGCTGTTGGAAAAATTACAAATTAAAAATGCTCTCCGGACAACTGAGATTTTAGTTACTTCATCCTCCTTCTCAGTTCGCTTTTTAGAGGGAAGTCAGTGTCGTTTTTATGAACAGTCCGAAAATGCCGCTCCACATTTCCCTTCTTCAGTACAGCGATGACAGACTGGCACTAACACAGAACTACCACAGGCTTAGCACTCTCATACTTCCACTTGCAACTTTAAATCTATACCCCTACCAGAAACCTTCGATCGATCAACGAGCAACGACTTGTGGTTCTTCACAGAGAGAAAAAAAAAATCACTCTCAAGAACATTTTTGTTCACTGTGTTCCTCGATCTCTCTGCCATCATCAATGGTGAAGAATCCTTGGCAATATTCAAGAGGCTGCTAAAAACTCACCCTTTTCTTGACCACCTAACATGACACACACCACATCAACTTAAAAAAAAAAAAAAAAACCCACACATTTCCTCTATTCTCCAGGTTCGTCATACTAGTATGTGTAATGTTTGCAACTTTGTATTGTAAGCACTCTTCTGTACTTTTGCATCTTCAAGATGAATTGCTTTCTGTTTTCCGCAAATTGTCTGCTAAATGAATAAATGTAAATGCCAGATTGAGGCAAATGCACTTCCAAAATGTCATAGTGAAAAAAGTCCATCTCCTACTCGTATGGAAGTGTTACGTTTTTGACTTCTTACTTTGACCAGCTCCTCCTCTCATTTTATACCCTTTCTTAAGTTTAAAATAAGTAAATTGGAGGATTTTAGCTTGCTTGCAGGTGTTTAGCAGCACTTGGCATCGTTGAGCTCATGGGCCGTGACCCATGTGTCAGAAAAGTCAGAGGTCAGAGACTGTGGATTCTGCAGTCAGTCTCAAATAAATAAAGAGGTTTTTTCTAAACAGAAAAGAATTATGATATGTTGTGACTTATGATATTGTACGCAGATGATGGTGCTTTACAGAAAAGGGGAAGACATAAAATATATGCAGTGAAAAGCCTGCAGGGGGCAGTAAATGAAGCCAAAAACTCAAAATAAGTGGGTTTTTCGGTTCTTAATTACAAAAATGGATCATTTGTTGCTCAAAAATGAGAAAAAAAATAATAATGATTATAATCAGTGACCATGTCAGTTAATCAAACCTGTTGTTAAATGATGAAAATGATTTGCTTTTATAATAATAATAATTGTGGCCTTTGCCCCCTGATAAACTCAGTTAAATCTTAAAACTGTTAATACGCAGCAGCAGCAGCCGACTGAACAAATAAAAATAGAGTTTGTTTCAGCTTTCCTCACTTCTGCTAAAGTACAAAGGAGAGGAGGCAACCCAAATAAACGTGTTTTCAATCCAATTATTTTGACGGCACAATCTATCTTAGCATTCTGTCAGTGGTATTGTGATAATACATTATTGTACAGGTGTGTTTCAAGTGCTGTCATGACAAACAGGCAGAACACATATGTAAGTAACAGAGCTGTATTAGTAGCAAGGTGGGCAGCAGACAGTGGACAGGGAACAGAAGATCAAACAGGAGGGCTTACCTGGAGAACAGAAGTCTGCAAGGTACAGTAGACGTAGACGACATAGAAGATCCAAGGGGACACGGAAGGAAAAGTCAGAAGTCTAGGCGATACCTCACAAAGTCTTGACACGAGAGACGAGACCAGACACTGAGTGCAGAGTGAGGGCTGGTGATATGGTGCAGGAGATTGGCGACAGGTGTTCAGAGTTCAGGTGATTGGGAGCGTGTGAATGAGTCTGGTGCTGGCGGCGTGGCTGAGCTTGTGACAGGTGCAAACTGGTGTTTGTCACTCCTTGTGGGCTTCCTCTGTTCCTTCTGGACACAGCGATGGGACAGTCCACACAGGAAGGAGGTGTCCACTGGCTGAGAGTTATAAAGCAGCAGAACTGGACCCTGCAGCTTTCAACAACATATGCTTTTACTTTATGTCACGTCGTGGTATAGGTATTCTCTTCCAGGGAAATGTATATTTTATAATATACATGTATATTTTTTAATCAAACAATTTTCAAAAGCTTAACAATTCCTCAAGAATGATTTTAAATGTGATTTGTTTTGCCAAACATTAGAACTCTGTCCTCTATGCTGAGGTAAAGGTAGACAAAAATGTCTGTAGTTAGTCATAATTTAGTATGGGGTTGAATCTCAGTTTCACAGCTTGTGATTGGCTGTTCGTTACTGATGTCATCCCTAAACTCAGGGTCAAAGCTGAGTTGACAGAGAACATTGATAATCGACTGTCATGGAATGAACAAAACTAGTGTTTGTTCAACTAGTGTCACGATACGGGCCCCAGGACTCAGGTTGGATCTCTCTTGCTTTGTTTTGTTTTTTCACAGATTGCGGTTTGCTCATTTTTCATCACACAGGCACTTTAGTGATTAAAGGTGAGATATGTAGTTTCTGCAACACTAGTGGCACCTAGTGGAATTTCAAAATGTAAAGCAACCTTGCAAACTGCCCTTCCACAGGTCGCGCCTAAGCTCTCCCAACTCAGATCACAAACACAGCTGGTATGAGGGCTTGAGAAGGAGAGTCTCAACAGGTAGAAGTTTAATATTGTGTGTGTGTTCACACTAGGCATGTTTGGTTAGATTAAAATGAACCCAGGTGAAATTGCTCTTTTAGTGCAGGTAATTTGAGTAATCTGGTGTGCACCAAACAAGCAGACTGAGACAAAACTGCTTCCAAACAAACTCTTTGGTATAAATGTAACATGGAACAAAGGCATGTACACTAACCAAAAACAGGAAGATGAGAGCCTAAAATTGACAGAATAATCATGAATGCCTTTTTTTTCTTATCACAGTCATGATACTGCCCATCACAGTTCGGTACAGGCATCAGAAGCACTTCTTGCAGCAGATCTTTGTTTGTCAAATCACCTTTATTCATATAGCACTTTTTACGAGATTGTTTCAAAGCAGATTTACAGAGATAACAGGAAAACAACCCTGTATAGCAGCTCTAGAGGAACAGGACCATCAACAATATTGAAGAATATTAACTTTGTGTGTTAAATGGAGGGATTCCTGCTGTTTTGACTCCTTTACACATTTTCGTAAGCTCTTCAGGAGTTGCTTTGCTTTTGCGTGAGAGATGTATTGCTTTGTGCCGCACCGGGAACATTTTTTAATATGATGCTCGACAACTGTTTGTGATTCTTCACACTCGACACATCAAATTAAACTTTATAAACTGGAACATTTGTCTTCCTGATCGAGTGCATGATGATGTAATATTGAAGCGTTCATTGTAGTTTGTTGCAATGCAATGCCTGGTTGGCTTTGACGTGTTTATGACTTGTTTGATCTAAATCTAACATACTTCACCTTTAAGACATCAGTGTTTGTCGCACAAGGACCAGCCTGTCAGTTCCCTTTCATGGATACTCGAGTATGTAGTGTCGTGAAGCACTGTGAAATCAACGAAACGATGATCCAGGCTCATAAAAGGTGCCTGAGGGCGCACCGTCTCGTTACCCCTTAGGGAACTAAGGTTACATATGCAACCCGAGATGTTTTTTTTCCTTCCAAATTAAGCCGGTTGACATGGAGTAATTATTCCAGCTCACCCACACTTTTAGAGGCTCACCGATCAACCACTTTCTGCATCCGCAATGATATTGGCAAAAGCTTTTTTTTTTCAAGGTAAGATTTTCACTTCACCATGTCCATTCCACAACGAATAGCATATTTTCCTTTTCTGACTGTTTTTTGAGAAATAAAATGTTCGTATCAGGATGAAAATGACAGGAGAGGAAGGTTTCCTTTGTCCTCTGAATGTAATATACACTATATGGTTTCTCGTGATGTATAGGAATGACTTCCATATGGAGTTGGACCACTAGGCCAAGTATGGGAATGGTCCCCCTCTCTTCCATTGTAAAACTGTAGAAGGCCTCTAGGATGTTAGTGTATGCATATGATGTCTATATACTCTCATTGGTTGGCTCTGTGAAACTCCCCTGGACGTTTTCCTGTGTGTACTCAAACAAAGACCTAATAAAGTTGAGAATCTTTCTCCCTCAGCACTGAGTAATTGTTCATCTAACCGTTAATTGAGAGGTCTGGAATGAGGCACACTGTTAAACTTAACTTATGCCATTGTAAACATTATTCTGTGCTATGAAAACTGACATATTTCCTGACATTGCAGGTGCTGTAGAGACATGAGAGTAGGTCAGAAGGTCTGACATGTGAAAAGACAGCGAGAGTTCAGGCAGATCAGGCTATGTCGTATGTAGTCTTATGTCTGACCCACACAAACTTCACAGATGAGAATAAAATAAGACCCACTACTGGAATAACTGGAGCTGCAGTTCTTCAGTCTCACAGCCAGAGGACAGTGTCCCAATAAACATGAGTAACGACTCTATAGTTACTCTATTTCATCATTTAAATATTAAAACAACATTTGACTTTAGGTTTTTACTTGGACTGAAAACATATTTTTAGTGGATACTGAAGCTTTTAAATGTAAAAGGTTGTGTGTTTATGATACATGTACTTCCCATGCTGTTTTCAGGTTTAATGGAAAGTGATTAAGATTGATTTTACTCCAGCTGTGTCTTTTTTTGTTGTTAAATATTTGTACGGTCAGCTGCAGCTTCATTTATTCACAGTATGCCTCATTTTCACAGACATTGTTGCTTACATATTTTTAACCACTGTTGTCAGACAGAAACTGGTTTTAATCTTTAAAATGTGACAGATTTCATTTAAAAAAGGTCATCCTGCATTTTCAGAAGGCAATAAATAAAGTATAGGAAGCAGTTTTCCTGAGAAGTCACACACTTGCAGGAACGCCAACCTGGAGGGCAAAACCAGGTCTGCTCACATATCTTTGTGTTTTTCTGTTGAAGCTGATCTATATGTTCATGGCTTGAAACAGATTGACAGGCATTTGCTGCAGTTCTGTGAATATTTTGCCCTCCAGGTCTCTGCGCCAGTCATGTGACCGAAACTATGAATAGAAATATGTTGAGATGAGAAGAGTTTAGTTTGTTATTTTGCCAGGAATGTAACATGCACAATGTTCACACTTAACATTGAAGTTTTTCATGTCGAGATACAAGTTGAGCTCCACTACAATCAAACACACATGAACCCAGAGCTGAACTGGGGCTGTAATTTGACCCTTGAAAAATCAAGATAATTTGAGGCTTAAACAAGAGTCATTAAATTCATAAACAAAAGAAGGACAGAAACAAATAAATAAATAAGAGTTATCTTAGATATTATTGAATATACTGCACATCCTGTTTTTTTGTCACATTCAACAGTACAGCACTGATTTTGAGCTGTGCATATTTAACCCAAATAGGGGGATGCATTCCAAGGGATCAGTCACATCCAAATCCAATTTTTGCTTCACTTCCTGTCTCCTGACAAGCATTAATCTGATCGATTTTTTTTTTGGCAATTTTATTTTTTTACCAGTAATTTTCCACTTCTGACGTCATTTCTAGCGTGAAACTACTATTGTAGTAATTAAATATTTGCTTAGTTATCAGCAAGCACCCTCTATTTTTCTGTGGATCAATTAACTGTCATGCTGCCTCAGAAGTCTGTCTGAAATCAGTTTTGTAAGGGTACCTGAAGACTAAAATTTCATTACTTCATTACATTGCTCCAGTAAACTGTCTTCCTCTCTTATGTCTTGACATATATATAAAAATAAATAAGAGATATCTTGGCAAAATTACTGGTGTCTGGTCCCGTGACTTAAACAGCAACGGGGACAAAAGATTGTTTTTCAAGTCTACAGTACCTTTGTGAACAAACACTGCCTGTAAAGTCATTGCACTATAAGGCAGCGAGGCAACCATCCAGCTCCACAAGTAATTGAACACAGCCGACAAGTGACTTTAGACTCAGCCTTAGATGAAATTGACTGAAAATAAAAGAAGACAATTACATTTCTCAAGATCTCAGCAGAGGAGGATTCAACAACTTCACAAACAGCATTACTAGCTGTGAAACATTTACAGAAACTCTTTTAAACCTTTGAATGATGGAGAAAAATCTAATGTTCTGAAGAATCCAATGACGTGAAAGGTTCATGAGAGCCAGTGGCATGATTGAGAATGAACGCCACGTGCTCCACCACTGGTCTCGTATCTCACCAAGGAGCGGAGGCATAAAAGAAGGAGCGATGGCAGTGAAGTATGAGGACCAGACCTGGATTTATGTTGTGTGCTTCTGTTCATGCGTGGCCTGCAGTCGTCCATGAGGGGCTGCTGCCAGTACTTTTATTTTGTATAATATTTTAGTTTCATATGAAAAGTCTGTTAAATGCTTGGCGGTTGCTGCCTCCTTCCTCTCCGAAATAAGAACAGTGTTGGCCCGATCGCAGCTGTATAGATGTAACGCTCCTCATCCGAATGCTCTCAGAAACACCAGAAGGACACTAGGAACTGCATTTCAAGCATTGTGTTTATTTCTATAACACAGAAAGATATTTCCTCTGGAGACAGTGGGCAATTAATACACATCTACAAAAACAAAAAAACATACACTATATTCACCCATATTCAAACTGAAAAGACATCATCCATGCTACTGCGCACATGAAGACTAAATGTATAAACCTTACAAATTTGATATCATACAGTATAAACCAACTAACTTAGTTACCAAAATCACTGAACACTCAATTTATTAATCTGGGTGAAATTAATCGTGTATTATTTCAAATATAGTGCATTTTTGTTGGAGCACATTTTACCTACCCCTCTCTCCATGAGATAAACTTTTTTCTGACGGAGAAGGGGTGTGACGTCACACATAAAGGTAAATTACCCATAAATTACTAATGCTCCTCACCAGAGTTCTCATAAATCACATTTAACAAATTCATTTTGTTGAAAATCATAACACTTCAAATTTTCCTTTTTAACCCTGTTACATCGAGTTGTAGTAGTGTGTGGAATTAGGAGGTGCTGAGCCTACAGTAGATCTGTAAGCAAATTCAATGCCTTGAATTTGATGCGAACAGCAAGTGGTAGTAATTGCAGAGAGACAAAGAGAGGTGTGATGTGGGCCATTTTACTGCAGAGTTCTGGATCAGTTGTAGGGGTTTTATTACACTTGAAGGAAGCCCGGCAAGAAGATTATTGCAATAATCAACCCTGGAAATGATGATGGTCTGTACGAGAAGTTGTCCAGCTTTCTCAGATAGGAAAGGTTTGACCTTCCTGATGTGAGCTCCATGATGAAATTCCAAACGTGCATGAACAAGCTATTTTTGCGATGTGATCTTTGAAGGTCAGTTGTGTTATAAGATTGGCGCTGGTGTGTGATGCGGAGAAGGATGACGGGGCGGCAGCACAGCAGAGCACACTTGCTTTATTAACTGAGAAATACTTTAAATATAAACTCAAAAGGCACACACTCGGAACACACAGAGAACACTAGGAGCATACATCCACACACAAAACTTCCAACGTAAACACTACAATTACCGACGAAGACCAGGGCTAACATGAGGGTTTAAGTACACGAGGAAATGGGACACAGCTGTCATGATTAACAGGGTAATTAACTAACAAGGATCTGGAAGACACTGAGGAACCCGGATGTGACAGACGCGACAGGACTGTGACAGTACGCCCCCACCCGCAAGGCGTGACCTCACGCCGAATGAGGAACACCTTGCAGAGGGGAGGGAGGGGGAACAGGAGGAGGACAAGGCACATGACAAGCAACCATGGGTGGGGGGGGAGGGTACCCTGGAGACCGGGTTATGAGAGACCTGGCTCTGGCTGGGCCGGCTGGAGGACCGGCGGTGGCCCTGGCTCTGGCTGGGCCGGCTGGAGGACCAGCGGTGGCCCTGACTCTGGCTGGGCCCGCTGGAGGACTGGCAGTGGCCCTTGCTCTGCCTGGGCCGGCTGGAGGACCGGCGGTGGCCCTGGCTCTGGCTGGGCCGGCTGGAGGACCAGCGGTGGCCCTGACTCTGGCTGGGCCCGCTGGAGGACTGGCAGTGGCCCTTGCTCTGGCTGGGCCGGCTGGAGGGCTGGAGGACTACAGTTCCATGGTCACCTGACCTCTCCGCTTCCAGCGTTTGCGCCGATGTCACGTGGAACCGGCCGCGGGAGTCGGTGGCGCCTCCTCCACCTCGTAGTCCACCCCATTAAGCCACAGGACGAGATTCATATAATCCATAAGGGACTCCCCTGGGCATCTCTGAGCCCGGATGACTGTGGTATCCAACCCCCACTCGAAACAAAAACAGAGGGCTGAATCGTCCCAGCCCACAAGGTGTGAGATCGCCACAAAGTCTGTAACATAATCCACCAGTGACCGGCTGCTTTGCCAGAGAGAGAGGATGCGGAGCTCAGCTGGTCTAGGCAAATCCATTTTAGGAAGTGGTCGTTAAAGGCGACGAACCTGGTCGGTAATTCTGCTATAAGACTGGTGTGTGATGCAGAGAAGGATGACGAGGCGGCAGCACTTCAGAGCACACTTGCTTTATTAACTGAGAAATACTTTAAATATAAACTCAAAAGGCACACGGGGGTGCAAAACTCGGAACACACAGAGATCACTAGGAGCACACATCCACACACGAAACTTCCAACGTAAACACTACAATTACCGACAAGACCTGGGGTAACATGAGGGTTTAAGTACACAAGGAAATGGGTCACAGCTGTCATGATTAACAGGGTAATTAACTAACAAGACAGGAGAGGGAAGGATCTGGAAGACACTGAGGAACCCGGATGTGACAGACGCGACAGGACTGTGACAAGTTGATCCTCAAAGATTACTCCAATATTTCTGGCTGACCTTGATGGGGTGACTGCTCAAGAGTCAATCTGGATGGTGAAGTCATGTGCAGAGATGCATTGCAGGGTAGACGAGAAACTCCATCTTTGCCAGGTTGAGCTGCAGGTGATGCTCTTTCATCTATGCCGAAATATCTGTTAGACAGCTTGTGATTCACGCATTCACATCTGGTTAAAATGATAGGTAGAGCTGTGTGTCATCGGCATAGAAGGGATAGGAGAAACCATGTGCCTGTTTGATGGGGCAAAGTGATGTAGAGTATATGGAGAAGAGAAGGGGTCCAAGAACTGAACCCTGAGGAACCCCAGTGATCAGTTGACATGCTTTGGATACCTCCTCACACCAGGAAACTCTAAAAGACTGAGATAGGATTAAAACCAGTAGTTAAAACCGTAGTTCCTATCTGATGATTAACAGTGTCAAAGGCAGCAAATCCAGGAGAACAGTGAAAGGAAAGATGATACCTGGTTGAAAACAATATGTTCAAGTAACTTTGCTATGAGTGGTAGGAGAGACACAGCTCTGTAACTAAATACAAGTGATGTGTGTGATGTGGGTTTTTACAGCAGTGTGGTTGCCCGAGCCTGCTTGAATGCGATAAAAAAGGTTTCTGTGTGGAGAGTTGTTGGCATTTAAAGAGGTGGAGAGTGGTGGTGGAGGGGGACGGAGTAGAGAGATGAATGTTTTAAAGAATGTGCGTGCGTTAGAAGCACTGTTGATCTTGATATGGAAATGCAAAGATTTAGCAGTATTTAACTCAGGGGAAAAGGTAGAGAACAGAGATTGATACAACCTCAGGTGAGAAAAGTCTTTTGATTTGTGCCATTGTCTCTCACCTCCGCTTAGTTTGGACTGGTGTTTATGAAGAACATCAGTTAACTAAGGGATTAGAGTGCACAGATATTGTCTAGAAAATAAGTTAGAGTGGAACATGACGTGTCTGTTGCACTATTCACATCCAGAGATGAGAATTGTTTTGGTGGGGGAAGAGAGGATGGAACAACAGAGGAAAGAGTGGAAGGAGAATTAGACTGCAGGTTTCACCTAAAAGTGACTGGTGGAGGGGTGGTGCAGGAGTGTTAAGTTGTATATGAAATGTAATGAAGAAATGGTCTGAACATTTTTACTAGAATGTTGTGTGTGAAGCAGTTGCATGTGAATATCAAGTCAAGTTGAGTGCCTGTGGTGATGGGTTGTTTATGATTAAATGAGACTAGAAGAGAGAGAATGAATGACTGACTTTAATAAAAACTTTAAATATATAAACAAAAAGAAACTTCTTGTGCAAAACTTTAGCATGAACTTAAGGAGAATGGGAACGAAGTGAAACAACATATTAAGGACAAGAACCGACAGGATCTGAAGGGAACACATGGTTGATATACAAAATGGTTGAATGAGGGGAAAAGACACAACTGACAAAAAATAATGAGGTGATTGACATGACAGGTGAGTGGAAAAACATTGGGAGATCACAGGAGGAACCAGGAAGTAGACAAGACTGACATTCGCCCATCGGCCTTTCATAAATGTGAGGGTGCTCTCTGGATAGTTTGGAGGTTGACTTAACTAACATGTCACTTTGTCCTCTGCCATCACGTCTATAACATTTAAGTTTAACTATCCGGCCTCATGCCAGAGGGCTGAGCCTGAGAGCGTCGGCCCGACCCCCCGGTTTTTAGGGAAGGGTAGCAGGTAACAGCACTCTACTTGGGCAGTGACCCCTCAGCATCACTCCCCACCCATAAAGGATGCATCCGACACAGAGCTTCGATACGAGTCCCAGAACCAGGACCCCTAAACTATAGAAGGTGCGTAGGCATGCCTTGTGACCTTGATAGTGCGGAGCTGGGGTCTACTCCTCGTTTGGTTCTGGCCACCACTGCTGAATAACGACACTCTGCTTGGGCAGAGTGACCCCTCCAGGACCAGTCCCACCTGTAGAGGATGCATCCGACAAAGAGCTTCGATACGGGTCCTAGAACCAGGACCCCTACACTACAGAAGGTGTGTAGACATGCCTTCTGACCTTGATAGTGCGGAGCTGGGGTCTACTCCTCCTTTGGATCTGGCCACCACTGCTGAGTAACGACATTCTGCTTGGGCGGAGTGACTCCCCAGGATCATTCCCACCTATAAAGGATGCATCCGTCGTAACATGGACCCCCGATACGGGCACTTGCTGTGGTCCAGGTACAGCAACACGAGTGACTTAGTCACTTAGAGTCGTTGCCCTGTGACCCAGTGCTTGGAGAGTGCTAGCAGTAGGTGCCTGGCCCATTGTAAGCTCTTGACGGCTAAAAGGGTGGCATCGATGCACACAGGGGAAACCGTGCTGACATCGACACAGACCCGAAGGAGAGACACTCCTCTAAGTTTAGTCTCAACCCCAACATTTCAAGAGAGCAAGAACGACATCTCTATGTCAAACCACTAGCCTGGCGACTGGGGAGATATCTAGTAATCAAGGAATGTTGTTAGAAAGCACTGTGTGACAGCAAAGGTTGAAATGTGGGGTAACAGAGCTAGGCCAGAGAAGAAGCCTCCGAAACAGGAACACCTTCCCCCCAGAGGTGAACCTGCGGAGCTCCTTGGATGGAGATGTGAGAATGAGCATCTTAACTAGAAGATGACAAACAAACCCCCAGATCTGGTTTAGACATGATCTTGCATTACTATGCAATTGAAAAAGACAGATCTCACTGGGCCAAAAACCCCATCCACTTAGAACAAAGAAGAGACGGCTGTACGGCTGTACGACTGACCCTCTGACCGAGAACGGGTGTATGTTCAATGGCCCTTTGCATCAGCAGGGTACTTCTTGTTCCATGACCAGAGCGTACTGGGGCCTACAACTGTGGGTAGAACCCCTGAGAAGCGGAGCGGAGGAGCCCCGAACTGAGTGGCATATCCTGTGGATACTACGCACAGGACCCTGTGAGAGATACTTGGCAGACGCGACCACACAGCCAGAAACTTAACCAAGGGAACCAGCCTCTTGAGACTGGCCTCTGATACAAAAAGAACATCCACCACAGGACCCGCCTTGGCTAAATGCTCCAGGACCCTCCTTGGAGGGGGCGACTCCCCCAGAGCAACCCGACTCAGGGGCGGCAGTTGGGGAAGATCGCCCAAGCATCAGAATTTCATGCTCTTAGCCTGCTATCGGCGAGGATGGTCCTCAGATCTTTCCTGATGCCAGAGGCTGAGCCTGAGAACGTCGGCCCAACCTCTCGGTTCTCCTGAGGGGGTAACGGGTGGCGACACCCCACTTGAGCGGCCATAAGAGAGGAGCTGTGAGGCTGCAGCCGGCACGCAGAGGGTAGCAGATCAAACTTCCTGAACACCACCTGTTGTACAAAGCCCCCTGAAACCTCTCGATGACAGATCCTCAGACCTAGTCGCCGAAAAGGCCCAACATCTCACACACTCTTGCACACCAGCACACACAAGCTTCGATGAAGACACGCAAAGCTGCCGCTTCCGGGTTCCGGCGCCATTTTATGACCCGGCAAAGGATGGCAAACCGCCCTAAACCTCCTAAACCGACTTCAGGTCCCCAGATTAGCTCCAAAACACTTTAGAATAAATTTGGTGTCAATTTTTTATGTCAAATGCTTGACCCCATAATGTTTATATTTCTGTTAAATGTATTATAAATTTATCAAAAAATAATAATATTACTGTTTTACATGAACACCTGTATCTGAACACACACACACACACACACACACACACACACACACACACACACACACACACACACACACACACACACACACACACACACACACACACACACACACACACACACACACACACACACACATTTTTTGGTTCTGTCTTAACCACTTAATCACTCGTAATCACAAACACAAGCACACATTTAAACTTCAACAGAAAGATAGATGGGCGGACACAAAGATGCACATACTGAGGAGTTTATTGGATACTGAAAGTTTTTGTTTTCATACATGTTCAGTAGATCTTAGAAAGTAACTTTAAACTAAAGTAATTAGTATTAACATATTAGTATGAGAACATACACAAAATTATATTAAAATAGACAGCATATTGCATATTCATAAATTTAAAACATTTACATACCGCCTTCATTGCCACTACATAGTGATGACTATGTAAAGAGCGGCTTTAAAATACTTCAATCATTGAATCATAAAATCTTTGAATGTGAGACAGGGTTACTAAATATATATTTGGCTTGCTACTCTTGACTTCCTTGAAATTAGTGGTAACCAGCTAAGAAGGATGCGCTGGTGTGGAAAACTGTCATAGGACAGAGATAAACAGTGTCTTATATAGTATATGCTTATTTTGCCACTGGTCGGACCAGTCCCACATTTTTTTTTGCCAACAATTTAATTTAAACAATCAACTTTTCTCAATCATAAAATACTAAACGTAAAATTAGAGAATACTGAAGAAAAAAAAGTAAGTAACTATGCTCATTTGTTTTTAGTTCTTATTAATAATTTATTTAAAACAGAACATTTTAAAACTTTAACTCTTAAACTCTTCTTTAACTTTGCTTTGGATAATTTCAGACTCACTGTAGTGACAAACAAATAATTATTTCATTATTTTGCTTGTTAAAAGTATTTATCCAAACTCTCTAATGCATCCTCTTTTGAGTATGTTCTCCATCCGTCTAGGATCTCACCCATCTCAAATGTTTTATTGTAGTATTTTTCCAGGTCTTTCTGGAATCTGCACACAAACCACTTCCAGTAGGGCAGTTCAGAGAGATCAGGAGTGATGCTCCAGTCTGCAAAAACTCCTCCTGCTCTTCTGTAATCTCTCCAGAGGACTTCATCATCAGAGTCATTAGGATGAAAATATAGAGTGTTGTTTGCTACTGCTGATGTGCAAACAAGGGTTGACAAGTTATATGTATCATTATGATATATTCCATTCACTCCAATACTACGATGGAAAGGAACACTGTGATCTCCATAGTGGTTTTTTACGGCGTAGGTGCAGGTGGCTCCACAGAACGGACACTGAGCCCAACAGCACTGACAGAAGTGATCAATCAGGAGCTCATCTGGCCTGAACTTATGGTCCAGATTTACTGGAAATGTCTCTGTGTTGAATCTACTGCTGATATTGGACATAATTGCAGGAAGTTCTTGTCTTATCACATCTTCTAGGAGATTGAAATCATCAACATCATCATGTTTCACTCCATTGAGGTCTTTTTCAGAAAAGATCAGCACACCTGAGAGTTGCTGTGTGAAACTCTTCAACCACAAACCAACATCTCCTCTGTTCATTTGAACATGTTCAGTAGATTCATGCGCTGCTTTCATGATCTTCTGCTGCAGGAATTTTATGTTGTACTTCATCTTGTGTAAAACACTGACACTGAACTTATCAGTGATGTACCGACTGACTTCATCTCTGATGAAACTCTTGAAGTGAAGCCTGGGATAATTAATGTAATCCATGTATTCAAAAAAATCCTCCTCTTCAGCCAGTCTCTTTAGGATGTGCTTCTCCAGATTTGATCTGTTTCTATTCAGTGATTGACAGTTTTTCATAATTTCATATGTCAGATCTCTGGCAGTTTTCTTGTAGACACTCTGCTCAATGGGCTCTTTAAGTTTCTGACAGATGATCTCACCAAAAATGGCAGCTGATTTTGCTCCTTGACAGTGTTTCTGGGCAACACTATAGTACTCTACTCTCCTCTTCTCAGCATATATTTCAGGATCATTGACGTCTCTGAACATTCTGTGTTGGTCAATGATCTTCTTACTTGTTTTCTTACAGATGGAATAAACCAAATCCACAAAGAATTCATTCTTGAACTCATATTTCACTGATTTTTGCTCATGTTCTTTTACTCTGTCATTGATGTAATCTATGAGTTGTTGGATGTAACTGATGTCGTAGCCCATCATTGAAATGTTGAATGACTGGATCATTTTGTCTGCCTGCTGGTCAATGTCTCTGACTAATGATCTAATTTTAGCTTCACTTTCTGGAGACAGAGTTTGGATATTTCCAAATGTTCCTTTAACTGCTCTGAAAACATCTTTAACCAGGTTTTTTGAGGACTTTTTGACAATAACATAATCAAAAAAACTCCACACAGTGAATATATTGATGTATTTATTGTCCTCTTCATTGTCGTCAACAGGGGGATTCTCGTTATAGCTGTCACTGAGGATCTTTTTCACATCTCTCATTATGTCAATGTTTTTGATTGAAGGTGTTTCTGTGATGATTTCCTTCACACTCTGCTCCAAAAACAAATCAATCTGTTTATTGAGTGTTTCTTTATCAGTTTCTTTGCCTTTGAGTTTTAAAGGAAATTCTTTGGTCTTTTCATAGAGAGTGTTTTCATGATGTGTCTTCTGAGCATCAATCATGTTCTTTTTCAGGTCTCGTTGCCGAATAATCTCATTTAATTTATTTTTTGTATCTCTTACAATGTTTCCCTGAAGCTCTTTGATTTTGATTTCAAATGATGTTTTCCACTGAATCAGAATATCTACATCTTTGTCTTTCTCAAAGAAATCTGACATTGATTTCTCCACTTCTTCACTCGTCTCCTTCAGTTCATGTTGAAGATCAGTTTCCTCAACTTCGTGAATTTCTTCGTTTTCTATTTTGTTGTGTAGTTTGTTCTCAGTTTCCATCATGGCACTGTGAAGACTCCAGGACCACTTGTTGTATTCAGTCTCCAGTTTCCTGTATATTGAAATCTCCAGAGAATTTTTGAAACTGAAGACGAACTTTTCATTCAGTAAAGCCTCCCAGAGATCTTTAACACTGTCTTTAAAGTCTTTGAGCATCATTCTGTGTGATTTTGCTGCATGAGACACAATAGTTTTCTTCAGTTCTTGAATATTATCACAGTAGTTTGGGTTTGGTGGTGCCATTGGTGGGTTTCCCTCCCAGAGCTGAGCAAAATACTTCACATCATTCTGAACATCAAATCTAATGACATCACTGAAACATTCTGCATTGGATTCTTCCTCTTTAGCAGCAAGTTTTGTCATCTCATCCAGTTTTTCCAGCAGTCGTCTCCTTCCCTCCATATTTTTCTCTCCAGCTGTGACGTCTGAAACATTCTGATGCACAAACACACAGCTGGGATTCAGTTTGACTTTCTTCATCCTCATGAAGGCCTGAACTACAATCTGAAGAATGTCCTGCATATCAGATGGATTTTCTCCAAAGATGTTGATCAAGGTTAGATTTCCAAGACCAACAATAAATGTTGCCAATTCATTGTCATGATCTTTTGTTGATCTTCCAGCCAGTTCTAGAGCACGAAGACCCTCAGTATCAACAACCAGAATATAGTCAAAGTTCATCTGTGTTTTCATCTCGTCTGACACTTTGACCAGCTGCATGAAAGCTCCTCTGGTGCATCTGCCAGCACTGACGGCAAACTGGAGTCCAAACATGGCATTCAGCATGGTGGATTTCCCAGAGCTCTGAATCCCTAAAACTGACAGCACAAAGACTCTCTGGTCTCCCAGTTTCTGGATGAGTTCATCTAGAACAGCAGAGATCCAGATCAGGGGAACATGAGCAGCATCTCCATCCATCAGCTCCAGTGGAAATCCAGAGATCATCATCTCTGCTGCAAGACTCGGGAGAGAAGAGAAGTCAAACTGCAGATCTTTCTTGTTCTTCTTCACAGAGTCACATGATTCATAGATCTGACCGATCTCCCTCATGATGTGCTCCAAACCAAAGGTTGCAGCTTGAAGTTCCTCAGATATTCTCTCAAGTTCAGTTTGTTTAGCTGTCAGTGTTTCTGGTTCATGTTCCTGTTTTAGTTTTAAGACCATGGACCATGATTCACCATATCTCTGATGAAGATCAGAAAGGTCAGCTGAGATACGTTCATCCAGGAGGATTCTAAGCCATTTAATGAAATACATCTTATGCCGAGTGTCTGTGTTCATTTCATTAATGAAGAACCTCATAAATTCACTGACTTCAGAGTCATGTTGCTGTTCACGAATGTTTTTCATCTCTGTTTGTTTTTTACTGATGTCTGCTTCTATCTCCTCTCCTCGAGGTCGATGTAGTTCTTTGTTCTTCTGACTCCACTGATGCCACAGTTTCCCCTGATGAGGCAGAAATGATTCTTTGATTTCTGTCAGATCTTTCTTCTCCAGTAAACTCATCATCTGCTGTGCTGCTTCTCTTCCTCTCCTGCAGTCATCATCATCTTCCTCATCTACTCTGATGTCTGAGTGTTTGGACACGTCTTCAAGTCTGAAAGTGTGAGATGATTCTGAGAGACAATCATTTATAGCCTTTCTGAGTTCTTCAGATACATCCGCCTTATTTCTGTCCTTCAAACCTATCTTGTATTTTCCTTTTTGTATCTTAGTTACAGCAGATTCATCCTCAGTGAAAAGGCAAATGAGTGGCTTTGATATCCTGTACAGATTTCTAAATGTTTTGTCGAGCCATGATAGAAGAACAACATTGACTGAGGCCATTTCAGTGAGTATCTGCAGCTGTTTCTTATGGTCTCCTGCATCACCGTGTAAATTACAGAATGCAACACATTCACTGAATTTATCGGTTTTTTTCCCAGAGGGGCAGAACCAGGCGATCTCCACCACTCCATCCATCAGTTCTCTGGTTCTGCTGCTGCCTGGGCAGTTCCTGTGGAAGAATGTGTTGTGTTTCTCATTGATCAGACTGTTCATCAGCTCAGACTTGGATGAAGACACAGATCCAAACCTGAAGAAAGACACCATTGGAGTTTCTGCCTTGTAGATCGGATGGATTTGACTGACGGATTCATTGTTGGTGTTTCTCATCTTCCAGCTCTTGTTGATTTGTCTGAATGTCCAGAGAGGAAACTCAATCTGTTGTGTGAATGGATCAGGAACAAGCAGAGGCAGAGCGTACTGACACTGGGACAGTTTAGTGACCATCAGCTGCTTCAGGAAACCATCAGCACAATGAAATACGGCCATCTGAACATCCATTGGGTGGATGCGATTAGATTGGCTCGTTCCTTTATTAAAAACTGACACTACATTTAAAAAGAAATCCACAGAATCCTCTTCTGGTCTAAATGAATCATTGCTGCCTTGTTCATGGTGAACTTCCTCATTGGCATCATTAATTTTAATATATCTTGCTCTGTAGTTCAGCAACAGCAGTTTTTGTATGAAATTCTGAATCAGCTCCTCTTCAGCACAAGATTCTTGGGACTGTAATGAATGTGCAGATGTTAACTGAACAACATCTGCGGGTCTTAGTTTATTCTGATGTCTGCCTTCAAGATGAAGTCTGTGAAACAGATTAATTTCTTTAGTCAATACTTTGTGTTGTAGGTGTTGATCTGTACAGATTTCTGATGTGCCACAGTGCTTGTGTTCTGCCTGTTGGAGAAATAAACATTTCATTTACGTGGTCTGAAATAATACCACTTTAGTCTTTACATTTTACAGTTAAAATCATTTAGTGGATTTCACTTTTAACCTGTTAATTGTCAGCCCCAATTTTTAGTATCTCAGAGAACAGGATGTTCTCTAAAATGTGGCTAATATTTTGGCAAGTTTCTCATAAATTATGAACAACTATTCTTCCAGTAACATTAATAGAATGTACAGTGGCACCTCGAGATACGAGTTTAATTCGTTCCAGAACCAAGCTCGTAAGTAAATTGGCTCGTATCTCAAACAAATTTCTCCCATTTCAAATAACTGAATTCGATTTAATCCGTTCCGGACCTATGAAAAATCCCCAAACCATTGTAAATCATGAATAAAGATATGTTTTTAAATAACAAAGAAACATGTATAATTAACAAATACATAACAAAATATGAAATAAAGATATAAAAGAGTTATTTAGCATAATAGTCTTTCCCTGTCAAGGGAACTCAACACTGCGTAGAAAACGCATATGGGAACGCATTAGTGTGATTGTCTCTTGAAGCGCAATTGAAACCAGGTGTGCGAGTGCACGTAGCCGAGGGTGACGTCATGAGCCAGGAGCATATCAGCACGCAGCACACTAGCAGCCGCAGCTTTAGTGTCTTCAACAGCGCTCGAAGCTAACGTGTGTTTGAGTTGCTCTGCTGGCTGTAAGTTGATTGTTTTCACTTACCTTTCTGGAATGGCGGATACACAGTCCTTCAAGCGTTGTGTCCCTCCTTGGCCGCGTTTTATCACGGGTAAGGATACACACGCTCTCTGTGTTTATTGTTTGGGCGAGGAACAAGCACGCTCAGCGCTCGAGGGCTCTGAGTGTGCAGAGTGTCTGCAGCTGCCGCTGCGCACTCTCCGCTCACGCTTGGCTGTCTTTGAGGAGACAGCTCAAGCACGCGGTCCTCGCGGGTCCGGTCCCACTGTGGCTGAGGCTCAAAGGCGGCTGCATTCGTCGGGATCGCAGCTAGATTTAGCAGCGGGGATGGAGACGGGCGATGCCTTTTCTCCTCCTTTACCTGCTGAGTCTGTTCTCACTCAGGAGGCGGAAGCGCACCATGCGGTGATTACTTCCGACCTGGGTGATGACGCACTGCTCAACCTCTCCAGTTCTGAGGAGCTGGAGGTGGATGTGGTCAGTGTAGATGTGGAGGAAGCTGAGCCGCCATCGGTTTCTCCCGCATTCGAGGAGCTGCTCGAGGTGGTTACTCGGGCAACGGCAAGGCTTGGCCTCGAGTGGCCGGCCGAGCCCAGGGATGTTCGTCCTAAAAGTCGGCTCGACGAATGTTACCTGCCCGCCCGGGTACAGCCTCAGCGCCGGGGTTAGCCGTTCTTTCCAGACGGGTCCTCCTCGAGGGGCGGACCAGTGCACATCAAGCGCGGCGGATGGCTCGTGGTCCCGAGGGACTCGGGCCATGCTCAGCGCGGGCAGTCTCGTCCAGTCGCGCTCCTTTCGGGTCACGCTGGGCAGGTTGCCCCCTCCGAGGAGGGTCCTAGAGCATCCGCCCCGGCGGCTCTCTGGTTTCGGCCGGGGCCCCGGGGTGGCAAAATATTTATGTCCAGAGGTCGGCCTCGAGAGGCTGATACCCCTAGTAGATTTCCTGGCGATGTGGCAGCGCCTCCCAGGTATTTCTCGGTGGGTCCTGCGTACCGTATCAGAAGGATACGCTATTCAGTTCTGGGCTCGTCCACCCGGCTTTGCGGGGTTATTGCCAACAGTGGTGAACCCCGAGCAGGCTCTGGTCATGGAACAAGAAGTCGACTGAGGAAAGAGGCCATAGAGTATGTACCTTTCTCAGCCAGAGAATCGGGTTTCTACAGCCGGTACTTCATAGTTCCCAAGAAGGGTGGAGGCTTACGCCCTATTCTAGATCTTCGCACTCTGAACGATTCCGTCAGGCGACTGAAATTCAGAATGTTAACTCTGAAGCAGATCGTAGCTCAAATCAGGTCCGAGGACTCGATAGATCTCAAGGACGCGTATTTCCACGTCTCCATCCTTCCTCAGCATCGGAAGTTCCTCAGATTCACCTTCGGGGGGAAGGCTTATCAGTATCGGGTTCTTCCGTTCGGCCTGGCTTTGTCTCCTCGCACTTTCACCGAGTGCGTGGATGCAGCTCTAGCTCCGCTCCGATCCCGAGGGATCCGGATCTTTAATTACATCGACGACTGGCTCATTTTGGCCCAGTCTCGAGAATTAGCGGTCCAACATCGAGATGTTGTTCTCGCACATATGCAGGAGCTCGGGCTAAGACTGAACGCCCAAAAGAGTGTGCTCTGGCCGAGGCAGAGCACTATTTTCCTGGGCGTTGTATGGGATTCTGTGTCGATGTCAGCACGGCTCTCCCCCGTGCGCATCACCTCAATCCTATCTTCAGTCAACGACATAAAGCTAGGTCAGCTGATCACTGTCAGACACTTCCAGAGAGTTCTGGGGCTCATGGCAGCAGCCTCTTGCGTAATACCGCTGGGTCTGCTCCACATGAGGCGTCTGCAGTGGTGGCTCAAGACCAGGGGGTTTTCCCCGAGGGGGAATCCTTCCCGCCTGATCAAGGTTTCAAGGCGCTGCCTGCGAGCCTTGAGTCAGTGGAAGAGTCCCTGGTTTCTTGCCCAAGGACCCGTACTGGGACCAATTTGTCACCGCGTCATGCTGTCGACAGACGCCTCCCGCTCGGGTTGGGGGGCGGTTCTGAGGGACCACTCAGCTCAGGGTTTATGGAACGAGGTCTGCCTCTCTCTGCATATCAATGCATTAGAGATGTTGGCAGTTTGGAAGGCACTTCAGGCCTTTCTCCCAGACCTCCGGGGCCACCATGTGTTAGTCCAGTCCGACAACATGGCGGTGGTGTCCTACATAAACCATCAGGGGAGTCTCCGCTCTCTTCGGCTTTGCAAGCTGGCTGCGCGGATCCTCCTCTGGGCTCGGAACAAACTTTGCTCCCTTCGTGCTGTTTATATTCCGGTATCCCAGAACACGGGAGCAGACTTCCTGTCGAGACAGGGGCCGAGGCCCGGGGAATGGATGCTTCACACCGAGGTGGTGGAGCAAATATGGGAGAGATTTGGTCGGGCTCAGGTGGACCTCTTCGCGTCTCACGAGGCAACTCACTGCCCTCTGTGGTACTCCCTCTTTCCCCCAGCCTCTCTAGGGCTGGACGCGATGCAACAGGAGTGGCCGAGGCTACCCCTGTACGCATTTCCCCCGGTAGCTCTGCTCCCAGGGGTTCTAGAGAAAGTTCGCCAGGACAGGGTCCGTCTCACCTTAGTTGCCCCGCGGTGGCCGGGCAGGGTGTGGTTTTCGGACTTAGTGTCCCTCTTAGACGGCGCTCCTTGGAGGATTCCCGTCAGAGTGGACCTTCTGTCTCAGGCTCAGGGCAAGATTCTTCATCCTCGCCCGGAACTGTGGAATCTGTGGGTCTGGCCTCTGAGGGGGCCCGACTCATAGACTCAGGTCTCTCGACTGAGGTCGTTGAGACCATTCTCCACTCTAGAGCCCCGTCCACGAGGAAACTCTACGCTCAGAAGTGGTCTATCTTCACTTCCTGGTGCAGCGACAAACATGTAGACAGTGCGACCTGCCATGTCGGTATCGTCCTGGAGTTCCTACAACACAAATTCGCTGCCGGGCTGTCCCCCTCCACGCTTAGGGTGTACGTGGCTGCCATTGCGGCTTACCACGCACCCCTGGAGGGCACCTCTTTAGGTCGGGACCCCCTAGTAGCTCGTTTCCTCCGTGGCACCTTGCGGCTGAGGCCTGTGGTACGCTCACGAGTTCCATCCTGGGACTTATCCTTGGTTCTCCAAGCCTTGTCCCAGGAACCCTTCGAGCCACTTGAGGACATCTCGGACAAGTTCCTTACTCTTAAGACGGTGTTCCTCTTGGCCATCTCCTCCTTTAAGAGGGTTGGCGACCTTCAGGCCCTGTCAGTGGCCCCCTCCTGTTTGGAGTTTGCTCCTGGTCTGGTGAAAGCTTTTCTTTCTCCCAGACCAGGGTACGTTCCAAAGGTCCTGTCGAGCCCAGCTCGTCACATTGTACTACAGGCCTTATGTCCTCCCCCCTATGATGATCATGACCAGGAGTCCTGGACGCCTACGTCCGCAGAGCGGTTTCATGGCGTAGGTCGGACCAACTTTTTGTATGCTTCGGGGCTCCTAAGGGAGCTCCAGCATCTAAACCTACTTTAAGCAGGTGGATAGTTGAGGCTATCTCACTGGCTTACGAGTTGGCGGGTCAGCAGTGTCCTCTGCATGTCCGCGCCCATTCTAATCGGAGCATGGCTACCTCTAAAGCTTTTTGCGCAGGGGCTCCCCTTGCCGATATTTGTGATGCGGCTGGCTGGTCCTCACCGCATACCTTTATTAGGTTCTACCAATTAGACCTTAACCCCGCTTTGGGAACCTTGGCCCTTTCGTAGTGAGCTACGTTAGCTTGGCGTACTCCGTTCGCTGAGGCGGCGTGGGTATTCTCGTTCCCATGTGCGTTTTCGACGCAGTGTTGAGTTCCCTTGACAGGGAACGTCTCAGGTTACTTACGTAACCCTAGTTCCCTTAGAGGGAACGAGACACTGCGTCTCGTAGCCTCAGCTCCATCGCAAGCCGGCTGTTTCAGACACTGGTCAAGCTGCGGCTGCTAGTGTGCTGCGTGCTGATATGCTCCTGGCTCATGACGTCACCCTCGGCTACGTGCACTCGCACACCTGGTTTCAATTGCGCTTCAAGAGACAATCACACTAATGCGTTCCCATATGCGTTTTCGACACAGTGTCTCGTTCCCTCTAAGGGAACTAGGGTTACGTAAGTAACCTGAGACGTACTTTGGAGACAGACGAGCGCGGCTAACCAAGGTGAACGGCGAGGAGGAGGGAGGGGGAAAGGGATGTAGGCACTCTAGACACGTACGTAAACGGCGATTTTTTAGAGTTTAAAACTATTTTCGTAACTTTAATAGTTAAAGTTACGAACGCATTGCACTCCTGCTCTTCAGCCACTGACTGGAGGACGTGTCAGCGACGCGTAGATATGCTTCCAGTTGTAATCACGGCCATTTGATCGCTTTATTTGGCATAAACTCCCTTAAAACAGCCATTATATAAAAGAATATGTTCTTTAAATTATACTCATAATCATAAAACAATATATTTTGTTGTAGAAAGAGCAATAGAAGTCTATAAATAGAAATAGAATAGAAATAGAATAGAATAGAAATAGAAATAGAATAGAAATAGAATAGAACTCGCTGCTCATCAGCCACTGACCGGAAGACGCGTCAGGCTGAGACAGTGACAGGTCACGTGACCAGTCACTGGCAGCTCCTTCCAGCCAGTTGAAGACTGAACCCCCACTCCAAAAAAGAGTACAACGCACAAGATACACTTTGATTCAAGTGGGTAACACGTGCGATTGAGCGAGAGATGCTCTCGGATGATGCTCGGCCCTGCACGCCAACTAGCGGGACGCTCCGGAAACACGGCTCGTATCTCAGATTTGGGCTCTTATCTTGAACGAAAATATGGTCCGAGCTCCGGTTCGTATCTCAAAAAATTTGTATGTTAGGCTGCTCGTATCTTGAGGTACCACTGTATATTCAAATTTACCTCATTATTAACAATGTCCTTAAAAGGTTGACACAGACACACACACATCCACACAGTTAAAATGTTCTCAATGTTGGAATAAAACCTTCTTCGAACAACATTCCTGGAAAAACCTTTAAACTTTTTGAATTACAACTAACTTGAAATGGAAAACGTTTTGTGTGCGTTTTTTTAAAGCCTATTGCATAGTTATTTTTCACAACGTTTCTTTTAAGTTTATGTAAAGGTCATGCAAATGTTAGATTTGAATAATTAAACTTTCAAAACAAAGTTCATTCAATCACATATTGTCATTAGTATTTGATGAATATTCCCTTTATTTTGGCAGAAAACATTAATTGAACAACATTCTTCGATTGACTTTTAAACATTAAGGATAACTAACTTTCTAGCTTAAAAATGGCTTAAGGTTGGATCTTAACAGCAAAATCCCCTGTGTTTCATTAACACTGATCAGTGTTTAAATGCATCCACATCTCAGAGAGTTAAAATAACACTGAAGCAGTGCTGGAGTTAAGTGATGCGGTTGAGTAAAATCACTGAAGAAAAGAGAAACAAATCGTCTCAGGTTACGTATGTAACCATAGTTCCCTGAGAGGGAACGAGACGCTGCGTCTTTCGATCGCTTTGGGGAATACTTGGACAATGCCTCGCGAAGCACAATATGTAAACTTCCGTCGACCGAGTGTGAGTGACGGTCGCAGGTCGGTGACGTCACGAACCAGGTCATAAAGGGGCGACAGAACCCAGAGGCAGTAGCTTAGAGGTGTCTGAGCAAGCCCGGAAGGCGCAAGGAGCTGAGGCCAAAGACGCAGCGTCTCGTTCCCTCTCAGGGAACTATGGTTACATACGTAACCTGAGACGTTCCCTTTCAAGGGAACTCGCGCTGCGTCTTTCGATCGCTTTGGGGAACGATATACCAACGCCACCTCAGTGACGAAGGCCGACGAGTGTCTCGTAGCTCACTACGAGAGGACCCGTGTTCCCGGAGCGGAGTTGAGGTCAAGCTGGTAAAACCTCAGAAAGGTATGCGGGGGAAGACCACCCCGCCGCATCACAAACATCAGATAAAAGACACACTTGATATAAGGGCCTTAGAGGCAGCCTCGCTCCTAGAGGAGTGGGCACGGACCCTTCCAGTGCTCACACTGGACAGACCTTGTTTTTAAATGAAGGAAGGCTTTCACCATCCCAGGCGCAAACTCAAGGCAAGAGGGAGCTACAGAGAGCACCTGTAGATCCCCAACTCTTTTTAGCGATGTTATAGCTAATAAGAATAATGTCTTTAAAGTGAGGAACTTTAGGGGAACCTCATCCAAAGGTTCAAAGGTGCCTGGGACAACCCCTGGAGTACCAGGGATAAGTCCCAGGTAGGAACCTTGGTCTGTACTGCAAGCCTCAGCCTAATAGTACCACGGAGGAAGCGTGTGACGAGGGGGTCCCTGCCAATGGACATGCCACCCAGAGGTACGTGGTAAGCAGCCACGTAGACCTTCAGGGTGGACGGGGACAGCCCTGCAGTGAATTTATCCTGCAGGAACTCCAGCACTTTGCCAACGTGACAGGTAACTGGGTTCACCTGCTTTTCGCTACACCAAGAAGTGAAGAGTCTCCACTTCAGGGCATACAGCTTCCTCGTGGAGGGAGCTCTGGAGTGGAGGATGGTCTCAACAACCTCAGTTGACAGACCAGACTCTATGAGCTGGGCCTCCTCAGAGGCCAAGCCCACAGTTTCCACAGTTCTGGGCAGGGGAGACGCATCAAGCCCGCTGCCTGGGACAGAAAATCCTCCCTGGGATCTCCCGGGGGGCTCAGTCCAGAAGGGACACAAGATCCGCAAAACACACTCTGCCCGGACAACATGGAGCAAATAGTGTGAGACGGACCTTGTCTCGACGAACTCTCTCCAGAACTCCCAGGAGCAGAGCAATCGGGGAAAAGGCGTACAGACATAGCCTCGGCCATGTCTGAACCATGGCACCCGGCCCGAGCAGGGCTGGGTGCAAGAGTGAAAACCACAGAGGGCAATGAGTCGATTCCTCGGACGCGAACAGGTCTAATTGTGCTCGGCCGAATCTCAACCAAATCTGCTCCACCACCTAGGGGTGGAGCCTCCAAACCCCGGGCCTCGGCCCCTGCCTCGACAGGACGTCTGCTCCCACATTCTAGGTCCTAGGGATGTGAACTGCCCGTAGATGGAGCAGTCTCCCTTAGGACCAAAGGAGGATCTGCCGCGCCAGTTTTATAATGGTCGCGAGCATAAACCTCCCTGATGATTTATATAGGAGACCACAGTGGTGCCGTCGGTCTGAGCAACCACATGATGGCCCCTAAGGTCTGGGAGGATCGCCTAAAGCGCCCTCCAAGCAACCATCATCTCTAGCAGGATTATGTGCTAGCATTACGCGTCGACAAGGAGCTCCCAATACAGGTACTCATGACCTTGGGCGGCGCAGTCTCTCAAGACTGCTCCCCAGCCCGTAAGAGATACATCCGTCGATAGCAATACGCGTCGACAAGGAGCTCTCAATACGGGTCCATGAGACAGAAACCAGGATTCCTTCCACACATCTAAGGCACGTAAGCCTCGCCGCGTGACCTTGATGGTGCGGAAAGGGTTGCCCCTCGGGGAAAACCCTCTGGTTCTGAGCCACCACTGTAACGACCTCGTACAGCAGCCCGAGCGGGGTAACGCAGGAAGCTGCTGTCTGAGAACCAGCACTCGTTGGAAGTGCTTTACAGTGAGTGGCTGGCCTAGTTAAACTCTTTGACGGCTAACAGGACGGAAACGATGCGCACGGGGAAAAACCGTGCAGACATCATAACCGAAACCCAACAACGCCGAGGAAGGTGGTCCTCTGGAGAGGAGAGAGCACACTCTTCTTTGCGTTTAGCCTCAACCCCAACACATTAAAGAGCGCGGGAACAACATCTCAATGTTGAACCTCTAGCTGTAGCGACTGGGTAGAAAAACCAGTCGTCAGTATAATCGAGAACTCTGATTCATTAGAGGTGCAGCGGGGTTAGCGCTGCGACCATGCATATGATGAACGTGCGAGGTGAAAGAGCTAGGCCAAATGGAAGCACTCGATATTGGTAAGCCTTCCCCCCAAAGGCGAACCTGACGTACTTCCTGTGTTGTGGAAGGATGGAATGAAAATATGCGTCCTTCAGGTCGATTTGACAGACCAGTCCTCGGACCTGATCTGTCACGATCTAGTTCAAAGTCAAAATAGATGACGTGATTTAGAAGGCGCAAATTTAGGATGGGCCGCAATCCTCCATCCCTCTTGGGAACGATGAAGTAATGACTGTAAGCCTGACTTTCTGTCCGAGGGGGGTACATATTTTATGGCCCCTTGCCTCAACAGAGTGTCTACTTCCTGTTCCGTGACCGGGTGGCAGCTGAGGAGGGACGCCTGTGCGAGGTCTGGCACCGTAGCGCCAGGACCTCTTTGATGTAGCCTCTTTTGATGTTCTTGGCGAGGATGACGGTCCTCAGATCCGTCCTCTTGCCAGAGGGTTGAGGCTGGGAGTG
The DNA here is from genome assembly GCA_037043235.1 of Rhodeus uyekii. Taxonomy (NCBI): domain Eukaryota; kingdom Metazoa; phylum Chordata; class Actinopteri; order Cypriniformes; family Acheilognathidae; genus Rhodeus; species Rhodeus uyekii. The sequence continues at coordinate 1,868,022 of JAWRVZ010000083.1, forward strand.
CCGGCCCGACCCCCCGGGTTTCTGGAGGGGTTAGCGGGTTGCGACGCTGTGCCTCAGAGCGGCCCATTGTGAGGAGCTCTGGGGCTGTGGCTGGCTCACAGCCCCTAATTTCAGAGCAACGAGGCAGCAGCACACTGAACGCCACCTGCTGCTAGCAGCCTCCTAGAACTTATCGACGACCGTCTCAACTGTGTCGCCGAAAAAGCCCAGAAGACGAGAGAGGGGCGTCCAGTAGGAACTTATTTCCTTATCTTTAAAGGTTTGAGCCGCAGATGCCTCTTTTATAAATATTATATTTATAATATATATATATATATATATATATATATATATTTATATATACACACATATAAGGATAGATTCATATAATGAAATATATATATGTATGCTCTCATCGAGGTCCCCCAATAACCCTGTTTACATTTCACTGACAGCTGTATATTGTATGTAACTGTATGTGAAAATAAAATTCTTGAATCTTATATGCTCGACTGCCCAGGAGAGTAGAAATAATCCTCACGGGTTTATAGAGCAGTGTAGGGTTTTTTTTTTTTTTTTTTGCATCAATACTGATTGAGAGAGGTAGCTCGCAAGCGCCTCCTCAGTCTCAGGATCGATCATTTTATATATCACGGGGGGTGACTCGCGCTAACAGGACGCGTTCATCTAATTATTTATTTTCTTAGGAGGAACGCTTCTTTGCCGGCAATAAATAGTCAACATGGCGCGAGTCACTTCCTCGAAAAACTCCTCATACTGGAGAGAAAAGTGGCGAATATTCTCTCATCATTAAATGCTGACAATGTCAAAACTCCTCAGAGATAGATCATTGCAGTGTCTGTGCTATATGTAACAGCCCTCGGGCTGCACGGGCACTGGATCTGCCGGGAAAGGGCTGAGATAGAGCAGGGCTCGTCTCACACCCCGCCGTCTGATCCATTCGCGAATCCCAGGACCCATATCACCGCATATCCTTGACTACAGCGGGACTTGAGCCCTGGGCAGCGCGAGCCGAGCCTGGACGGACTCAGTGTCAAAGACCGCCAGGCGGGAGCGGAGCATCTGTATGCATGCTCTGCTCCCACGCACACACATAGTAAGTGCGCGTTCCCACCCGAAATGTAGTGAAGGCAGGAATACGCGCACTACACAGATGTTTGATTCGCCATTTGGAATTTGGAGAGCCCTTTTCTTTTAAACTAGTCTAGGGAACTCAAACAACCAGCGCGACACAACACACTCTCACACTTGTGCTTGCGAAGACAAAACAAGCTACTGCCTCTGGGTTCTGTCGCCCCTTTATGACCTGGTTCGTGACGTCACCGACCTGCGACCGTCACTCACACTCGGTCGACGGAAGTTTACAAGAGTGTTGTGATGGTCAGACATTGTGAAGAATACTGAAAACATGTGAGCAGGAAGTTAAAAACGGCGGTGTTGTTAAGACAATCACAGGCATATGAAATGCATGAAACATGAAAATCATCATGCTTCATGCTGCAGTGCATGATGTGTACCTGCATATAAAACTCATTCCCGGCTCTCAGCATACATTATAGCACAAATAACCGTCTCAGGTTACATATGTACATAACATGGACATAATTATCAATCTACACTCACTTTGTTGTCTTTATTGCTCTTATTTTTATTTTATTTTATTTTATTTTATCATTATTATTATTATTATTATTATTATTATTATTATTATTATTATTATTATTATCTAGATCCTTTTACTTATTGTATGACATTTATAGTGGGCAGCAAAGTAAGAATTTCATTGAGCAGGGGAACATGCTTTCTGTCTGTGCATATGGCAATAAACACTTTTGAATTTGAATTTGAATATTACAATCAAAACTATATTAACCATAATATATTTCCATCAAACTAATTGCTGGGCATTTGTCCTATATGGCTGAATATTTATTCATTCGTCATTGTAGCACTGATCATGCTTCTTTACTGTTAAGCATTCAGCATAAACTCAGCCACAATCTGTATAGTGTTAAAACAACATGTCAGGCTAACTGAATCTCACAGCTATTGGCTGCCTCCCGCATTTTTTTCACTATCTCAATGCTTTTTTTCAATCCACTATCAACCCCACAATTCTCAACGTACATAAGAATCAATTGGATGCTCTGTGTCTATAGACACGCACCTCTGATGTAATTAAAAAGACACTCAGATATGAATAGGGGAAGATTTTGAGTAAAGAGTCTATATTCGCATGTTCAAAAAGCAAATGAATGCTTATATTTTCAGTAGAGTGAGAATATAACACACAAATGATTTGGAGCTATTTGCCAATGTGCTTTTAAAGCCATCATCTTATCCCCTCTTATGAATGAAAAAGGTAATATGATGCATGAGTAAATGACAGGACCCTTTATATATTTATATAATGACCACAAACAATGCAACGCAAGTAATATTTTTAGTTGTGAAATAATCAAGTCAAACCTGTGTATTGTCGTCCTCCATCTCTGTATCATCAAGTCGGTCATGAGCTGCGTCTGTAAACTGCTCTGTGAACTGCTTTTATATATAAACGATGTTATGTGAAAAATGTTTAGCATTTGTAACATCACCTGAAAGTGAAACAGTAAAAAAGGTTATTGTACTGACTTTTGTGGCACAAGTATTTGTGGTGATTTGAGCTGAGGTCACCTTTATGGCATGAACTAAAGATGTGAATCTTTCATTTCTGTTATTACTGTCTTAATGATTCACAGACTTCATGTAATGATTGTTTGAATGATTGAGAGGATACGCAAATCTTGAAAAGTGGGTTTAACTGGAGTGAAATGTTGAACTAGTTCTCTAGAAAAGTATTTCCTTATTCGTTTATTTTAGGGTATGTGCTTTTCCTTCATATCCAGTCATACAGATTCTCATGACTGCAGAAATTATATTCTGGTAGTTACCCAGCTAACAAATTATGATTTAAACATGTTTCAAGAATGTTTTCCAAACATTCTATTTTGGTTATGGGAACATTAAAATATAAATATTAATTTTTTAGTATTTTTTTAAGGTTTGCTTGATTATTTTAACTTAATTTTACTGAACTCTGCATATGAATGTTGATTTGTAACATAAAAAAACCCCTCAAAAATACCCAGTTTCCTTAATACTCATAGAATGTAATTTAAAGTATGATGTTCCTGAAACATTCGTTCAACTTAATTTGACTTAACAACTCGGCATTGTGGGAATGTTGATTTGTAACATTTCAAAAAACCTCAAAATGGTCAGTTTCCTTAATGTTCATAGAATGTCATTTAAAGAATGTAGTTCCTGAAACATTCGTTCAACTCATGACAATATTTATTAACAAACGGCATCCAAAAAGTTATCAGCTAGTTCAATGGCAAACATTGTAGAAGCATGATACTGTTACACTTATCTCATGTTTTGTGAGTTTGTCTTGTCTGGGTTAGAAGTAATTTGTTGTCATGGTGTCTAATTGGTTTGATTGTGTTCAGGTGTTTATGTTTAGCTTCCTCATTTCCTGTGTGTGTATATAGTCTGCCTATTTAGTTCATTCCTTTGTCGGTTATTGTTTGTGTTACACGCTCCTGAGTGCTACCATTAAATGGTATTTGTGTTTATCATCTGTTCTCGTCAGTTGCCTTCCTTGCTGCCATAACAGATACACAACACAATCCACAGTATTAAATGAACACTCCTCAATGTCTATGGCAAAATTCACACTGTCAGTCCAAATCTAATTATTTGCCTATCCAATTGAAATTACTGATGTAGATATGTTTTACAACTGTTCAGATCTGATTTTATGTTCCCATAACCAAAATAGAAGGTTTGGTTCAAAATAGAAAATGTTCTTGAAATATTTTTAGATCATAATTTGTTAGCTGGGTTTCTACTAGTATTTTCAATATGTGTTGAGGAGCATCACAATAAAGAGTTAGCAGATATTAAACAAACAGTCTACTAATACTATAATGAGAGTTTGTTGTCATGTTGACATTTGTTGTAAAGTTACCTATAGTCATATGAGTGTTCATTTAACACTGTGGATTTTGTTGTGCATCACGTTGCCATGACAATCTCCATGAAATTAGCTGATAACTTTTTTGATGTTGTTTGTTAATTAAAAGTAAGTTCCAGGAACATCATACTTTAAACTGCATTCTATGAACATTAAGGAAACGGGATATTTTTGAGTTTTTGGAATGTTACAAATTAACATATAATCTAAAAAGAATGTTTGGAAAACGTACTTGAAACATGTTTAAATCATAATTTGTAAGTTGGGCTTGTACCAGTATATAATTTTAGCAATCATGAGAATCTGTGTGACTGGATATGAAGGACAAACACATACCCTAAAAAATGAATAAGGAAATACTTTTCTAGAGAACTAGTTCAACATTTCATTCCAGTTAAACCTACTTTTTAAAATTTGCATATCATCTCAATCATTCGTTTCAGATCAATAATTAAAACAATCATTACATGTAGTCTGTGAATCATTAAAATAATAAAGACAGTAATAGCAGAAATGAAAGGTTCACATCTTTAGTTCATGCCATAAAGGTGACTTCAGTTCAAATCAATGCAAAGAATTTTGCCACAAAATTCAATAACCTTTTTAACTCTTTCACTTTCAGGTGATGTTCAGAATTCTAAACATTTTTCACATAACATCGTGTATATAAAAAAGCAGTTCACAGAGCAGTTTACAGACGCAGCTCGTGACCGACTTGATAAAACAGAGATGGAGGACGACAATACTCAGGTTTGACTTCACTATTTCACAAGTAAAAATATTACTGTTGCATTTTGTGTGTGTGTGTATATTGACAGAGTATGGGTTTAAGGAAAAAACAGATATTAAAAACTATATTTTCATTTGTATAAACGGTATATGTAGATTATATATTGTCATTTACTCTGTGCCATATGAAACATGTAACAAGGATAAGATGATGGCGATTGTAACTATTAAGCTATAAAAGCACATTAGCTAATTAGAATCAGAATGAGCTTTATTTGACAGATTTTAGGTTTTAGTGACAAATTCAGTTGTGTGTTATATTTATTCCAAGTCTTCTTAAGTGCAAACAACATTTGAAATACACAATGCCTCATTTAAGGAATAAGAATGGTTGGAAACTTGAAATGTTCATTAACTGGAAAACCAATAGCAAATTATATACTCAACGACTGATATTATATATATTTTTATATTTAATCTAGGGCTGGGCGATTTGGCAAAAAAATGAAATCTCAAATGGAATGATTCACTTTTTTTGTTTTTGTTTAACTAGTCAACATAAATACAATATGATTCAAGTAACATTTTCTTTATGAACCGGTTAAAAACAAAGTTCCCTTTCAGGGAACTCGAGCTGCGTCAAAGCGCTAGGGGAAATAGCCTTGCTTCAGTCACGTGAAGATCTGTGCAACCAATGAGAGACGAACGCGTGTGAATGCGTCACTGCCGGCGATTGCCGGTGATGTCATGAGGAAGAGCATAAAGCGAGCCCGAAACCCAGAAGCGCCAGCTCTGAATGTCTTCAGCGTGCTGTGTCTGTGTGAGAGTGATTTTGAGACTAAGATAGTTTAAAAATCAGGGAATATGAGTGTGAAAAGTGTGGCGAATGAACAGAAATTCAGACCATGTGTTTGTCCTTGTCCACGTTTTATAACGGGCAAGGATACACATGTTATGTGTGTTCTCTGTTTGGGAGTGGAGCATGCGCGGTCGGCACTTGAGAATGCCGGCTGTAAGGACTGCGAGAAGTTCTCCTTGCATGCTCTCCGCTCCCGCCAGGCGGTCTGTAACGAGGCCGCTCAGGCCAGTGTTCCCCGCGGTTCGGGACCTGCAGCAGCCGAGGCTTTGTGGCGCTCTCAGTCCTGGGGATCACAAATGGATCTCGCTGAGGCAGCTGGGGTGGGTCCTCCCTTACCTCAGCCCTCACGAGATCAAGCGGGTCCCAGTCACGAGCACTCCCCTAGAGATGTTCGTGCTGTGACTCCAACACTAGCTTTATCAAGTTCAGGAAGTGAGATGGATCTTGCTAGTGTTGACCCGGTCGAGGAGGATTCGCCACCCTCCTCGCCGGCGTTTGAGGAGTTAGTTGAGATTGTGGCGCGAGCGGTCTCTCGTCTGGAGATTGATTGGCCGGCGGAGACCAGGAGCGCTCGTCCTAGAAAAAGCGTTACCTGCCTGCTCGCGTCACTCCCCCGCGCCGAGCTATGCCCTTTCTACCCGATTTACATGCTGAGGTATCTAGATCTTGGAGAAAGCCAGCCTCCGAAAAGGTTCATACACCAAACAGTGCTATGTATACCAATCTTGTAGGGGCTCAAGGTCATTGTTATGGGGGGATGCAGAAAGTGGAGTTACCTCTTGCGAGTTACCTCGTGCCCCAGTCTGCGTCCTCCATTAAAGCTCCGGCGGTCCCCTCCAAGCCGATGCGCGCCACGTCGTCTTTGGTGGGGAAAGCATACTCAGCTTCTAGTCAGGCCTGCAGCGTGCCTACACACCACGACACTGCTGCAGGCTTATCAGGCTGAGTTGCTAGGGGACCTCAACGAGGGCGGCGGTATTGGTCCGGAGGCTGTGGCAGAGCTGTGCCGGATCGTGGATTTGTCTCTTCGGGCCACTAGGGAGACGGCCTACTCTGTCGGTCGCTCCATGGCAGGTCTGGTGGCCACGGAGAGACACTTATGGCTTAATTTGTCAGCTATGAAGGATAGGGACAAATTTGTTTTACTGGACGCCCCTCTGTCCCCTTCGGGCTTGTTCGGCGATGCCGTAAAAAGCGTCGTCGACAAGTTCCAGGAGGCTGCACGACAGCAGGCGGCGTTCAGTAAAGTTCTTCCCCGCCGCCCTCCACGTGTGACCGCCAGTCAAGCGCGGTCTCAAAGCTCCTCACACAGGGCCGCTCAGAAACAAAGTGTCGCTACCCGCCTTCCTCCGGTAGACCCCGGAGGTTGGGCCGACAAGTTCAAGTCCATGCCGCTGGTAGAAGGTGTGATTTGAGGGTTGTCCTGAATGCCAAAAAGGCCAAGACTAAGCGACCCTGACGCCAAGCCGCAACAAGGTGGTGTCTCCCAGGAGCAGCTCCAGAGTTAGCCCGCCATGGTTAAACCACCCCCTCTAAGGAGGGTCCTAGAGCAATCCACCCGGGTTTCCGGAATAAGCCCCGGCTCAGTGGTGGATATGTTCGTAGTACCAGAGACCAGCCCCGGGAGGCTGGTTCCCCTAGTAGAATTCCGGGACGCGTGGTTACGGCTACCCGGTATCTCTCAGTGGGTCCTGCGCACGGTGACCTTAGGGTATGCCATTCACTTCGGGGTTTCACCACCCCGGTTCTCGGGGGTCCTACAGTCAGTGGTAGGCCCTCAGCAGGCTCTGGTCATGGAACAAGAAGTAGACACTTTGCTGGCGAAAGGGGCCATCGAGTATGTACCCCTCACAGAAAGCAAGTCCGGGTTCTACAGCCGGTACTTCATAGTTCAGAAGAAGGATGGAGGGTTGCGGCCTATTCTGGATTTACGTCTGGATTTACTATTCTGGATTTACGCCGCAGTCTCTTGAATCGTGCGGTCAGGCGTCTAAAGTTCAAAATGCTAACGCTCAAACAGATCGTAGTGCAGGTCAGATCCGAGGATTGGTTTGTCACAGTCGACCTCAAGGACGCATATTTCCATGTCTCCATTCCTCCGCAACACAGGAAGTTCCTGAGGTTCGCCTTTGGGGGAAAGGCGTACCAGTATCGGGTGCTTCCTTTTGGCCTAGCGCTCTTCCCCCACGTTCACAAAAGTTGTGGACGCTGCTCTAGCTCCGCTGCGGGTTACGAGGCATTCGTGTCTTTAATTATATCGACGACTGGCTTATTCTGGCCCAGTCGCCGCAGTTAGCAGAGCAACATCGAGATGCTGTGCTCGCACACATGAAGGAGCTGGGGTTGAGGCTGAACACGTGTTGAGTGTTACGGCTCATGGCAGCGGCATCCAGCATCATCCCACTGGGCCTGCTGCACATGAGACCCCTGCAGTGGTAGTTAAAGACCAAGGGGTTTTCCCCGAAGGGGAACCCGCTTCGCACTATCAAGGTCACGGGGCGATGCTTACGCATCCTGAGTATGTGGAAGAACTCTTGGTTTCTGTCTCAAGGCCCAATGCTGGGGGCTCTGGGTCGGAGAGTCTCTCTCTCGACAGATGCCTCCCTCTCAGGCTGGGGGGCAGTCATGAAGGATCGCTCCTCACAAGGTCTATGGAACTGTCGGCACCAGACCTGGCACATAAACATGCTAGAGTTACTGGCGATCCGCAGAGCACTCTGTGCGTTCCTCCTGGACCTTCGCGCCGACAGCATGACTGCGGTTGCATATATCAACCATCAGGGGGGTCTACGTTCGCGACCATTATACAAGATGACGAGGCAGATCCTCCTCTGGACCCAGCGGAGGCTGCTCTCTCTCAGGGCGGCCTACATCCCGGGGGTCCAGAATGTGGGAGCAGACGCCCTATCGAGACAATGACAATTATCGGGGCAAGACCAGGGGAATGGCAGCTCCACCCCGAAGTGGTGGAGCAGATTTGGGAAAGATACGGCAAGGCACAGGTCGACCTGTTTGCCTCGGTAGAGAACACCCACTGCCCTCTGTGGTTTTCGCTAACACATCCAGCGCCTCTGGGGCGGGATGCCATGGTGCATGCGTGGCCGAGGTTACGCCTGTACGCCTTTCCCCTGATCGCTCTGCTCCTGGGAGTTCTGGCCAAGATTAGCCGGGACAAGGTCCATCTCACGCTAGTGGCCCCCCACTGGCCTTCCAGAATATGGTTCGCGGACCTCGTGTCCCTCCTCGACGGAGTCCCTTGGGAGATTCCGGTCAGGAGGGACCTTCTGTCCCAGGCGGAGGGTTGCATTCTTTACCCGCAACCAGAGCTAATGAAGCTGTGGGTCTGGCCCCTGAAGGGGTCCAGCTCATAGAATCTGGTCTCTCAGCCGAGGTTGTTGAGACCATCCTTCAGTCCAGAGCTCCCTCCACGAGGAAACTCTACGCTTTGAAGTGGAAACTTTTCACGTCCTGGTGTAGTGAAAGGCAGGTGAACCCAGTAACCTGTCAAGTCGGCAAAGTGCTGGAGTTCCTGCAAGAGAGATTTGCGGCAGGGTTGTCCCCCTCCACCTTGAAGGTTTATGTGGCTGCCATAGCGGCTTGCCATGTACCTCTGGGTGGGGTATCCTTGGGCAGGGACCCCCTAGTCACTCATTTCCTCCATGGCACACTAAGGCTGAGACCTGTGGCACAGACCAGGGTGCCGGCTTGGGACTTGTCTGTGGTACTCCAAGGCCTGTCCCAGGCACCCTTTGAACCTTTAGAGGAAATCTCTATCAAGTTCCTCTCTCTTAAGACCCTTCATTTGCTGGCCATCACTTCGCTTAAGAGGGTCGGGGATCTTCAGGCCCTCTCCGTGGCCCCTTCATGCCTTGAGTTCGCGCCCGGGATGGCAAAAGCTTTTCTCCACCCGAGGCCAGGCTATGTCCCCAAGGTACCCACTAATGTGGCTCGGTCTATCACGCTGCAGGCCTTCTGCCCTCCCCCATTTGATGATCATGAGCAGGAGCACAAGAACAAGGTCTGTCCAGTTTCCAAGACTGCCACTTGGCGTAAGTCGGACCAACTGTTCTGTTCTGTTTTACCAATTGGACCTCGCTGCCACCCCAGGAACCAGGGTGCTCTCTCAGTGAGCTGGGACACACCCGGATGCCGGCGTCGCTGAGGTGGCGTTGGTATAGCGTTCCCTTAGCGCTTTGACGCAGCTCGAGTTCCCTGAAAGGGAACATCTCGGGTTACGAATGTAACCCTGGTTCCCTGAGGTGAACAAAACGCTGCGTCTTTGCCTCAGCTCCTTGCGCCTCCGTGCCCGCTTCAGACATTCTTTGCTGGCGCTTCCGGGTTTCGGGCGCGCTTTATGCTCTTCCTCATGACGTCACCGGCAATCGCCGGCAGTGACGCATTCACACGCGTTCGTCTCTCATTGGTTGCACAGATCTTCACGTGACTGAAGCAAGGCTATTTGCCCTAGCGCTTTGACGCAGCGTCTCGTTCCCCTCAGGGAACCAGGGTTACATTCGTAACCCGAGACGTTCTATTCCAAATGCAGCACACCTAAAGTTGTGTACATGGTGTGAATGTAAAACAAATGACATATTTGCTACATATCTTACCGAAATTGTACCTTAAACTTATCCTCTATAACCAGAAATAATAGAAAAAAAAAAAGCTTAGTATCTCTTTGGGATGGAGCGTAGAGTTAAAAGGGAACGTCTCAGGTTACTTTTGGAACCATAGTTCCCTGAGAATAGGGAACGAGGTGCTGCGTATCTTTGCTATGCTTCGGGCCTTCCTGCAGGCGTCTCCTTCAGATTTAAAAGATGATGACATACTGTTCAGGTGCCTCTTTTATACCTGCAGTCCCCCCTGTGGTGACGTCATAGTCGGCTGCCAGCCAATGTCAAGTTCATTGTCGTGATTGGATTATTGCTTCAAATACCCGTCGTACCGGAGGTATTCCCCAAAGTGACCCCTAGAGGATGCAGCGTCTTGTTCCCTGTTCTCTGGGAACTATGATTACAATAGTAACCCGAGACGATTTTCAAACTTCACACATTCACACGTCAAAATACAATCACTATGCACCTTATGAAAGACTTTAGCTAACATCTCTGCTTGGTTCTTGTTAGAAATAGCAACCTCCTCTCCAATTTTTTGAAGAGCAATATAATTTTCTTTATTTATATATATACACACGTGGACAAAATTGTTGGTACCCTTCGGTCAATGAAAGAAAGACTCACAAAGGTCACATAAAAAAAACTTTAATCTGACAAAAGTAATAATAAATAAAAATTCTATGAATGTTAACCAATAAAAGTCAGACATTCCTTTTCAAAAACATGCTTCAACGGCATTATTTAAAAAAATAAACTCGAACAAGCCTAGACAAAATTGATGGTACCCCTAGAAAAGACTGTAAATAATGTGACCAAATGGACATGTTAATTCAAGGTGTGTGCACTAATTAGCATCACAGGTGTGTACAATCTTGTAATCAGTCAGTGGGCCTATTAATAGGGCTTCAGGTAGTCACTGTGTTATCTGGTGACATGGTGTGTACTACACTCAACAAGGACAAGAGGAAGCGAAGGAAAGAGTTGTCGCAGGAGATTAGAAAGAAAATTATAGACAAGCATGACAAAGGTAAAGGCTATAAGACCATCTCCAAACAGCTTGATGTTCCTGTGACTACAGTTGCACATATTATTCAGAAATGTAAGATCCATGGGACTGTGGCCAACCTCCCTGGACGTGGCCGCAGGAGGAAAACTTATGACAAATCAAAGAGATGGATAATCCGAATGGTAACAAAAGAGCCTAGAAAGACTTCTAAAGAGATCCAAGGTGAACTTCATGCTCAAGGAACATCAGTGTCAGATCGCACCATCTGTCGTTGTTTGAGCCAAAGTGGACTACATGGGAGACAAGAAGGAGGACACCATTGTTGAAAACAAATCATAAAAAAGCTAGACTGGAATATGCCAAACTACATGTTGACAAGCCACAAAGCTTCTGAGAGAATGTCCTATGCACAGATGGAACTTTTTGCCAAGGCACATCAGCTCTATGTTCTCAGACGGAAAAATGAAGCATATCAAGAAAAGAGCACTGTCCCTACTGTGAAACATGGAGGAGGCTCTGTTATTGTCAGGATCCTGCCCTGACAGTCTTGTCTGTTCTATCCTTGTTTAACGTTTGCCTGTTTGTGTTGTGCTTGAGCACATGGCTCTGTCTTTGTTCATGTGTTCCTCTTGTTCCACCTCCTCATTTCCAGTTACCACGCCCCCTTGTCTAGTCCTCGTTTGCTTTAGTGTGATCACCTGTCCCTCATGTGCTCTGCTCCCTTTATATTGCGCTCCTTTCCCTCATGTCCTTGCTGGTTCGTATTGTGTACTTCATGGTATGGTCTTGTTTGCTTACCAGAATCTGTTTTCAGTCTAAAATCTTGTCTAGTTGTGTATATTTCCCTGTCTCTAGTTCTAGTGTTTCCTTACAATTATTTTGGTGTTTTCTCTGTTCTAGCTAGTTCTTGCCTTTTTGTTGATCTTTGTTCTTTTCTTTTGAGCTATTGATTAACTTATTTTCTTCCTGCAAAGTTCTTTTGTTTAGTCTTCTGTTTTCTAGGTTGTTGTTTTATTTCATACTGCTGTTTCCATATTAGTTGCTTCCAGTTTGATATTACAACATGTCTCTTTTTTTAATAATCTCTCTTGTCTTGCTTTGTCTGTTTGTTGTGAGTGGTGTCTGTTCCTGTCCTGCACCCTGAGACCTCCTACTCTACCTGGCAGCTTGTCTGGGATCTAGTCAGAGATCATCTAGACGTTTGTGGTCTGGCGTGCTCCTGCTTGGCCTCACTGTTGGTGCTGCCTCTCCTAACCCGTCAGTCTGTCATTCCGGTCTTGTCTTGGTGCTCGTCCTACCCTGCCCGTCTCAGTGTCAACCCAGCCCTGCCTTTTGAACTATCACGCCTCACTACCCCATTGTGCCTTGTCTTCAGTCGTGTTAATAAAACCCTTCATTTGTCATTCTGCGTTTGGGTCCTCTCTCTTGCGAAACCCTGACAGTTATGTTCTGGGGATGCTTTGCTGCATCTGGCACAGGGCGTCTTGAATCTGTGCAGGGTACAATGAAATCTGAAGACTATCAAGGGATTTTAGAGAGAAATGTGCTGGCCAGTGTCAGACAGCTTGGTCTCAGTCGCAGGTAATGTGTCTTGCAACAGGACAATGACCCAAAACACAGCGAAAAACACCCAAGAATGGTTAAGAGGAAAACATTGGACTATTCTAAAGTGGCCTTCTATGAAAACTGACCTCAATCCTATTGAACATCTTTGGAAGGAGCTGAAACATGCCGTCTGGAAAAGACACTCTTCAAACCGGAAACAACTGGAGCAGTTTGCTCATGAGGAGTGGGCCAAAATACCTGCTGAGAGGTGCAGAAGTCTCATTGACAGTTACAGGAATCGTCTGATTGCAGTGATTGCCTCTAAAGGTTGTGCAACCAAATATTAAGTTAGGGGTACCAACAATGGTTTAGTTCACCCAAAGATAAAAATTATCCCTTAATTTCCTCTTCCAATAAAGTTTTTTAGAACATTTGTTCAATTTTATCTGTATAATGTTTTTAGAAAGTTTCTCTCAAAAACATTGCTTAGGCACAACTAAGTTTTAAATGTCCCCACTATGTTGTAAGAAAATGTTGTTTTAACAATATATTGGACCATTCTTTAAATATACAAAATGAAGACCAACTTCTAACAAATGTGTGGTTTGCCTACTCGTAGAATACCATCAGACATAACTAAAGACTAAAGTGGTATTATTATTTACTGTTTAAGACCGAAACAAAATGATCAATATAAAAGAAATGTTCATTTCTCCAACAGGCAGAAAACAAGCACTGTGGCACCTCAGAACTCTGTACAGATCAACACCTACAACAGGAAGTATTGACTAAGGAAATGAATCTATTTCACAGACTTCGTCTTGAAGGCAGACATCACAATAAATTAAGAGTTGCAGATGTTTTTCAGTCAACATCTGTACATGTATTGCAGTCCCAAGAGTCTAGTGCTGAAGAAGAGCTGATTCAGAATTTTATACAAAATCTACTGATGATGAATTACAGAGCAAGATATATTAAAATGAAAAAGAACAAGGAACATCACAATGAGCAAGGCAACTATGATTCCTTTAGACCAGAAGAGGATTCTGTGGATTTCGTTTTAAAAGCAATGTCAGTTTTTAATAAAGGAACAAGCCAATATGAGCTAATCCACCCAATGGATGTTCAGATGGCTGTGTTTCATTGTGCTGATAGTTTCCTGAAGCAGCTGATGGTCACTAAACTGTCCCAGTGTCAGTACGCTCTGACTCTGCTTGTTCCTGATCCATTCACACAACAGATTGAGTTTCCTCTCTGGACATTCAGACAAATCAATAAGAGCTGGAAGATGAGAAACACCAACAATACGATCATCAGTCAAACCCAACCAATCTACAAGGCAGAAACTCCAATGGTGTCTTTCTTCAGGTTTGGCTCTGTGTCTTCATCCAAGTCTCAGTTGATGAACAGTCTGATCAATGAGAAACACAACACATTCTTCCACAGGAACTGTCCAGGCAGCAGCAGAACCAGAGAACTGATGGATGGAGTGGTGGAGATCGCCTGGTTCTGCCCATCTGGAACAAATGATGATAAATTCACTGACTGTGTTTCATTCTGTAATTTACACGGTGATGCAGGAGACCATGAAAAACAGCTGCAGATCCTCACTGAAATGGCCTCGGTCAATGTTGTTCTTCTACCACAACTTCAGAAAAATGACAAAAACATGCTAAAACTTCAACAACTCTACAAGGACTCAAAGCCACTCATTTGTCTTTTTATTGAGGATGTTTCAACCATTATTAAGATTCAGAAAGGTAAATTCAAAATAGGTTTGAAGGACAGAAATCAGGCGGATGTCTCTGAAAACCTCAGAAGAGCTATAAATGATTGTCTCTCAGAATCACCTCACACTTTCAGACTTGAAGATGTGTCCAAACATTCAGACATCAGAGTAGATGAGGAAGATGATGATGACTGCAGGAGAGGAAGAGAAGCAGCACAGCAGATGATGAGTTTACTGGAGAAGAAAGACCTGACAGAAATCAAAGAATCATTTCTGCCTCATCAGGGGAAACTGTGGCATCAGTGGAGTCAGAAGAACAAAGAACTACATCGACCTCGAGGAAATGAAATAGAAATGGATATCAGTAGAAAACAAACAGAGATGAAGACAATCCGTGAACAGCAACATGATTCTGAAATCAGTGAGTTTATAAAGTTCTTCATTAATGAAATGAACACAGAGACTCGGTATAAGATGCATTTCATTAAATGGCTTGGAATCGTCCTGGATGAACGTATCTCATCTGTCTTATCGGTTCTTCATCAGAGATATGATGAAACATGGTCCATGGTCTTAAAACTAAAACAGAAACATGAACCAGAAAAATTGACAACTAAACAATCTGAACTTGAGAGAATATCTGAGGAACTTCAAGCTGCAACCTTTGGTTTGGAGCACATTATGAGGGAGATCGGTCAGATCTATGAATCATGTTCATCTGTGCAGAAGAACAAGAAAGATCTGCAGTTTGACTTCTCTTCTCTTCCGAATCTTGCAGCAGAGATGATGATCTCTGGATTTCCACTGGAGCTGATGGATGGAGATGCTGCTCATGTTCCTGTGATCTGGATCTCTGCTGTTCTAGATGAACTCATCCAGAAACTGGGAGACCAGAGAGTCTTTGTGCTGTCAGTTTTAGGACTCCAGAGCTCTGGGAAATCCACCATGCTGAATGCCATGTTTGGACTGCAGTTTGCCGTCAGTGCTGGCAGATGCACCAGAGGAGCTTTCATGCAGCTGGCCAAAGTGTCAGACGAGATGAAAACACAGTTGAACTTTGACTATATTCTGGTTGTTGATACTGAGGGTCTTCATGCTCAAGAACTGGCTGGGAGATCAACCAGACATCATGACAATGAATTGGCCACATTTGTTGTTGGTCTTGCGAATCTGACCTTGATCAACATCTTTGGAGAAAACCCATCTGAGATGCAGGACATTCTTCAGATTGTAGTTCAGGCCATCATGAGAATGAAGAAAGTCAAACTGAATCCCAGCTGTGTGTTTGTGCATCAGAACGTTTCAGACATCACAGCTGGAGAGGACAACATGGAAGGAAGGAGACGACTGCAGGAGAAACTAGATGAGATGACAAAACTCACTGCTAAAGAGGAAGAATCTGATGCAGAATGTTTCAGTGATGTCATTAGATTTGATGTACGTAATGATGTGAAGTATTTTGCACAACTCTGGGAGGGAAACCCACCAATGGCACCACCAAACCCAAACTACTGTGAGAATATTCAAGAACTAAAGGAAACTATATTTTTGTTTCATGCCTCAAAATCTAATGGAATGACACTGAGACACCTAAAAGATTGCATTAAAGATTTATGGGAGGCTTTATTGAATGAACGATTCGTCTTCAGCTTTCAAAACTCCCTTGAGATTTCAGTCTACAAGAAACTAGAGACCGAATACAGCAAGTGGTCCTGGAGTCTTCGCAGTGCCATGAAGGAGATTGAGAACAAACTACACAACAAAATAGAAAATGAAACAATTCAAGGAGTTGAGGAAACTGATCTTCAAAGAGAACTGAAGGAGACAAGTGAAGAGGTGGAGAAATCAATGTCAGATTTATTTGAGAAAGACAAAGATGTAGATATACTAATTCACTGGAAAACATCATTTGTAATCAAAATCAAAGAACTCCAGGAAAACATTGTGAGAGATACACAGAGGAAATTGAATACGATTCTACAGCAGCGAGACTTGAACAAAATATCTGATGACAAACCAAATGATAAAAAAATACAGAAGAGAAGGATTGATGCTCAGAGGACAGATCTAGAAAACTCTCTGTATAAAAAGAGCAAAGAACTTGCCTTAAAATGCAAGGACAAACCAATGGATGAAGAAACAGTGAATGAAGAGTTTGATTTGTTTTGGAACCAAAATATGGATAGAATTATCTCAAACTCTCCTCCAATCAAAGACATTGACATAATGAGAGATGTGAGACAGATCATCGGTGACAACAATGAAAGTGTTTCTGTAGATCACAAAGAAGACATTTTCACAGTGTCAAGTTATTGTGAATATGTTATTTTCAAAAAGTCAAGAAAAATTCAAATATGCTTTAGATGCATTCAAACTCTGTCTCAAGTGAATGAAGCTGAAATCAAATTATTTGTCACAGATGTTGAACAGCAGACACACAAAATGATTAATTCATTTAGCATTTCAAAGAATGGCTACAAAATCAGAAACATCAAGGACCTCACAGATTACATCAAGAGTAGAGTAACAGAATATGAGGAAGGACAAGTGAAATATAAGTTCAAGAATGAGTTCGTCATTGATTTGGTTTATTCCATCTGTAAGAGAGCAAACAAGATGATCACTGACCAACACAGAGAATCAATAAAGAGAGACGAATATTACAGTATTTTCCAGAAATACTGTCACAGAGCAACATCAGCTACCATTTTTGGTGAGATTATTTGTCAGAAACTTAAATACCCAATTGAGCAGAGTGTCTACAAGAAAACTGCCAGAGATTTAGCTGATGAAATTAGATCAGACTGTGAATCACTGAATGGAAACAGATCAAATCTGGAGAAACACATTCTGAAGACACTGGCTGAAGAAGAGGATTTTCTCAAATACATGAACTACATGAATAATCCCAGAGATCACTTCAAGAATTTCATCAGAGATGAAGTCAGTCGGTACATCACTGATAAGTTCAGTGTCAGTGTTTTACCCAAAATCAAGGAGAACATTAAACATCTGCAGCAGAAGATCATGAAAGCAGCGCATGAATCTACTGAACAAGTGAACAGAGGAGATGTTGGTTTGTGGTTGAAGAATTTCACACAGCAGCTCACAGATGTGCTGATCTTCTCTGAAAAAGACATCAGTGGAGTGAAACATGATGATGTTGATGATTTCAACCTCCTAGAAGATGTGATAAGACAAGAACTTCCTGCAATAATATCCGATATCAGCAGTGGATTCAACAAAAAGACATTTCCAGTAAATTTGGACAGTAAAAACAGGCCAGATGAGCTTTTGATTGATCACTTCTGTCAGTGCTGTTGGGCTCAGTGTCCGTTCTGTGGAGCCGTCTGCACCAACACTATAGACAACCACCATGGAGATCACAGTGTTCCTTTCCATCGTAATATTGGTCTAAATGGAATATATTTCAGGAATACATCTAAATTGTCTACCCATATTTGCACATCAGCAGTAGCAAGCAGCACTCTTCATTTTTATCCCGATGACTCAGATGAGACAGTCCTATATAGAGAATACAGGCGAGCAGGAGGAGTCTATAAGGACTGGAGCATCACATCTGATCTCTCTGAACTGCCCTACTGGAAGTGGTTTGTGTGCAGATTCCAGAAAGACCTTGAAAAACAATACAACAAAACATTTGATGGTCATGTTGAGATACCAAATGAATGGAAAAAATACTCAAAAGAGGAAGCTATTGAGAGTTTGAATAAATACCTCTAAAGGAGATAAAAAAGAGACGTCTCTCAGAAATGAGTTTCTCTGACTTTCATGAGTGAGTTTCTTAAGTCATTTACACCTCAGAAGAGCAGAACTTCAAATATACTACAACTGGATTAAAGACAAAATAGGTGTCCTTTCACACTTATTTTATATATTCTCGTATTGTGTGTAACCATTTGTTGACTGTAGGAATTGAAATAATAAAAACACTTTAAAATAAAAAAAATTTCATTAGCAGACATTATTTTAGTAATTGTTAGTGCTGCAGGATTTCAGTCATATGACACAGAAATGAAGCATCAGTCTCTGTAAAAGTCAATTACTTTGTGTTACACAGTTACTGTTACTTTGTGAAGATGTAGATGGACTGAGGGTATCCCTCTTGGTCTACATTGGTAATGTACACAAAAATAACATCAAGAAATATTAACCAATACATTTACAGCATTTACGTCATTCCTTTCTACACATTTAATTATAAAATTAATTTAGAAAAAACTTAAAAATTCACAAAACAATAGTGACATTTAAAGTTAGGGTTAGTAATATTCGAAGAAGCTAGCAATAGTGAGCTAACTAAGAAAGCATAAGATCTGACGATCCCTTCAGAACGTCTCCAAAGCCATGCCTTTTTCAAAACACATGAATGTATACAGAAGGTAGCAAACAAAAGTGTTACATGTAACTTTAATGTTACATGGCAATAAACAACACTGTAAAAAAAAATCCTAATTTTACAGAAAATAACTCTAATTTTTTACAGTATTTTTTTGTAAATCTAAATTATGTTTAAAACTATGTAAAATTACAATAAATATCAGTAAATTAACAACTTGACTGTTATTTTAAGGATTATATCATTAATGACCAATTACAGTAATTCTTATTTTTTATACAGAAAATTACTGTATTATTTATACAGTATTTTTCAATTTTTATACATTACGAACAAATTCATGTAAAATTACAATAAATATCCGTAAATTAACAACTTGATTGTTATTTTAAGGATTATATCATTAATGACAAATTACAGTAATTCTTATTTTTTTTATACAGAAAATTACTGTATTATTTATACAGTATTTTTCTATTTTTATACATTATGTACAAATTCATGTAAAAATTACAGTAAATATCAGTAAATTTAACAACTTGATTGTTATTTTAAGGATTATATCATTAATGACAAATTACAGTAATTCTTATTTTTTTTATACAGAAAATTACTGTATTATTTATACAGTATTTTTCTATTTTTATACATTATGTACAAATTCATGTAAAAATTACAGTAAATATCAGTAAATTTAACAACTTGACTGTTATTTTAAGGATTATATCATTAATGACAAATTACAGTAATTCTTATTTTTTTATACAGAAACTTACTGTATTATTTATACAGTATTTTTCTATTTTTATACATTACGTACAAATTCATGTAAAATTACAATAAATATCAGTAAATTTAACAACTTGACTGTTATTTTAAGGATTATATCATTAATGACAAATTACAGTAATTCTTATTTTTTTTATACAGAAACTTACTGTATTATTTATACAGTATTTTTCATTTTTTATACATTACGTACAAATTAATGTAAAATTACAATAAATATCAGTAAATTTAACAACTTGACTGTTATTCTAAGGATTATATCATTAATGACAAATTACAGTAATTTTCAGTTTTAATACAGGAAAATTACCTTATTATTATCTTTTCTGTTTTCATTCAATACATACAAATCCATGTAAAATTACGAACAATATATGTAAATTAATACATAGTTTTATTTATACCATGTTTTTCTGTATATGAATAACTCTAGCCTACTTCAAGAAAATGAAGATCCAAGAATGTGCATCAGACGTGTTCTTAAGAAGCCACAGTAAACTTTATTGTTTATATATATTATACTCCTGTAAGGGAGTGATATATGTTGATTATAAATCACACCCGCGATAACGTGAATACAACAGAAACAGACACATACACAAATGATATACAACTAGTACATAGCTTTACACTTAACAGAAACAACGAGTAACGAAAGCATTAAAACGCATATAACAAACACTTCCCGTGTGTTGCGACATTGTCAGCGCGCGCGCGCAATCGCGGTACATTTGAGCTAACACCGTGACACGTTGATACTGAAAACACTTAACCCGCACAACACTCGAATATGCTAGACAAAACACTCATGACACTCAAACCTGTCTTTCCAACCGTGCATACCTGTAAGGGAGTGATATATGTTGATTATAAATCACACTCGGTCACCCACGATGTTCTTTCACTTAACTTTATAACGTGAATGAAGTCTCTCGCGAGAACTCCCTTCATCCCGCCACGCAGCGACGTGCACGTCACACGTACAACCAATCACAAAATTATGAACTTGAAATGAATAACCTATTCTAGAACACAATATATTTACAACCAATATTCATATCAAAGAACAACGAACAAACAACAAAAAACAATCACATAAAAATAAATCAAACTCAATTATTTACACATATCACATATACATTTGATTAACGCTAAGTTTTATGCATTAGCTTACCTAACCCTAACCCTAACCCTGAAAGCCTGACAATGTCAATGCCAAATACCTTTAAATATTGTGGTATTCTGACATGTTTCTAACTGACACATCTTCTACTCACAAAGATCAGGACTTACAAGTTTACCACTCATATTTACAGCATTGTGGTGCTTAATAACCTTAACCCCAAACCCAGGCCTGGTCTCACAGACAGGGTTAAGACTAAGCTAGGATTAGCCCTTAGTTCAATCAAGACATTTAAGTATCTTTAATATACGGCTAAAATAAAATAATAATAATAATAATAATAATAAGACACATTTGTTACATAAATGAATTGCCTCAGCCACAAAAGTAAGTTTATAATGATTTGTTGAACATCAAATTGTCCTAAAACGCTGCCACAGGGGCAACCACTCAAAGTCTGTCTAAAAAGTCTGTCTCATGAGACTATACCATGATTAAAATGAAACTGAAGTTTTTGTCCTAAAATAACAAGGCTGCAAAAGATCAAATGCAGACGAGAAGTCCACAAACAAAAAGCCATGCAAAAAAGCCCAAGCTGTTTTTGTGCTCAAAGTTGAGTTGTGTTAGAAGCAGGAAAAATGGGCAAGCGTAAGGATTAACAGACGAGCTACTGGAGCTCAAACTGCTCAAGAAGTTAATGCTGGTTCTGATAGAAAGGGGTCAGAATACACAGAGCTTCTCAGTTTGTTGCATATGGGGCGGCATAGCCACTGACCAGTCAGGGTGTCCATGCGGACTCCTGTTCACCTCCAAAAGTGCCAACAGTGGGCACGTGAGCATCAAAACTGGACCACGGAGCACAGATTCCGATGAATCATATTTTCTTTTGCATCATGGTGGCCAGGTGCGTGTGCATTGCTTACAAGACTTAAAGGATCTGTTGCTAACATATTGGGGGTCAGGGCTTTTTTTTACCAGCAAAAGGGGGACCAACACAATATTAGGAAGGTCATAATATTATGCCTGATTATGCAATGTTAGCAAACAAGTGTTGCTTTGGACAGAAGATTAAACCTAAACCAACAGGTTGTGTAACAGTGGCACACAGTAAAAGTGAAAATGAGAGTTGACATTATTAGGCAGAGTATTTCTAAAGGAAAGGTCAGGTAAATAAATTGTATAATTTATAATAAATAAAATACAATAATACAATTTATAATTGTATAATACAATAAAGTTTTATTGCAGTGCATGATTGCCATATATATTACCATTGTATTACCATATATATCATGTACTGCAATAAAAAAAAAACAATATATAATATATACTCAATATATACACATATATATGTGCAATAAAAACCCAATTTAAACAATTATTTAATACAACAGCCTACAAATGCCACATTAGGCTATTGTATGTCTGTGTTGCTTTGAGCATGATTGGTTATGCTGAGTTTCATCCAGGAATCTGGCCAATGACAAATGTGCGCGCCTTTTACAGCGTGCGCGCCTTTTTTCAAATTTGAATCCGTTTGTTGGAAAGCGAGTGTGCGCGCGCGCGCCTATCTGTCTGTGTGCGTTGCAGCTCGCCATCTGCAGTGCACAGTACTACTTCAGCTCGGTTTTGCATGGATTATTACATTGATTATTTTACGTCGGACTGCAAAATTTTATATTTTAGGCAAATTTAAGTTGCGGATTGTTAATGGTGAACAAACAAGAAAAAATGCAATATGGCCAACGACTTTTACCAACGCGTAACGTTACCGGACAACTACAGAAGGTAAGTTAAATAATTTAGCTTTTATTAAAAAAATATAGTCTGCTACA
This sequence comes from Rhodeus uyekii, assembly GCA_037043235.1. NCBI lineage: Eukaryota > Metazoa > Chordata > Actinopteri > Cypriniformes > Acheilognathidae > Rhodeus > Rhodeus uyekii. The sequence goes on from JAWRVZ010000083.1 coordinate 1,890,634, forward strand.
TTGTGATGTAATGTGTTTAAGTAATAATCTAATCCCGATAACGACATTACATAGTTCAATGTATTAGCTAACATTAACGTTACTGTGTGTTGTTAGCATGTGTTAATATTGTAAACTAGGATTAAGATAAAAAAAATCTATATAAGAGCTTTGTAAATGAGTGAACTGAGAACGGAGTCTTGTACAAGCTCTTTTGAAAATCCCTGTTAGTAAGTAAATGGCTAATGTGTGTGTGTGTTTGTGTGTGTGTGTGTGTGTGTGGGTGGAAAATACATTTTAGGAAGAAAAAATCCAGCCACATGATCTTCAGGAGCGGTGAGTATTGACATACTAACATTAGGAAAGCTGAATTTTCAGCATCATTACTCCAGTCTTTAGTGTCACATGATCCTTCAGAAATCATTCTGATATGCTGCTTAAGAAACATTTACTATTATTATTAATGTTGAAAACAGCTTGTAACGCGTTTATTCTCTAGGAGAGGCCGGTGTTGTACCGAAATCTGACTCCCCGGACAAATCTCACTCCCCTACGCGCTCGCATTAGCCTAATACGCGCTGCATCGAGCATATTCGTCTACAAATCGATGTTTTCACACCGCAAACACTTAGAAAGTACACAGAAGTTTTGTATAAAACTTGAATAAATAAGCAGAAAATGAAAGTATATTACATTTATAATGAATTATAGTAGGCCTATGGGTTTACATGGGGAGTCAGATTTTTACAGCCGAAAAATAAGACTCACCATATTTATCTTATCTCATCATATGGTGAGTCTGTGAGCTTTTAAACCAGAGTTAGTGAGGGAAGTGAGATTTTCAAAGGTGCAGAAAGAAAGATTTTCAAAGATTTTTCTGCTGTGAAAATCTGACTCCCCCTGGCAAACCCATTTTAAATGTAATATAATTTCACTTTCCGCTTATTTAAGCATACGCAAAACTTCCGTGTACGCTTGCTGTGTGAAAACATCGGTTTTTAGGCGAATATGTTCAAGAAAGTGCGTTTCATCTAAATGCAGCGCTTATTAATGCGCGTGCATAGGGGAGTGAGATTTGTCCGGGGAGTCAGATTTCGGTACAACACCGGATAGCTCGCCTAAACGTAGAGTGAAGCACTAAGACACAAATATCAGTTCTGATATTCCACATGAGGGGTCCTTTATTAACAGGAACTGTCCATTCTACACACACCGGGGCAGTTGGCAATCGCGTTACTAAACAACAACAAAACAATAGTAAGAGCAACATAAATGAAAACTGTGTGAAAAACCTCACTCCACATACATGCGATGCTTCCCTGCTCGCGCTCTGTTCGAACGACCTCATTACTGCTCTTGAGAGTGAAAAAGCGCTCCGCCTTAAAGGAGCAGTACCCACTATAACGTTACAAGCTGTGTACATTTTTCTTCAGGATTATTTAATGAATAAAAAGTTCAAAAGAAAAGCATTTATCTGAAAAATAAAGCTTTTGCAACATTATAAATATCTATAGTGTCACTTTAATGCATCCTTGCTGAAAAAGTTTATGAATTTCTTTCCCAAAAAAACAAAATCTTACCAACCCAAAACTTTTGAACGGTATACAATGTCACAAAAGCTTTCTATTTCAGATAAATACTGTTCTTTTGAACTTTCTATTTATCAAAGAATCATAAAAAGAACTGTTTTCAACATTGATAATAGATAATCATAAATGTTTCTTGAGCAGCAAATCCTCATATCAGAATGATTTCTGAAGGATCATGTGACACTGAAGGCTGGAGTAATGCTGGAAATTCAGCTTTGCATCACAGGAATAAATTACATTTTAAAATATATTCAAATAGAAAACAGTTAATATGCATTTTAATAATATTTCACAATATTACAGCTTATTTTCTATTTTTTAAAAATAATTTAATAGCATAAATGCAGCTCTGGTGAGCAGAAGTTACATCTTTAAAAACATACAAAAATATTACTGTTCTAAAACATTTGACCGGTAGTGTACACACACACACACACTGTTCAAAAGTTTGGGATCGTAAGATTTTTAATGTTTTTAAAAGAAGTTTCGTCTACTCACCTGCAAGGCTGCATTTATTTAATTACTCATACTAACAGTAATAATGTGAAATAATTACAATTTAAAATAACTTTTCTATTTGAAAATATTTAAAAATGTAATTCATTCTTGTTAGCAAAGGTGAATTTTCAGCATCATTACTCCAGTCATAAATTTAATAAATAAATGCTGTATAATTTTAATAAACGCTGTATAAGTGCTGTTCATTTTGTAAAGTGTTACAGTTTTGTATTCAGTATGTTTAGATTGTCACCATAATCCTACTTTGAGAATTTGATAAACTATTGTTAATTACTGAAGTAATTTAAATTTTGTATTTTATTTATTCAATAATTGTGATTTTAGATTACATGTTTTACATAATTTAAACACTATTAAATTATATGTAAACAAATGCTGCAAATGGAAGTTTGAGATGATTTTAATTATTTTTTATACTGTTTATACTTATTTTATCTGCCAAAATAAAACTTAATTTTAAATCTTGAGCACGTCTTGACTATTTATTGTTTGACTGTAATCATTTAGGAAATCTGTAAAATAAGTGTTTATCTGTAGAACTCTTAACACTGTCGTTTTATTGAAGGTGTTTGACTGTAATCATTTAGTAAATACCTGTAAAATAACAGTCTTTATCCGTAGAACTCTTAGCAATATCATTTAATTAAAGGTGTTTGACTGTAATAATTTAGTAAATACCTGTAAAATAACAGTCTTTATCCGTAGAACTCTTAGCAATATCATTTAATTAAAGGTGTTTGACTGTAATAATTTAGTAAATACCAGTAAAATAAAAAATTTTAGCCATAGAACTGTTAACACTGTCATTTAACTGAAGGTTTTTGATCATAATAATCTAGGAAAGATCCATAAAATAACAGTTTTACACTGTAAAAAAAAAATCATAAAAAAACGGTAAATGACTGGCAGCTACATATCATATATCATTAATGACAAATTACAGTAATTCTTATTTTTTATACAGAAAATTACTGTATTATTTATACAGTATTTTTCTATTTTTATACATTACGTACAAATTAATGTAAAATTACAATAAATATCAGTAAATTTAACAACTTGACTGTTATTCTAAGGATTATATCATTAATGACAAATTACAGTAATTTTCAGTTTTAATACAGGAAAATTACTTTATCTTTTCTGTTTTCATTCAATACATACAAATCCATGTAAAATTACGAACAATATATGTAAATTAATACATAGTTTTATTTATACCATGTTTTTCTGTAAATGAATAACTCTAGCCTACTTCTAGAAAATGAAGATCCAAGAATGTGCATCAGACGTGTTCTTAAGAAGCCACAGTAAACTTTATTGTTTATATATGTAATACTCCAGTAAGGGAGTGATATATGTTGATTATAAATCACACCCGCGATGTTCATTCACTTAACTTTATAACGTGAATACAACAGAAACAGACACATACACAAATGATATACAACAAGTACATAGCTTTACACTTAACAGAAACAACGAGTAACGAAAGCATTAAAACACATACAACAAACACTTCCTGTGTGTTGCGACATTGTCAGCGCGCGCGCGCGCTATCGCGGTACATTTGAGCTAACACCGTGACACTGAACACGTTGATACTGAAAACACTTAACCCGCACAACACTCGAATATGCTAGACAAAACACTCATGACACTCAAACCTGTCTTTCCAACCGTGCATACCTGTAAGGGAGTGATATATGTTGATTATAAATCACACTCGGTCACCCAAGATGTTCAATCACTTAACTTTATAACGTGAATGAAGTCTCTCGCGAGAACTCCCTTCAATCCCGCCACGCAGCGACATGCACGTCACACGTACAACCAATCACAAAATTATTAACTTGAAATGAATAACCTATTCTAGAACACAATATATTTACAACCAATATTCATATCAAAGAACAACGAACAAACAACAAAAAACAATCACATAAAAATAAATCAAACTCAATTATTTACACATATCACATATACATTTGATTAACGCTAAGTTTTATGCATTAGCTTACCTAACCCTAACCCTAACCCTAACCCTAAAAGCCTGACAATGTCAATGCCAAATACCTTTAAATATTGTGGTACTCCGACATGTTTCTAACTGACACATCTTAATCCTAACCTTAACCCCAAACCCAGGCCTGGTCTCACAGACAGGGTTAAGACTAAGCTAGGATTAGCCCTTAGTTCAATCAAGACATTTAAGTATCTTTAATATACGGCTAAAATAAAATAATAATAATAATAATAAGACACATTTGTTACATAAATGAATTGCCTCAGCCACAAAAGTAAGTTTATAATGATTTGTAGAACATCAAATTGTCCTAAAACGCTGCCACAGGGGCAACCACTCAAAGTCTGTCTAAAAAGTCTGTCTCATGAGACTATACCATGATTAAAATGAAACTGAAGTTTTTGTCCTAAAATAACAAGGCTGCAAAAGATTAAATGCAGACGAGAAGTCCACAAACAAAAAGCCATGCAAAAGCCCAAGCTGTTTTTGTGCTCAAAGTTGATGTGTTAGAAGCAGGAAAAATGGGCAAGCGTAAGGATTAACAGACGAGCTACTGGAGCTCAAACTGCTCAAGAAGTTAATGCTGGTTCTGATAGAAAGCGGTCAGAATACACAGAGCTTCTCAGTTTGTTGCATATGGGGCGGCATAGCCACTGACTAGTCAGGGTGTCCATGCGGACTCCTGTTCACCTCCAAAAGTGCCAACAGTGGGCACGTGAGCATCAAAACTGGACCACGGAGCACAGATTCCGATGAATCATATTTTCTTTTGCATCATGGTGGCCAGGTGCGTGTGCATTGCTTACAAGACTTAAAGGATCTGTTGCTAACATATTGGGGGTCAGGGCTTTTTTTTTTTACCAGCAAAAGGGGGACCAACACAATATTAGGAAGGTGGTTATAATGTTATGCCTGATTATGCAATGTTAGCAAACAAGTGTTGCTTTGGACAGAAGATTAAACCTAAACCAACAGGTTGTGTAACAGTGGCACACAGTAAAAGTGAAAATGAGAGTTGACATTATTAGGCAGAATATTTCTAAAGGAAATGTCAGGTAAATAAATTGTGTTTTATTGCAGTGCATGATTGCCATATATATTACCATTGTATTACCATATATATCATGCACTGCAATAAAAAAAAACAATATATAATATATACTCAATATATACACATATATATGTGCAATAAAAACCCAATTTAAACAATTATTTAATACAACAGCCTACAAATGCCACATTATTGTATGTCTGTGTTGCTTTGAGCATGATTGGTTATGCTCAGTTTCATCCAGGAATCTGGCCAATGACAAATGTGCGCGCCTTTTACAGCGTGCGCGCCTTTTTTCAAATTTGAATCCGTTTGTTGGAAAGCGAGTGTGCGCGCGCGCTTATCTGTCTGTGTGCGTTGCAGCTCGCCATCTGCAGTGCACAGTACTACTTCAGCTCGGATTTGCATGGATTATTACATTGATTATTTTACGTCGGACTGGAAAATTTTATATTCTAGGCAAATTTAAGTTGCGGGTTTTTAATGAAGAACAAACAAGAAAAAATACAATATGGCCAACGACTTTTACCAACGCGTAACGTTACCGGACAACTACAGAAGGTAAGTTAAATAATTTAGCTTTTATTAAAAAAATATAGTCTGCTACATTGTGATGTAATGTGTTTAAGTAATAATCTAATCGCGATAACGACATTACATAGTTCAATGTATTAGCTAACGTTAACGTTACTGTGTGTTGTTAGCATGTGTTAATATTGTAAACTAGGATTAAGATTTAAAAAAAATCTATATAAGAGCTTTGTAAATGAGTGAACTGAGAACGGAGTCTTGTACAAGCTCTTTTGAAAATCCCTGTTAGTAAGTAAATGGCTAATGTGTGTCTGTGTGTGTGTGTGTGTGTAAAATACATTTTAGGAAGAAAAAATCCAGCCACACGATCTTCAGGAGCGGTGAGTATTGACATACTAACATTAGGAAAGCTGAATTTTCAGCGTCATTACTCCAGTCTTTAGTGTCACATGATCCTTCAGAAATCATTCTGATATGCTGCTTAAGAAACATTTACTATTATTATTAATGTTGAAAACAGCTTGTTACGCGTTTATTCTCTAGGAGAGGCCGGATAGCTCGCCTAAACGTAGAGTATAGCACTAAGACACAAATATCAGTTCTGATATTCCACATGAGGGGTCATTTATTAACAGGAACTGTCCATTCTACACACACCGGGGCAGTTGGCAAACAATGCTTCACACACAATCGCGTTACTAAACAACAACAAAACAATAGTAAGAGCAACATAAACGAAAACTGTGTGAAACACCTCACTCCACATACATGCGATGCTTCCCTGCTCGCGCACCGTTCGAACGACCTCATTACTACTCTTGAGAGTGAAAAAGCGCTCCGCCTTAAAGGAGCAGTACCCACTATAACGTTACAAGCTGTGTACATTTTTTTCAGGATTATTTAATGAATAAAAAGTTCAAAAGAACAGCATTTATCTGAAATATAAAGCTTTTGCAACATTATAAATATCTATAGTGTCACTTTAATGCATCCTTGCTGAAAAAATTTATGAATTTCTTTAAGTTCTTTCCCAAAAAAAACAAAATCTTACCAACCCAAAACTTTTGAACGGTATACAATGTCACAAAAGCTTTCTATTTCAGATAAATACTGTTCTTTTGAACTTTCTATTTATCAAAGAATCATAAAAAGAACTGTTTTCAACATTGATAATAGATAAAAATAAATGTTTCTTGAGCAGCAAATCCTCATATCAGAATGATTTCTGAAGGATCATGTGACACTGAAGGCTGGAGTAATGCTGGAAATTCAGCTTTGCATCACAGGAATAAATTACATTTTAAAATATATTCAAATAGAAAACAGTTAATATGCATTTTAATAATATTTCACAATATTACAGCTTATTTTCTATTTTTTTTTAATAATTTAATAGCATAAATGCAGCCCTGGTGAGCAGAAGTGACATCTTTAAAAACATACAAAAATATTACTGTTCTAAAACATTTGACCGGTAGTGTACACACACACACACACTGTTCAAAAGTTTGGGATCGTAAGATGTTTTATGTTTTTAAAAGAAGTTTCGTCTGCTCACCTGCAAGGCTGCATTTATTTAATTACTCATACTAACAGTAATATTGTGAAATAATATTACAATTTAAAATAACTTTTCTATTTGAAAATATTTAAAAATATAATTCATTCTTGTTAGCAAAGGTGAATTTTCAGCATCATTACTCCAGTCATAAATTTAATAAATAAATGCTGTATAATTTTAATAAACGCTGTATAAGTGCTGTTCATTTTGTAAACTGTTACAGTTTTGTATTCAGTATGTTTAGATTGTCACCATAATCCTAGTTTGAGAATTTGATAAACTATTGTTAATTACTGAAGTAATTTTAATTTTGTATTTTATTTATTCAATAATTGTGATTGTAGATTACATGTTTTACATAATTTAAACACTATTAAATTATATGTAAACAAATGCTGCAAATTGAAGTTTTTAAATCTTGAGCACGTCTTGACTATTTATTGTTTGACTGTAATCATTTAGGAAATCTGTAAAATAAGTGTTTATCTGTAGAACTCTTAACACTGTCGTTTTATTGAAGGTGTTTGACTGTAATCATTTAGTAAATACCTGTAAAATAACAAGTGTTTATCCATAGAACTCTTAGCAATATCAGTTAATTGAAAGTTTTTGACTGTAATAATTTAGTAAATACCTGTAAAATAACAGTGTTTATCCATAGAATTTTTAGCAATATCAGTTAATTGAAAGTTTTTGACTTTAATAATTTAGTAAATACCTGTAAAATAACAAGTGTTTATCCATAGAACTTTTAGCAATATCAGTTAATTGAAAGTTTTTGACTGTAATAATTTAGTAAATACCTGTAAAATAACAGTGTTTATCCATAGAACTCTAAGCAATATCATTTAATTAAAGGTGTTTGACTGTAATAATTTAGTAAATACCTGTAAAATAACAGTGTTTATCCGTAGAACTCTTAGCAATATCATTTAATTAAAGGTGTTTGATTGTAATAATTTAGTAAATACCTGTAAAATAACAGTGTTTAGCCATAGAACTCTTAGCAATATCAGTTAATTGAAAGTTTTTGACTGTAATAATTTAGTAAATACCTGTAAAATAACAGTGTTTATCCATAGAACTTTTAGCAATATCAGTTAATTGAAAGTTTTTGACTGTAATAATTTAGTAAATACCTGTAAAATAACAGTGTTTTTCCGTAGAACTCTTAGCAATATCATTTAATTAAAGGTGTTTGAATGTAATAATTTAGTCAATACCTGTAAAATAACAGTGTTTATCCGTAGAACTGTTAACACTGTCATTTAATTGAAGGTTTTTGATCATAATAATCTGGGAAAGATCCATAAAATAACAGTTTTACACTGTAAAAAAAATCATAAAAAAACGGTAAATGACTGGCAGCTACGGCTGCCAAACAAAAACCGTAAAAAAAAGGTAAAATATCTTACTTTAAACACGGGGAAAATCTGTAAAATAACATGTTTTTTCACTACAATTTTTAATGAAAATTTCTGTAAAATTATTGTTTTTGCACTTTATTTGAATTAAGATATTTTACTTTAATTTTATGGTTTTTGTTTGGCAGCCGTAGCTGCCAGTCAATTACCGTTTTTTTACGAGATTTTTTTTTACAGTGTACAGTAAATATCGTGAAAATTTTTACTTAATTTTATCATTACAGAATCAATCATAGACGGCTATGCCACCCTGGTCACCCATGCCCCTGGCACCACACTGGAGACCACCCTGACTCTGTATATCCCGGTCTCCAGGGTTCCCTCCCCCCGCCCTATAAAGACTTTTGTATTTAAAGTCTTTTGCTTTTCGTTTCGCACACCATAGAGATAGTTTGCATTACACATATTTATTCCCCTTGTGTGTATTGGAACACAAAAAAGAAGGAAAAACCACAAAGCTCCAAAAATGGTCTGGATGAAATTATTGGCACCCTTAACTTAATTAACATATAATTTAATTAATTTTCTCTTTCGTCCACGTCCAATACAATTAGTTACAGCGCCATGGGTTGCAAACGTCTTGATAATGTTGCACACTATGGACAAAGGAACATCTAGATCTCAGGAGATGGACTTGTAACCTTGAGATTGTTGATTTTTTCCCACAATTTTGGTTCTCAAGTCTTCAGATAGTTTTCTCCTCCTCTTTCTGTTGTCCATACCAAGTGTGGCAATATAAAAATCAGGTGTGATTGTAGCTGTCGCAAATTAAGGTGTATTCTATTTTTGAATATTTCAGTTATTTTGTGTATTATAAATGTTATGTAAATTTATGTTCATGTAAAATTGTATTTAATTGCCTCAAAGGATTTGTTAAAGTGACACCTTCAGGTGAACAACATATATTGTAATAAGTGATCACGTGATTTACCTAGAAGTGTGCAAAAGCGGAACCACGAGGGAATGCGCACAGACTAAGAGGTGCTCGGTCCATGAAGAGTGTGTGGCTGGAGAAATGTTGTCAAATGTCTGTTAATGTCTCTTGGAATTCTGATTAGAAGGTGCACACGGTATGTTTGTTTTTTATATCAATTTGCAAGTTAATGTGTTTTGTTGAAACTGTGGACAGAAAAACACTAACACAGTAATTTTATTTGTTTCAGTTTTTCACGGTGTATTAATACAAAGAAGATGTTGAACAAGGGGTGTCACGATGTTCAAGTGATGTCAAATTAAAAATAACGTGATGTCAAAAGTGCCAAAAATATTAAACTTTGAGACATCAGTTGAAGCGTGAATCTTTTAATCAGAAGAAAACCTCAAGAGCCGTTATAGTGATTTTTATATTGCTCACACCTGTAAGTTGCCACAGATGAGTTTAAAAGAGCATTACATGCTTGAAGCAATCTTGTTTACCCACAATTTTGAAAGGGGGGAAATCATTTTTTCTTGCCCATTTTGGGGAGTTTTGTGTGAAATTAGCTTTTTCCTCCTTTTTTTTGTTGCTTTGTTCCAATACACACAAAGGGAATAAACGTGTGTGTAGCAAAACATGGGTTAATGCAATACTTTTCTGTAAGCAATACTTCAGGGGTGCCAACAATTTTGGCCATGACTGTACAGTGTGAGCAGTCAAATCACAGCTTGGCGATTGGACCATGTAGTGTGAACACATAAATTGTGAGCTTTGGCTTTACATCACATTCGATCTACTCATACAGTGCAAGTCGCAAACCTTACTGAAATCGCACATAAATTGTGTGCAGTGTCCAGGCTTAAATAAATGGTGTGCACAGGAAGCGTGAGCCATGATTTTTGCTCCACACGTGTATTAATGTTCTCTTTGATCTTGGGAAATCAAATCATCATAGTTCGGTACAGGCATCAGAACTGCTTCCACTTGCAGCAGATTTCACACTGGACACATCAAATAAGACATTATAAGCTGAAAACATATTTGTAGAGGATTCTGAGGCTTTTAATGTGGGATTTAGATAAAATGTAAAAGGTTTTGCATTTATGATTCTTAGTTGTACTTTCCATGCTGTTTTCAGGTTTAATCGAAAATTTAAAAAATGCAGAAATGCAGGAGGACATTTTTCAAATTCAGTCTGTCACATTGTAAAGATTTAAACCGGTTTCTGCCTGTGTTGTCTGACAACAGTGGTAAACAATTTCAGCTACAGTTTCAATGAAAATGATACATAATGTGAATAAGTGACAAAGAAAACAGCAGCGGAGCATAAAAGTATTTAACAACAAAAATAGATACAAATAGAGTCAAATAATTCTTAATTACAATAAAGAAAGTATCTAGCTATAGAAAGCAGTTCCCTTTCAGGGAACTCGAGCTGCATCAAAAGCGCTAGGGGAAATATCCTTGCGTCAGTCACGTGAAGATCTGTGCAACCAATGAGAGACGAACGCGTGTGAATGCGTCACCGCCGGCACGTGCCGGTGACGTCATGAGGAAGAGCATAAAGCGCGTCCGAAACGTCTTCAGCGTGCTGTGTCTGTGTGAGAGTGATTTAGAAACGAAATCTAGTTTAAAAATCAGGGAATTGTGTGTGAAAGTATGGCTGATGAGCAGACATTTAAATCTTGTGTTTTACACATTTCATGTGGTATGTGCATTGAAATACACATGATACACATGAAATACACAAGATGAAATGTGCGTTGTCTGCCTGGGGGCGGAGCATGCTCGGTCAGCGCTTGAGAACGCTGGCTGTAAGGACTGAGAGAAGTTCTCTTTGCATACGCTCCGCTCCCGCCTGGCGGTCTGTAATGAGGCCGCTCAGGCTAGTGTTCCCTGTGGCCTGCAGCAGCCGAGGTTTTGCGGCGCTCGCAGTCATGGGGATCACATATGGATCTCGCTGTGGCGGCTGGGATGGGTCCTCCCTTATCTCAGCCCTCACGAGATGAGGCGGGTCCCAGTCACGAGCGCTCCCCGAGAGACGATCGTGCTGGGGCTCCGGCACTATCTTTATCTAGTTCAGATGACATGGATTTAGCTAGTGTCGACTCGGTTGGGGAGGATTCGCCACCCTCCTCACCGACATTTGAGGAGCTAGTTGAGGTTGTGGCACGAGCGGTCTCGCGTCTGGATATTGATTTGCCGGCGGAGACCAGGAGTGCTCGTCTTAGAAAGATTATTTTGGACGAGCGCTACCTGCCTGCTCACGTCACTCCCCCGCGCCGAGCTATGCCTTTTATTTACGATCTCCATGCCGAGGTATCTAGATCATGGAGAAGGCCAGCCTCGGAAAGAGTTCATACACCGTTAAGTGCTATGTATACGAATCTTGTCGGGGCTCAACACTATGTACTAAAGCTCCGGCGCTCCCCACCAAGCCAAAGCACGTCACATCGTCTTTGGTGGGGAAAGCATACTCTGCTTCGAGCCAGGCTGCTGCGTGCCTGCATACTACAGCACTGCTGCTGGCCTATCAGGCTGAGTTGCTTGGGAACCTCAACGAGGGCGGTGGTATCGGTCCGGAGGCAGTGGCAGAGCTGCGCCGGACCGTGGATTTGTCTCTTCGGGCCACTAGGGAGACGGCCTACTCTGTCGGCCGCTCCATGGCAGCTCTGGTGGCCACGGAGAGACATTTATGGCTCAATTTATCGGCCATGAAGGATAAAGATAAATTTGTGCTGCTGGATGCCCCTCTGTCCCCTCCGGGCTTGTTTGGCGATGCCGTAAAAAGCGTTGTCGACAAGTTCCTGGAGGCTTCACGACAGCAGGCGGCGTTCAGTAAAGTTCTTCCCCGCCGCCCTCCACGTGAGACCTCCGATCATTCGCGGTCTCAAAGCTCCGCACACAGGGCCGCTCAAAAGTATCGCTACCCGACTTCCTCCGGTAAACCCCGGAAAGTCGGGCCGACAAGTCCAGTTCAGTCTTCGGGGGTGATTTGAGGGTTTTCCTTAACACTAAGAAGGCTAAAATGAAGCGGTCCTGACGCTAAGGCGCAACAGGGTGGTGTCTCCCATGTGCAGCTCCAGTCAGCCCGCCACGGGAAAACCACCCCCTCTAAGGAGGGTCCTAGAGCATTCTACCCAAGTTCCGGAAGCCCCGGCTCAGTGGTGAATATGTTCACTGTACCAGAGACCAGCCCCGGGAGGCTGGTTCCCTTAGTAGAGTTCCGGGCTGCATGGTCACGGCTACCCGGTATCTCTCAGTGGGTCCTGCGCACGGTAAAGAAAAGCCCAGCAGGCTCTGGTCATGGAGCAAGAAGTAGACACTTTGCTGGCGAAAGGGGCCATCGAGTATGTACCCCTCGCGAACAGCAAGTCCGGGTTTTACAGCCGGTACTTCGTAGTTCCAAGGGAGGATGGAGGGTTGCGGCCCATTCTGGATTTGCGTCTCTTAAATCGCACAGTTATGCGTCTAAAATTCAATAGGAATGAGATATGACGCTCAAGCAGATCGTAGTACAGATCAGATCCTATAACTGGTCCGGCACGGGCGACATCAGAGACATATAATCCCTCTTCTCCATCCTCCACAGAGGGAAGTTCCTGTGGTTCGCCTTCAGGGGGGAAGGCGTACCAGTATCGGTGCTTCCTTTTCGGTCTGGCGCTCTCGCCTCCCACGTTCACCTAGGAGTGGACGCTGCTCTAAGCTCCGCTGCACAAGGAACTATCGTGTCCTAAACTATGTCGACGACTATGGCCTATCCTGGCCGAGTCGCTGCAGTTAGCAGCACAACATCGAGATGCTGTGCCCGCACATAAAGGAGCTGGGGTTAAGGCTGAACACCAAGAAGAGTGTACTTTCTCCAACGCAGAGATCCACTTTCTTGGGAGTCATTTGGGACTCAGTTGCCATGTCTGCCCGGCTCTCCCCCGAGCGCATCCAGGCCTTTCGTTTAGCCGTTAAGGACGAGGACACTCTTAGGGCTGAACACCAAGAAGAGTGTACTTTCTCCCACGCAGAGAACCACTTTCTTGGGAGTCACTTGGGACTCAGTGGCCATGTCTGCTCGGCTCTTCCCCGGGTGCATTCAGGCTTTTCGTTCAGCCGTCAAGAGTATCATTGGGCAGCCACTCACGTGAAGGGTGTTAGGGCTCATGCAGCGGCTCCAGCGTTATTCCACTGGGCCGGCTGGGCACGAGACCCCTGCAGTGGTGGCTGAAAACCAGGGGTTCTCCCTGAGGGCTAGAACCTTGGTCCCCTTCTTATCTGGAGCAGATTTGGAAAAGATACGGAAGGCACAGGTCGACCTGTTTGCCTCAGTAGAGAATACCCACTGCCCTCTGTGGGCTATGGTACATGCGTGGCCGAGGTTATGCCTGTGCGCCTTTCCCCCAATCGCTCTGCTCCCGGGAGTTCTGGTGAAGCTGTGGGTCTAGCCTCTGAGGGGGTCCAGCTCATAGAATCCGGTCTCTCAGCCGAGGTTGTGGAGACCATCCTTCAGTCCAGAGCTCCCTCCACGAGGAAACTCTACGCCTTAAAGTGGAAACTTTTCACGTCTTGGTGTAGTGAAGGGCAGGTGAACCCAGTAACCTGTCGAGTCGGCAAAGTGCTGGAGTTCCTGCAAGAAAGATTTGCGGCAGGGTTGTCCCCCTCCACCTTGAAGGTTTATGTGGCTGCCATATCAGCTTGCCATGTACCTCTGGGTGGGGTGTCCTTGGGCAAGGACCCCCTAGTCACTCGTTTCCTCCGTGGCACATTAAGGCTGAGACCTGCGGCACAGACTAGGGTGCCTGCCTGGGACTTGTCTGTGGTACTCCAAGGCCTGTCCCAGGCACCCTTTGAACCTTAGAGGAGCTTTCAGCTTCTCTCTCTTAACACCCTTCTTTTGCTGGCTATTGCCTCGCTTAAGAGGGTCGGGGATCTTCAGACCCTCTCGGTGGCTCCCTCATGCCTTGAGTTCGGCCCGGGATGGAAAAACCTTTCTCCACCCGAGGTCAGGCTATGTCCCCAAGGTTCCCACTAATGTGGCTTGGTCTGTCACGCTGCAGGCCTTCTGCCCCCATTTGGTGATCATGAGTAGGAGCAAGAACAAGGTCTGTCCAGTGCGAGCACTGGACGCTTATGTCCCAAGACTGCCACTTGGCGTAGGAACCAGGGTGCTCTCTCAGTGAGCTGGGACACACCCGGATGCCGGCGTCGCTGAGGTGGCGTTGGTATAGCGTTCCCCTAGCGCTTTTGACGCAGCTCGAGTTCCCTGAAAGGGAACGTCTCGGGTTACGAATGTAACCCTGGTTCCTTGAGGTGAACGAGACGCTGCGTCTTTGCCTCAGCTCCTTGCGCCTCCGTGCCCGCTTCAGACATTCTTTGCTGGCGCTTCCGGGATTCAGACGCGCTTTATGCGCTTCCTCATGACGTCACCGGCACGTGCCGGCGGTGACGCATTCACACGCGTTCGTCTCTCATTGGTTGCACAGATCTTCACGTGACTGACGCAAGGCTATTTCCCCTAGCGCTTTTGACGCAGCGTCTCGTTCCCCTTAGGGAACCCGGGTTACATTCGTAACCCGAAACGTTTTCCTGAGAAGTCACACAGTTGTAGGAACGCCAACTTGGAGGGCAAAACCAGGTCTGCTCACAAATTTTTGTTTTTCTGTTGAAGGTGATCCATATGTTCATGGATTGAAACAGATTGACAGGAATGGGCTGCAGTTCTGTGAATGTTTTGCCCACCAGGTCTCTGTGCCAGTCATTTGACCGAAAAGTATGAATATAAATATGTTGACGTGAAGTGTTTAGTTTATTCTTTTGCTACAACTGTAACATGCATAATGTTCACTCTTAAACTGTACATTTAGAATTGCTATGGAGTTTTTCATGTTGAGATAAAAAAATAAGAGCTAAACTAAAGCAAACAAAATCATGATGATAATGGTGAAGTCTATAGAACCTTTCAACAAAACTTCAACATTGATAATTTCTTAATCTCATTAATTATGGCACTGCTTCAGAAATTACGGCAAAGTAATGCCTTGAATTTAGTTTACTTATGTTGTAAATTGTGGGCTGTAATCTAAAAAAATAACTGTATTTAATAATTTAACAAAACATTAATATAAATGTTTAAACTAAAACTACACTGCTTGTGTGCATTGGATAATGGACATAATTATACAAGTAATATATAAATAATATCTGACTAGCCACCTAAACTGGCTTCTGGTCAGCTCCAAAATATTTAAAATATTTAAATAATTAAATATTTATTTACAAACACATGCACACATAAAGGTCTAAAATATGAAAAACCCCCATAGAAAATATTCACATCTTTAAATATTTAAACCCCTATAGACAGTTATATGGGCAGACACAAATATGCACATATCAAGGAGTTTATTGGATAGTACTGTAAGTAACATTGGGTGTCATATTTGTGTTTTTATACATTAAGCAGATTTTAGAAAGAAACTTCAAACTAAAGTAATTAGTAAAACACTTCAATCACTCCAAACCCAAAATAACAATTACATAATAATAAACATATTAATCTTGGTTAAGATACACCATATTTTCTATATTCAAAAGTTTGAAACCTTCTCATCCCGCCTTCATTGCCATTACACATAGTTATAACGCTATTAAAGAGCAGAATAGTGTTAAACATATTTAAATTACAAGTTCACATGGTTTTTGAATGGCATACACATATATTTGGCTTGCTTCCCGAGATGGAAAGCTTGAGCCCTAGACTGGACATGATTCAAGCCCTAAATACTTCCTTAAGTTTAGTGAAAACTGAATTAACTATGCTAATTACTTCCCAGTATCATTCAAATAATATCAAATTACATTTCTTACTGAAGTCTGGGTTGATTGAACTCCATTCCAGTTGTTTTTTTAAGTAGAAGGTAGGAATACATTAAGTTATAATGTGGAGCAGACCATTTTAGTAGAGATTGTTTCATAAATACTGATATGAGAAGTTTACTTTTAAAACAGAACAATTAAAATGTTTAACTCGTCTCTTTGATGTATTCCGAGATACTGAGGTTTGAATGATTTCAGACTCACTGAAGTGACAAATAGATAATCATTTCAAAGTGTCAAAAACCAAAATTAATTATTTTGCTTGTTAAATTAAATGTATTTATCCAAACTCTCAAAAGCATCCTGTTTTGAGTATTTTCTCCATTGATATGGGATATCACTCTCCTCAAACATTTTATTGTATTGCTTTTCTAGATCTTCCTGGAATCTGCACAAAAACCACTTCCAGTAGGGAAGTTCAGAGATATCAGGGGTGATTCTCCAGTCTGCATAAACTCCTCCTGCTCTTCTGTAATCTCTCCAGAGGACTTTATATGAGCCATCGGGATGGAAATATAGAGTGCTGTTTGCTACTGCTGATGTGCAAATATGGGTAGACAACTTAGATGTACTTATGTAATCTATCCCATTCAGTCCAATACTACGATGGAAAGGAGCACTGTGATCTCCATCATGGTTTTCTATAGTGTTGGTGCAGATGGTTTTACAGAACGGACACTGAGCCCAACAGCACTGACAGAAGTGATCAATAAGGAGCTTATCTGGCCTGAATGTATAGTCCAGCTTTCCTGGAAATGTCTCTGTGCTGAATCCACTGCTGATGTCAGCCATTATGACAAGAAGTTCTTGTCTTATCACATCTTCTAGGAGATTGAAATCATCAACATCATCATGTTTCACTCCACTGAGGTCTTTTTCAGAGAAGATCAGCACACCTGAGAGTTGCTGTGTGAAACTCTTCAACCACAAACTAACATCTCCACTGTTCAGTTGAACATGTTCAGTAGATTCATGTGCTGCTTTCATGATCTTCTGCTGCAGGAGTTTAATGTTGTCATTCATCTTGGGTAAAACACTGACACTGAACTTATCAGTGATGTACCGATTGACTTCATCTCTGATGAAACTCTTGAAGTGATCTCTGGGAAAATTAATGTAATCCATGTATTTGATAAAATCCTCTTCTTCTGCCAGTTTCTTCAGGATGTGTTTCTCCAGATTTGATCTGTTTCCATTCAGTGATTCACAGTTTGATCTCATTTCATCAGTCAGATCTCTGGCAGTTTTCTTGTAGACACTCTGCTCAATGGACTCTTTAAGTTTCTGACAGATGAATTCACCAAAAATGGCAGCTGATGTTGCTCCATCACAGTATTTCTGGAAAATACTGTAGTACTCTTCTCTTTTCTTCTCAGCATACTTTACAGGATCATTGGCGTCTCTGAACATTCTGTGTTGGTCGATGATCATCTTGTTTGCTCTCTTACAGATGGAATAAACCAAATCAATGAAGAAATCATTCTTGAACTTATATTTCTCTGATCCTTCCTCATATTCGGTTACTCTCTTCTTGATGTAATCTACAAGTTGTTGAACACGGCTAATGTTGTAGCCCATCTTTGAGATGTTGAATGACTGAATCATTGTGTCTGTCTGCTGAGCAACATCTGAAACAAATGATCGTATGTGGGCTTCGTTCTCTGGAGACAGAGTTTGATCATGTCCAAATGCTTCTTTAATTGCTCTGTAAGCTTTCTTTACAGACTCTGTAATTCCACCTTTCGTAGACTTTCTGAAAATAACAAACTCAGAATATATTGACACAGTGAAAACATCTTTGTACTCCCTGCCCTCCTTCCTGTGATCTACAGGAGCACTTTCATTGATGTCACAAAGGATCTCTATCACATCTTCCAATATGTCAATGTTTTTGAATGGAGGAGTGTCCGTGATGATTTTATTCAGAGTCTGTTCCCAGAATAAATCAAACTCCTTCTTCAGTGTTTTTTCATCATTTGTTTTGTCTTTGAGTTTTAAGGCAAGTTCTTTGCTCTTTTCAAAGAGAGTGTTTTCATGTTGTTTCCTCTGAGCATCAATCTTTTTCTTCAGGTCTCGTTGCTGAAGAATCTCATCTAATTTACTCCTTGTTTCTCTCACAATGCTCTCCTGAACATATTTGATTCTGATTCCAAATGATGTTTTCCATTGAATCATTAGATCTTTATCTTTGTTTTCCTCAAGGAATACTGACATTGATTTCTCAACTTCTTCACTCGTCTCCTTCAGTTCTCTTTGAAGATCAGATTCTTCAATCTCACAAATTTCCTCACTTTCTATTTTGTTCTGTAGTTTGTTTTCAATTTCCATCATTGCACTGCGAAGCCTCCAGGTCCACTTGCTGCATTCGGTCTCCAGTTTCCTGTAGGCAGAAATCTCCAGAGAATTTCTGAAGCTGAAGACAAATTGTTCATTCAATAAAGCCTCCCAGATATCTTTAATATGGTCTTTTAATACCTTCAACTTCATTCCATTTGATTTTGAGGCATGAGACATAATGGTTTCTTTTAATTCTTGAATATTCACACAGTACTTTGGGTTTGTTGGTGCCATTGGTGGGTTTCCCTCCCAGAGCTGAGCAAAATACTTAACATCATTCTGAACATCAAATTCAATAACATCACTGAAATATTCTGCATTGGAGTCTTCCTCTTTGGCAGCGAGTTTTGTCATCTCATCCAACTTCTCCTGCAGTCGTCTCATTCCTTCCTTATTTTTCTCTCCAGCTGTGACGTCTGAAACGTTCTGATGCACAAACATGCATCTGGGATTCAGATTGACTTTCTTCATCCTCATGAAGGCCTGAACTACAATCTGAAGAATGTCCTGCATCTCAGATGGGTTTTCTCCAATGATGTTGATCAAGGTGAGATTTGAAAGACCAACAACAAATGCAGCCAATTCGTTGTCATGATGCCGTGTTGATCTTCCAGCCAGTTCTAGAGCACGAAGACCCTCCGTATCAACAACCAGAATATAGTCAAAGTTCATCTGTGGTTTCATTTCGTCTGACACTTTGATCAGCTGCATGAAAGCTCCTCTGGTGCATCTGCCAGCACTGACGGCAAACTGGAGTCCAAACATGGCATTCAGCATGGTGGATTTCCCAGAGCTCTGAATCCCTAAAACTGACAGCACAAAGACTCTCTGGTCTCCCAGTTTCTGGATGAGTTCATCTAGAACAGCAGAGATCCAGATCACAGGAACATGAGCAGCATCTCCATCCATCAGCTCCAGTGGAAATCCAGAGATCATCATCTCTGCTGCAAGACTCGGGAGAGAAGAGAAGTTATACTGCAGATCTTTCTTGTTCTTCTGCACAGATTCACATGATTCATAGATCTGACAGATCTCCCTCATAATGTGCTCCAAACCAAAGGTTGCAGCTTGAATATCCTTAGATATTTTCTCAAGATCAGTTTGTTTAGTTGTGAGATGCTCGGATTCATCAGGATTCTCTTTCCATTTTAAGACCATTGACCATGTTTCATCATACTTTTTATGTCGGGTAGAAAGATCAGCTGAGATATGTTCATCTAGGAGGATTCTGAGCCATTTAATGAAAAACATTTTCTCAAATTCAGCATCTGAGTTCATTTCTTCAATGAAGAACTTCATAAACTCACTGATTTCAGAGTCATACTGCTGTTCACGGATTATCTTCATCTCTGTTTGTTTTCTGCTGATATCAATTTCTAGTTCCTTTCCTCGAGGTCGATGCAGTTCTTTGTTCTTCTGACTCCACTCATGCCACAGTTTCCCCTGATGAGGCAGAAATGATTCTTTGATTTCTGTCAAATCTTTCTTCTCAAGTAAACTAATCATCTGCTGTGCTGCTTCTCTTCCTCTCCTGCAGTCATCATCATCTTCCTCATCTACTCTGATGTCTAAGTGTTTGGACACATCTTCAAGTCTGAAAGTGGAAGACGATTCCAAGAGACAATCATTTATGGCTCTTTTGAGGTTTTCAGATATATCTGCCTGATTTCTCTCCTTCAAACCAATTTTGAATTTACCTTTCTGTATCTTAACAATGGTTGAAACATCCTCAGTCAAAAGAAAAATTAGGGGCTTTACGTCCTTGCAGAGTTGTTGAAGTTTTATCATGCCTTTGTCATTCTTATCCATTTGTGGTAGAAGAACAATATTGACTGAGGCCATTTCAGTGAGGATCTGGAGCTGTTTCTCATGGTCTCCTGCATCACCATGTAGATTACAGAACGCAACACAGTCATTGAATTTATCATCATATGTTCCAGAGGGGCAGAACCAGGCGATCTCCACCACTCCATCCATCAGTTCTCTGGTTCTGCTGCTGCCTGGGCAGTTCCTGTGGAAGAACGTGTTGTGTTTCTCATTGATCAGACTGTTCATCAGCTGAGACTTGGATGAAGACTTAGAGTCAAACCTGAAGAAAGACACCATTTGAGTTTCTGCCTTGTAGATCGGATGGGTTTGACAGATGATTTCATTGTTGTTGTTTCTTGTCTTCCAGGTCATGTTGGTTTGTCTGAATGTCCAGAGAGGAAACTCAATCTTTTGTGTGAATGGATCAGGAACAAGCAGAGGCAGAGCGTACTGACACTGAGACAGTTTAGTGACCATCAGCTGCTTCAGGAAACCATCAGAACAATGAAACACGGCCATCTGAACATCCATTGGGTGGATTCGCTCATATTGACTTGTTCCTTCATTAGACAATGACATTACATTTAAAAATAAATCCTCAGATTCCTCATCCTCATGTCTAAATGGATCATAGCTGCCTTGTTCATTGCTTTCTTCCTCATTAGTTTTAATGCATCTTGCTCTGTAGTTCATCATCAGTAGTTTTTGTATGAAAGTCTGAATCAGCTCTTCTTCAGCACAAAACTCATGAGCCTGTAATGAATGTGCAGATATCTGAACAACATCTGCAGCTCTTAGTTTATTTTGATGTCTGCCTTCAAGATGAAGTCTGTGGAATAGATTATTTTCTTTAGTCAACACTTCCTGTTGTATGTGTTGATCTGTACGGATGTCCGATGTTCCACAGTGCTTTTTTTCTGCCTGTTGAAGAAATAAACGTTTAATTAAATTTAATGATTTTGTTTTGGTCTTACATATCATCACTCTAGTCTTTACATTTTACACTTGAGAGCATTTAGTCAATTTCACTTTTAACCTGTTAACTGTCAGCTTCACCTTTTAGCGTCTGAGATAACAGAACTTTGGCTAAAATTTTGGCAAATATTTTTTAAAATTTAATATTTTTTAATTTTTTTAAAATTTCTCTCTTAAATTATGAACAAATATTTTTCCAGTAACATTAATAAAATGTATGTTCAAATATAATTTGTCATTAAGAATGTTTTTAAAACATTAACACACACACGTCTACAAACAATTATACATTGTTTGTAGAAGGTTTAAAAAAAGGTCCTCGATGTTGGGAGACAATCTTCTAAGAACAGCATTCCTGGAAAATCCTTTAAACAGTTTGAAGGACAACTCACTTTAAATTAATTTTTCCTATCCCATAGTTATTGTTCCCAACCTTTCTTTTAAGTTTATGTAATTGTTATGCAATTGCTAGATTTGAATGCTAATTCAACAAAGTTTATGAAATCACCAGCAGCCATATCACCCTGTAGCCTAAAACTGGTTGCCCACTGAAGCTAAGCAGGGTTGAGCCTGGTCAGTACCTGGATAGGAGACCTCCTGGGAAAAACGTCTCGGGTTACGAATGTAACCCTGGTTCCCTGAGGGAAACGAGACGCTGCGTCAAAGCGCTCGGGGAAATATCCTTGCGTCAGTCACGTGAAGATCTGTGCAACCAATGAGAGACGAACGCGTGTGAATGCGTCACCGCCGGCACGTGCCGGTGACGTCATGAGGAAGAGCACAAAGCGCGTCCGAAACCCGGAAGCGCCAGCAAAGAATGTCTGAAGCGGGCACGGAGGCGCAAGGAGCTGAGGCAAAGACGCAGCGTCTCGTTCCCCTCAGGGAACCAGGGTTACATTCGTAACCCGAGACGTTCCCTTTCAGGGAACTCGAGCTGCGTCAAAGCGCTTGGGGAACGCTATACCAACGTCACCTCAGCGACGCCGGCATCCGGGTGTGTCCCAGCTCACTGAGAGAGCACCCTGGTTCCTAGGGCGGCATCAAGGTCCAATTGGTAAAACCTCATGAATGTGTGCGGCGAGGACCAGCCAGCCGCAGCACAAACATCAGAAAAGGAAACTCCGGAGAGGAGAGCCTTGGATGCCGCCACGCTCCGAGTGGAGTGGGCCCGGACCCTCAACGGAGAAGCATGTCCGGCCGACTCGTAAGCTAGGCAGATAGCCTCGACTATCCACCTGCTTAAAGGCGTATAGGCATAACCTCGGCCACGCGTGTACCAATAGCCCACAGAGGGCAGTGGGTGTTCTCTACTGAGGCAAACAGGTCGACCTGTGCCTTCCGTATCTTTCCCAAATCTGCTCCAGATAAGAAGGGGACCAAGAGTTCTAGCCCTTGGGGAGAACCCCTGGTTTTCAGCCACCACTGCAGGGGTCTCATGCCCAGCCGGCCCAGTGGAATAACGCTGGATCCGCTGCATGAGCCCTAACACCCTTCAGGTGAGTGGCTGCCCCTTGATACTCTTGACGGCTGAACGAAAAAGCCTGAATGCACCCGGGGAAGAGCCGAGCAGACATGGCCACTGAGTCCCAAGTGACTCCCAAGAAAGTGGTTCTCTGCGTGGGAGAAAGTACCCTCTTCTTGGTGTTCAGCCCTAAGAGTGTCCTCGTCCTTAACGGCTAAACGAAAGGCCTGGATGCGCTCGGGGAAGAGCCGAGCAGACATGGCCACTGAGTCCCAAAGTGGTTCTCTGTGTGGGAGAAAGTACACTCTTCTTGGTGTTCAGCCCTAAGGATGTCACTCGTCGCTTAATGGCTAAACGAACGGCCTGGGTGCGCTCGGGCAGGAGCCAAGCAGACATGGCCACTGAGTCCCAAATGACTCCCAAGAAAGTGGTTCTCTGAGTGGGAGAAAGTACACTCTTCTTGGTGTTCAGCCCTAAGCGTCGTGAGACGAGAACCAAGAGTTCTTCCGCATGCTCAGGGTGCGTGGGCATCGCCCCGTGACCTTGATTGCAAAGCGGGTACCACTCAGGGAGAACCCCTGGTTTTTAGCCAACACCATGAGTGGCTGGCCCAGCTTGATGCTCTTAACGGCTAAACGAACAGCCTGGATGCGCTCGGGGGAGAGCCGAGCAGACATAGCAACTGAGTCCCAAATGACTCCCAAGAAAGTGGATCTCTGCGTTGGAGAAAGTACACTCTTCTTGGTGTTCAGCCTTAACCCCAGCTCCTTTATGTGCGGGCACAGCATCTCGATGTTGTGCTGCTAACTGCGGCGACTTGGCCAGGATAAGCCATAGTCGTCGACATAGTTTAGGACACGATAGTTCCTTGCAAGTGCAGCGGAGCTTAGAGCAGCGTCCACTCCTAGGTGAACGTGCGGGGCGAGAGCGCCAGACCAAAAAGGAAGCACCGATACTGGTACGCCTTCCCCCCTGTAGGTGAACCACAGGAACTTCCCACTGTGGAAGGATGGAGACGAGGGATTATACGTCTCTGATGTCGACCGTGTCGGACCAGTTAGAGGACATGATCTGTACTACGATCTGCTTGAGCGTCATATCTCATTCATATTGAATTTTAGACGCATAACTGCGCGATTTAAGAGACGCAAATCCAGAATGGGCCGCAACCCTCCATCCTCCCTTGGAACTACGAAGTACCGGCTGTCAAACCCGGACTTTCTGTTCGCGAGGGGTACATACTCGATGGCCCCTTTCGCCAGCAAAGTGTCTACTTCTTGCTCCATGACCAGAGCCTGCTGGGCTTTTTTTTACCGTGCGCAAGACCCACTGAGAGATACCGGGTAGCCGTGACCACGCAGCTCGGAACTCTACTAAGGGAACCAGCCTCCCGGGGCTGGTCTCTGGTACTGTGAACATATTCACCACTGAGCCGGGGCTTCTGGAACTCGGGTGGAATGCTCTAGGACCCTCTTTAGAGGGGGTGGTTTTCCCGTGGCGGGCTGACTGGAGCTGCACATGGGAGACACCACCTTGTTGCGGCTTAGCGTCAGGACCGCTTCATTTTAGCCTTCTTAGTGTTAAGGAAAACCCTCAAATCACCCTTTACCGAAGACTGAACTGGACTTGTCGGCCCGACTTTCCGGGGTTTACTGGCGGTCTCACATGGAGGGCGGCGGGGAAGAACTTTACTGAACGCCGCCTGCTGTCGTGAAGCCTCCTGAACTTGTCTACGACGCTTTTTATGGCATCGCCAAACAAGCCCGAAGGGGACAGAGGGGCATCCAGCAGCACAAATTTATCTTTATCCTTCATGGCCGATAAATTGAGCCATAAATGTCTCTCCGTGGCCACCAGAGCTGCCATGGAGCGGCCGACAGAGTAGGCCGTCTCCCTAGTGGCCCGAAGAGACAAATCCACGGTCCGGCGCAGCTCTGCCACTGCCTCCGGACCGATACCACCGCCCTCGTTGAGGTCCCCAAGCAACTCTGCCTGATAGGCCTGCAGCAGTGCCGTAGTATGCAGGCAAGCGGCAGCCTGGCTCGAAGCAGAGTATGCTTTCCTCACCAAAGACGATGTGACGCACATTGGCTTGGTGGGGAGCGCCGGAGCTTTAGTACATAGTGTTGAGCCCCGACAAGATTTGTATACATGGCCTTCTCCATGATCTAGATACCTCGTTATGGAGATCGGAAATAAAAGGCATAGCTCGGCGCGGGGGAGTGACGTGAGCAGGCAGGTAGCGCTCGTCCAAAATAATCTTTCTAAAACGAGCACTCCTGGTCTCCTCCGGCAAATCAATATCCACACGTGAGACCACTCGCGCCACAACCTCAACTAGCTCCTCAAATGCCGGTGAGGAGGGTGGCGAATCCTCCCCAACCGAGTCGACACTAACTAAATCCATGTCATCTGAACTAGATAAAGTTAGTGCCGGAGCCCCAGCACGATCATCTCTCGGCGAGCGCTCGTGACCAGGACCCGCCTCATCTCGTGAGGGCTGAGATAAGGGAGGACCCATCCCAGCCGCCACAGCGAGATCCATATGTGATCCCCATGACTGCGAGCGCCGCAAAACCTTGGCTGCTGCAAGCCACGGGGAACACTAGCCTGAGCGGCCTCATTACAGACCGCCTGGCGGGAGCGGAGCGTTTGCAAAGAGAACTTCTCACAGTCCTTACAGCCAGCGTTCTCAAGCGCTGACCGAGCGTGCTTCGCCCCCAGGCAGACAACGCACATTTCATCTTGTGTATTTCATGTGTATCATGTGTATTTCAACGCACATACCATGTGTTTTACACATTTCATGTGTAAAAACACAAGATTTAAATGTCTGCTCATCAGCCATAATTTCACACACAATTCCCTAATTTTTAAACTAGATTTCGTTTCTAAACCACTCTCACACAGACACAGCACGCTGAAGACATTCAGAGCTGGAGCTTCCGGGTTTCGGACGCGTTTTGTGCTCTTCCTCATGACGTCACCGGCACGTGCCGGCGGTGACGCATTCACACGCGTTCGTCTCTCATTGGTTGCACAGATCTTCACGTGACTGACGCAAGGATATTTCCCCTAGTGCTTTGACGAAGCTCGAGTTCCCTGAAAGGGAACTAGGTTGCTGCTGGAAGTGGTGTTAGGAGGCCAGCAGGGGGTGCTCACCCTGCGGTCTGTGTGGGTCCTAATGCCCCAGTATAGTGACGGGGACACTGTACTGCAACAATCACCGTCTTTCGGATGATACGTTAAACCGAGGTCCCGACTCTCTGTGGTCGTTAACAATCCCAGGATGTCCTTCGCAAGAGATGGGGTGTAACCCCGGCATCCTGGCCAAATTTGCCCATTGGCCTTGGTCCATCATGGCCTACTAATCCCCCCCATACTCTAATTGGCTTCATCACTCTGTCTCCTCTCCACCAAAAAGCTGGTGTGTGGTGAGCGTTCTGGTGCAATATGGCTGCCGTTGCATCATCCAGGTGGATGCTGCACATTGGTGGTGGTTGAGGAGATTCCCCCATACTATGTAAAGCGCTTTGAGCTCTGGAAAAGCGCTATATAAATTTAACATTTCTTCTTTCTTCTTCTTCAGAAAGAAGAAGACCGCCTGGCGGGACCGCCTGCTGTACTGTGCTTCACTGAGACCTGGCTAACTGTAAACACACCGGACAATGCACTATCTCTGCCGGGCTTCCAGCTTTTCCGAGCAGATCGCATCACGGAACTAACCGGGAAAACGAGAGGTGGAGGTTTGTGTTTCTACATCAACGAAGGTTGGTGTTCAGATATAACAACGCTGAAGAAGATATGCTTTCCTAACATAGAGACTCACTTCATAAACTGTAAACCTTTCTATTCACCGCGTGAGTTTTCCTCGTTTATTCTCGTGAATGTTTACATTCCTCCAGACGCTTGTGTCAGCACGGCATTACAACAGCTGGCTGAACAAATAGCTGAGACTGAACGGAAGTATCCAGACTCTCTTTTAATCATTCTGGGGGATTTTAACAAAGCAAATCTCTCCCGTGAACTGCCAAAATACAGACAGCACATTACATGTCCCACCAGAGACAGTAATATTCTTGACCACTGCCACACCACAATAAAGAATGCATATCACTCCGTCCCACGGGCAGCTTTGGGGCTTTCTGATCACTGTGTGGTTCATCTTATACCATCCTACAGGCAGAAACTGAAATCAGATAAACCTGCAAACAAGACTGTGAAAAGATGGACTAATGAAGCAGAGCAGAATCTCAAAGCCTGTTTTGATTGCACGGAATGGAATGTTTTTGGAACTGCCAGCACTAATCTGGATGAGATAACGGATACTGTAACATCATACATCAGTTTCTGTGAGGATACACACATTCCTACAAGGACATTCTTATCATTTCCTAATGATAAACCATGGTTTACTGGGAAACTCAAACAGCTTCGTCACAACAAAGAGGACGCTTACAGAAGTGGGGATGGTGTTTTGTACAAACAGACCAGGAACAGACTGACAAAGGAGATTAGAGCAGCCAAAAAAAGTTACTCTGAAAAGCTGAGAAACAAGTTTTCTTCAAACAATCCTGCTGCTGTCTGGTCAGGCCTGAAGAATATCACCAACTATAAACCACCAACCCACCGACCTGCTGAAAACCAACATCTGGCGGATGAGTTAAATACTTTTTACTGCAGGTTTGAGAAACCCAATTTCACACCTCACACCGAGTCTGATCTGCACTTCACACGTCCCCCAACACCTCCTGCACCCCCTTTCCACCCCCCGCCATCCAACCAGAGCTTAAGGTCTGTGTGGAGCAGGTATCCAAAATCTTCAAAAGACAGAAGATAAGGAAAGCTTCAGGCCCAGACGGCATCTCATCTGCTTGTTTGAAAGCCTGCGCTGACCAACTGGCTCCAGTCTTCACGCAGATCTTCAATAGATCATTGGAGCAGTGTGAAGTTCCCCGTTGCTTCAAACGCTCCACCATCATTCCTGTCCCAAAAAAAACCAAAATCACTGGACTTAATGACTACAGACCTGTCGCTCTCACATCTGTGGTCATGAAGTCATTTGAAAGACTGGTTCTGGCCCACCTGAAGGACATCACTGGACCCTTGCTGGATCCTCTTCAATTTGCCTACAGAGCAAATAGGTCTGTGGATGATGCAGTCAACATGGGACTGCATTATATCCTGCAACATCTCGACAGACCTGGGACTTATGCAAGGATCTTATTTGTGGACTTCAGCTCGGCCTTCAACACCATCATGCCTGATCTTCTTACAGCTAAACTGACCCAGCTCTCCTTGCCATCCTCAATCTGTCAGTGGATCACCAGCTTCCTGACAGACCGGCAACAGCGAGTGAGACTGGGGAAACTCACATCCAAGTCTCTCACTACCAGCATTGGCGCCCCCCAGGGGTATGTTCTCTCCCCACTGCTCTTCTCCCTGTACACCAATGGCTGCACTTCTAAAGACCCTTCTGTGAAGCTCCTGAAATTTGCAGACGACACCACCGTCATCGGCCTCATCCGAAACGGTGACGAGTCTGCTTACAGACTGGAGGTTGAACAACTGGCTGTCTGGTGCAGTTATAACAACCTTGAGCTCAACACGCTCAAAACGGTGGAGATGATAGTGGACTTCAGGAGGAACAGCCCTGCTCTACCTCCACTCACCATCATGAACAGCACAGTGGCAGCAGTGGAGTCATTCAGGTTCCTGGGCACCACCATCTCTCAGGACCTGAAGTGGAACAATCACATTGACTCCATTATAAAAAAGGCCCAGCAGAGACTGTACTTCCTTCGTCAGCTGAGGAAGCTCAACCTCCCACAGGAGCTGCTGATACAGTTCTACTCGGCCGTCATTGAGTCTGTTTTGTGCACCTCCATCACTGTCTGGTTTGGTTCAGCTACCAAATCTGACATTGGGAGACTATTACATTAGGTGATGTCGGCTGTTTTTAATGATGACGTCATCACAAAGTGGCCTGATTCAATGATCAGTAGTCTTTTTTTATTAACAAATTAAATATTGAGCTACTGACCATGCAATACTATGGAGTGCTGTGATGGTCAGATATTCTGGAGAAGTTAATAACTACAGTGTTATTTAGACACTCACAGGCATATGAAATCTATGAAAGATGAAAACGTCATGAAAACGTCATGTGCATGTAACCATATGTAACCATAGTTCCCTGAAGATGGAATGAGATTCTGCGTCGAAAAACGCTAGGGAAATGCTTTAGCATATTGTCTTGTCGAATTTATTGAGTGTGAATGCACGTCGCGCGCTGGTGATGTCATGAACCAACATGATAAAGGTGCAGCAGCTTGAACGTGTCTGAAGTAAGCCCGGCAGGGGCGAGGAGCTGAGACAAAAGGCATCTCATTCCCTCTTCAGGGAACAGTGGTTACATACGTAACCTGAGACGTTCCCTTTCAAGCGAAATGCAATGATGAAGGCCTGATGAGTGTAACATAGCTCACTACGAAAACACTGTGTTCCCGGAGAGGAGTTGAGTTCTAGTTGGTAGAACCTCAGGAAAGTGTGCAGGGAGGACCATCCTGCCGCATCACAGACAGGATATATCACGGCAGTTTGTAAAGTGGATGCGAGCGCAGTCCCCCTGATGATTTATGTTGGAGACCACCAATGTGTTGTCGGTGCCCCTGACATCTGGCAGAAATTCTTGGCGAGCCAGACAGACCACCACATCTCTAGCAGGTTTATGTGTCAGGAGATGTGATGTCCGCTCCACAGACCTTGGGCAGAGCGATCCCTTAGGATTGCCTCCCAGCCTGTGAGAGAGACATCTGTCGACATCATTACACAGCGACAGGGAGCTCTATGGATTCTCTTGGATGGCATCGATGTCAGCATGGTTATCCCCCGTGCACATCGACACCGAATCCTTAACAACATCTAAGAAGGTGGTCCTCTGGAGTGGTCCTCTGGTGATCCTCTTTTCCGAACTGAATGGAAAGCCTATTGAAATAGTGCAACGGACCCACTGAGAGCCATCAGGTAGGGGTGACCACGCGACCAGAAACTCCATTGGGGGAACCAGCCTCTCAAGACTGGCCTCTGGTACTTGTTGAATATCTACTCCAGGGCCATGTCTATCAGGGAGCACCTGGGGTGAGTGCTCTAGGCTTTTCATCGGAGGGGGCGGAGGGGGCGACTTCCCCAGAGCAACATGACTCCCGGATGGCAGCTGGAAAAACCCACCTCAGACCTGGGTCCCTGGCCAGGGTTAGTCCAAAGGTCATTGTAGGGCACCGAAGGAGCGCGGGCACTGTGTGCTTAAGTATACACCGTATCCCAACACAGGGGGTTGATGCTGATGCACTTGGTGTCATAACCTTCTGCCAGGCCTGCCAGGGTTGGCAGGTGGCGACACTGTGCCTCTGAGTGGCCCGCAGTGGGGAGCTCTGAGGCTGTGGCTGGCTCACATCTGGGACCTTAGAACGGCAAGGCAGTAGATTCCTGAATGGTGCCTCTTGCTTACTGGCCTCCTGAAAGCTCTCGATGACTGATTTTACAGTATCCCCAAAGAGGCCAGGAGGCAAAAGAGGGGTGTCCAGAAGAAATTTGTTATCACGCTTCTTAATTCAAGTAGCCACCAGAGCTGCCATGGAGCGGCCAATGGAGGCGGCTGTCTCCCTAGTGGCCCGGAGAAAGAGAGGTCTGTGGCCCTGTAGAGCTCCGCTATTGCTTCAGTGCCAATAATCTCGCCCTCATCAAGTTCCCCGAGCAACTCCACCTGATAATCCTGCAGTATGATCCGTGGTGTGAAGGTTCATCGTGGCTTGGCTGGAGGCAGAGTATGCTCGGTCCACCAGCATAGATGTTACATGCATTGGCTTGGTGGGAAGCGTCTGGGCTTTTAGGAACGAATTTGACTGGGGAGCGAGTTGGCCCGCAAGCGCCTCCTCCACCTTTGGCATCGCCCCATAACAATACTTATGGGCTCCCATGAGGGATGCATAGAGGTAATGCTATGCATAATGGCGCCCTGTAGGTAGCTGGCTTTGTCCAGGACCTCAACACCTCAGTGGCTGGGCCTGCAGTGTGAGGTAACGTTCGTCCAGCTTGCTCTTTTTTGGGCGAACATCAGTAGTCTCCGATGGCCAATCAATACTGAGTCAGAAGACTGTGTGGGTTACCATGTCTAAGACCTCCTCATAAGCTGGGGAGGAAGGTGGCGAGTCTTCCTCTCCAGCCTTGATACTGACAACATCCATGTCTTTATCGGTGCCTCTGCCTTGTCGGAAGTAACCACCCTAGAGCATGCTTCCGGGTCCAGGATGTCAGATCTGCCGGGTGAGGACATCTGCCGATCCCCAGGACATAGATCTGAGGCACAGCGGGACCCGAGCCCTGAGGACCACTCACCTCTTCAAAGACCGCCAAGCGGGAGCAGAGTGTCTGCAGCGAGAGCTGCTCACAATGGGGACAGTAAGCACCCTTGCTCTCTGACTGTGCATTCTATGCTCCAAAGCAAACAACCGAAAGATGGTGCATCTCCCTGCTTGTAATGTAGCGTGGACAGTCTATCTGCCATGGGAGACACATTCTAAATGTTTGCTCCGCCATAATCTCTCTCATTTTCTTTTTTAAATGTGGAATGCCCTTTTATTTTAAACTAGATTAAGGATGTGTTCACACAGTTTGCATCCAGCACACACACTCTTACATTACACTCTAGTGCTTACTGAAGACCCTTAAAGCTGCCGCTTCCAGTTTCCGGCACACCTTTATCATCCTGGTTGATGACGTGCATTCACACTCAGTTTTTTTGATAGTTCTTCGCAAGACGATATGCTAAAGTATTTCCTTAGTGTGCGTAGTCTCTGTAAATTAGCAGTATGTGTCATCCCTAATATCCAATAAATCGCTTATAAAGTGAACCTAATTTATTTATTTATCTGCATTAAAAATTTAACATTCAACAAAGAGTAGATCTTCCACTGGTCTAGTACAGCTGTGACGCCGTCTGAGAACTTCTCTGTTTCTCGGATGGACAGAACAGCCAAGGCCGGTAAATGGAATGTGGAATGTGTTACTTGATCAACAAGAAATGGTGCGATCCTAGGAACAACTCCATTCTTTCGCGATCCTGCTCGCCTCACCTGGAACATCTTATAATCATTTGCCGCCCATTCTATCTGCCATGGGAGTTTTCCTCAGTCATCGCTACTGTCGTTTACATCCCACCACAGGCAGACACGGGACTGGCTTTATCTGGCCTCCATGATGCAATCAGCGGCTTCATAAACAAACACCCCGATGCTGCTTTCATCGTCGCGTGTGATTTTAACAAATCAAAACTTAAGAAAGTCTTGGCAAACTTTCACCAGCACGTCTCCTGTCCTACATGAGGAGCAAACACACTGGATTACTGCTACTCGTTACTCACTGCTACTGGATCACTGCTACTGCTACTGCTTGTTTAAGAATGCCTACAAAGCTCATTCACTACCAGCTTTTGGCAAATCGGACCATGCCGCAATTTTCCTCACACCGGAATATAAACAAAGACTCGTTTAGGAACCCCTCGTTCAGGAATCCGTCACTCTTCCCTCACTCACATCAACAGCAAAAGTGGGAACTATGTAAGGCTGCTATTTAGTGACTATAGCTCAGCCTTTAACACCATAGTTCCCTTTAAGCTAACCGCCCAATTTCCAACAACAACGAGATGGTATACTTGGACGAGGTAGAGCAACTGACATCATGGTACCAGGACAAGTGTCTCTCTCTGAAGATTAGTAAGACCAAAGAACGGATTGTGGACTTCAGGAAGAGACAGCAATGGTCATACACCCCTCTTATTCTCAGCAGGACAGCGGTAGAGAGAGTGAGCAGCTTCAGGTACCTGGGTGTGAACATCTCCGAGGACCTGACCTGGACTGCACACATTCAAACACAGGTGAAAAAAGCCAGGGAAAGACTGTACCACCTGCGCCAGCTGAGAAAATTCAGGGTTTCACCAGCTATCCTCAAAACTTTCTATTTAGGGGCGATAGAAAGTGTACTGTCTCAGTGCATCACAGCGTGGTATGGGAACAGCACCAGTCACGACTGCAAAGCCCTGCAAAGAGTTGTGCGCTTATCCGAGCGCATCTCTGGGTCAGCTCTCCCGTCTCTGCAGGACATCTACACCAAACGCTGAAGAGGTAGAGCTACTAAAATCATCAAGGACACTAATCACCCTGCAAACCCTCACTCCACCCTGCTGCCATCTGCTAAGCGCTTCTGAAGCCTGATGGCCAAAACTGAGGAGCTTCTTCCCCCAGGCCATCAGACTCCTGAACTCAGTCACTTAACATCACGTGACTTCACCTCACTCCAGGATAAACATCTACACACTGACATTATACAGTAGTACCTCAAGATACGAAAGGCTCAACTTACGAAAAATCCAAGTTGCAAAAGCAACGTCGAAAAATTTTACTGCTCTACATACGAAAAGTTTTCAAGATATGAAAGGTTTCTGAAAGTCCGAGATTCGCCCCATAACAATTTTGAAACTCGCGCCGCACGCCGCCATCTTAGTTATAGTAGACTTGCCACCATCCTCCTGCTCTACCATTGGTTCCTGACGCTAGCCAAGCCATGAGATCCTTCTCTCTAATTGGACAGCATCCCTCCCATCATGCATCTTCTATACGTACGTGCTGGCGTGCTTTAGCTCAGCCACTCCGCACCCGAAACTTTACATTTTTTATGTGTTTTTGTAAAGTTAAGAGTACGTACGTACGTACGTTATCTGCCGTTTGTCCTCCTCCTCCTCTGCCGCCACTTTCGGAGATAGCCTCACTCGAAAGGTAAGCTTCGAAATTTTACGTTATTCCTGTTACCCTTCCGGTACGGTGTGAAGTGAAGATAAACACGGAGCAGCGTAGCTTCAGCAAACTCAGCTTTTATTAACTAAACTCAGAAAACAAAGACTCAAATATAAACTCAAAACAGCACTTGTTGTGCAAAAACAAACTAAGGAACCAAAGACTTGGAACAAGACGTCCTTACATGTATCCACATAACATCAAACACCGACAAAGGCAAGGGAATGGCAACCGGGTTAAATACACACAGCAATGACAACCACCTGGGGGAAACTAACGAACTAAGTTATGAGACAGGTGCAGGGCGGGCACAAGAGGAAACCCAGAGAAGACCTGGAAGAGAAACACATAACACACCAGACAGGAAGTGACAAAGAAGTCCCAACAGACAGGGAGTGCACAAATACCACAATAGACAGGACAAACGGTGACAATTTCATTGTTTATAGGTCAATTTAGCTTTATTATGAAATTTAATGGGGTGTTTTTGGAGGGCTTGGAACGGATTAGCCATTTTACATGTAAAATGTGTTCCAAGATACAAAAAACTCATTATACGAAGGCCGCCTCGGAACGGATTAATTTCGTATCTCGAGGTACCACTGTACTGACATTGCACTGCACTTTCTGTTCTCATTTGTACTGTGTAACAACCTGTTATAAACTTTTTTGCGCATAATTATTCTTTGGACATTTCTGTTAACCACTTATTTATACACACTTATTTAGGTCTTCAGTTTTACTTACTGCACAGCTTATTTCACTTATTTTATTCCACTTTTAATTTTTTACTTGATTTATTTATAATTCTACATATACATTGTACTTGTTATCCTATTTCTATTATAATTTCCTCTTTGTATTTTTTTGTATTTTTTTTGTAAGTTTTATTGTTTTTTTGCAACTGTTAATTTGCACTGTCCATAGAGCGAACCTGTGTACATTTCATTGCCGATTGTATATAACTGTGTATGTGACAAACGAAACTCTTGAATCGCTTGAATCTTGAACCTTCAGTGGCTGTATCAGTGATGGGGAGCATTAATTTCATCTTTCTGGATATAATTTATTACCAGTTTGAATAAACATTTTATTTTCATGCTACAAAGTGAACCAATTTAAGTCTTGATTTATTTATTATTGCGTTATACAGCATACACATTTATCAGCTTGTTTTGTCTTTGGCTTGCTGTCCCAGGCAAATATTTTTAATATATTCTCTTAATTAATTTTAATAATCAGGTATACAATATCAAGGCTGGATAAAAACATCACAGTTTTCTACAGAGCTGTTTTATAGTTGAATTGAACTCTTTCATATTACACAGTTACTAAATTTAACTGAATATAACAATCAACAATCAACACTGTTTTTGTCTTGATAGAGCATTTTCGTAATTTATATCCTTGACGCATTAAAAATGTACATCTGACCAGAGTTGATGCTACATATTACAATCAAAGCTATATAATCCATTATATATTTTAATTAAACGTATTGGTGGGCATTTGTCTTATGTGGATTAATATTTTTGTAGAATCGCTGTCATACGTCTTTACCGTTAAGCATGCAGCATAACCTCAGGCACAATCTGCAGTGTTACATTATCAAGTCAGACTAACTGAATCTCACAGCGATTGGCTGCCACCTGCGTTTTCACATTCTCAATGCTTTTTCCGATCCATTATCAACCCCACAATTCTCCATTCTCCATCAATTGAATGCTCTGTGCCTATAGACACGCACCTCTGAAGTAAATAAAAAGACACCCAGATTTGAATAGCAGACGATTTTGAGTGAATAGTGTAAAGAGTCTATTTCCGTATGTTCAAAAAGCAAATGATTTCAGTAGACTGAGAATATAACACACAAATGATGTAGAGCAATTTGCCAATGTGCTTTTAGAGCCATCATCTTATCCTCTCTTATGAATGGAAAAAGTACCTGTAAATGACAGGATCCTTTATATTTTAATATGGTGAACATACACAATGCAATAGTAATATTTTTAGTTGTGAAATAATGAAGTTAAACCTGTGTATTGTCGTCCGCCATCTCTGTATCATCAAGTCGGTCACGAGCTGCGTCTGTAAACTGCTCTGTGAACTGCATTTATATACACATTTTGTGGAAAATTTTTAGCATTCCTAACACCACTTGAAAATGAAAGAGTTAAAAAAGTTTGTTTGTGCCAAAAAAGTGTTGCTGATTTGAACTGAAGTCACCTTTATGGCATGAACTAAAGATATGAATCTTTCATTTCTGCTATACTGTCTTTATTATTTTAATGATTCACAGACTACATGTAATGATTGTTTTAATTATTGATCTGAACAGAATGATTGAGAGGATATGCAAATCTTGAAAAGTAGGTTGAACTGGAATGAAATGTTGAACTAGTTCTCTAGAAAAGTATTTCCTTTTTTATGTGTTTTTCCGTCATTTCCAGTTATACAGATTCTCATGATTGCTGAAAATATATACTGGTAGAAACCCAGCCAACAAATTATGATCTAAATTTTTTTCAAGAATTTTGGTAACTTTTTTGGTTAAGGGAACACGAAAATATAAATGTTTCTTTGTTAGTGTATTATTTTTTATTAAAGGCTGGTTCCTGATTTATTCCTTCATCATTCATTCAAACTCAGCATTCTAGAAATGTTGATTTGTAACATTTCAAAAAATGTCCAGTTTCCTTAATGTTCATAGAATGGCATTTAAAGTATGATGCTCCTTCTTTCAATTTAATTTTAAGTACCAAAAGTTATCAAGAAATTATGAATTAATCTCATGGAAAATGTTGCAGCGACAGGATACACAACAAAATCCAAAAAAGTGTCAGAGTCTACATGGGTCAAATCTGCATAGTGTTAAATTAACACTGAAGCAACTGCAGTTAATTAGATAATTAACTCTTTCCCTGCCTTTGATTGAACTTTCCACCAATTCGTTACACTGTAGAAGTATTTTCTGAAAGAGTACAGAATCTCCAGATCAAAATAAAGGGGAAGAAGAAGAAGCAGAAACAAGCAGTAGACAGTTACGTATAGTAGCAGAATGTGTGTTGAGGAGCATCACAATAAAGAGTTATCAAAAATTAAGCGAACAGTCGACTAATACTCTAATTAGAGATTTACATTTATGCACTTAGCAGACGCTTTTATCCAAAGTGACTTACATTGCATTCAAGGAACACATTAAATCAGTTCTTGCTTTCCCTGGGATCAAACCCATGACCTTGGCGTTGTGAGCACCAATGCTCTACTGATTAAGCTACAGGAAAGCTAACTGATGAAGTTGTAAAGTTACTTATAGTCAGTGTTATAGTATGGTAAAAAAAAATAATCATGTGTCATGTTAGGTGCTCACAGAGGACATGAGTTTTCAGCTGTCTTTTGAATATTATCTTATTTTATGTTCAAATTGATTTCTTAACAGCAGGTGTTCATCGCTAATGTTCAGTCATCACTTAATTAATTACTTAATTATCTAATTAAATTGCTTCAGTGTTCATTTAAGATTATGAAGATTGGAGACATATAGGCTTCATTCAGACTGTCAGACATAATCCAATTTTTTTGCATATTCAATTGAAATCCAATCAGATTTAATAAGCGTGAACAGCAAAAAGATGGTTTTCATATGTAGTTTGAAATCCTATTCAAATCGCATTTCTGGAAATCCGTTTCAGTCTGACTGCTATGATTGGATTTTGTTCCGTTTATATGACTTATACTCATGCAAAGTAAAACATAAGCGTCAGACGCTGTTATTGGAAACATGCGGAAGGTTGCTTCATAAATTAGGTGGTGCTGTTGCAAAAGTAATGTATGAGATAAAAACAACAATATAGCCTAACAGAGACACGTTTAGGAACCGGCGGAGAATAAAGACACTCACACCAGTCCTCCTACGCTTCTGCTGCTTCCTCATAAGACAGTAGTGCAGTGACGCGACTACATATTTTCCTGCTGTAAATAGGATGACATCTGTGTTGCAAACCCTTCCATATTCCTGTTGTTTTTGGTGTATACCTAACAATGCAATTGCTGTAGAAACCAACGCAGATATTCTGGAAAACGAAAGACACAGAAAAGGACACACAAATCAAATCTGAACAGCTGTGATTTACGTGTACATCAAAAAGTTCAATCAGATACACAAATAATACATTTGTACTGACAGTGTGAGCGTTGCCATATACATTAAGGAGTGTTCATTTAACACTGTGGATTTTGTAGTGTATCAAGATTCCTACAACAGTCTCCATTTAATTTGCTGGTTACTTTTTTGATGTTGTTTGTTAATAAAAACTAAGTCGAAAGAATGTTTCAGGAACATCATCATTTAAATGACATTCTATGAACATTATGGAAACTGGACACTTTTGTGTTTATGGAATGTTACAAATCAACATTTTTAGAATGCCGAGTTGGTAATTAAAATTAAGTTGAAATAATGTTTCAGGAACATCATACTTTAAATGTCATTCTATGAACATTAAGGAAACAGGGCATTTTTTTAGTTTTTTTAAATGTTACAAATCAACATTCTTAGAATGCCAAGTTGTTAATTAAAATGAAGTTAAAATAATGTATCATGCCGTGCTTTAAAAAAACAAAAACATTACACTAACAAAGATAAATTGACATTTTCATGTTCCAAATAGAATGTTTGGAAAACATTAGATCATAATTTGTTAGCTGGGTTTCTACCAGTTTACAAAGAAAAACACACAACCTAAAAAAATGAATAAGGAAATACTTTTCTCGAGAACAAATGCAACATTTCATTCCGGTTAAACCTACTTTTGAAGATTTGCATATCCTCTCAATCATTCTGTTCAGATCAATAATTAAAACAATCATTACATGTAGTCTGTGAATCATTAAAATAATAAAGACAGTATAGCAGAAATGAAAGGTTCACATCTTTAGTTCATGCCATAAAGGTGAGCTCAGTTTAAAAAAGCAAAAAGCCTTTTGGCACAAACAAAACTTTTTAACTCTTTTTAACTCAAGCAGCTCAGCTTGATGATACAGAGATGGAGGACGACAATACTCAGGTTTGACTTTAGACTTCACAACTAAAAATATTTCTGTTGCATTGTGTGTGTGTGAGTGAGTGTGTGTGTGTATGTGTGTGTATTTTTAGGTGTATGTGGATACAAGTTTTGCTCAGATATTCTGTCATTTATATGTAACAGTATATGTAGATTATTGATTTTCATTTGCGCATGTACCATATGAAACATGAAACAAAGACGATTGTAATTGTAACTATTAAGCTCTAAAAGCACACTAGGATATTGCTCCATGTCATTTCAGAATTGGAATTAGCTTTATTTGACAGATTTTAGGTCTTAGTAACAAATCCAGGTGTGTGTTATATTCCAAGTCTTCTGAAGCCCAACGGCGTTTGTAATACACAATGCCTCATTTAAAAAATAAGAATGGTTGGAAATCTGAAACGTTCAATTAACAGGAAAACCAAAACCAAACCGAAGTCTTTAGCTAACATCTCCGCTTGGTCCTTGTCAGAAATAGCAACCTCCTTTCCAGTTTTTTTAAGAGCACTATAATTGTCTTTCTATCCAACTCTTCAAATCGTCCTTGCATCTCAGCAGTGGCATGGCACAGACATGTAGATGTATCTTTCATTTCACCAAGTTGATTACTCCACTAAATACACCACATTCATTATGTTTTCAGGGCATTTCAAGTTTGATTTTGGCACTGTGACATCTTTCCTTTTAATTAGTCTTCTCATTAAAGCCAAAGCTTTTGTTAATTCAGACTAATTTGAGAACATGGGAAACGTAAGAAAACAAGAGTGAGGATTTATGAGCCAATCAAAACAAAACATAACGTGATGAAAGCAATAAGATAAGATAAACCTTTATTCGTCCCACAATGGGGAAATATCTCTGTTCCAGCAGCAATTTTTACTGTATGTTACAAATATAAATAATACAGCATAATATATACTGTATGTATATGTATGTATATATATATATATATATATATATATATATATATATATATATATATATATAGCATATACAAAACAAAACAAAAAACAAAAGTATATCAAGGATTACAGTATAGTGATTGGACTAAAAAAAACAACAACAAATTGTGCATATTATTGCAGTGAAACAATAGCAGCAGTGAGTATCATGGTGACTCGTTCACTGGGAGCAGCTCTGATTATAAAGTCTAATAGCAGCAGGGAGAAACGAGCATCTGTATCGCTGCTTCAGACACTTTGGATGTAACAGTCTCGCACCGAAGGAGCT
This sequence comes from Rhodeus uyekii, assembly GCA_037043235.1. Taxonomy (NCBI): domain Eukaryota; kingdom Metazoa; phylum Chordata; class Actinopteri; order Cypriniformes; family Acheilognathidae; genus Rhodeus; species Rhodeus uyekii. Next base: position 1,930,829 of record JAWRVZ010000083.1, read on the forward strand.
GCTCAGAGCTGAAACCGTTTCATACAGGGGGTGAGAGTCGTTCTCCAGCAATGATGACAGTTTTGCTCCCATCCTCCTCTCTCCCACCTCCTGCAGAGTATCCAGAGGAGTGCCCAGAACTGAGCTGGCTTTCCTGATCATCTTGTCCAGTCTCTTCCTTTCTGCACTAGAGATGCTGCTGCACCAGAATACACACCATAGAATATGGCTGAGGCAACCACAGAGTCAAAAAAGGTCTTCAGTAGCTCTCCCTGCACACCAAAAGACCTCAGTCTCCTCAGCAGAAAGAGTCTGCTCTGCCCTTTCTTGTAGATCGCCTCCGTGTTGTCCAATCAGTCCAGTCCATTGAATGCCTCATATCAGGTGACCTAAACCATAAATACATACTCTAGCAACATTGAGTCCTTGCTTACTGCTACCTGACACTGCCAGTCAGAAAGCTCCACTCCTGCCTGAAATTGTTTGATGAGGCAGGCCAGGTTCGCACTCCTCCTGGTTCATGTCCTGGTGACCGCTTGACCTGCAACTCGGTTAATTCGAACATTGAGAGGGAGCAACAGGTGAAATCCCAGTCAACAACATTTAAGAAGTTTATCCCTTGCTAGTTTAGGTCTTGTGGGGCTGGTGTCAGGGAGCATCCCCAGCTGATCATACGCACAACAACAGAAGGAGAGTATTGCCTCTTGAGTCCCCTATCAGAAGCAGCACTCCTACCACCAGCACTCTAAGGAGAAGCCTCTGATCAGGAGTGACAAAAAGTCCGTCTTAGATGTTGGTCTCTCGCCTGGGTTAAGACTATCCTAAGCACTGGAGTTCCCTCCATGAGGATAAATTAAACTTAAAATAGAATGTTACTTTTTTGGCATAAAGAGTGTCAGTTGGATACAGTCCAATAGATAATCTAATTATTTAATTCGCCTTCCACACACCATTAAATGATAGAGCTCAGGGGAGGCACCACTTGGTTGGGTCACCACACTGTAGTTATGGTGCCTTGAGTGTTTCCCAGAAAGTATGTTTCCCAGAAAGTATGCTTGTGTTTTGGACCGTGGACTGTTTACTGATTCTTTGCCTGTTTGCTGCCTGTCTTGACCCTTGCCTGTTTCTCTTGGATTGTGTATTTTGCTGCCTGCCTTGACCCTTGCCTGTCCCTGTTTAGGATTCTGCTGTATCCATGTTTGTATTCTGCCTAGTCGCTAAAATAAAACTGCAGATGGATCCTTCTTCGGCTGATTCTCTGTTACAAATATAGATGCAGGTAAAATATCAGTGCTGCTACTACTCAACTTCAGTGCTTCATTTGACACTGTCGATTACATCATATTTCTTGACAGGCTTGAAAACTGGCCCTGGCTTTCAGAGATGGTCCTAAAATGGTTCAGGTCATACTTAGGAGGGATAGGTTCATATATGAGTACAGGTCAAAAGTCTGAGTGGACATCAATGACATACAGAGACTCTTTCAACCTGTTTATGCTCCCACTGAGTCACATAATGAGAGAGAACAAAATGTCACAGCTATGCAGATGACACACCGATCTACTGAGCCCTTTCACCTAACAACTACAGCCCCATTGACTCCCTGTGCCAGAGCATTGAGGAAATGAATAGTTGGATATGCTAAAACTTTCTTCAGTTAAACAAAGACAAGACTCCAAAGTCATTGAATTTGTAAACAAAGATGAACTTTTCAAGATGAACGTATACTTTCACTCTAAGGGACAATCAACTACAAATCTGGATCTAGGAAATCTGACATGTGTATAGCAAAAATGGTGTTAATGCAATACTTTTCTGGGAGCAATGCTTGATTTTATGGAAACAAGCCCTTGGTTTTCATGTGTCTGACCTAATGTACTTTTGTCAAGTGGTCAAGTGGTATATATTAGTGAACTGAACTGAATAGTGAATGAGGGTATTGGGTGTCATTTGGAACACAGACTTTGAGAATTTGGCTGTTTTTTTGTTGTTTTTTTGCAGTACAAGAAACGTTGCATTCTTTAGAGCGCACACACAAATATGCACAGAAACATTTGCCAAAATGATTATATTGTTACAGTTTCAACTGAGGCTACTCTTGGTTTTTTTTTTGAGAGAGAGTATTGAATTGGGAATAATAGAGGATGAACTGCTTTCTGTGTGGATTTAAAATATAATATAATATAAACACAGGAACAGCTGATAAGTCCTACTGTGTATGTTTTAAACACTTAGGTCTAGATTATGTTCTTCCTTTGTCCATGCATTAAACACTCGTCCTTAACGTATTTACTTTCACTTCTCAGGTAATGTCAATGGTCTGATGGCAATAACAGTGTTTTCATATGAACATAATTGAATTGTTTGATCAAAATTATTGGTAGTAACATTTCAGTTGTCCTCCTACTATTTTCCACACCCTTGAATTGAATGCATTTTTTATTACCAGATTTGCAAAAACGAAAAACAAAATAAAGTTTCCAAATAAATAATGTATTTAATGTAGTGTGTCATAGATTGTGTTATCTTCTTCAGCCTTCATTCTTTATTACAAGTTATAACATGAAAAATATGAATGTGCATCAGAGGATATGTTGAAAAATGAAGTACATATTACAACTCACACATCATCATTCATGTCTGACTATAAGCGTTTTTAACAAGGAGAAATCATCAGTATAACAGCTTGTGAAGAACGTGACAGCTATGTGACATTTACCAGGATGACATTTACCTATTTGGCCAATAATGTCTTTAGCATGTATTTGCATGTATTATAATGCATTAAGAAAACCCTACTCTCATGAACACCAGTGAAGATTCCTCAATCAGCCACCGGAGGTCTCACTCACCTGAGTAGTAACTTTAGTTTGGACTGCATTTCCAAAAGTCCACATACATGAACTGATTGGCTGTTCACACCTCAATCAAACTATTGAAACCCCTTGTGTGTGTGTGTTCACTCCTTGTGAAATCTTGTTTGGCCTGGCAACATTTTCTGAGCATAATTTCCCTGTGCTGTTCTGCTCATGTTTGACTCTGACTTGGATCACCGTGTACGACTCTTTGCTGCCTGCCGACCACATTTGTTTGTCTGGACTGGACTATTTGCTGTTTGCTGCCTGCCATGATCCTCTGCCTGTTATTCCCACATTTACTGCTCTACCCCTGATATTATTGTTTTCCCTTGTATTTCGACCCACACGTTTTTGTATTCTGAACTTTATGTGTTTTAGCAAACACATTTGAATTTGCCTCACAAATACCCTTATTATGCACTATGGATACAGTCTTGATATAAAGTGTTACCAAATACATTTCTTAATGTGGCATAATTAAAGATAGCAACACAAAGTGAAATCACAACAAAATAAGAGCAGTACATTACTACGATGTCATCATCATTCAGATTTTTCACAGTAATTTGTAAGAAAATGTAAATTCTGTAATATTTAATAATGTAATTTATCAATTTTGAACACTAGCATTACCACATACATTTTTTTTTCTTCTCAAAATTAAAAAATGAACTGTTCATTGTTTATTTGATTTGTATTCAGTGGTCACTTTAGCATCAGGATTAGGACATTGTGGGGAAAATATATAAAATGTTTAAAAAGTGTTTTTGCAGGGGAGAGATTTTTTGTCACTCAACATCCTCTGTGGTTGATGTTTGTATGTCTGTTAGCTTCCTCTTGAGAAACTTAGTTTCCTCTTAACTGAAACTGAAAGAGAGAGTTTGAGTCTGCGATCGCATCTCAGCACAGAAGGAAATCATATCAAATTCATTTTAAGAAATGTTTAAGAAACATTTAAATACTATCTTACTTCTATGAGTCTGATGAAAAAAGACGAGTTCAACTTTTCACCAATAAGATGAACTGAAGGAGGATCTTTGAGGAACAGAGAAAGTGAGTGACACATCCTGCTGAAATACATGCTACGCAGTTATGAACATAAAAAAAGAAATCAAATAGATCAAATTGGCTGCTGTACATTCATGGCTCAGACTGAAACTTATTTCTTAAAATATGTAAATTAATTTTAATGTTTGTACTTTTGCCTGCCTGATGTCCGTCACAGAAATTAAAGCTTTAAAGAGGACAAAATTGAATAAAAAATACAGAACTGATATTAATTATAAACATGAAGTTGTGGCAAGGTCTTAATTATGGATAAATCAGGAACAGTGAACTCCAGAAAGAACATTAGTCATCAAGTACACTAATTTATACTAATAAAGTATATTTTTTTAAACAAAATTTTTTTATTCAGGTTAATTCTTATTATAATATTACCTTACACAATATTACACAAGGAAAAATAGACCAATATTTCTCCAGTAATGATATTTTATATCAGAATATTGTCAGTGCTGCATTAAATGGCATCACCATTTCTCAGATTTGAAAGTTAACTTTATTATTTTACATCAACAGATTTTAATATGTGGGAGTTCACATACAGTAACTGATCACTGATCTGTTTCTACTCTGTGTTTTGTCTTTAGTATGGATTCAGTGGGAGTGAATGTGATTGAAACGGCAGCTCTCGGGAGACCCTTTCAGCTTGGCATGCTTTATGACTGCAGAAAAGACGACTTAATCCCAGGTACTGACATACTGAAAAAGAGGGCATAATATGATTACATTCGATTCAAGTTTATTTGTCATTACACATGTATAAGTACAGTATAACGAAATGAAGTTATAAAAATTCAATCCGAGAACCATAACAACATATAAGAGACAGATCTAAACTAGCAGTACATCGTCTATATTAAAGGTTTTGCACTGGCACCCTTGTCTGCATTGTCCTTATTTCAATGTTTGTTTTGTGTTTGAGCACATGTGTGGCCATTTTACCTTTTCGACAGTTTAAAGTGTGAAGCATATCAAAACAGCGGATCTGTTGACAGCACAAGTGCACAGGGTCGTTTACGGTCATGATACGCAACATCCTCTAATATTTTTATGGAGTCAGACACACTTCATTCAAGCTCTTTCCGCTCTGTGCGCTTTGCTTCTCTCTCCCGTTAAACAAGTAAAACCATAAAAAACTGCAGACAATAAGGTTATTACCAGAAATACGGCGAGCAGAAAAATATGCAGCAAATACAATCATTTTATACAGACTCCGATCGTTTAACTAAACCAAGTTTGTGACAACTAAGTCTGTTTTTCTTCCCAATATTTAGCATTATTATACAGCATATTAAGAGCATCTCATAATAGACAATGTTATAATTTAGAAAAAGATTTAGAGATGACAAGGGAAAACAACTTTTTTTTGTTTGCTTATTATTATATTATATACATTGTTTGATTTAGTAGTTCATGACTTCATAATAAAATAACTTCTTAAAGGTGATCCCTGCTTTATAAGTCACACTTATGTAGATGTTTAAATGTAAAAATAAAATAAAAAATAAAAATACATAAATAGTATGATAAAACATTTGATTGATTTTATGACGATACAGTAATCCCTCGCCACTTCGCGGTTCAAGTTTCGCAGCCTCAGTGCATCGCGGAAAATACCGCCATATCGGCAGCCGTATTGAAGAAAGCAGTGTTGTTTTATCGTGATGCGCAAGAAAAACGGTTTCCCAGCATGCCAGACAAAGAGAGAAACTCACCAATGAAGCTTTGTACATACCCACGTGATTGGTTCCCGGCGTGAGATAGACGAATGAGAGCACAAGTGAATGTATCCCGAGAGCTGATTGGCTGATCCTACTTTGCGGATTTTCACCCATCGCGGGGGGTTCCGGTCCACATTAGCCACGATAAACGTGGGATTACTGCTCTTCATTTTACTTCTTTTACAAAGTACTGTCTGCCCCAATGGAAATGCATAACCGTTTCAAAGGAAATATAGAGGCCAGAAGGAAATATAGAGGCCGGTCCTCTTAAGAGTTTTAAAAGCTCTAGCCTTTTTGCTCTGGTCTTGGCTAAAGTCATTTATACAAGCTCTGTTCGATCAACAGAGGCTGTGCTTAAGCACTAGAGGACTCACAGAGGAAGCAGGATAGGTCAAGAAAACAGTTGATTATCCTCGCCAAATTATTAAATCTAATATTTACCTGATGAGGTATTATCCACGTCATCGAGGCTCTGGTTGTCCTTCGTTCCATGGAGGGAGTCATTCTGGTCTGTTTAGCCTTACCCTGCCCAGAACTGGCTTTTCTGCGGCTTGGCCTCCTTATACACCCTGTATAAACCATACACCCTTAAGTCATCCCGTTTTCCTGTGGGAGAGCTTCACTGCAGGATTATCCAAAAGGTCTACGTGGCTGCCCTGGGCTTACCACATACCTATGGGTGGTGCTTCTTTTGTACTTGTTTCTTTCGTGGCCTGAGGTATCTGTCCTCTCCCCCTTTTTGGTAATCATGGCCAGGACTTAAGAAAAAGGTTATTCCAGTGCGAGCATTGGACCATTATGTCCACAAAGTCTCAAATTATTCAAATTACTCCCTTATAGGAAGATTCTTAGATTCAGTTTTAAGGAAGAGGCCTACCAATTCAAGGTCCTACCCTTCAGTTTGTCTCTGGCCACTCATGTCTTCAAAATGTAGAATGCAGATCTATTTCTGCTATGGTCCAAAGGGATACAAATACTTCCTTGTTTGGACGATCGGCTGCTGTCTGCCGCCACAAGACCACAAGCTGTCCATAGCACCAAGCTGCTTTTGAAGAAACAAAAACTGTGTCTTGTGGTAAATGAAGCAAATAATTACCTGACTCTAGTGCAATTGTTTACTTGCATTGGAATTGCTCTGGACTTCAATGTCTGCAACCCTATCACATGCTCGAGCAGACAATATTCTGCAGCTCCTTGCTCATTTTTAGTTGATGCTGCTCCTCAAGCATTTTCAATGGTGGTTTCCATTTGAACCCCACCTGACATCATCATAAGTTGATTATTGTCTCACACTGCACAGGAATTTATGAGTTTATGACAAGTTCAGTTCAGACCAGGGACCATATCCACCTCCTGGAGTTACATACAGAGTTTCATTTTTGTTAGTTCTGACAGACTGACAGCAACACCACAGTGTTTAACCTGAACCATCAAAGTGTCACAAAATCATTCAAGTCCCTGTATCTCAATTAGAAGATTCTCACAGGTGTTGGTCTATTCCCTGATTAGCATCAGTAAGGGCAGTTCACCACCCAGGATAGAGCAATCAGCTAGCAGATGCTCTTTCAAAGGATCTTCTGCACCTGGGAGAATAGAGGCTTCACCTGGATGTGGTGCAGAGGGGTTTGGCAACAGTTTGGCATTTACATGTATGCATTTGGCAGACTCTTTTATCCAAAGTGACTAAAGGGCCAGTCACACAGCCGATCACTCGCGAATCACTCACAAATCACGCACAAATTGGGTTTGTGTGTGCTTGTGCGTCGAGAAATTGACCAAATTTTCGGGGTGTCGGGGGTAGAAATCAATGACGAATCATGCATGAATCACACATGAACCGTGCACGTATCATTTACAATCACTGACGAATCACTGACATATCGCGCACGTCGACGCATACGAGCAAATACGGTGCAGTATTCCACGAACATTCGACGCACGCCCGACGCATAAAACCCTTACGGAGCGTGTCCAAACACACATGCTTCGCGAACATTCCACCTATTCGTCAGTTTTGTAAGTGATTGACAGTGGATGTCAATGGACTGAACGTGATACGTGCGCGGTTCATGCGTGATATGAAGGTGGGGCGTCAGTGGACGGACGTGGACGTGCGCGGTTTCGAACCAGTTCCTACGCATAAGCACTGATGGCCGACGCGTGTCCCACCCATAGTCACGAATGAATAACGCACATGAAAAATTTTGAACCGTTCAAAACTCAAAATCATACACAAACCGCCTTCGATGCACATCCACTTACAATCACTGACGGTCCACGCTCGTTCCACCGACGAATTACGCATACGACGCCCGCTCCGCGCAGAAACTAAAATCTGTGCGTAATTCGTGTGTGATTCATGCGTTTTCGCTGTGTGACTGGCCCTTTACATTGCATTGAAGGTGCACATTAACATTTTAATCAGTTTTTGCTTTCCCTGGTAGTCGAGGGAGTCAAATATCATGCTCTACTGTTTGAGCAAGAAAGCTTGAGACTATTCGCTGGCAGACCGTATCAGTGTCTGTTATCACAGATGGATGGTTCTGTTTGGCACCTGAATCCAAGCCATCTGCAGCTTTAGGCTTGATCTTTGGGTCTAATTGTCTTTTAAATGAGTGTGGCTCTATGGAGCTCGTAACCTCCATTTTCTTTGGTGGGATTTACTAAGTGTCCCTGATTCCCTTTCTGGGAACTCGAGCTGTGTCGAAACACTAGGGGAAATAGCCTTGCGTGAGTCACGTGAAGATCTGTGCAACCAATGAGAAACGAACGCGTGTGAATGCGTCACTGCCGGCGGTAGCCGGTGACGTCATGAGGAAGAGCATAAAGGCGCGTCTGAAACCGGAGCGCGTCAGCTCTGAATGCCTTCAGCGTGCTGTGTCTGTGTGAGAGTGATTTTGAGTTGAGATAGCTAAAAATCATCAGAATGAGTGTGAAAATGTGGCGAATGAACAGAGGTTCACACCGTGTGTTTATCCTTGCCCACGTTTCATAACGGGCAGGGATACACATGTTATGTGTGTAAGCACGGTCGGCACTTGAGAATGCCGGTTGTAAAGACTGCGAGAGGTTCTATCTGCGTGCTCACTGTGGTACAGTGGATAATGTGTTTACCTATCATGCAGGAGACCGGGGTTCGGAGCCCCGGTGGGATGAACTTTTTCATTGCATGATCTCCGCTCCCGCCTGGCGGTCTGTAACGAGGCCGCCCAGGCTGGTGTTCCCCGCGATTCGGGACCTGCAGTAGCCGAGGCTTTGTGGCGCTCTCGGTCCTGGGGATCACAAATGGATCTCGCTGAGGCTGCTGGGGTGGGTCCGTCCTTACCTCAGCCTTCACGAGATCAAGCGGGTCCCAGTCACGAGCACTCTGAGTAAGATGCCCGTGCTGTGACTCCAACACTAGCTCTATCAAGTTCAGAGAGTGAGATCGATTTTGCTAGTGTTGACCCGGTCGAGGAGGATTCGCCACTCTCCTCGCCGGCGTTTGAGGAGCTTGTTGAGGTTGTGGCGTGAGCGGTCTCACGTCTGGGGCTTGATTGGCCAGCAGAGACCAGAAGCGCTCGTCCTAAGTATGTTAGACGAGCGTTATCTTCTGACTCGCGTCATTTCCCCGCGCCGAGCAATGCCTTTCATACCTGATTTACATGCTGAGGTATCTAGATTTTGGGGAAGGCCAGCCTCTGAGAAAATTTATACACGTAATATTACGATGTATAATAATCTAGTAGGGGCTCAAGATCATTGATATGGAGGGTTGAAGAAAGTGGATGAGGGCGAGTTACCTCGTCCCTCAGTCTGCGTCCTCCATTAAAGCTCTGGCGCTCCCCTCCAAGCCGATGCGCGTCACATCGTCTTTGGTGGGGAAAGCATACTCAGCATCGAGTCATGCCGCAGCGTGTCTGCACGGCACGACACTGCTGCAGGCATATCAGGCGGAGTTGCTTGGGGACCTCAACGAGGGCGGCGGTATCGGTCCGGAGGCAGTGGCAGAGCTGCGCCGGACCGTGGATCTGTCTCTTCGGGCCACTAGGGAGATGGCCTACTCTGTCGGCCGCTCCATGGCAGCTCTGGTGGCTACGGAGAGACATCTTTTGGCTCAATTTGTCAGCTATGAAAGATAGGACAAATTTGTTTTGCTGGACGCTCCTCTGTCCCCTTCGGGCTTGTTCGGCGATGCCGTGAAAAGCGTCGTCGACGAGTTCAGGAGGCTGCTTGACAGCAGGTGGCGTTTAGCGAATTTCTTCCCCGCCGCCTCCAAGTGAGACCGCCAGTCAAGCACGGTCTCAAAGCTCCTCGCACAGGGCCGCTCAGAAACAAAGCGTCGCCACCCGTCTTCCTCCGGTAATCCCCGGGGGGGTCGGGCCCACAAGTTCAAGTTCATGCCGCTGGTAGAAGGGGTGATCTGAGGGTTATCCTGAACGCCAAGTAGGCTTAGACTAAGCGGCCCTGATTACAAGCCGCAACAAGGTGGTGTCTCCCAGGAGCAGCTCTAGAGTCAGCCCGCCATGGGAAAACCACCCCCTCTAAGGAGGGTCCTAGAGCAATCCACCCGGGTTTCCGGTATCAGCCCCGGCTCAGTGGTGGATATGTTCGTAGTACCAGAGACCGGCCCGCAGAGGCCGGTTCCCTTAGTAGAATTCACGGGGTGCGTGGTTACGACTACCCGGTATCTCTCAGTGGGTCCTGCGCGCGGTAACCTTCGGGTACGCCATTATCTTGGGGTTTCACCACCCCGGTTCTCGGGCAGTGGTAGGCCCTCAGCAGGCTCTGGTCATGGAGCAAGAAGTGGACACTCTGCTGGCGAAAGGGGCCATCGGGTATGGACCCCTCGTGAACAGCAAGTCCGGGCTTTTCAGCTGTTACTTCATAGTTCCGAAGGGAGGATGGAAGGTTGCGGCTCATTCTGGATTTTTGTCTCTTAAATTGATGCGAAGAGATGCGACGCTCAGGCGGATCGTAGTACAGATTAGGTCCTATAACGGGTCCGGCACGATCGACATCAGAGACATATAAATCCCTCATTCCCATCCTTCCACAATAGGAAGTTCCTGTGGTTCGCCTTCAGGGGGGAAGGCGTACCAGTATCAGTGCTTCCGTGTTTGGTCCGGCTGCTCTAAGCTCCTCTGTACTTGCAAGGTACTATCGTGTCCTGAACTATGTCGACAACTTGGCTTACCCTGGCCAAGTCGCCGCAGTTAGCAGCACAACATCGAGGTGTTGTGCCCGCACACAGAGGAGCTGGGGTTAAGACTAAGACCAGGGGTTCTCCCTGAGGGGTACCCGCTTCGCAATCAAGGTCACGGGGCGATGCCCACACACCCTGAGCATGCGGAAGAACTCTTGGTTCTCGTCTCACGATGCTTACGGCTGAACACCAAGAAGAGTGTACTTTCTCTCACTCAGAGAACCACTTTCTTGGGAGTCATTTGGGACTCAGTGGCCATGTCTGCTCGGTTCCTCCCCGAGAGCATCCAGGCCGTTCGTTGAGCTGTTAAGCGACGAGTGACACTCTTACGCTGAACACCAAGAAGAGTGTTCTTTCTCCCACGTAGAGAACCACTTTCTTGGGAGTCTTTGGGACTCAGTGGCTATGTTGGCTCGGCTCTTCCCCGAGCGCATTCAAGCCTTCGTTCAGCCGTCAAGAGTATCGAGGGGCAGCCACTCACGTGAGACACTCTGAGGTGTTAGGGTCCATGCAGCGGCTCCAGCGATTATTCCATGGGGCCGACTGTGTGCGAGACCCCTGCAGTGGTGGCTGAAAACCAGGGGTTCTCCCCGAGGGCTGGAACCCTTGGTCCCCTTCTTATTTGGAGCAGATTTGGGATAGATACGGCAGGCACAGGTCTCCTGTTTGCCTCCGTAAGAATTTCTCTGCCCTCTGTGGCTTTCGTTTAAACATCCAGGGCCTCTGGGGCGGGTTGTTATGGTACAGGCGTGGCCGAGGCTACGCCTGTACGCTTTTTCCTCCCATCACTCTGCTCCCGGGAGTTCTGGCCCAGGCGGAGGGTTGCTGACCCCGCCCAGAGCTAATGTGTCTGGCCCCTTAGGGGGTCCAGCTCATAGAATCCGGTCTCTCAGCTGAGGTTGTAGAGACCATCTTTCAGTCCAGAGCTCCCTCCACGAGGAAACTCTTCACCTTGATCTTCATGTCTTGGTGTAGCGAAAAGCAGATGAACCAAGTAACCTGTCAAGTCGGCAAAGTACCGGAGTTCCTGCAAGAAAGATTTTGCGGCAGGGCTGTCCCCCTCCACCTTGAAGGTCTACGTGGCTGCCATAGCGGCTTGCCACGTACCTCTGGGTGGGGTATCCTTGGGCAGGGACCCCCTAGTCACTCGTTTCCTCCGTGGTACACTAAGGCTGAGACCTGCTCGGGTGCCGGCTTGGGACTTGTCCGTGGTACTCCTAGGCCTGTCCCAGCCACCCCTTGAACCTTTAGAAGAATCTCTATTAAGTACCTCTCTCTTTAGACCCTTCTTTTGCTGGCAATCGCCTCACTCAAGAGGGTTGGGGATCTTCAGGCCCTCTTAGTGGCCCCTTCATGTCTTCAGTTTGCGCCCTGGATGGGAAAGGCATTTCTCCACCCGAGGCCAGGCTATATCCCCAAGGTTCCCACTGAGGTGGCTCGGTCTATCATGCTGCAGGCCTTCTGCCCTCCCCCATTTGATGATCATGAGCAGGAGCAAGAACAAGGTCTGTCCAGTGCGAGCACTGGACGCTTACGTTCCAAGACTGCCACTTGGCGTAGGTTGGACCAACTGTTCGTTTGCGTTGGCTTTAGGACCCCTAAGGGGGCTCCAGCTTCTAAGCAAACACTAAGCAGGTGGATAGTCGAGGCTATCTGTCTAGCTTACGAGTCGGCCGGACATGCTTCTCCTTTGAGGGTCTGAGCCCACTCCACTAGGAGCATGGCGGCATCCAAGGCTCTCCTCTTCGGAGTCTCCTTGTCTGATGTTTGTGCTGCGGCTGGCTGGTCCTCACCGCACACACTCATGAGGTTCTACCAGCTAGACCTCGATGCCGCCCCGGGAACCAGGGTGCTCTCTCAGTGAGCTGGGACACACCCGGATGCTGACGTCGCTGAGGTGGCGTTGGCATAGCGTTCCCCTAGTGTTTCGACACAGCTTGAGTTCCCAGAAAGGGAACGTCTCGGGTTACGTATGTAACCCTGGTTCCCTGAGGGGAACGAGACGCTGTGTCTTTGCCTCAGCTCCTGGCGCCTCCGGGCCCGCTTCAGGCATTCATGGCTGACGCGCTCCGGTTTCAGACGCGCCTTTATGCTCTTCCTCATGACGTCACCGGCTACCGCCGGCAGTGACGCATTCACGCGTTCGTTTCTCATTGGTTGCACAGATCTTCACGTGACTCACGCAAGGCTATTTCCCCTAGTGTTTCGACACAGCGTCTCGTTCCCCTCAGGGAACCAGGGTTACATACGTAACCCGAGACGTTTTGTTTTGTTGACTTGTTTGCAAGACAGCTGACCTTAAGTGGGTATCTTTGAAAGTGGCTTTATTAATTGCCAGTCACTTCCGCTATGCGTGTTAGTGAGTTACATTTATGACTTGTTATTGAGTTATGCATTTGTTGGTCAGGCATTGTGCTTTTGATCAAATCAATCTTTTCTTCCCCAAGTTCTGCTTCCTCTGTTTGCAAATCAGCTGATTATTTTTATGCTTTTCAGTCTGCATCTCAATCAGTCAGGCAAGATCAACTCTTGTTATCAACTTTTGTGTCCTGTGCAAGACTCAAGGTGTATGGCTTCTACAATTGCTTTAGACAAACAGATCCACTTTTTGTTTTCTGTGGTGGTGTCAAGAAAGGGGCCATTATATCAAAGCAAAGACTGTCAAAGATTGTGGAGGCAATTACTATGGCAAGAAACAACAGCAACAAAAACTAAACTAAGACTAAAAGCCTTTGCCTTTTAGGCTGCCTTTACAGGAATTACTGCCTTATACAGAGATTAACTAAAAGTAAAAGTTTTATACAAAATTTTATTTAAATTGAATTCAGTGTTGAGAGTTAAAATCTATTTCTTCTATTACAGGGGTCAGACTTTGGAGTAAAGAGCAGCTGCAGCAGAATAGTTCTGCTCATTCCCAAATTAATACAAGATTCAGTGTCACAGCTTCAGACTCTATTCAGGACAAGTCTAAAATACTAAACATTGATGGTGGACTCAAACTGAGTCTTTTAGGTGATCTCATTCATGTTAGTGGAGCAGCAAAATATCTCAAAGACACCAAGACGTCTTTCAAACAGCAGAGACTGACTCTACATTATCATTCAACCAGCAGATTTGAAGAACTAACCATGAATCATTTGCCGTCTGGAAATACTGCTGAAGATGATGATATAGCCACACACGTTGTGACAGCAGTGCTCTATGGAGCAGATGCCTGTTTTGTATTTGACAGAGAGGTTTCCTCTGATGAGGACCAACAAACTGTTAAAGGAGAGGTAAAAGTAGCTCTTGAGAAACTGCAGGGTGTTGTTTCAGTGGGTGCAAATGCGGATCTAAGTGTGAATCACAATCAGAAAACATCAGTCAAAAAATTCACTTGTACATTTTATGGCGACTTCCAGTTACCATCTAACCCGACCTCTTTTGAAGATGCGTTGAAGGTTTTTGCTGATCTTCCAAAACTGCTGAAAGAAGACCAGGAACTGGCGGTTCCACTCAGAGTTTGGCTTTATCCTCTGGACAAAATTCACTCAAGAGCTTCAAAACTTCATAAAGACATCAGCATGGATCTAATCATGGAGATTGAATCAGTGATGGAGAGTTTAAATACAAATGAGATGAAATGTAGTGACCTTCTTAAAGACTCTCCTGCTATGACGTTTGCTGCATTTCATAATAAAATTCTGTTCATGAAGGAAAACTGCAATAAGTACAAGTTGAGACTTGTGAAGACACTCGGTGCTCTACTACCAAATATCCGTGGAGACGTGATGAAGGAAACCGCACTGACAGATCTTCTACAAAAACATGATGAATCACCATTCAGAGGACATGACCTTGAAGAATGGCTGAAAGAAAGAGAGAAAGAATCGAATATCATTAAAACAGTTCTCAGACAGCTGAAGGATGCTGGTGCACAAGTAGAAGTCAATCTAGATGCCATCTTGATGGATCTGGAAGTTGGAAATCTGGTCAGCTACACTTTCACATCACTGGGATGCTCAGATGTGCTCCTTAAACAAAAGGAATATCTTAGTCCTTCAACAAAAGCAGAAATGGATGAGAAAAACCTTGATTCAAAGAAAAGGTCTTGGCTCACTACGGAGATCCAACAGACTATACGGAGCAACTTAAATATATTTAAGAATTTGATTGATTCAAAAGACCGTGAACCAGCCAAGTTTATTGTCTCCTCAAAGGAAATGGAGAATAATCCAGGTTCTTGCATTCTCCTGTATGAAAATGGATGTGATGAAGCTGTTTGCTTCACTTCTCCATCCAAACCAGCCTGTCCAATCACTGAAAAGGTCAAAGATTACAGTGTGACTTTAAAGTTTCTTCCACCATGTACTGCTACAGTAGAACTCAGATTACTGTATAAATCTAAGCAGGACACCGTCTGGGCATCTGTGCCGTTGCTCAAGGATCAAGACACCGTTACTCTGACTGATCTGAGAGAAGACACTGAGTATGAGATCAAGTGTGCAGCGGTGGGGAAACTCAACTACACTGTAGACAGTGATGTGATCCATCTAAGGCTCATTGAGAAGAAGCTCATCATGGCAACAGATTTTGTCATTGAAAATCTGAGTTTCATTGAAAACAAGTGTAGTGAACTTTTGCAAGACACCAGAACAACTACATTTAGTGCATGTCACAAGAACATTGAAGATATGAGGCGATTCTGCCGAATCTACAGACAAAATTTTGATAAGACAATTAATTTGATGATCCGGACAATTCAAGCCTGTGAAGAAGAAACGTGTGCTTTGACAAATCTTCTACAAGCTCACGAGGAGTCTCCGTTCAACACTCAGGATCTTATGGAGTGGATTAGAGAGAAAGAGATAGAATTAAATATAGTTGGGGAGTTTCTTCAGCAATTACTGGACTTTGGAGCTGAAGCGAGTACAAACTTAGACACAGTTTTGTCAGATATTAAAGTGGACAATGTGGTTTGCTACATGTTCACTTCTCTTGAGCAGCCAGACAAGTTGCTTTCTGAACAGGAAAAGTACCTGCAATCTCAAACAACGTGGAAGAATCCAGGAATGTCTCCTCATGATTTGACATGGCTCTCTGGAAGTATCAGGGAGAAAATGAGAGAACATTTAATAATGTTTAAGGAGATGATGACGTCACATGGAAGTCAATCCTCTAAATTCATTGTATCCTCAAAGGAAATGGAGAATCATCCTGGTTCCTGCATTCTCCTGTATGAAAATGGATGTGATGAGGCTGTCTGCTTCACTCCTCCATCCAAACCAGACTGTCCAATCACCGAAGAGGTCAAAGTACAGAGTGTGATTCTGAAGGTTCCTCCATCATGTCCTGCTACCGTGGAGCTCAGATTACTGTATAAATCTAAGCAGGATACAGTCTGGAGATCTGAGCCAGTGTTGAGGGATCAACACACAGTTACTCTGACTGATCTGAGAGAAGAAACTGAGTATGAGATCAAATGTGCAGCATTGGGGAAACTCAACTACACCGTAGAGAGTGATGTGATTAGAGTCATCACAGAGGTATGATGAACATTTATCACATATAAACTGAACAAAATACATTAAGTGACTGAATTGAAATACATTTACCTTTAAGAGAGTGATTTATGAGTACTTTATGCATGTTTTATTGCCAATCTCATCATTTAATCAGTTCTTAATTAGAAATGAAATGTTTCTTTCAGAAAAGTACAGAGAACCAAGTAGCTGAGAGTGAGTAATATTCTTCTAACCTACCATTTTAGCGCTTTTTATCCATTTGAACATAAACCAAAAGTAGCTGTGAGACTATATGTTGTAAATATGTGCATTATAGCTTATGCTTTCCATTACAATAGATTAACATCTGTTAATGACAAATTTCATTACCAGGTATAAACAGAGAGGGGAGCGAGGAATTTGAAAGAGAGGAGATGAAGAAGATCGGTGTTGAAACAGATTCAGTTCAGGTGAGCATTAAGAGAAACCTGGAGAAAATGTTCTTTATTGTTTGTCAGTACATTAATCTAGCATAATATCCCATCAAGGGACACTGTTAATAATATTCTGATGAACTATAGTTACACTGAAATTGTTTTGATGCTCAGAAAATAAGAATTTCATTAGATATTACTCACAGCAAAAACCCTGGAGTTAAATTCTCTCTCTACAGAGTTTATTTGAGTCCACACCCAAGAGTGTTAAATAACTCTGAAGTTAATGAGATCATAATTCATCATAATTGATAATGCCTGATAATAACAAGCATAATCACTGAAGGAAAGAGACACCATGGAAAGAGACACATAGTAATCAGTGTTTAGTTGGGCTTTTGAGCCTCATTTTTTAACAGTTTATTTTTTTCTTATTGCTATAAACAAGTTATAACAGCCAGGTAAAAACGTAGTCAGGTGCTGTTAGTTATGTTTGAACACAATCACCATGTGATCTGAATCACAACACTGATTACAGCAGCCTTGTGTTTCTGCAGCATAAGGTCTGGCATTTCCAATACAATCAAATAGATTTTTAAGTTATTCTGATCCAATCATCAAGAATTGGTGTATGAATCCAAAATTAACTAACATAGCTCAAACATTTTTATGCAGAATCTCATGTTGTAAAATCACAGAGCTGCTGTAAGTAATAATGTAAAATGTGCACATTATCAGAGATTTGGTTCAGAATGAGATTAATCAGATTAGTTTATAAATGAATTTGATTAACGTATCACTTCATGGTGATTTTCACTATCAAAACATAACCAACTTAGAACTTTTTCTGTGTGATTTCTTTGTCATAACAAATGTGCTTTATAAATACATTTGTTATATATATTTATTGTTTAGTTAAAGCAGCCAGATTTTTTGTTTTTTGTAAAGTCAAGGGTGACTCTTTCTTTCAGTGATTGTTGTCATCAGGTGTTCATCACTAATGTTCAATCATCATTCAATGATATATATATATATGACATACATTTTGTTAGTAACTTCCCGCATGATCTATATTCACTGTGATTAAATGATGATAATAATAATACAAATATAAACAGGGAGAAAAAGAGAATATTGGAACAGCAGGAATCATGGCAGATCAACACCTACAACAGGAAGAAACAGAAAAAATGGATCATCTGTTTCACAGACTTCATCTTGAAGGCAAGTGTCACAATAAACTGAGAGCTGCAGATGTTCTTCAAATAACGACACATTCATTACAGTCTCATGAGTCTTGCGCTGAAGAAGAGCTGATTCTGAATTTCCTACAAAAACTACTGTTGATGAACTACAGAGCAAGATACATTCAAACTAATGATGTTAATCAGGGAGATCAAACACAACAAAGTAACAGTAACTCATCTGAGGGAAAGAGTGATATTTTTCATGAAATATCTTTGTCTAACAAAGGAACAAGTCAGTCTGAGGGAATCCACCCAATGGATGTTCAGATGGCTGTGTTTCATTGTGCTGATGGTTTCCTGAAGCAGCTGATGGTCACTAAACTGTCCCAGTGTCAGTACGCTCTGCCTCTGCTTGTTCCTGATCCATTCACACAACAGATTGAGTTTCCTCTCTGGACATTTAGACAAATCAACAAGAGCTGGAAGATGAGAAACATCAAGAATGAAATCATCAGTCAAATCCACCCGATCTACAAAGCAGAAACTCCAATGGTGTTTTTCTTCAGGTTTGGCTCTGTGTCTTCATCCAAGTCTCAGCTGATGAACAGTCTGATCAATGAGAGACACAACACGTTCTTCCACAGGAACTGCCCAGGCAGCAGCAGAACCAGAGAACTGATGGATGGAGTGGTGGAAATCGCCTGGTTCTGCCCCTCTGGGAAAAACACAGATAAATTCAGTGACTGTGTTGCGTTCTGTAATTTACATGGTGATGGAGGAGACCATGAGAAACAGCTGCAGATCCTCACTGAAATGGCCTCAGTCAATGTTGTTCTTCTACAACGACTTGACAGCAAAACTGAAAGCTCAAAAGTAATTCAAAACCTATATACAAACAGAAATCCACTTATTTTCCTCTTCACTGAAGATGATTCTGATGAAATAGAAATGAATAAATTGATATTTAAAATCCGTTTAAAAGACAGAAATCAGTCAGAAGTATCTGAAGAACTCAGAAAAGCTATAAATGATTGTCTCTCAGAATCATCTCACACTTTCAGACTTGAAGATGTGTCCAAACACTCAGACATCAGAGTAGATGAGGAAGATGAGGATGACTGCAGGAGAGGAAGAGAAGCTGCACAGCAGATGATGAGTTTACTGGAGAAGAAAGATCTGACAGAAATCAAAGAATCAGTTCTGCCTCATCAGGGGAAACTGTGGCATCAGTGGAGTCAGAAGAACAAAGAACTGCATCGACCTCGAGGAAACGAACAAGAAACAGATATCAGTAGAAAACAAACAGAGATGAAGACAATCCGTGAACAGCAGCATGAATCTGACATCAGTGAATTTATAAAAGTCTTTATAAAACAAATGAACTCACAAACTGAACATGAGAAGAATTTTTCCTTCAAATGGCTTGGAATCCTTCTGGTTGAATATATCATACCTGACCTTTCTGAAAAACTCATAGCTGAACAAACTAAATTAGTGAAAATATCTCAGGATGTTCAAACTTTGACCCTTGGTTTGGAGCACATCATGAGGGAGATCGGTCAGATCTATGAATCATGTGAATCTGTAAAGAAGAACAAGAAAGATCTGCAGTTTGACTTCTCTTCTCTCCCGAGTCTTGCAGCAGAGATGATGATCTCTGGATTTCCACTGGAGCTGATGGATGGAGATGCTGCTCATGTTCCTGTGGTCTGGATCTCTGCTGTTCTAGATGAACTCATCCAGAAACTGGGAAACCAGAGAGTCTTTGTGCTGTCAGTTTTAGGGATTCAGAGCTCTGGAAAATCCACCATGCTGAATGCCATGTTTGGACTCCAGTTTGCCGTCAGTGCTGGCAGATGCACCAGAGGAGCTTTCATGCAGCTGGTCAAAGTGTCAGACGAGATGAAAACACAGTTGAACTTTGACTATATTCTGGTTGTTGATACTGAAGGACTTCGTGCTCTAGAACTGGCTGGAAAATCAACAAGAAATCATGACAATGAATTGGCCACATTTGTTGTTGGTCTTACAAATTTGGCCTTGATCAACATCTTTGGAGAAAACCCATCTGATATGCAGGATATTCTTCAGATTGTAGTTCAGGCCTTCATGAGGATGAAGAAAATCAAACTGAATCCCAGATGTGTGTTTGTGCATCAGAACGTTTCAGACATCACAGCTGGAGAGAAAAATGAAGAGGGAAGGAGACAACTAATGCAGACGTTGAATAAGATGACAAAACTTACTGCCAAAGATGAAGTCTGTGATGCAGAATGTTTCAGTGATGTTATTAGATTTGATGTTCAGAAAGATGTGAAGTATTTTGCTCAGCTCTGGGAGGGAAACCCACCAATGGCTCCACCAAACCCAAACTACTGTGAGAATATTCAAGAACTAAAGCAAACTATTATGTATCATGCTTCAAAATCACATGTAATGATGCTGAAAGATTTAAAAGATCGTATTAAAGATCTCTGGGAGGCTTTACTGAATGAACGATTTGTCTTCAGCTTCAGAAATTCTCTGGATATTTCAGCCTACAGGAAACTGGAGACCGAATACAGCAAGTGGTCCTGGAGTCTTCGCACTGCCATGTTAGAAACTGAAAACAAACTACAAAACAAAATAGAAAATAAAGTAATTCACGAAGTTGAGGAAACTGATCTTCAAAAAGAACTGAAGAAGACAAGTGAAGAAGTGGAGAAATCAATGTCAGATTTCTTTGACAAAGACACAGATGCAGACATACTGATTCAGTGGAAAATACTGTTTAAAATCAAAATCAAAGAACTCCAGGAAAACATTGTGAGAGAAACACAGAGGAAATTAAATGAGACTCTTCAGCAGCGAGACCTGAGAAAAGCGATTGGTGCTGAGAGGAGACGTCATGAAAACACTCTCTATGAAAAGACCAAAGAACTCGCCTTAAAACTCAAAAACAAAACACATTATGAAAAAGCACTGAAGAAAAAGTTTGATTCATTCTGGAAACACAGTGTGAAGAAGATCATCAGAGACACTCCTGCAATCACAAATACTGACATAAAGACAGATTTAAGAGAGATCCTCAGTGACATCTATGACCATGCTCTTGTAAGTGAGTGGAATAAAACGAGGACGGATATTTTCTGTGTGACCAGTTATGCAGATTATGTACAGTTAAAGAAAAACACTGAATCTACAGGATCTTTCACAAATGCCTACAGAGCAGTTGAAGAGACGTTTGGTTACAGTCTTTCTAAAGACGATGAAACCCAAATACGATCATTTGTCACAGATGTTGCTCTCCAAACAGACAGAATGATTCAGTCATTCAAAATTTCAAACGTGGGCTACAATATCAGCTGCATTCAACTAATCACAGATTACATCAAGAGGAGAGTAACAGAACATCTGGGAGGATCAGTGAAATATGAGTTAAAGAATGATTTCTTCATGGATTTGGTTTATTACATCTGTAAGAGAGCAAACAAGATGATCACTGACCAACACAGACTGTACAGAGAAGCAATATGTGTCACGAAGAGAGAAGAATATTACAGAATTTTCCAGAAATACTGTCACAGAGCAACATCAGCTGCCGTTTTTGGAGAGATAATGTGTCAGAAACTTAAAGATCCCATTGAGCAGAGTGTCTACAAGAAAACTGCCAGAGATTTAGCAGATGAAATGAGATCAGACTGTGAATCACTGAATGGAAACAGATCAAATCTGGAAAAACACATCCTGAAGAAACTGGCTGAAGAAGAGGATTTTAACAAATACAGGAACTACATGAATAATCCCAGAGATCACTTCAAGAGATTCATCAGAGATGAAGTCAGTCGGTACATCATTGAGAAGTTTGTAGTCAGTGTTTTACCCAAAATAAAGAAGATCATTGATCTCCTGCAGCAGAAGATCATGAAAGCAGCGCATGAATCTACTGAACATGTTCAAGTGAACAGTGGAGATGTTGGTTTGTGGTTGAAGAGTTTCACACAGAAACTCTCAGATGTGCTGATCTTCTCTGAAAAAGACCTCAGTGGAGTGAAACAAGATGATGTTGATGATTTCAACCTCCTAGAAGATGTGATAAGACAAGAACTTCCTGCTATAATGTCTGACATCATCAGTAGATTCAGCTCAAATACTTTTCCAGTAATTCTGGACTTTAAGTTCAAGCCAGATGAGCTTCTGATTGATCACTTCTGTCAGTGCTGTTGGGTTCAGTGTCCATTCTGTGGAGCCGTCTGCATCAACACTATAGAAAACCACCACGCAGATCATAGTGTTCCTCTTCACAGAGTGAGTGGAATCACTGACACATATTACCAATCAACAAAGAACTTCTGTGCTGATATTTGTACAAATTTAGTGGCAGGTGATCAGGATATTTTTACACCAGAAGGAAGGTTTCCCTGGAGAGATTACAGAAGAGCAGGAGGTGTTTATGCAGACTGGAGCATCACTCCTGATCTCTCCGAAATGCCCTACTGGAAGTGGTTTGTGTGCAGATTCCAGAAAGATCTGGAAAAATACTGCATGAAAACATTTAAGGCGAGTGGTGATATACCAGGTGAATGGAGAAAATACTCAAAACAGGATGCTTTAGAGAGTTTGGATAAGTGCATATAATGGAGCAGAAATATACCAGAAAATACATCTCCTTTAAGATTATCCTCCGATCACAGTCAGAATTGAGTTCCTAGTACATTCATCAGCGAGACTCTTGAGTTCATGTACATCTTCATCAAGAAGATTGAATACAATATTTAATTCCTTGTACAAGTATCTGTTGAAACCCCAGATTGGCAAGAATTGACCTGATTGAGAACAACTTGAACCAAGGGTGGACTTCACTCTCAAGTGTTTTCACCCCAACAAACCGCTAAATATATCTTAAAATATCTAAAACATTTTGCTGCAGTGAAAGGTACTTTACTCACTCACTCACTCACTTTTCCTATACTTCACATTTCATCACTTAGTACAGTACTTTGTATATTTATTTGGATGCAGTCAAATTTTAAAATTCATTGTTAGATTCATGTGTTTACTTTGTTTTGAAGTTTATTTCTAACTGAACCTTTTTACTTGATTAATTTATTTGTTTTATATTAATATTATTTTCATACTAATTCTTATACTCATTTCTTCTTATTAAAATGATTTTCCTTATATTCCCATTTGCTGTCATCATTTCATATCTGCCTGGATCACACGCCATCAAGTTTTTTTATTGCCTTCAAACTTAACTTACCCATCAAATATGTATTTAGGTGATAATTAATTACACCGAATATTGTTCTATACATATTGTTGTGTCCCCATTATTCAGAGTCAGAGTAGCACTTTTTTAAGATGAGTAAATACTTCAGTAAGACTATTAACGTGATGTAACCAGAAAATTAGGAGAGTAAATTACCAAATCAGATAGGCATTCGATTTTAACACATCAGTTTAGACCACATTTACTAGCCACTGGAATGAAGCATTTCTCATCCCAAATGTCATTACCGAGTTCTGTAAAAAGTAAGGTGTTAAAAGAATCTGTCAATATCCCTTAGTAAGTCCAGTTTAGTGTCACGTTACTAAATAAACATACGTTATCTATACAGTCCTCGATTCTTGCCAATGGATAGGAGTCTGGAAGAGAAACAGCATTCACTCTCCCGTAATCTGTACAAAACCTTAAAGTAAGATCTGACATAGAAGCAGTCAGACAGGGGGAACTCCAGGGACTAAAGAGCTTAGTCTCGCTATCCCATTAAAATCACATTTGAGTGATTATAACATCTAGTGATAATGCAGTTCTATAATGCCAAAATTTGGCATTGACATCTGTCACAGAAGTCACAGAACATTGATACCGAAAAATGCACAAAAACAACATCAAAAATGTATGATCTGAAAAGAGAGCAACAGGAGAGAAGCGCTGGAGAGCAAACAAGTGAACAACTGATGAAAGTCATGATCTTTTGCTTGTAAGTTAGTAAACAATCTCACATTCTGCCTGTTTACGCATGGATGTTGAAGCAAGCAATGGATGTCCTCGATACATGACGGCACAGGTGATGGCGGTACCGTGATATTTGTTTTGGTATTGTTAGGATGCTGAGAACAGACGTTGAGTTCTTTTGGTGGATGTAAGCCTCTATGTAAGGCTCATTTCCCACTCTCCACATGATGTAGACGTCGCCAAGTTTAGAGCTGGTGACCTCACACACAAGAGAGACCGTTTCTCCATTAGTGAAATCAGGTGTGTAAAGGGCAACAGTGGGTTGCTCTCCATCTGAATTGGAGAGAATCGTGAAGATCAATAAAAATCAAACTGAAGTATCAAACAATATTGAATAAAACTAGTTTAACAAGCCAACTTTTGACATTGCATTTAAGCATTTCAAATGTGCTTTGATTTTTTTTCATATGATAAAATGGTGTCTAGCCTTTCATCGTCTATGAATGAACATAAAGCCACAAAGGTGATTATTTGGATTGCCTTACCTTCTTTATTCAAATGAATCGTCTGCTCAATGTCTCTGTTATTATTTGGGTCACGGATGGCACAGGTGACCATTTCACCTTCAAGCCATGTCTTCGTATCAACAGTGATGTTGTGAATCCGTATAAACTGTGGAATGTTTTTAGAAAAGATTGTATTTCCTGTTTCACTGGTATTCACTAGTCCATTCTTCGCTTTGCACAACACTGAAGCTTCCCGCACCGTCTTTTCATCTTCTCCAGAAACAACAGCTTCCAAGATAACTTTATTTCTTAAAAATAATTCAGATCTAATTGGTGGCTTCAGATTCAGTGTGACTGCTTTAGCTGAAAAAGAGCAGGAAAGTAAAAAGGATTAAATGTGTAAATTTAGAAGGTGAGAGTATGACACAGAGAAAGCAAGCCAATATCAGTTGACTAACCTTTGAAGTTCTTCTTCACAGTAATCACTTTTCTCTGGTGTGTGACCTCACAGGAATAGTCAGTATTTGCATCCCATGTCTTGTTGACTTTATAAAGACTGAATGCTGTGTAAAGACCTTCAGCGTTGAGTTCATACACCAGTTTTGACCTTCCCATGCGGTTACCATTTACTTGCCATTGCACAGTGAGGTTCTTGGGGTAGAAATCCTCAATAACACACATGACAAATGTACTTTTCAGAGTTGTTACAGGAACCAAGTTCAGGCTTGGTGTTTGTGGATCCACTGAAATTAAAACAATGTTTGGTTTATATACAATGAAACTGTTGAAGACATTTGATACTTTGCAACAACTGTTATTGTCTGTTATTGAATGGTTGTCTAACTGTGCCCTGTTAGTGCTGTACTCCACACGTTATATTTATTTGATTTAATTCCTTTTAAATATTCATAAGTGCTTAGATTTCACAGTGCTTCACGACACTACATGCCAAGGCATTCCCCTAGCGTTTTGACGCAGTGTCTCGTTCCCTCTCAGGGAATTAAGGTTACATACGTAACCTAAAACATTTTTAATGTTGGGTACTGGATGAAATCAGTCAGGTCATGAAAAAGACTGGCACGCGCAGCCAGCAAAAACCAACAGGCAAACTATATATTACATTTTGGATCTATCATATACTCCAGAAAACTAGGAATTTATGATACATATCGTTTAAAAAAAAGTCGCTATTCACTGCCAAAAATTATGGTTTTGCAGACCGAAAAAGAAAGAGGGTTATGCAGCGAAATAAAAAGTATATTCAACCAAAGAACAGCAACATCACTTGAAATGCAAAATATCCTGATCACCTGCAAAACTGAAGGAAAACGACCAAAGGATGAAGGTCGAGGACTTTTAGAGGATCTATCATTTTGAACGCTTCACATGTAGCTTTTTTTGGTCTCTGCCTCTGAAACTCTTCCCTGCATGGGGATCAACAAGTCGATCAAAAAGGTAATCATTAACCCGAGTCAAAAGAGATTTATTTACACCAGACCTCTCTGAGCACAGACAGTATTGTAAATAATAATTTTAAAAAAATCCAAAGGCTGGTTTGTAGTAAATTATAAACTTGTCTTTCTATTGTTTGTTTGATCATTTATTTCTTACAGGTAAGAGAGTTGATGTAGTCAAAACGTCTCAGGTTACGTATGTAAACATAGTTCCCTGAGAGGGAACGAGACGCTGCGTCTTTCGATCGCTTTGGGGGAATACTTGGACAATGACTCGCGAAGCACAATATGTAAACTTCCGTCGACCGAGTGTGAGTGACAGTCGCAGGTCGGTGACGTCACGAACCAGGTCATAAAGGGGCGCCAGAACCCAGAGGCAAATAGCTTAGAGGTGTCTGAGCAAGCCCGGAAGGCGCAAGGAGCTGAGGCCAAAGACGCAGCGTCTCGTTCCCTCTCAGGGAACTATGGTTACATACGTAACCTGAGACGTTCCCTTTCAAGGGAACTCGCGCTGCGTCTTTCGATCGCTTTGGGGAACGATATACCAACGCCACCTCAGTGACGAAGGCCGACGAGTGTCTCGTAGCTCACTACGAGAGGACCCGTGTTCCCGGAGCGGAGTTGAGGTCAAGCTGGTAAAACCTCAGAAAGGTATGCGGGGGAAGACCACCCCGCCGCATCACAAACATCAGATAAAGATACACCTGATATAAGGGCCTTGGAGGCAGCCTCGCTCCTAGAGGAGTGGGCACGGACCCTTAGAGGCGAAGGGGATCCGGCCAACTCGCAAGCCAGGGTGATAGCCTCGACTATCCACCTGCTTAAAGTAGGTTTGGATGCTGGGGCCCCACTAAGGGTCCCAAAGCAAACAAACAATTGGTCTGACTCATGCCAAGGGCAGACCTGTGGACATAAGTGTCCAGTGCTCGCACTGGACAGACCTTGTTTTTAAAACCCTGGTCCTGGTCACCAAAAAGGGGGGAAGGCAGAAGGCCTGCAGTACAATAGACCTGACCACATGAGTGGGCACTTGAGCACGTATCCTGGCCTGGGATGAAGGAAGACTTTCACCATCCCAGGCGCAAACTCAAGGCAAGAGGGAGCTACGGAGAGCACCTGTAGACCCCCAACTCTTTTTAGCGATGTTATAGCTAATAAGAATAATGTCTTTAAAGTGAGGAACTTTAGGGGAACCTCATTCAAAGGTTCAAAAGGTACATGGGACAACCCCTGGAGTACCAGGGAAAAGTCCCAGGTAGGAACCTTGGTCTGTACTGCAAGCCTCGGCCTAATAGTACCACGGAGGAAGCGTGTGACGAGGGGGTCCCTGCCAATGGACATGCCACCCAGAGGTACATGGTAAGCAGCCACGTAGACCTTCAGGGTGGACGGGGACAGCCCTGCAGTGAATTTATCCTGCAGGAACTCCAGCACTTTGCCAATGTGACAGGTAACTGGGTTCACCTGCTTTTCGCTACACCAAGAAGTGAAAAGTCTCCACTTCAGGGCATACAGCTTCCTCGTGGAGGGAGCTCTGGAGTGGAGGATGGTCTCAACAACCTCAGTTGAGAGACCAGAATCTATGAGCTGGGCCTCCTCAGAGGCCAAGCCCACAGTTCCCACAGTTCTGGGCAGGGGTGACGCATCAAGCCCGCTGCCTGGGACAGAAAGTCCTCCCTGGGATCTCCCAGGGGGCTCAGTCCAGAAGGGACACAAGATCCGCAAACACACTCTGCCCGGACACCATGGAGCAATTAGTGTGAGACGGACCTTGTCTCGGCGAACTCTCTCCAGAACTCCCAGGAGCAGAGCAATCGGGGAAAGGTGTACAGACATAGCCTCGGCCATGTCTGAACCATGGCACCCGGTCCGAGCAGGGCTGGGTGCAAGAGTGAAAACCACAGAGGGCAATGAGTCGATTCCTCGGACGCGAACAGGTCTACTTGTGCTCGGCCGAATCTGAACCAAATCTGCTCCACCACCTAGGGGTGGAGCCTCCAATCCCCGGGCCTCGGCCCCTGCCTCGACAGGACGTCTGCTCCCACATTCTAGGTAATAGGGATGTGAACTGCCCGTAGATGGAGCAGTCTCCCTTAGGTCCAAAGGAGGATCTGCCGCGCCAGTTGTATAATGGTCGCGAGCATAAGCCTCCCTGATGATTTATATAGGAGACCACAGTGGTGCCGTCGGTCTGAGCAACCACATGGTGGCCCCTGAGGTCTGGGAGGAACGCCTGAAGCGCCCTCCAAGCAGCCATCATCTCTAGCAGGTTTATGTGCCAGGATAACTGGTGCTCATGACCTTCGGCGGAGCGGTCTCTCAAGGCCGCTCCCCCGCCCGTAAGAGGCGCATCCGTCGATAGCATTGCGCGTCGACAAGGAGCTCCCAATACGGGTACTCATGACCTTGGGCGGAGCGGTCTCTCAAGACTGCTCCCCAGCCCGTAAGAGATACATCCGTCGATAGCATTACGCGTCGACAAGGAGCTCCCAGTACGGGTCCATGAGACAGAAACCAGGATTCCTTCCGCACATCTAAGGCACGTAAGCCTCGCCGCGTGACCTTGATAGTGTGGAAAGGGTTGCCCCTCGGGGAAAACCCTCTGGTTCTGAGCCACCACTGTAGCGACCTCGTGCAGCAGCCCGAGCGGGGTAACGCAGGAAGCTGCTGCCTGAGAACCAGCACTCGCTGAAAGTGCTTTACAGTGAGTGGCTGGCCTAGTAAACTCTTTGACGGCTAACAGGACGGAATCGATGCGCACGGGGAAAAACCGTGCAGACATCATAACCGAAACCCAACAACGCCGAGGAAGGTGGTCCTCTGGAGAAGAGAGAGCACACTCTTCTTTGCGTTTAGCCTCAACCCCAACACATTAAAGAGCGCGGGAACAACATCTCAATGTTGAACCGCTAGCTGTAACGACTGGGTAGAAAAGCCAGTCGTCAATATAACGGAGAACTCTGATACATTCAGAGTGTCTACTTCTTGTTCCGTGACCAGAGCCTGCTCAGGTTTCACCACGGTGGGTAGAACCCTGCTAAAGGAAATAATATATATATATTGCAGGACCCAATGAGAAACTTCTGGTAGGCATGAGATGCGACCAGAAATTCTAATGAGGGAACCAGCCTCTCAAGGCTGGCCTCTGGTGCTTGAATGGCAGACGCTCCAGGGCCCGGTTTTCAGGGGAACGCCTGGAGTGAATGCTCTAGGACCCTCCTTGGAGGGGGCGATCTCCTCAGAGCAACCAGACTCAGGGGTGGCAGCTGAGAAGGGACGCCTGTGCGAGGTCTGGCACCTTAGCACCAGGACCTCTTTGATGTAGCCTTCTTGGCGAGGATGACGGTCCTCAGATCCGTCCTCCTGCCAGAGGGTTGAGGCTGGGAGTGCCGGCCCGACCCCCCGGGTTTCTGGAGGGGTTAGCGGGTTGCGACGCTCTGCCTCAGAGCGGCCCATTGTGAGGAGCTCTGGGGCTGTGGCTGGCTCACAGCCCCTAATTTGAGAGCAACGAGGTAGCAGCACACTGAACGCCACCTGCTGCTAGCAACCTCCTGGAACTTATCGACGACCGTCTCAACAGTGTCGCCGAAAAAGCCCAGAAGACGAGAGGGGCGTCCAGTAGGAACTTGTTTCCTTATCTTTAAAGGTTTGAGCCACAGATGCCTCTTTTATAAATATAATATATATATATATATTTATATATATACACACACATATAGATAGATTCATATAATATTAAATTATATGTATATTTATGCTCTCATCGAGGTCCCCCAGTAACCCTGCTTTCCTGTTTACATTTCATTGACAGCTGTATATTGTATGTAACTGTGTATGTGAAATACAATTCTTGAATTTTATATGCTTGACTGCCCACGAGAGTGGAAATAATCCTCACGGGTTTATAGAGCAGTGTAGGGTTTCTTATGATTTATTTTTTGCATCAATACTGAATGAGATAGGTAGCTCGCAAGCGCCTCCTCAGTCTCAGGATCGATCATTTTATATATCGCGGGGGGTGACTCGCGCTAACAGGATGCGTTCATCTAATTTATTTTCTTAGATGGAACGCTTCTTTGCCGGCAATAAATAGTCAACATGGCGCGCGAGTCACTTCCTCGAAAAACTCCTCATACTGGAGAAAAAAGTGGTGAATATTCTCTCATCATTAAATGCTGACAATGTCAAAACTCCTCAGAGGCAGATCATTGCAGTATGTGTGCCCATATGTAACAGCCCTCGGGCTGCACGGGCAATGGATCTGCCGCGAAAGGGCTGAGATAAAGCAGCGCTCGTCTCACACCCCGCCGTCTGATCCATTCGCGAATCCCAGGACCCAGATCACCACAGATCCTTGCTATAGCGGGATCTGAGTCCCGGGCAAATGTTTGATTCGCCATTTGAAAATTGGAGAGCCCTTTTCTTTTAAACTAGTCTAGGGAACTCAAACAACCAGCGCGACAACACAACACACTCTCACACTTGTGCTTGCGAAGACAAAACAAGCTATTTGCCTCTGGGTTCTGGCGCCCCTTTATGACCTGGTTCGTGACGTCACCGACCTGCGACCGTCACTCACACTCGGTCGACGGAAGTTTACATATTGTGCTTCGCGAGTCATTGTCCAAGTATTCCCCAAAGCGATCGAAAGACGCAGCGCGAGTTCCCTTGAAAGGGAACTATATTTGTGAAAAGTGGTGAAAATGATGTAAGATTTTTGCAAAAGTTCCAAATGATTTCACAAACTTCTTGCTTCTTGTTTTTCTCACATTTATCCAGAAAATAAACGTAACTGGTACAACATGTAATAAACTATTTCTGACATGTTTCCTATACAGAAGATTCAGAATACATAGCTACTGTTGATTGTCAATGGTGAAAGACAGTTTTTAATAATAAGATGGTGAGTTATGTTTACGTCTTGTTCACATATCTTAAAAAACAGGTAAGGATTACCTCCATTGTGCTGTTCACCTTTTCCTTCTGTCAAGCAATAGTTGCTCAATGGTGAGTTCACAAAACCTCTCATAATTCATAAAATGGCGATGATAAATCTGGAAGTTCCTCAGTACAGTTCAGTAAATAGTTTATTTCCCTCAAATAGCATCATATTTTATTAATTATATTAACCAGTGTCTCTGTCTGTCTGTTTGGGTGAATATATTAACTAACAATAGTAGTATACTTCTTTAATTCGTTTCTTTGTACAATTTTGGTTTTTAAAGAGATTTTTCTTTGAGTTTTGTCATTAAAAAACGTTTGAATTAACTTCTTTGCCTCCTTGGCTTCACCCCCCACCACAAACCATGACAATAGCTACATGCTAGGAAATATTTTTTATTTAACTAACTGATACAAATATTTATAATTAATTATAGCGAGAAATTATTAATTATTCATAGTCCTCTTGAGCTAATTTTGCTAAAATACACAATCTAGAGTACTGTTTTATAACATGCTTCTGAGACAGTGTTATTTATAATTTGTCTGTGTTTTTTTATTTATTAAGGGAGCAGTATGCAAAAAAGTGTTGACAACAACAGAGAAAATAAATTCGGACATTTTCTATACTCTGTAAAATATTTTCTCAAGAGAGCCAGAAAAGGAAGGTCAAGGAATATAATTATGAAGTTTGTCAAAAACAAAATGTCTGGTTTAGGAAGTCCAAAATACAATTTGTTATCTTTAACATAAGGCCTGACTTTTATATATTTAGTTATTTTGTTTGTGTGTGTTGTTATTCATTTTGTTAATTTTAGCTCTCTCACTCATAAACACACTTTTCTCTGACCTCTGTAACCATGAAGAGCTGCCCGATGAAGCAAGCGAGACAGAAGAGCGGGAGGGGACAGGTTCATCACTGATAACAACAGCTTACGCTGCAAAGCGGGAGCACAACAAAAGCACATGAGAACCGTTAACACCATTGAAGATTTAAAAAAGATCCGTGTCATTGTCATGTCCAATGTTCTGTAAAAAATATCTTGGTTCATGTTTTTCAGAAGAAAGAAATGCATACAGCTTTAGAATAACATAATGGTGAATAAATTATGGCTACATAAATGAATAAATGATGGGTGAACGCAAAAGTAACCCTGCAATTTCTTTGCATATCTATTCTGAAAAATTTGAAAATTTTACATGCATATTGTTTATATTAAAAAGTAGATGTATTTTTAATTGAATGCTTAAAGTAAACATTTGTTGTCATTTCTAGTTTATTCAGTTCAACATATATGGTATTGCAATATTTGTGTGAGTTTAAGATAAGATGAAGAAACAAACAGCTCACAGCTGAGGGAAAGGCATCATCGCTACTTCCCGTGTCCTAGAGAGAGAGAGAGAGAGAGAGAGAGAGAGAGAGAGAGAGAGAGAGAGAGAGAGAGAGAGAGAGAGAGAGAGAGAGAGAGAGAGAGAGAGAGAGAGAAAACCCTGACCTAAATATCAGCAGGGAAACAGCACCTTCTTCTGGAAACTTTGTGCACCCGGTCACATTTCGTCTTTGATCACTGATGTTTAACAGGGATTTACACAGTGGGATTTAATCTTTTTCTCCTCAGGAACTGTAACCGCTCTGGAGAGAGCGCATGTCTCTGGAATCATGACAGAGCTTCCATATATTTTCTAATGCCAATGAAGGTGGCACCGATGGCTCCACTAGCATCGCATTCAAGAAACACATTGACATTCTAATCAGTTCTTGCTTTCTCTAAGAATCGAACCCATGACCTTGATGATGCAAGCACCACTCTCCACTGTTTGATATACAGGAAAGCTACAAATGAAATGTTGTTTAATAATTTACTATATACTACATTAATTACACTTGAAATAATGTGCTACAATAAGAGAGACAATCAGATTCATGTTTGTTCATATCATGCATGTTTCAAAATTTAAAAAGTTAATTCTTGTTTTCCTAAAAAAAAAATCTGTAATTTATACTGCAATACATAATATGCTCATGTTGCATCCCATGGAATTATTTCTTTCTTTCAAATAACAAAACAGTAATATCATATTGTGATTGTAGAAAATATGACACGTGCAAGAGGTGGCATACAATTTGACCAGATTATGGAGGGAAATAAACACAGATGAATTAGAAAGTTGGTCTCATTATCTATGTTTCTTTTTTAAACAAAGTGTTTTTCTTTTTGGTGAGAAAGTGAAAGAAAGAGAGACTTGCAATCAGTTACCAGTTTTACTGGTTTTGCACAGGGATAGTTCGTCCTGCTATTGTCTGTGAGAGTTGTTATGACAGACGGATGAAAGACACTAAAGCCTCTCTTACTAAAGAAGCTTAGGTGTACTAGTAGGATACTTATTTTACACAAAAACAAAAACCCAAAAGTGAACTTTCAGTCTACTTTTCCTGTACTTTAAAATACATTTACGTGACCTCATAACTATGCTGAAGTATATAGTTAGGATAGCATAACACTTAATACAAGGATACGTGGCTTGTAGTTGTGTTTACTCTTCTGTTTGAGGAACCTAAATAAATCGTTTTTTTATTCTATTTTGTCAGTTTTACATGCTGTCTCGTAAAGTTACATATTAAAATTGATATAGTATCAAATCAGCTTTAGGGTTAGGAATAGCTACAATTTCCATAATCTGCTTACAGTTAAAGACTATTTCAAATATAAAAAAGTAATGCCTAAATATTAACGTATTGTGCTATTTGACATGTAGAGCCACTGTACATACAAGTTCTCTTATAGGAGAGTTGCAGTATAAAGAAAAAAGTTGTAAAACAGTAAACCTCAACATTTACCACTGTAACACTTAAATTTATAATTTTATGCAAAAAAACGTGGGCCAATTTGGATCCAACTTTTTATCATGTCAAGGGATGACACAGCCAATCTATTCAATCGGTTTATTCTATCCAATTGCTTTCAATAATTTTTTTCATTGTGCATTTAAAGTAAATGGATATGCGGTGGAAAAAAAGAAGCAGAACAAGAATTAGAGAATGTTGCTCCGATGCATGTAACGTACTGTAAGTCGACTTAAGATAAGAGTTAGTGAAGAGAGATTGACTCGTTCACAGATGAGACAGACAGACGTGTGTGTGTCTGAGGTGTGTCGTTTATAAAGCGGATGATTGACAAAGGAATGAACAGCAGGTGCGGGTCATCAGTACTCTGGTGATGGAATTGTGCAAGAAGAAGCAATGAGAGATTCCGGGAAACACAATGCTGCCGTGACTGCCATTGAGACGCTGCAGTGTGTATAGCGTCTCTAGATTAGGTTTGCATATCACTGACTGTAACACGTTACCAAGGACAAGCCCCAATATTTAAATCGTGATTAATCGAAACGTATGTAGAATTTAGGGTTCATTTTATATGTATAACATGTTCAGAGATTTTAGGATAAACACTGTGTGCTTGTTCACCAGCAAGTTTCAAAAGTGTGAAAAGATTTGCGATAGATAGAATTTACTATAGATAAAGATAAATCCATCAAAAAACACTGAGAAGGGAAAAAAGAACACAATACGTTTGAATAAATTGTTTTATAACAGTCATTGAGGATCAATTTTGGCTGCTTATAAATTGGCAAATAACAAATAACCGTTTAAGGAAATTTATGTTTTAAAATTCGATTCAGATTAATACTGTAGTGTGATGTAGTTACAGTCTTGTGGATGTATTCCTATCCCTTCACTTGTTGAACTGCTTTAAATTACTTTTTTTCACATCGGTCTACATATGGTTGTGTTTAAAAACATTCATTGGTATGAATTCTTTCGCAAGACACTGTATGCAGATTTTTAGACTACTGATATTTGTAATACTTAGATTGTTTAAGCAAACTATTCTGGCTCAAGAATAGTGATGAGTAAAACTGATAATGCTAAATATTGAGTTTGACTAACTAAATATTCAGTGCAATAAAAAAATACGTCTTGCAAACGTACACAAAAGTTGCTAAATAAATGCATGTGTTTTGCAGCAAATCAAAACTACAAGTAGAACTTTACAATAAAGTTTCATTTCTTTTACATAATTAAAGAATCAATGAGTAACAATCACTGAATCGGTGCTTTGAAACTATTGTTATTGCACTAAAGAATACTTTCATTTTAAACAAAGAGATTCTTAAGCAGACGTGAAAAGATCAACCGGTTTATTTCGCGATTAGTTGTGTTTTCAGTGTCGATCCACCCACATATATTAACAGACTGATGAGACTGAGAGCTTCAGTTCAGCACCACTGAACTCTGAATCTGCTTGAGTTTGCTCTGCAACAGCATTTCATCTCAGGTAAACTTATTAATCTTCCTCTTATACCACTGGGCTCTCATCACTCTTTATGTTATTGGCTTAGATGGACTGAAATCTTGTAAAACATTAGTTTTATGTATATCTCTGAATGTTACTTATAATATAAGCACATATAAGCACTACTTATAAGCGAAATAGTTAAGAGACGCACATGTCTACCCATCCCTTGCAATAAAAACAAGTATACTTCAAGCTAATTTTCATTGAGCATAATTAAATTACACGTATATTTTAAGTTTACTTCTAAGTAAATTAATATCAATGTTCTAGTAGTAAACTTGTGAGTGTATTGTTTAACTACAACTTGAGACTAAATTGGCCCACTTTTTGTGTGAATTCAAATATACTTTGATTAATTGTAAAAAAAATAAAAATAATAATAATAATAAATTCCACTGGTAATTTTTCGACACAAGAAACAAATATGGGTGCAGTAATTAAAAATGCAATTGACATATTTTAACTAATGAGGACAAACCTATAACACTAAAATCAAATTGTTAAAACTTCCCACTTGATGGGAGTGATTGATACAGTGAAAAATAAGTCATATTAACCCTCTGTATCTCAAATAAAAGTGAACCTCATGCTGCATGCTTAAAGGAATACACAACAGTACAGTAGTATCAGAGTTGTGTCACAAAACAATGAGAAAACTAGGCTAGAGTGACAGAACCCTGACAGCATCTATTCTACAAGTCAACTTGTAGGATATACTTGTTAAACAAGGTATACTTGTTAAATACTGTGTAGCACGGGTTTTAGTTTATGAAAAAACACTTTGAAGTATACTCTTAGTAAACTATTAGTTTAGTAGTTTTTATATTCTCTTTAAGTGGACTTAACATCGTACTAAAGTTAGAGTTGACTATTTATATATTATTTTTGCCCCCTAAAGCTGACTCGTTACGATATGAACTCAAACATGTAAGTTTATTATAACAAATATCCTGTAAAAAATCCTTTAGATTTATGGCAAAGTAAAAAGATACAGTAAAAAACTATGGTAGCAACATTTTAGGTTTTACATATTTAACCTAAATTTCCACTAAAACCCCCACTTCATTAACTGATTTAATGTTAATTTCCCAACCTTTTGACATACTAATATTGGTTTTGTATCTTTATATACACTGAAAACCAGTAGAAACATGTGAGTCAGACGATGAATCAAAGCTTATCACAAATAGTTTTTCCACAATGTTTATATTATGTTAATGCTGATATGTTAATACTAATATATAGAAGCTGTCATTTACAGAAACACAAAACACCCTCAAATGTAACATAAAAACTGAATGTACCAAACTAAGAAAAATGAAGAACAGTTATTTCAACGAAAATGCATCAGTTTTCGGTTTTGACTGTAAATTTTTCAGTCCCTTTTCACTTCCAATAACTGTACATTTAATGGTAT
Source organism: Rhodeus uyekii (assembly GCA_037043235.1). Lineage (NCBI taxonomy): Eukaryota > Metazoa > Chordata > Actinopteri > Cypriniformes > Acheilognathidae > Rhodeus > Rhodeus uyekii. The sequence goes on from JAWRVZ010000083.1 coordinate 1,967,358, forward strand.
TTTAAAGTTACATTAAACGTATAGTTAGAGCTATTAAAATGATTTACCGAGTACAGCGACTTTCTGTTCATCAACAGTTTTTTTTACTAAACGTATATTATAGCACAGTTATCCTTTTTTGTCCTTTTGTGTATGTGTTTATCCGTTTATCTGTTTGTGTGTTTGTGTGCGTGTGCAGGTTCAGGAGTTTGTCACAATGAGGTTTCTGATCTCACTGTGTGTGTCGCTGCTGATGCTGCCGATTAATGGTGAGTGTTTTATAATCAGAATGAATCATCAGGTAGTTTAACCAATTGACAATATTAAACCATTATGCTTGTGTATTTAATAGATGGAAAAATGCGTTTCTAACATTTAGTTTTTTTCTCTAATCCTTCCCCTTTCTATCATTTTGCTTTTCATTTAAAATGTGGTAGAACATTCACACCTGTTTTTCTTCTGAGTTTAAACAACTCGGACATCGGTTTGATAAACATTGAGGTTGCACAATTGATCAAGTTAAAGCTGAAATTACTGTATGAACTGTTAGCTTTAATGTGTGTCATGCTTGTCAGATCAGCAACAGTATATTGTAAGGGATAATAGTGGATGGTAGTCAATATCGGCCATCGTAGAAAAGTTAACTTCTTGGATTTGCATCTAATGTATATACGTTTTGCCTTGAGTAAAAAACAGTAACTTTTTTTCTGCAGTTGCGTTCTTATTTTTCATTTGTACGTTTACAATTTCAACTTTATTTCTGTTAATTATTACTTCAAGTTGTAACTTAAAATGTTATTGCTGAAATTAATTTCATGAATTAAAGATAGAGGCAGAAACAGATTTCCACTAAATGTCGTCAATGGGTAAAATTAGCAAAGCAAAGTTTTTTTTTTTTTTTTTAAGATGTCAGATGAAGTTCATGACTTAAAAAGGAATGTCTTGATGTCAAACATACACACGAAAAACAGGAAAGAGCAAACTAGTATGACCGGATCTCTCTGCTGAGGATTACATATGAAGACAAGATGATAATGATGAACAGATGAAGAGGAAAGAGTAAGATAGCTAAATAGATGAAGATAATAGCCTAACATTTTATCACAATTTTATCATAATTTCAGAATTATCCATAACGATGAATGATAAATTAGTAATAAGTACTTGTATTGTTTTTTGTAACTATTGATGTAACTAGTTTCTAAGATATTTCAGTACTAATATTAGTCCATTAAATGGCTCATTACAGTTAGTGTTAATTTTGATTATTTGAAATCCAACAATCCAACCATTCCTAGATTCGTTTTTGTAACTTGTGCATCTCGCACTTGCATGTGACGTCAGCGTTTTCTGTAATAAGTGCCCATTGTGATCTGATGTGGGTCACATGATGCGGCAGAAATGTGTTGTTTGTAGAACTTTAGAAGAAGCTAATTGCTACACCTACTTAGCATTTCCTTGTTCTTATAAAAATAATTGCCCAAATCACATTAAAATTGCTTAAAAATAATATTGTATTATAATTATTTGTTTATTAGCTTCATGTTTCATTTGTAGAAATGGTTCTCTGGGTCAGTATCTACATTTAATTGTTTAGTTTTAATCCAAAACAACTTACAAATGAGGGGAGCAACAGAAGCAATCAAATCACAAGGAGATTCTGCTGGAAGCAACAAATAATCTCACCAGATCACATACTTCAAGGGAAATTAATAGCAATGATGATTCTGGTTAAATAAATATGAAATAAAATATTTAAGCACACCTAACATTCTTAAAGAGGAATTTTGAGGAGAAAATATTCAATTACATTTTCAGTGGGGTTTAATGAGACACTTAGTGAATGAAATGAAACTAGTTGGGTATCAAATTACTGTTACCAGGAAATATTCATTAAAGTAATAATATAACTTTTGAAAGTAGTGAAAAGTAATAAATTAAAAATCTTTGAAAAACGAATTCTGTCATCCCTGTCTTCATGGTTGTTAACTCCCCTTTTGTTCGCTCCTCATGTCATCTGTCTCACCTGTGTCTGCACTAATTACCTGATCAGTCTCGTCAGCTGCTCCTGTTTCCCTAATCATCCCCTGTGTATTTAAGTCTTGTGTTGGTCTTGGTCTGTGTCCGATCTTGTCGATTCAGTGTCGTGTGTATCCCTGGACTTATCCTGTTGTTAATAAATATTATGTATCATTTATCTTTGTCTTCGTCCCTTCATACTGCGCACACCTCTGATGCAGACATGCTAGGTTTTAATGCTTACAGTATTCCTATAAATCAGAAACTTTCTTTACCTGTGGAGGAAACTAATACAAATACACTATCTGGAAATGAATGGGTTGTGCATTTATCCAACTCATTCTCATAAATACACAGATGTTTAACTGTTCTTTTAGTGTGTTTTCCATCTGTATTCTGAATAATAACAAGCGATAGAGAGGATTTCATTGTTTTTGTTGTTTTATTTGACATCAGGTTCTACAGCTTCAAGCTCTGATCCATGCTATAATTACACCACTCTTGATGAATACTGGAGAGACATACAGCCAAGCTTTTACAGCTTTTACAACCCTTTACGTGATGACACTCTAGTTGAATGGAGCGGCTGGTATCGGTTGTATCTACGAGGAGAAAGTGCCCAGATGTCTGAGTGGTGTGTGAGTTCTACACATTGTGGAGGAGAAACTGGACTCTCTCTCAATGGTTCTCATCCACGTCTTGAGGATGGAGTGGTGACTCGTAAAGTCGTGGGAACTAGTTCTTGGTGGTGGCTGTGGTCGTCGTCCTCTTGTGGCAGCCACAAGTCTAACTCCATTCGAGTCAAAGCCTGTCCAGGAGATTATTACATCTATGAATTTGTCAAACCCAACGCATCAATCCCCAAGCCAATGTATTGCGCAGGTGAATTCAAAAAGTCAATCTGAAGAGTAAATGCTCTGTTTATTAGGTCATTTAACATCTTTGAGTGCATTTTAAACAGTCAGAATCAGTTGTGAAGTCCATTAAAATGTCAGTGGCTCATCTCACCCACCTATCATTACTGTAGCACTTCCTTATTTCCTGAAATCAAACTATTTAATATCACAAATACATCCTTACTTGCTTAGGTGCTTAATGTTTGCCAGGAAAGGAAGGAAAGTGGTAGTGGTGTGGATCTAATCACAGACATCTTCATATTATCGTTTAAATATTTTAATTAAATAAAGAGTAAATACAGAACAGAGGACAAACTTAAGAAGATAATATAATAAATTAACCCATGCTTATAGGTTTTAGATGCTCTAAACTGTTTTCAATATACAAAGTTTTAACTTTACTTCTGCAATCTCCGTGACAGTTGCTTTCCAAAACATCAGCAGCGATCCCTGCTCCAACTATAAGTCTCTGGATCGTCCCTGGAGAGCCAACAATGAAAGTCAGGCTCGCATTTGTGATAGATCTTTCTCCTGGGATGGCTGGTACCGATTTTTCTACAATGGAATGAACATCCAGATGCCAGAGACCTGTGTTACTTCATACAAATGTAACACGGATATAAGCATGTGGCTCAATGGTCCTCATCCTCACATAGAAGATGGAGTGGTGATCAGGGAGGTCTGTGGAGGGACTTATGAAACTCGCTGCTGTGAATACAAAACAAGACCCATCAGAGTCAAAGCGTGTCCAGGAAATTACTATGTCTATGAACTTGTGAAGCCAGATGTGTGGTGTGCAGGATATTGCACAGGTACCATAATTTTTTTCTACTTTTTTGTCAAAGTCTTATCATATCTTGAATGCCAAATGTCATATCTTGAATGCCCTTTATTTCAGATGTTAGCACCATTTCACAACAGGTTTCCACTATAAGTCCACCTATAATCTCTGCATCCAGCAACAGTCCGAGTAAGTTGTCAATCATAGCATATATATAAATTAATATATGAGAGTTATTAAAAATAACCAAAACTTTGTCTGAGCTTATAGCATCACCAACACACAGTCATGTTGTGTATGAATGGTTTAAGAATCTCATGATATTTTAGTTTGAGCTGTTCAGATTTGCACTGAAGTTCCTCAATGACAAATGCCTTGTTCTTTTTTTGTTTATGATAATGTCATAATCATTGTTTATGATTATGATGACAGATTATGATCCATGCTTTAACTACAATACACTCAACGACAACTGGAGAAACATACTCAGCTATGGGCATCAAAATGGACTAAATGCTGAATATGATGACACTCGTGTTAATTGGGATGGCTGGTATCGACTCTTCATTGATGGCTTGAGTGCTCAGATGCCTGAATGGTGTGTGTCTAACTTGGCATGTGGAGGTTTTAGTTCTCTGTGGCTTGCCGGCTCTCATCCTCAGCTAGGAGATGGAGTTGTTACTCGTGACATTTACGGCTCTTACTATGAACAGTGCAGTTACTACAGATCTGACCCAATCAAAGTCAAAGCTTGTCCTGGAGATTATTATGTCTACAAATTTACCCGGCCTAATCTTTCAATCCCAGCTCCTACATATTGCGCAGGTACATTCATTGTTCTTTATATTGTATTTGACATACTTATCCTGAATCACATTGAATGGTTTTATATTACTGTCTTGAATAAACTAATCTACTTTTCACAATAGTACGTTTCACCACCCCAAGTGTCGACCCCTGCTACAACTATACCAGTCTGGATGAGCCTTGGAGAGCCACAGACAATCCTTACGATAGTAATAATATAAGGTGTGATAACTTCCATGGCTGGTACAGGCTTTTCTACAACGGTCAAAATGTCCAGATGCCAGAATCCTGTGTTAATCAACACATGTGTGGCACTTACATCCCAATGTGGCTCAACGGCTCTCATCCACGGCTGGAGGATGGAGTGGTCATCCGTCAGGTCTGTGGTTCCACATGGACTGGTTGTTGTACTTATAAATCTCTCCCTATACAAGTTAAAGCCTGTCCAGGAAATTATTATGTTTATGAATTTGTCATGCCAATCTTTTGTGGAGCTTACTGCGCAGGTAAGTATTTATTAAAAATGTATTTCATTTATTTACCTTTCTGTTTATTTTTACATTTTTATTTATTAAAACAATTGTTCCTAATATTAGATGCCACTGGACTTAGTGTTGCCTCTTCGACAACAGCAGTGACATTAAGAATATCAACAACCGCAACAACACCAGCCTTGCCAACAACAACATTAAGACCATCAACAACAATACCAACAACATCAAGAACATCAACAACACCAACAACAACAAGAACACCAACAACAGCAACAATACCAACAATTACAGCAACACGACCAGCATCTTCAACATCATCACCAACAGCAAGACAAACGGTATCACCAACAACATCAACAATACCCACAACAACAAGAACACCAGCAACAATAGCAACAAATACAGCAACACGACCAGCATCTTCAACATCATCACCAACAGCAACACAAACAGGATCACCAACAACATCAACAATACCCACAACAACAAGAACACCAACAACAGCAACATTACCAACAATAACAGCAACACGACCAGCATCACCAACAACATCAACAATACCCACAACATCAACAATACCCACAACAACAAGAACACCAACAACATCAACAATACCCACAACAACAAGAACATCAACAACAGCAACAATACCAACAATAACAGCAACACGACCAGCATCTTCAACAACATCACCAACATCAACACAAACAGCTTCACCAACAACATCAACAATACCCACAACAACAAGAACACCAACAACATCAACAATACCCACAACAACAAGAACGGAAACGCTAACAACAGCAACAATACCAACAATAACAGCAACACGACCAGCATCTTCAACAACATCACCAACAGCAACACAAACAGCTTCACCAACAACATCAACAATACCCACAACAACAAGAACACCAACAACATCAACAATACCCACAACAACAAGAACTCAAACGCCAACAACAGCAACAATACCAACAATTACAGCAACACGACCAGCATCTTCAACATCATCACCAACAGCAACACAAACAGCATCAACAACAACATCAACAATACCCACAACAATAAGAACACCAACAACATCAACAATACCCACAACAATAAGAACGCAAACGCCAACAACAGCAACAATACCAACAATTACAGCAACACGACTAGCATCTTCAACAACATCACCAACAGCAACACAAACAGCTTCACCAACAACATCAACAATACCCACAACAACAAGAACACCAACAACATCAACAATACCCACAACAATAAGAACGCAAACGCCAACAACAGCAACAATACCAACAATTACAGCAACACGACCAGCATCTTCAACATCATCACCAACAGCAACACAAACAGCATCAACAACAACATCAACAATAGCCACAACAATAAGAACACCAACAACAGCAACAATACCAACAATAACAGCAACACGACCAGCATCTTCAACATCATCACCAACAGCAACACAAACAGCATCAACAACAACATCAACAATACCCACAACAATAAGAACACCAACAACAGCAACAATACCAACAATAACAGCAACACGACCAGCATCTTCAACAACATCACCAACAGCAACACAAACAGCTTCACCAACAACATCAACAATACCCACAACAACAAGAACACCAACAACATCAACAATACCCACAACAACAAGAACACAAACGCCAACAACAGCAACAATACCAACAATTACAGCAACACGACCAGCATCTTCAACATCATCACCAACAGCAACACAAACAGCATCAACAACAACATCAACAATACCCACAACAATAAGAATACCAACAACAACAATACCAACAATAACAGCAACACAACCAGCATCTTCAACAACATCACCAACAGCAACACAAACAGCTTCACCAACATCATCAACAATATCCACAACAACAAGAACACCAACAACAGCAACAACACCAACAATTACAGCAACAGGATCAGCATCCTCAACAACAACAACAACACCAACAATACCCACAACAACAAGAACACCAACAACATTAACAATACCCTCAACAACAAGAACACCAACAACAGCAACAATAACAGCAACACGACCGGCATCTTCAGCATCATCACCAACAGCAACACAAACATCATCACCAACAACATCAACAATACCCACAACAACAAGAACACCAACAACAGCAACCATACCCACAACAACAAGAACACCAACAACATCAACAATACCCACAACAATAAGAACACCAACAACATCAACAATACTAACAATAACAGCAACACGACCAGCATCTTCAACATCATCACCAACAGCAACACAAACAGCATCAACAACAACATCAACAATACCCACAACAATAAGAACACCAACAACAGCAACAATACCAACAATAACAGCAACACGACTAGCATCTTCAACAACATCACCAACAGCAACACAAACAGCTTCACCAATAACATCAACAATACCCACAACAACAAGAACACCAACAACATCAACAATACCCACAACAATAAGAACGCAAACGCCAACAACAGCAACAATACCAACAATTACAGCAACACGACCAGCATCTTCAACATCATCACCAACAGCAACACAAACAGCATCAACAACAACATCAACAATACCCACAACAATAAGAATACCAACAACAACAATACCAACAATAACAGCAACACAACCAGCATCTTCAACAACATCACCAACAGCAACACAAACAGCTTCACCAACATCATCAACAATATCCACAACAACAAGAACACCAACAACAGCAACAACACCAACAATTACAGCAACAGGATCAGCATCCTCAACAACAACAACAACACCAACAATACCCACAACAACAAGAACACCAACAACATTAACAATACCCTCAACAACAAGAACACCAACAACAGCAACAATAACAGCAACACGACCGGCATCTTCAGCATCATCACCAACAGCAACACAAACATCATCACCAACAACATCAACAATACCCACAACAACAAGAACGCAAACGCCAACAACAGCAACAATACCAACAATTACAGCAACACGACCAGCATCTTCAACATCATCACCAACAGCAACACAAACAGCATCAACAACAACATCAACAATAGCCACAACAATAAGAACACCAACAACAGCAACAATACCAACGATAACAGCAACACGACCAGCATCTTCAACAACATCACCAACAGCAACACAAACAGCTTCACCAACATCATCAACAATACCCACAACAACAACAACACCAACAACAGCAACAACAGCAACAATTACAGCAACAGGATCAGCATCCTCAACAACAAGAACACCAACAACAGCAACAATACCAACAATAACAGCAACACGACCAGCATCTTCAACAACATCACCAACAGCAACACAAACAGCTTCACCAACAACATCAACAATACCAGCAACAACAAGAACACCAACAACAGCAACCATACCCACAATAACAAGAACACCAACAACAGCAACAATACCCACAACAACAAGAACACCAACAACAGCAACAATACCAACAATAACAGCAACACGACCAGCATCTTCAGCATCATCACCAACAGCAACACAAACAGCATCAACAACAACACCAACAATACCCACAACAACAACATCAACAATACCCACAACAACAAGAACAGCAACAACAGCAACAATACCAACAATAACAGCAACACGACCAGCATCTTCAACAACATCACCAACAGCAACACAAACAGCTTCACCAACAACATCAACAATACCCACAACAACAAGAACACCAACAACAGCAACCATACCCACAACAACAAGAACACCAACAACATCAACAATACCCACAACAATAAGAACACCAACAACATCAACAATACTAACAATAACAGCAACACGACCAGCATCTTCAACATCATCACCAACAGCAACACAAACAGCTTCACCAACAACATCAACAATACCAGCAACAACAAGAACACCAACAACAATACCCACAACAACAAGAACACCAACAACAGCAACAATACCAACAATAACAGCAACACGACCAGCATCTTCAACAACATCACCAACAGCAACACAAACAGCTTCACCAACAACATCAACAATACCAGCAACAACAAGAACACCAACAACAGCAACCATACCCACAATAACAAGAACACCAACAACAGCACCAATACCCACAACAACAAGAACACCAACAACAGCAACAATACCAACAATAACAGCAACACGACCAGCATCTTCAGCATCATCACCAACAGCAACACAAACAGCATCAACAACAACACCAACAATACCCACAACAACAAGAACAACATCAACAATACCCACAACAACAAGAACACCAACAACAGCAACAATACCAACAATAACAGCAACACGACCAGCATCTTCAACAACATCACCAACAGCAACACAAACAGCTTCACCAACAACATCAACAATACCCACAACAACAAGAACACCAACAACAGCAACCATACCCACAACAACAAGAACACCAACAACATCAACAATACCCACAACAATAAGAACACCAACAACATCAACAATACTAACAATAACAGCAACACGACCAGCATCTTCAACATCATCACCAACAGCAACACAAACAGCATCACCACCATCATCAACAATACCCACAACAACAAGAACACCAACAACAGCAACAATACCAGCAACACAAACAGCATCACCAACTTCAGCAACAATACCAACAATAACAAGAACACAAACGATACCAACAATAACAGAAACACGACCAGCATCTTCAACATCATCATCACCAACAACAACAACACAAACAGTACCACCAACAACAACAACATCAACGATACCCACAACAACAAGAACACCAACAACAGCAACAATACCAACAATAACAGCAACACAACCAGCATCACCAACAATACCAACAATTACAGAAACACGACCAGCATCTTCAACATCTTCACCAACAACATCACCAACAACAACACAAACAGTACCACCAACAACATCAACAATACCCACAACAACAAGAACACCAACAACAGCAACAATACCAACAATAACAGCAACACAACCAGCATCACCAACAACACCACCAACAAGGACATCAACAACAGCAACAATTTCAACAACAACAACACCAACAACAGCAACAATACCAACAATAACACCAACACAACCAGCATCACCAACAACAACACAAACAGTATCAACAACAACATCAACATCAACAATACCCACAACAACAAGAACACCAACAACAGTAACAATACCAACAATAACACCAACACAACCAGCATCACCAACAACAACACAAACAGTATCAACAACAACATCAACATCAACAATACCCACAACAACAAGAACACCAACAACAGTAACAATACCAACAATAACACCAACACAACCAGCATCTTCAACATCATCACCAACAACATCACCAACAACAACACAAACAGTACCACCAACAACATCAACAATACCCACAACAACAAGAACACCAACAACAATACCAACAATAACAGCAACACAACCAGCATCACCAACAACATCACCAACAGCAACACAACCAGCATCACCAACAACACCACCAACAAGGACATCAACAACAGCAACAATTTCAACAACAAGGACACTAACAACACGACCAGCATCAACAACAACTCCAAGAACATCAACAACAACAACAACCATTCCAACAACACGAACATCAACAACAACAGAAAGAACACCAACAACATTCATTAATCCACAATTAACAACCACTGGTAAAGTATCGTCTTTCTTTCTTCATGAACTCTCATGAGTATATATTTGGACACATATTTTAATTACATTTACCTGTTCATCCCATTATTACACATGCCTCTAGTCAATCCATACCTAAATTAATTTATCTCAGGACCACTACCATTAAAGATTTAGCATACAGTATGGATTAGCAAAACGGTTCTGTTCTGGACAAGAACACCCTGCCCTGCAGCGATAACCCCTCAATACAAAACTATATGCAAACATCCCTCAACAGACTAACAGTGATAAAATCTGAATGCTAAATTTCCCTTTTTTTTCTTCAACAATTACAGCAATAGCATGTCATACTTCAAATAACACTATTATTTCAATAATCATCTGAACTGAAACCCGTTTTGGCCTCACACAGGTGTGCTGGCCTGGGTTGGAGGGGACCACCTGAAAATGGGGACACAATAGACAATACTTTTGCAGTGCTACTGCAAACAGTTCCTAGAAAGAGTAGCTTTCAATGCATTTCTAGCAGTCAGGTGGGTGGAAAGTCTGGAACATGATCAAAGATGATGAAAGGATCCCTATAATTAATGATCAATCAGGGGATTCAGAATGTTTAAAAGTGTATGTACTCAAAAATATACTTAAAATTACACAGACCTTTTAGTCAATATAAGTCAAGCGTGTGTCAAATTATATATGACATATACTTGTACTGCAAGTATATTTTCCAAAAATACTTGGCTTGTAGTTGTGTTTACTGCTTTGATTGAGTAGCCAATTAAATACTTTTTTTTTTGCACACTATCTCATGAATTTACATTGTTTGAAAGCATTGTTAGAAATCCGATGTGTTCCTAATTCTGAGTATGTGCATTTTTTAATAGACCAGTTTACTTGTAGTGAATATAGAAATCTTTACTATAATCTTTCACCCCACTGACTGACAGTACAGTCCAGTACAGTCAAAATTCAAATATAAAAATTCATAATAATTCTAGGAATAGTGGTAGTATACTCAAAGTGCAAATGTAATAAAGAAATGGTGAAACTATGACTATTATGTTATTCACAAGAATAAGAACAATAATATGTTAGTATAAAACGTCTCAGGTTACGTATGTAACCATAGTTCCCTGAAGAGGGAACGAGACGCTGCGTCGAACGCTTGGGGAATCCTTGGATGATGTCCGCGCGAAGCACAATATGTAAACTTCCGGTGCGCGCGCGTGCGTGAGTGACAGACGCAGATCGGTGACGTCACGAACCAGTTGATAAAAGAGCGCCGGAACCCGGAAGCGGCAGCTTAGAGTTTGTCTGAAGCAAGCCCGGAAGGCGCGAGGAGCTGAGGCCAAAGACGCAGCGTCTCGTTCCCTCTTCAGGGAACTATGGTTACATACGTAAACTGAGACGTTCCCTTTCAAGGGAACTCGCGCTGCGTCGAACACTTGGGGATCGATATACCAACGCCACCTCAGTGACGAAGGCCGACGAGTGTCTCGTAGCTCACTACGAGAGGACCCGTGTTCCCGGAGCGGAGTTGAGGTCAAGCTGGTAAAACCTCAGAAAAGTATGCGGGGAAGACCACCCCGCCGCATCACAAACATCAGATTACGACACACCAGATATAAGTGCCTTAGAGGCAGCCACGCTCCTAGTAGAGTGGGCCCGGACTCTCAGAGGCGAGGAGGATCCGGCCGACTCGTAAGCCAGGGTGATAGCCTCAACTATCCACCTGCTTAAAGTAGATTTGGATGCAGGGGCCCCCTTGGGGGTCCCAAAGCAAACAAACAACTGGTCAGACTTACGCCAAGGGGCAGACCTATGGACATAAGTGTCCAGTGCTCGCACTGGACAGACCTTGTTTTTAAATTCCTGGTCCTGGTCACCGAAGGGGGGAGGGCAGAAGGCCTGCAGTACTATAGACCTGGCCACATGAGTGGGCACTTTGGGCACATAGCCTGGCCTGGGATGGAGGAAGGCTTTCACCATCCCAGGCGCAAACTCAAGGCAAGAGGGAGCTACAGAAAGCGCCTGTAGATCCCCAATTCTCTTTAGCGATGTTATAGCTAACAAGAATAAGGTTTTTAAAGTGAGGAACTTTAGTGGAACCTCATCCAACGGTTCAAAGGGTGCCTGGGACAACCCCTGGAGTACCAGGGATAAGTCCCAGGCAGGAACCTTGGTCTGGACTGCAGGCCTCAGCCTAATGGTACCACGGAGGAAGCGTGTGACGAGGGGGTCCCGGCCAATGGACACGCCACCCAGAGGTACGTGGTAAGCCGCAATGGCAGCCACGTAAACCTTCAGGGTGGACGGGGACAACCCTGCAGCGAATCTATCTTGCAGGAACTCAAGCACTTTGCCAATGTGACAGGTAACTGGGTTCACCTGCTTCTCGCTACACCAAGAAGTGAAAAGTCTCCACTTCAGGGCGTACAGCTTCCTCGTGGAGGGAGCTCTGGAGTGGAGGATGGTCTCAACAACCTCGGTCGAGAGACCAGAATCTATGAGCTGGGCCCCCTCAGAGGCCAAGCCCACAGTTTCCAAAGTTCTGGGCAGGGGTGAAGAATCGAGCCCGCTGCCTGAGACAGGAGGTCCACTCGAACTGGGATCTCCCAGGGGACCCCGTCCAGCAGGGAAACAAGATCCGCAAACCACACTCTGCCCGGCCAACGCGGAGCAACCAGTGTGAGACGGACCTTGTCCCGGCGAACTCTCTCCAGAACTCCCGGGAGCAGAGCAATCGGGGGAAATGCGTACAGACATAGCCTCTGCCATGTCTGGACCATGGCATCCAGCCCGAGTGGGGCTGGATGCAGGAGTGAATACCACAGAGGTCAATGCGTTGATTCTTCGGACGCGAACAGATCTACTTGTGCCCGGCCGAATCTGAACCAAATCTGCTCCACCACCTCTGGGTGGAGCCTCCATTCCCCGGGCCTCGGCCCCTGTCTCGACAGGACGTCTGCTCCCACATTCTGGGTCCCAGGGATGTGAACTGCCCGTAGATGGAGCAGTCTCCCTTGGGACCAGAGGAGGATCTGCCGCGCCAGTTTGTATAGTGGTCGCGAACGTAGACCCCCCTGACGATTTATATAGGAGACCACAGTGGTGCTGTCGGTCTGAACAACCACATAATGGCCCCTGAGGTCTGGGAGGAACGCTTGAAGCGCCCTCCAAACAGCCATCATCTCCAGCAGGTTTATGTGCCAGGACAACTGGTGTTTGTGCCACAGACCCTGGGCAGAGCGATCCCTCAGGACCGCTCCCCAACCTGTGAGGGAAGCATCCGTCGATAGCATGACGCGTCGACAAGGAGCTCCCAACGCAGGTCCTTGAGACAGAAACCAGGGTTTCTTCCACATATCCAAGGCACGTAGGCATCGCCGCGTGACCTTGATAGTGCGGAAAGGGTTGCCCCTCGGGGAAAACCCTCTGGTTCTGAGCCACCACTGTAATGGCCTCATGTGTAGCAGCCCGAACGGGATGACGCTGGAAGCTGCTGCCATGAGGCCCAGCACTCGCTGAAAGTGTTTTACAGTGATGGACTGGCCTATTTTGACTTTCTTCACGGTTGACAGAATCGAATCGATGCGGGCGGGGGATAGCCGCGCCGTCATCGAAACAGAGTCCCATATCACGCCTAGGAAGGTGGTTCTCTGAAGAGGAGAAAGCACACTCTTCTTTGCGTTCAACCTCAACCCCAGCACTCTCATGTGTGCGAGAACAACATCTCGATGCTGAACCGCTAACTGCGGCGACTGGGCAAGAATCAGCCAGTCGTCGATGTAATTCAAAACTCTTATGCCTTGGAGGCGCAACGGGGTTAGCGCTGCGTCCATGCATTTCGTGAAAGTGCGGGGTGATAAAGCCAGGCCGAATGGAAGTACTTGATATTGGTACGCCTTCCCCCCAAAGGCGAACCTGAGGTACTTCCTGTGCTGTGGAAGGATGGAAATATGAAAATATGCGTCCTTCAGATCGATAGTGACGAACCAGTCCTCGGACCTGATCTGTGCCACTATTTGTTTCAAAGTCAGCATCTTGAATTTTAGCTTCATGACCGAGCGATTCAGAAGGCGCAAATCCAGGATGGGCCGCAGTCCTCCATCCTTCTTTGGAACGAGGAAGTAACGGCTGTAAAAGCCTGACTCCCTGTTTGAGAGGGGTACATGTTCTATGGCCCCTTTCCTCAGTAGAGAATCTACCTCCTGCTCCATTACCAGAGCCTGCTCGGGGTCCACCACCGTGGGTAGAACCCCATTGAACCTGGGCGGGCGAGACCCAAACTGGATCGAATACCCTTTCTTTATAATTCGCAGGACCCACTGAGAAACCTCTGGAAGACATATCCATGCCGGCAGAAATTCTACTAGGGGAACCAACCTCTCGAGGCTGGCCTCTGGTGTCTGTGTAGCACACCCGCCAGGGCCCGGTTTTCTGGGGAACACCTGGAGTGAATGCTCTAGGACCCTCCTTGGAGGGGGCGACCTCCTCAGTGCAACCGGTGTAACGGGCGGCAACTGAGGGCTGCACATATGAGGAGGCCTGGGGCTGTGGCTGGCTCACAGCCCCAGGCTGAGGGCGGCGAGGCAGGAGTACATTGAACGCCACCTGCTGCTTTGCCGCCTCCTGGAACTTCTCGACGACCGTTTTCACCGAATCGCCGAAAAGCCCAGAAGGCGACAGAGGGGCGTCCAACATAAAATTTTTCTCCTTGTCCTTTAGAGACGTCAAATTTAACCACAGGTGCCTCTCCGTGGCCACACAGGCTGCCATGGAACGACCAATAGAGGCAGCCGTCTCCCTGGTGGCCCGTAGGGACAGATCTGTGGCTTTACGTAGCTCAGCCACAGCCTGTGGACCAATGCCTCCGCCCTCATCGAGGTCCCCCAACAATTCTGCTTGGTAAGCCTGAAGCAGGGCGGTGGTGTGAAGACACGCCGCTGCCTGGCTAGCTGCAGAATATGCTCTGCCCACATGAGCTGATGTAACCCGCATAGGTTTAGTGGGCAGCACCGGGACTTTAAGCGATGACACCGAGGGCGGAGAGAGGTGGCTCGCAAGCGCCTCCTCCACCTTCGGCATCGCGCCATAACCATACTCTCGCGCACCAACCAGAGTGGCATACATATTATTTTGTGGCGTAAACACTCTGGAGGTGGCTGGCCTCTTCCAGGATCTAGACACCTCAGTGTGCAGATCCGGGAAAAAAGGCAGGTCCCGGCGAGGGGGAGGGACCCGCGCTGGCAGAAATCGTTCATCCAACTTGCTTCTCTTTGGACGAACGACAGTGCTTTCCGCTGGCCACTCAATACTTAACGTGGCCACAGCGCGAGTCACCACCTCGAGCAATTCCTCATAAGCTGGGGAGGAGGTTGGCGAATCCTCACTCTCCGCGTCGACACTAGCAACGTCTAACTCCTCGGAGCTAGACAATTGCAGTGCCGGTGCTTCAGCTTGGTCGGAAGTAACCGCCCTCGAGCGTGCTTCCGAAACCATGCATGAAGCACTGGATCCACCGGGTAAGGGCTGAGATAGGGGAGCGCCCGTCTCAGACCCCGCCGTCAGGTCCATTTGCGAACCCCATGACCTAGATCGCCGCAGAGCCTCAGCTGCTGCGGGACCCGAGCCCTGGGGAACGCGAGCCTGGCCGGTCTCAGAATCAAAAACCGCCAGGCGTGAGCGGAGCACCCGCAGCGGTAGTTGGCTGCAGTGATCACAGTCAGCACTCACGAGCGCTGACCTAGCATGCTCCGCTCCCAGACACATTACACATAACAAGTGCTCATCTCCCCCCGAGAGGAAACGAGGGCAAGGAGATGCGCACTGTTTAAATGCCTGGTTCGCCATAAACATAGATATTGTATATAAATATATATGGGAGATCCCTGATTTTTAAACTAGATCTGGGTTTTTCTCTCAAAATAACCAGCACACTCAACACACTCTCACACTGTGCTTGCGAAGACAAACAAAGCTGCCGCTTCCGGGTTCCGGCGCTCTTTTATCAACTGGTTCGTGACGTCACCGATCTGCGTCTGTCACTCACGCACGCGCGCGCGCGCGCGCCGGAAGTTTACATATTGTGCTTCGCGCGGACATCATCCAAGGATTCCCCAAGCGTAGTCCCAAGCGGTACTGAAATAGTACACTTACAAGTTTACTACTAGTGCGTTGATATGAGTATACAACTTGAACATTAGTTATGTCAAAAACTTTTTTGTACCTATGGCTCTGTTCACACAACTCAGTGTGACTGTATTTAATTGATCTATCTGCACTTCTCTTAGGTGTGAGAGATCACTGTTCTGAGATCAGCTGCTCTGAGGAGGAACACTGTGGGAAGAAAAATGGTGTTTATGGCTGTTTATGTAACAACCACAGACAACATTCTAACACTTTTGGTTGGTGTCTTTCAACAACAATTTTTTCTTAGGCTTTTAATAATTTTTTCTGAAATAATTCTAACATTATTTTGGATGTTTTCCATCAGATTTCTCAGAAACATGTGAAAGCAGTTCTGGCTCCATGTCTGTGTCTCGCTGTCAGCTCTTTGAGGCTGGATTTTCAGCTGACATCTTACACCTCAATGATCCCAGCTGCAAAGGAACGGTCAGGAACGGCAGAGTGGAATTCCGTTTTGATAATGATGAACACATCTGTGGCACAAATCTTATGGTAAGATTCGCTGGTAACAATCTAATCAAGATTCAAGTATGCCATCCAAATATTTCTAGCTGAGCTGTATGTTGCATGGCAAAGCGTTCACCAACCGAATAATAACTTTAATGTAAACACAGAAATTGTATGTCAGTCATATCTAAAATTAACAAACAGATCAGAGAGAAAAATCACTCATGGCAATAAAAAAACGCCCTCATTCTCCACCATTAATATACAACTAAAACATACTTTATTTGAGTGATGTTAGTGTTTGAGTAAATGAAGTTACTAATAATACTTTCATTTCTTGAATTCAATTAGACTGAATTACAAAGTTGTATCTTTATTTTTGATCGATTGTCCACAGGCCAACGGTACCCACTTCATCTACGATAACTTTATTCTGGGGACACCAAAGTCAGAAGGCCTCATCAGCAGAGAGAAAATGCTGAAGCTTTCTTTCAGCTGTGTTTACCCGCAAACACAAACACTTTCCTCGAATGTGGAAATCAACCCACTGGAGAGGTGCTCATTTCATGAATTTCAGTTGTACCGTCATAATCATGGCAAAAGAGTTAGTGCAGATGTCAAAATGTTCTGTAATGATAAAAACATGCTTTTAGCAAAAACATGATTGAATTTATAAAAAAGCAAACATGGTAGAAATGTCTAAACTAAGAATACATGGTGAACTCCTAAAAGGTGTACTGTAATTCAGAGTGATTCTGACAGATTTATCCATCATTTTAACAGCATTGTGCACAAGAGCCTTCCAGCGGGTGAAGGGAGATATCGGGTTCGGATGATTCCATATCAGGATGATGAGTTTACGCAGCCCTTCACTGCTAGTGTGGATGCAGAGCTCGACCAGGAGATGCATGTGGAAGTTCGTGCTGATGGGGTTGAGAGCCGGCAGTTTGCCCTGGTGATGGACACGTGTTGGGCGACACCTGTGAACGATCCTAACTACAATCTCCGCTGGGATCTCATCGTTCAAGAGTAAAGAAATGCTAATTTTTATGTCACAGTTAGATTTTAAACAAACAAACAAACAGTATCTCAGTACAGTAATACCTCGAGATACAAGCGTCTCTACATATTATTCAAGTATTCAAAGATACCAGAAAGCCTTTGGGCAGATTTGCTTCTACTGTAGATACGAGTAAATATTCGAGATACGAGCATGCGTTCTGATGCCGACGCACGTTCACTTCATGTGTTCGCTGACTTCTGTACGCATCGCCTGCGAGTAGCTGATTTTCTCTCTATTTTGTGCATTATTCTTCATAATAGCGATGAGTTCTAAGAAAGTGAGTAATAAGGATGGTAGTGAGAAGAAGAAACACATGATGACCATGGAAATGAAGCATGAAATTGTGGATAAATATGAGTGCGGTGCCGTGTGAGTGATTCAGCAGCAGGAGCATCAGGAGGAACTGTGGACTGAGGAGTTGATCAAGCTGCAGACGATGAACATACGTACGTGTTGCAAGAGATCAGCAGTGGCGAGGAGGAGGGTGAACCGGAGGAAAACATTTCTACAAGTGAAATTAAGGAAGTGATGGCTATGTGACAGAAGGTTTCTGATTTCATTGAAAAAAAACACAATGTCTGTGTACCAACCCACAACACCCCCCACAACACTAATAAAAAACATGTTTTTTTCCACGAAGTTACGGATCTGGAACAGATTAATTTATTTTCTACTATTTCTTGTGGGAAAACATAATTCTAGATACGAGCAATTCGAGTTACGAGCTCCGCCCTGGAACGGATTATGCTCGTATCTCGAGGCATTACTGTACTAGAATACAGGATTCCATTTTCATTTAATGTTTTGCATATGCAAATTTACCGAAGATGACTTCAGTGTATAATGTTTTTTCTTGAAGGAATTTGATCTGTTAATTATCATCACTGATATTCTCAGGTGTCCCAGTCCAAATGATGATACAGTGGAGCTGCTGCAGAACGGCGTCTCAACATCCGGCCGTTTCTCCTTCAGGATGTTTGTCTTCAATGCAAACTCCACCAAGCTTTACCTCCACTGTGCCATTCACCTTTGCCTTCTGTCAAGCAATAGTTGCTCAACGGTGAGTTTACAAAACTTCTAGAAATGTTATTCATCAATTACATTAGCCGTTTTAGTCTATCTATCTGTCTCTCTAGTCAATTGTTCATGAAATGTGACGGTCATAATGGATGTTTCCAAAAGTAATCGAAATATCCTCAGTGAAATATCACTCTTAATGCCCATATTGATAAGATTTAATTTCAGGGATGATGTATTTGCGCTCTCTTTATGGTTCATTCTTGTCCAATGATGTTTAACCGGGATTTACACCAAAGGATTTTGACTCTTTCTCCTGTAGAACTGCACATCAGGAACAAACAGGAGAGAGCGCAGGTCTCTGGACTTCCATGACAGTGCTTCCATATCCATGGGTCCTCTGATATCGTCTGAAGGAAAAAGAGGTGAGCATTTGATTTCATTGTACTCATTAGTAAGTAATTATTTCTGTCATAAACCCGTTACACTGCATTGTTTCCTGTTGATAGATAAGTGGATCCCAGACCAAGCGAGAGTATCTGAGGCTTCTCAACTGTCTGCTTCTCTGATGGGGTTTCTTGTTTTTCTGATGAGTATTTTCATCCTCTTTTAGTGTATTTCAACAATAAAATTGGCAGCATATTGTCTATTGCCATTTTAAAGAAGGTGGCACTGATGCCACACTGGTTGTGGTTTTTAAATGTTTCCTCATTTCATAGCACGTCATATATCATAAATCAATTGGTATTTAATCAGTTATATTGAACTCAGGTTATATTGAACTTATATTGAGGTCATGAACTCAGAAATACAATTTTCCTTTCAATTTCATTTTGAGTCCAAGAACAGCTTTTATTGTAACCAAGCCCAGAGAACGACTCGTTGAGAGATTTCGAGTTTCTATGATGCCATAAACAGGTGGAAGATCAATGTCTACTTCTAAATCATTATGAAATTATTATTATCATATGAAAAGATGTGAGCCAATCACAGCAGTGGATATTTAGAGCGACGTCTCACAGCAGAAACACCCCTTCAAACAGACCCTTCATATCAGAGGCTAAGATCAGGGTAGAAAAAAATGCCATTTTTGATGTAAAAAATCATACTGACATTGTAAATGCATCACAGGAAACTGTAATGCTGTTCACGACTTGAATTGTTACATGCTACTTTTAATTTACCTGAGAAGATGTACTACAATAATAAAGGCAAGCAGATCTATGCTTCTTCAAATCATGTAAAAACAGTAAAAGACTAATTTCTGTTTTGTGATCCTTTTTCAGTTCAAGTAAACATAAGAAATAAAAGAAAGCAGTAAGCAGTAAAAGAAAGTGGAATTTATTTTATTTTGAATTAGTTGTTTGTACTAAGTGGATCCTGTTTTTCTGTGCATGTGCTCTGGATTCTTGCTCTGCTTACTGTTTCCTAAAACGGCTCTTGACTTCCTCCTAATGCCTGTTCCAGCTCGTTAAGCAGAGTATAAGGAACAGAGAGAATTCCAGTCCAGAAAGAGAGAGACACTGCCATCTTCTGGTCCCAGTGCTGTGTGTGTAGATTACTTTACCTGTAGTATATTAGTTACAGCGAAGTGTTGTACCTGAGACATGTGATTCATCTGTGTTCCATCTTATAGTTTTTTACACTAACTTATGTGAATCTAAGACTTTTTGACCCCGAGCAGGGCTGAGGTGTTTGGCCCATTTCTATTCTTTATCTTTTTGTGTGAATCGCATAATAATATATATATAATAACAAATTATTATTAAGTTGTCTTAATTTATCACTACTAAGAATAATTTATGTGGGGAAACGTGGAAGTGGATCCCTTGTGTTATTTTAGACCCATGTTTCCTCCTGCTTTTTAATTAGAGAGGGAGTAAGGGGTATTTTCTTTTCATTTTTTGAGTAGGTACATTAACCCTCCAAAACCTCTAAAGAATGTTCTCTGTTTTATTGTGTTGGCCTCTCTTCTCCCTAAGCCTTGGTTTGTTTATATTTATATTCAAAACTTTGTATTGTAACACTTTTGTAATTCTGACACTCTTGTGTATTTTTGCCTCTTCAGGACGAATCACTCTCTGTATTCCTCAAGTTGTAAATCACTTTGGATAAAGTTTTCTGCTAAATCAATCAATGGAAATATCCCACAGTTTGTATAACAAAACCTCTTGTTTTGTTTGAATCTTGAAATGCTTTTGTGTTGCTGTATGACACGGAGATGGCAGATTCTCCTTCTCTCTCTGCAATACCAGTTATGCTCCCCTTTCTACCCCTCGACTTAAAAGGGGGCACGTAACACACACACACACAAACACACACACACACACACACACACACACACATACAAAACAATCACAGCACATTTGTATGAAGTGTTGAGAAAGACTAAATAAAATGAAATATAAGTAAAATTTCAATAAAAAAACAGTAATTATTGCTGTTGTGATAAGTTTGATGCATTAAAAAAAACAGATTTAAATGCATTAAATTGTACTTATCCTTGAATTCAGTATTGCTTTACTGCATTAGCTTCAGCCATGGGATGGATTAAGGGATCTACAGTGCCTCAGCTCACTACAGCGTAAAACAGTTTAGTAGCGATGATAGACTGATAGATCATGTGAAGCATTTTGCTACACACATTGAAGAACCAAAATCATCTCAAATCTGGCTCTTTTTGTAGATTAATTCAGTGTTCTTTGTCCAGTGAAGTCTGTCATCCAAGTGGATCCAAAAACACCGATTGGAGTCCACTATCTCAACACCTCTAGAAACAGATGAGGGACAGTCCTTTTTCTAGCTGAAATAAAAGCTGTTGACCAATGCTCTGTCTTCCATCTTTTGCCTTCAATGCAATCAAACACAGTGGAGTCGTCTGAGAACTGCTGATGATATGACTTTAAGTTGTAATTGAAGTCTGAGGTATAGAGGTGAATAAAACCGGAGACAGAACCAATGTTGTTCACCAGTTCTGCAGTTTCACAAACGGGGGTCTGCCTGTGAGGTAATTCTGTTATCAACACCAAGTAGCATAAGAATAATTGAATGTAAATTAAAAATTAACCAATAAAATCACTTCAAAATGTATTCTTAATTTATGGAAAAGTAGGAGTGTTTTAGTATCATCATTCAAATGATCTCTGCTCCTGCTGCTGAAAATATTTTTAACTGAACCAGCACATTTGGCAAAATTAGCATCTTTTTATAATAACAATTCACTGAATCACAGACTCAAATGATTCATGAAAAAACGACGAGTCATCCGTGGCTTACACACAACAAAATGATTGGTTCGTTTAAAAGATCTATAACCATAGCAAATATAAAAAGGATCATGTGAGCATAATTGACACTAAGTTTAGTTCAGAATTTTTTTTGAGAAGTTTAAATCAACTGGAAATGTTAGCAATGTACTTGGAAGATGTGTGTGTATATACTAGACTAGCATCCACTGATTCGACTAATCCTGTCAGGAAGCTTCAACTAGGTCATGGTTGAATAAGGAGCTGATAGAGAGCTGGACAGGGATCTTACAGCATGACAGTGATCCAAAGCACACTGAGCAATGAATGAAGGACATAGCTGTTCCCGGACCCAAATCCAATAAAATCATGTGGGATGTGAGTCCAAAAGCATGGACTTCTGAGGAGAAATTCTGTAACGAGGGATGGTCTCAGATCTCTTGCCATACAGCACATCATCCTTATTACATATTGTAGGAGAATATCTAGAGCTGTTATCACTGCAAAAGGAGGTTGAGAAAACTATGAAACGAAAGGGCATCAATAATTTTAAAATACATATATTTCTAAAACAATGTTTAATGATACAAATTTTCTCTTTTAACTATTTGAACTTAATTTGTTAGTTTTCTGCTAATAGTTTGATTGAAAGATTAAGTCATTCCAAAAGAAATAGCAAAAACAAATTACTCAATTAGAACTGGTTCTTTGGTTCAGTAACTGGTCTAGTTTATTGTGCGAGCCACTTGTGTAGAACTCATTCATTTCCAAGTGTGTCTCGTGGCAGAAACACAGGACTATCTTTATGTTGTTCTTGACAAATTGTTATTGATTGAAGATAAATCTTCAAGTGTCAATCAAAACAAAAAGAACACATAAAATTAAGAACTTAAGAAAAATCATGATTGGAAAACTAATGTTACAAATGTCATTAAGTTGTTTCAGTAACATAAACCTGTTTAAGAGATCTCTGTCTACAAAAATAATCTTCAATAATTCAGAAATAGCACAGAAAAGATCTGTAAATGTTTTATACTGTACGAATATTTCAGTAGTCTGTACCAACACCAGTAAACACAGTAAACAGTAACACCAATTTTGGTACTGTAGCGAATGCTATTGGAACTATTTAAAAAATATATATATATTTGTTTATTATTAGTATCGATAATACTAATTAAAAGCAGGGTGTGATTTGCTGGGGGGATACACTGTTAATGGTCTGTGGAAGACCAGAGCCAATCACCTCCAGGAGGCATGCCTCTTCAATCAGATGCAAAGTAACTGGTAAAATGTTTAAATCATGACACCAGAAGAATGGAAAGAGTGTGTCAGTGAAGGTGGTTGTGAATGTGTGTAGATTTGTGTCAGTTACAGGATCAGAGAATGACACCGTTCCTCCGTCATAGTCCAGGTGAACTCTCACCCTCTCAAGTTTCTGTTTAACAGGAAAACCAAACCGCTCGTCCAGTCCATACTGCACCCACCAGACATCAGAGTTAAAGAAAACACATCCCCTCCTCTGGTTTGATGATGTTGTTACTCCAAGACTCCAGTACAAACTCTCTTTGACCTCCACCTCCCAGCTGTGAGTTCCTGAGTTAAAACCCTCTGAACCCAGAACACACGAATACTCATCAAATCTCTCTGGATTATCAGGAAGCGGTTGACTGGTCAAGCTCCATCTCACACTGGTCAGATCATCAGACAGGACTAGATGTGCCTGAGCCGTGTTTGGATCCAGAATCACAGGAGCTAATGAAACACAAACAGCTGTTTTTATAATGATCAAATGTGATTAAACACAGATTATTATGAATTAAGATACTAATCCTATTGATCAAACACATCAGACATTTTCCGCTGATCAGTAAATACATGTTTTAGAAATTGCAGATTTGCACCATGTGTCAACAGAAACTGACCAAACAATTTAACTGTAGAGATCTATATCAGAGTAACTGTAAATATCATGTTCTTTGTGTTTACCACTAATTTTGGTGTGGAAGCTCATCAATGCTAAAATCATTCAATCATCATCCATTTCTGCAAACCAAATGAGCAGAATACCAGTGAGGTTTATGAGGCCCATTGTACTTTATATTGGCATGTCGATGCTGACTGCCAAAAGCTGTGCAACTTCAGTTCTCAATAGCCAAATTATCTTCATTAGCTCTAAATTTAAACTTTGAAAGTGTTCTGGTGTGATGTGGTATGTGGTGTATGTCTGTGTCTGTCTATAACGGCACACATCTTCTCCAGACTCACTGTTTTGAACGATGTCCTGCATCTTCTTCCAGACTCTGAACGGCAGGTTCCCCAAGTAACGCGACACATGAATCAAAGATCCAGAAGCAATCTGTGGATCCGGCTGTGAGATCTGGACTCTGGAAGAACATTCAGGAGTCAGAACTGCAGTGGCTTTGGATCAGAACCAGAGAGACCAGAGACACCAGCAGATCACTCACCTTTCCATTGAGACTGGAAACTTCTGCAGAACAAACACACCATTTATCATCAAGAACTCAATCAATGAACCAATGATCAACCAATGATGTGAAATCAGACCTTCAGAAAGCAGACATCACTGGCTTTCATCGTCTCCTCCATGTCTCTGATTGTGAGTGAAAGAATTGAGATGTGTCTGTCTATCTCATCAAGCTTCTCCTTCATCATCTGCTTCTTCTGCTCCTCTTCCTCCCTCAGTGCAGTGATTGTAACTTTTTCTTCATCTCTGAGAAACTGATGAAGCTTCTCAAACTTCAGTTTAATCTGACGCTCTGTATGTTCAGCTTGAGACTGAAATCAAATCAAAGGTCAGTGGTAAATGTGGGTTAGTTAACTACAACTAACTTTCTGAAGAATTGGTATTGTACAGTAGTAGTAGATGTTCTGTTTCTCTAGAGTGCAAATGCACAATTCTGACAAGCCTTTCTTCACAAAAAAGTACAAAATTACCTTTTAAAAAGATTTGTTAAAAAGATTAACAAAAATTAGGCTCAAGATTAAAAACTTGCTAAGTAACTTAAATGAATTTTTTTTTTATCTACACAACATAAAATTTAAATTAAGGGAACACTTAATCATCACAGTATAACCCCATGTGAATAAAACAATCTGTCTCCAGAGTCTTTCACATATATCAAATGTGCTCAGTGTGAACCTGCTCTCATTCATGAAGAGAACGGGGTGCCAATGCCAGACTTGAATTCTTCTGTTTTCTGGCAAACGCCATCAGTCATGAAGTATGTTTCTGTTTAGTTGTGTGGATTTGGGGATCCTCTGCCATTCCTCTTTGCAGATCCTCTCCAGTTATGTCAGGTTAGGTGGTAAAGGTTGGTGGACAGACATTTTAGGTCTCTCCAGAGATGCTCAATTGGGTTTAAGTCAGGGCTCTGGCTGGGACAAGAACAGTCACAGAGTTGTTGTGAAGCCTCTCCTTCGTTATTTTAGCTGTGTGCTTGGGGTCATTGTCTTGTTGGAAGCTAAACCTTCGGCCCAGTCTGAGGTCCTGAGCACTCTGGAGAAGGTTTTCATCTAGGATATCCCTGTACTTGCAACCAGTTGTCCTGCAGCTGAAAAACACCCCACAGCTGATGCTGCACCACCATGCTTCACTGTTGGGACTGTATTGGACAGGTGATGAGCAGTGCCTGGTTTTCTCCACACATGCCGCTTAGAATTAAGGCCAAAAAGTTCTATCTTGGTCTCATCAGACCAGAGAATCTTATTTATCACCATCTTGGAGTCCTTCAGGTGTTTGTTAGCAAACTCCATGCAGGCTTTCATGTGTCTTGCACTGAGGAGAGGCTTCCGTCGAGCCACTCTGCCATAAAGCCTCGACTGGTGGAGGTGCAGTGATGGTTGACTTTCTACAACTTTCTCCCATCTCCCGACTGTATCTCTGGAGCTCAGCCACAGTGATCTTTGGATCCTTTTTTACCTCTCTTAACAAGACTCTTCTTCCCCGATAGCTCAGTTTGGCTAGAAGGCCAGCTCTAGGAAGGGTTCTGGTCGTGCCAAATGTCTTCCATTTAGGGAGTATGGAGGCCACTGTGCTCTTAGGAACCTTAAGTGCAGCAGACATTTTTTGTAACCTTGGCCAGAAGTGTGCCTTGCCACAATTCTGTCCCTGAGCTTTTCAGGCCGTTCCTTTGACCTTGTGATTCTCATTTGCTCTGACCTGCATTGTGAGCTGTAAGGTCTTATATAGACAGGTGTGTGGCTTTCCTAATCAAGTCCAATCAGTATAATCAAACACAGCTGGACTCAAATGAAGGTGTAGAATCATCTCAAGGATGATCAGAAGAAATGGACAGCGCTAGTTCAATTGGTGAGTGTCACAGCAAAGGGTCTGAATACTTAGAAACGTGATACAGTGGAGTTCACTTATCTCGAGTCACGGTTAACTCGCCAATCCTATTATGTCGACGTTTTTGAAGTGGCACAGCCAAACTCCCTATTTCTCTTAGTATTTTAGATTCTTTAATGTTGGTTTGTTAATGTCGCCAAAATATAATATCTCGAGCACAAAAGAGGGACAAAATGGCCACTTCACATGGTTATCTCGTACCTAGTTCACTCATAGGCGGAGTTTGGGGGGGGCTGGGGCGGGGGCACTGCCCCCCCAGACCAGAGCCAATTAATGCCTGACTTGTGCTTTGAATATTTTTTTTTATTACAGAATTCATATTTTCTCGTTTTATTTGTCTTATCTTATTAGTTCTGTGTATAGAATGAGTAAGATATGGCTAACTAATTTTTAATTACTGTATTTAATTTTTTATTACCGTAGCTTTATTACATTCTCCCGCGATTTGCGAATCTCAAAGTATCGCGGTACGTGAGTGGACGCTCTTCTCGTTCTGTTTTACGCGCTGAATAAACAAAATGGACATTTTTTTGTTTTTTTTTTATAAATCCACTACAAAAAGTGTCAAATCTATCAGAAGAGAAGACAGTGGACATCTACGCATCTTGGAAAAAGAGGCGGCTTCTTCTGCATTAGGTAAGATATTGTAATGTCTGAAGTAGTTCTATGACAGGTCCAGGGAGGCTCTGTTTATGAACTTGAATCGGAACGAAGAAGAACACACACAAGCGCACCTGTCTAACACACGCTTTTTTTCGCCGCACTTCTGAACTCCCCGTGTTAACCCTATCACTGCCGATGCAAAACAAAACAGCAACTATAAAGAGTCTGTTCTATTCGCTATTCTTTGTATAAAGCAGTGGTTCTCAAATAGTGGCCAGGGGGGGTGCATTACCCTGGGGTACATGCTTTTTTTTGCCAGGGAGTAGGTTTTCTTGCACTAGACAAGAGCAGCATATATGAAGTTAAGATAACCATCCCCTCATCCTTTGACGTTTACGATCACACTGGTGTTCATATGTGTCACGTGATCAATTTTTTACACAAAACTCAAAACCAGCTGGCTATTTGAGCGTTCAAATTATCTGCGTCTGCGGGTTATATGTGGGAACATATATGTTAATATATGTTATATGGGTTATCTCGTTAAACGGTTCCCTTTCTGGGAACTCGAGCTGTGTCGAAGCACTAGGGGAAATAGCCTTGCGTGAGTCACGTGAAGATCTATGCAACCAATGAGAAACGAACGCGTGTGAATGCGTCACTGCCGGCCGCAGCCGGTGACGTCATGAGGAAGAGCATAAAGCGCGTCTGAAACCGGGGCGCGTCAGCTCTGAATGCCTTCAGCGTGCTGTGTCTGTGTGAGAGTGATTTTGAGTTGAGATAGCTAAAAATCATCAGAATGAGTGTGAAAATGTGGCGAATGAACAGAGGTTCACACCGTGTGTTTATCCTTGCCCACGTTTCATAACGGGCAGGGATACACATGTTATGTGTGTAATCTGTTTGGGAGTGGAGCATGCACGGTCGACACTTGAGGTTCTATCTGCATGCTCACTGTGGTACAGTGGATAGTGTGTTTGCCTATCATGAGGGAGACCGGGGTTCGGAGCCCCGGTCGGATTAACTTTTTCATTGCATGATCTCCGCTCCCGCCTGGCGGTCTGTAACGAGGCCGCCTAGGCTAGTGTTCCCCGCGATTCGGGACCTGCAGTAGCCGAGGCTTTGTGGCGCTCTCGGTCCTGGGGATCACAAATGGATCTCGCTGAGGCTGCTGGGGTGGGTCCGTCCTTACCTCAGCCTTCACGAGATCAAGCGGGTCCCAGTCACGAGCACTCTGAGTGAGATGCCCGTGCTGTGACTCCAACACTAGCTCTATCAAGTTCAGAGAGTGAGATCGATTTAGCTAGTGTTGACCCGGTCGAGGAGGATTCGCCACTCTCCTCGCCGGCGTTTGAGGAGCTTGTTGAGGTTGTGGCGCGAGCGGTCTCTCGTCTGGGGCTTGATTGGCCAGCAGAGACCAGAAGCGCTCGTCCTAAGTATGTTAGACGAGCGTTATCTTCTGACTCGCGTCATTTCCCCGCGCCGAGCAATGCCTTTCATACCTGATTTACATGCCGAGGTATCTAGATTTTGGGGAAGGCCAGCCTCTGAGAAAATTTATACACGTAATATTACGATGTATAATAATCTAGTGGGGCTCAAGATCATTGATATGGAGGGTTGAAGAAAGTGGATGAGGGCGAGTTACCTCATCCCTCAGTCTGCGTCCTCCATTAAAGCTCTGGCGCTCCCCTCCAAGCCAATGCGCGTCACATCGTCTTTGGTGGGGAAAGCATACTCCGCATCGAGTCATGCCGCAGCGTGTCTGCACGGCACGACACTGCTGCAGGCATATCAGGCAGAGTTGCTTGGGGACCTCAACGAGGGCGGCGGTATCGGTCCGGAGGCAGTGGCAGAGCTGCGCCGGACCGTGGATCTGTCTCTTCGGGCCACTAGGGAGATGGCCTACTCTGTCGGCCGCTCCATGGCAGCTCTGGTGGCTACGGAGAGACACCTTTTGGCTCAATTTGTCAGCTATGAAAGATAGGACAAATTTGTTTTGCTGGACGCTCCTCTGTCCCCTTCGGGCTTGTTCGGCGATGCCGTGAAAAGCGTCGTCGACGAGTTTCAGGAGGCTGCTCGACAGCAGATGGCGTTTAGCGAAGTTCTTCCCCGCCGCCTCCAAGTGAGACCGCCAGTCAAGCACGGTCTCAAAGCTCCTCGCACAGGGCCGCTCAGAAACAAAGTGTCGCCACCCGTCTTCCTCCGGTAATCCCCGGGGGGGTCAGGCCGATAAGTTCAAGTTCATGCCGCTGGTAGAAGGGGTGATATGAGGGTTATCCTGAACGCCAAGTAGGCTAAGACTAAGCGGCCCTGATAACAAGCCGCAACAAGGTGGTGTCTCCCAGGAGCAGCTCTAGAGTCAGCCCGCCATGGGAAAACCACCCCCTCTGAGGAGGGTCTTAGAGCAATCCACCCGGGTTTCCGGTATCAGCCCCGGCTCAGTGGTGGATATGTTCTTAGTACCAGAGACCAGCCCGCAGAGGCTGGTTCCCTTAGTAGAATTCCGGGCTGCGTGGTTACGGCTACCCGCTATCTCTCAGTGGGTCCTGCGCACGGTAAAAATAACCCAGCAGGCTCTGGTCATGGAGCAAGAAGTGGACATTCTGCTGGCGAAAGGGGCCATCGGGTATGGACCCCTCGTGAACAGCAAGTCCGGGCTTTTCAGCTGTTACTTCATAGTTCCGAAGGGAGGATGGAAGGTTGCGGCTCATTCTGGATTTTTGTCTCTTAAATTGATGCGAAGAGATGCGACGCTCAGGCGGATCGTAGTACAGATTAGGTCCTATAACGGGTCCGGCACGATCGACATCAGAGACATATAAATCCCTCATTCCCATCCTTCCACAACAGGAAGTTCCTGTGGTTCGCCTTCAGGGGGGAAGGCGTACCAGTATCAGTGCTTCCGTGTTTGGTCCGGCTGCTCTAAGCTCCTCTGTACTTGCAAGGTACTATCGTGTCCTGAACTATGTCGACAACTTGGCTTACCCTGGCCAAGTCGCCGCAGTTAGCAGCACAACATCGAGGTGCTGTGCCCGCACACAGAGGAGCTGGGGTTAAGACTAAGACCAGGGGTTCTCCCTGAGGGGTACCCGCTTCGCAATCAAGGTCACGGGGCGATGCCCACGCACCCTGAGCATGCGGAAGAACTCTTGGTTCTCGTCTCACGATGCTTACGGCTGAACACCAAGAAGAGTGTACTTTCTCCTACTCAGAGAACCACTTTCTTGGGGGTCATTTGGGACTCAGTGGCCGTGTCTGCTCGGCTCTCCCCCGAGCGCATTAAGGCCGTTCGTCTAGCCGTTAGGAGCATTAAGCTGGGCCAGCCACTCATGGTGGTGGCTAAAGACCAGGGGTTCTCCCTGAGGGGTAACCCGCTTCGTGATCAAGGTCACGGGGCGATGCCCACGCACCCTGAGCATGCGGAAGAACTCCTGGTTCTCGTCGATGCTTACGGCGGAACACCAAGAAGAGTGTACTTTCTCCCACTCAGAGAACCACTTTCTTGGGAGTCATTTGGGACTCAGTGGCCATGTCTGCTCGGTTCTTCCCCGAGAGCATCCAGGCCGTTCGTTGAGCTGTTAAGCGACGAGTGACACTCTTACGCTGAACACCAAGAAGAGTGTTCTTTCTCCCACGTAGAGAACCACTTTCTTGGGAGTCTTTGGGACTCAGTGGCTATGTTGGCTCGGCTCTTCCCCGAGCGCATTCAAGCCTTCGTTCAGCCGTCAAGAGTATCGAGGGGCAGCCACTCACGTGAGACACTCTGAGGTGTTAGGGTCCATGCAGCGGCTCCAGCGATTATTCCATGGGGCCGACTGTGTGCGAGACCCCTGCAGTGGTGGCTGAATACCAGGGGTTCTCCCCGAGGGCTGGAACCCTTGGTCCCCTTGTTTGGAGCAGATTTGGGACAGATACGGCAGGCACAGGTCTCCTGTTTGCCTCCGTAAGAATTTCTCTGCCCTCTGTGGCTTTCGTTTAAACATCCAGGGCCTCTGGGGCGGGTTGTTATGGTACAGGCGTGGCCGAGGCTACGCCTGTACGCTTTTTCCTCCCATCACTCTGCTCCCGGGAGTTCTGGCCCAGGCGGAGGGTTGCTGACCCCGCCCAGAGCTAATGTGTCTGGCCCCTTAGGGGGTCCAGCTCATAGAATCTGGTCTCTCAGCTGAGGTTGTAGAGACCATCTTTCGGTCCAGAGCTCCCTCCACGAGGAAACTCTACACCTTGATCTTCATGTCTTGGTGTAGCGAAAAGCAGATGAACCAAGTAACCTGTCAAGTTGGCAAAGTACCGGAGTTCCTGCAAGAAAGATTTGCGGCACGGCTGTCCCCCTCCACCTTGAAGGTCTACGTGGCTGCCATAGCGGCTTGCCACGTACCTCTGGGTGAGGTATCCTTGGGCAGGGACCCCCTAGTCACTCGTTTCCTCCGTGGTACACTAATGCTGAGACCTGCGGCACAGACCAGGGTGCCGGCTTGGGACTTGTCCGTGGTACTCCTAGGCCTGTCCCAGCCACCCCTTGAACCTTTAGAGGAATCTCTATTAAGTACCTCTCTCTTTAGACCCTTCTTTTGCTGGCAATCGCCTCGCTCAAGAGGGTCGGGGATCTTCAGGCCCTCTTAGTGGCCCCTTCATGTCTTCAGTTTGCGCCCGGGATGGGAAAGGCATTTCTCCACCCGAGGCCAGGCTATATCCCCAAGGTTACCACTGAGGTGGCTCGGTCTATCACGCTGCAGGCCTTCTGCCCTCCCCCATTTGATGATCATGAGCAGGAGCAAGAACAAGGTCTGTCCAGTGCGAGCACTGGACGCTTACGTTCCAAGACTGCCACTTGGCGTAGGTTGGACCAACTGTTCGTTTGCGTTGGCTTTAGGACCCCTAAGGGGGCTCCAGCTTCTAAGCAAACACTAAGCAGGTGGATAGTCGAGGCTATCTGTCTAGCTTACGAGTCGGCCGGACATGCTTCTCCTTTGAGGGTCTGAGCCCACTCCACTAGGAGCATGGCAGCATCCAAGGCTCTCCTCTCCGGAGTCTCCTTGTCTGATGTTTGTGCTGCGGCTGGCTGGTCCTCACCGCACACATTCATGAGGTTCTACCAGCTAGACCTCGATGCCGCCCCGGGAACCAGGGTGCTCTCTCAGTGAGCTGGGACACACCCGGATGCTGACGTCGCTGAGGTGGCGTTGGCATAGCGTTCCCCTAGTGCTTCGACACAGCTCGAGTTCCCAGAAAGGGAACGTCTCGGGTTACATGTGTAACCCTGGTTCCCTGAGGGGAACGAGATGCTGTGTCTTGGCCTCAGCTCCTGGCGCCTCCGGGCCCGCTTCAGGCATTCATGGCTGACGCGCCCCGGTTTCAGACGCGCTTTATGCTCTTCCTCATGACGTCACCGGCTGCGGCCGGCAGTGACGCATTCACACGCGTTCGTTTCTCATTGGTTGCATAGATCTTCACGTGACTCACGCAAGGCTATTTCCCCTAGTGCTTCGACACAGCGTCTCGTTCCCCTCAGGGAACCAGGGTTACATATGTAACCCGAGACGTTATCTCAATGCTTTTTTGCAACCCCCGAGGCCGTCGACATAACCGAACTCCACTGTATTTCAGTTTTTCTTTTTTAATAAAAACTGCAAAAATCTGTGTTTTTCTGTGTTTACATTAAATGAGGAAAA
This sequence comes from Rhodeus uyekii, assembly GCA_037043235.1. Lineage (NCBI taxonomy): Eukaryota > Metazoa > Chordata > Actinopteri > Cypriniformes > Acheilognathidae > Rhodeus > Rhodeus uyekii. The sequence goes on from JAWRVZ010000083.1 coordinate 2,000,658, forward strand.
AAAATAACTTAAATGATTTTAGCAAATGGCTTCAATATAACAAATTAATAATAAAAATAATGGTTTACATACTCACTGTATGTATTTTTGTGCACAACCCCCCCCCCCCCCCCAAAAAAACAACAACTTTATTAACATTATCATAAGTTCACATAAGTGAACCTCAAGGAACATTTTAAAATATTAACAAACAAAAAAAAATCCATGTCATGACCCCATTGTACTTCATTAAATATCTTACAATAGTCAAAGGTGACTTCTTTTTGTTCACGTCTTGCTTCAGGTAAATGCATATTGTTAACAGCTCATGAATATTAATCACGTTGTCTGCTTTCACCAACAATGATTTGCTGAAAGTGGAGAGTGTGAGGGGCGAGCTGATTGGGCTGCCACATGCATGTTAGTCCAACCCACTTCAAAAGTACCTAGAAGTCTGAGGATTTGTTTATGTGAAGGTATGTATTATAAACTTAATACAAATTTAGAATGCCAAACAAACCAATTCAGCTTTTCACAATGATATCATCAACCCTCACCTTGATATGTTGAACTGTTTTCTCAAACTCTTGTTTTATATTTGCTTTATGTTTGAGTTTATCTTGTAAGGACTTCAGTGCTGTATTAAACTCCTCCTAGAATGTAAAGATAAAATCTATAAAACACCAGATATTTCTGTAATGTGTTGACGTAATACAAAATAGTACCAAGACATTTTATGATACAAGTTATCCTCAAAATCTGTCTTACCTTATATGATGAAGCCACTTCATCGATGGGTCTAAATGTGTGATTGACGTGTGTCTGTGAAGTAAAACACACTAAACACGCAGGCTTTTTGTCCTCCAGACAGAAGAGTTTGAGTTTCTCACTGTGTAAAGCACAGAGATCCTCAGATCCTGATGAATGACACTCATTTTTCTCTTTAAGGAATGACTCGCACAAGTTTTTTAAAGCAAGATTACAGGTAGGATCAGATTTTGATCTTCTCCTACAAACAGGACACTCCTGAATTTTCTTGATTCTCCAGAACTGTTGAAGACACTCTTTACAGACACTGTGACTACAAGATAAAATAACAGGAGCGTTGAAGATTTCACGACACACAGGACAGATGTAATCATAGTCAGACGGTGAATCCATTTTCAGTCTGAACTCCAGCTATCTGAACTTTACTTTCACTTTCCGGATGATGTCTTCAGCAATGAATAACCACAAATATCTGCCGTCTGTTCAGAAACAAACTCCTCTAAACCCTTTAAAGCATTTTTCTTCATTTTCCACTGATCACCGTTTTGCCTTTTCTTTTTGTTGTTGTTGTTGCCAAACATGAGAGTCAGTTTGACAGGAAAAGAGAAATGAGACTGTGTCTTCCTGGTTGTAAGAGGGTGGAGTTACATTAATCTTTGTCTAGCAGCAGATCAGATGGCAATGCCAGGATTTCTTTTGGATAATGTGAACAAAATGCTTTCAAAATGAACTTTTTTTTAGCAACACAATAAAAAAAGACTCTAAAGCACAATTGATTTGCAAGTGTGTTTCATTTAATACTCTTTATTTGCTGGTAAACAAATATGAAGCTAAACAAAACAAATCAGAACGATTTCTTCACATGCTGAAGTTTTGGTGATAAACACTCGTCTGCTTATTGTGATGATTATTAGTGTTTGGAGACCATCACTTACACCGTAATGTTGTCTGAACTTAAATAATCTTTAAAAACATTTTGAACCCATAACTCAAAAATATAAGTTAGTTTAACTTATTTTACGACAAAATACATAAACTTAAGATTTCAAGTGTGAAATAATTTAATTAATCAAGATTAATTAAAATAATTCACACAGGTCTTCCTTTTTCTTTTTTTTCCAGTTTGGTATGTTTGCACAAAGCTTTCAGGGAAAAATATGAACTTTATAATCACAATTTATAAATAATTTCTAATTTCAGTTTAATTTTCATGTTGAAAACACTTAACTATGTTATAATATAATGTACTTAAACTTAATTGTTTAAGTACATTATATAAGCACCAAGTTTGGCGAACTTAATTTAAGTACAGCCAACTTGAGCACCAAGTTAGGTGAACTTGAATATACAAGTTTTGGGAGAATCGATTACTCAAATAAATTGAGGGAACAGGTTTCACCCAGTTGATTTTCTGCATCATCCTCATTCACAAGAGACATATACTAATTATTTTAGGTAATAACCAGAAAATCAATTTACAGTATACATATCCATTTGTTCATTTAGCAGAGACATTTATCCAAAGAGAGGAAAACAACAAAGACGGGTGCAACACACAAGTGCTAACCCCACAAAGTTTGGGTTTTCAACTTTTTCAGAAGATGGAGGAGAACATGATGAGATACAAAGAGACTAATGTATGAAGCAGACTAATATGTATGAAGCAGCACTCAAAATAATTTAAGCCAGAAATGCTCATAACATTGATAGTGGGAGAAGAACCATGGGAAAGCACGTGTGCTTCAATAAGATAGTAAATTATTTAAAATTAATGGGAGTTCATCTGTGAATGACGCGTTTCATATGTATATAGACTGCTGTGTCAGATATGTGCTTTGTCCTGGTCAGTAACCAACTGAAAATATATACAATTTACTTCCCATTTTACTTCAGGCCACCTGACGGGAGATTGTTCAAACACACAGTGTATTTAATTACGTAAATAATTTAGAAAGCTTTCAAATACTCAAAACTGAACACATCTAAAGTGTCATTGATCATGACAGACCAAAGAGACGGACAAACTAAAGATTGATAGAGCTTACCTTTGTCTCAGAAGTTTGTTTGCTGGAAAGTGACCGTTACAAAATTAGGCGCGTGCACAGAGAGAACGTGCGCGCGTCTAACCGTTTTAAAATTCAAACTTCGTCTCGTAACCCATTTAAACCACCTCGTTCATTCACGAATATCACCAACCATTACGAAGTAAAATCTTTGGTAGATGTAAATTGTCATTTTGCTGGCCGATATATGCCATTAAGGTGTGTATACACTTTTTTCCCCACACTGTTGTGAATATCATTCACAAATGTGAAATCTCCACAGACATATTGCAGCTCTGATAACATTGCTTTATTTATTTAGGTAAATAGTCTGATAAATTTAGTAAATTAAAGTATTTTAATTTTACCTTGAGTAATGGAATCTGGTACTTCTTTCCAAGATCCGGACCAAATGCATTTTGAAGCTATATAAATAATACTTATATAATAATAAATATACATAAACCCTATGACACTGGTTGTAAAATGGAAATATATTTTACCTCACAAACCATCATCAGTAGCGGTTAGACTTTAAGCTGATGTAGTTACATTTTACTTAAATAAGTACGGAGTAAAATTAATTACATGTACAGTTACAGGGGCAGGGTTTGGTTTAGAATTAAATACTTGTAATTATGCATAATTTACTGTTATTAATATAGTAATTGAATGTAGTATTGTGTAACTGTCACATAAAAAAAAAAGTTTTACCTCAACTTTTTAAAATGTGAGAAAATAAAAGATAAATTATACAATTGACTAACACTCCCTTTCTGTGTATATGAAAAATACATTCGAAACAATATGAAACGAATATGACAAGAAAAAATGACTAATTTCCTCTGATTTACATCAATTGAGAACATGAAATATTGGGTTCAGATCAAAGAACTAGAGAATACATACATAGTCATTTATTCAAAAAACAACAACAAAACAATTAAACTTTTCATAAAATAATGTTTATTACATAATACTATGATCAGTATGTTTAACGTTTCGTCTTCTTTTGTAAACAGTGAATTATAATAAAAATAAAACAAACTTACAAAAATAACCCTTCTGTGTTCATATTATAGAAATCCTGCATGCAGATTAACAGCTGAAAGACAAAACATCCTGATCGCGGTCTAGCAGATGACACATTTATTCAGTGGATGAAGACGAAAGAAAAACATTCAAATTCACTCCAGATCTGCATCCACCCGTTTCTCAGCATTTTTTCTCTATTAAAGCAACAACAAGTAGTCGATCCGTTTAAACATGGACTTCAGCTTCATTGAAACATCACCTGATCAAACTCTCATACACACAGAACAAATGTGAGCTGGTTTGTTTCAGTCCTGAAGCAGGAAGTTGAAGATCCCAAAGTTATTGTCCGTGGGAGAGATGAGCATGTCGGCTCGGGCTTTATCCAACCTCCTGCGCAGAAAATCCCTGCGCTGACGCCACTCCTGAAGCTCCTCCTCGCTGTGAGCGAAGTCACAACTCGCAAACTCAACGCAACCATCAGCCAACCTGTCAATCAAACCACATTGCCAATGAGGACAAACACCAGTGTTAATGACAGTTACAGCAGATATTAATATTAAAGATATTAAATGACACGCGGATGAGTCACAAAATCATCACAAGACCTAAAAAAATAATCTTTACAAGTAAAAAAAACTTGAAATAAGGCAAAAAAAAAAAATCTTGTTTTTCTCTTCTAAGAGAAATGAACTAGCCTAGAACTTGAAGTAAAAGATTATTTTGCTTGTTTTGAGAAACGTAGAAAAAAAAAGACAATTCCGCTGACTTCTTTAAATTGTATTTTATAATCAGCTCTTGCCTTCCATGGGAAATAAAAGAATGAAGGGTGTTTTTAAACCGTTTGGTATATTTTGACTCAGTTCATCCTGAAATCAGAAATAATTTTCTTATTTTAAGAGCTCAATGATCCTTTTTTTTTTTTAGAAAACATTGTTGCACATTCTGTCACAAAAACTTTTTATATTAATGTTAATATTAATAATATTATGTTCCAAAGAACTTTACATTTATTTAAACCCAACCACAAATTAAAAGAAAAACAAGCCTGATTTAACTATTTCAGCACTGGTTTCAAGAAATTTGTCCTGCTTGAATATTTATAATATCTTAATTTTTTAGTATTGTTTATTTAATTTTAAAAATGTAATGTCTTGTTTTAAGATGTTCTTATCAAGTGGAATTCGCTCACCTCATTTGCAGATTATTTTGATTAACGTGATCTTAATATATATTTTCTTCTCTTATTTTTCTTAATCAATTTGCATGCGGATTTGCAGCGAGACGAGGGCATCACTGATCACGGTTACATTCCTGACGGAGACGGATGAAGGTGTACCTGGGACAGATGGAGAAACAGGGTCCGGGGAAGCGATGTGTCCAGGCCAGACTCTCGTCCTCTCCCTCTCCGCTCAACACCCTGTGCTTGTGTTTCTCTGAGGCAATGTGCTGCTGCCACTGCCGCTGACTGTTGCTGTGTTTCCCACACAGAGAGCAGTACGAACTCTCCGTCTACGGCCACAAACACACACCCAGTGACACACTTGCAGGACGTTAGAACGGCAAGAATAAACCTGAGAGCACGTACCAACGGTTCAGCAAAATCAGTGGGCATGGTGATCTGCTTCTCTTCTGTGGGCTGCGGCGGGGAGGAGACGTCAGACGCTCGGTTCTGATTGGAGAGCCAGACGTCAAACACCTGCTGGATGTCCGTGACTGCAGAGAACATGTGAACTCAACTAAACCAATGATTCACTCAGACTTAAAGTTAGGGCAGTTTGTTCCACACTCAAACATCTTGTCTCATTTGAGTTTTTGGCTCAGATACAAGAATATTTCCCGCCATATTGGATTTTTGGCAAAACATAGTTTTGCAAAAGTAATCCTAGATTTTTCGTAAGTCACGTGTAAAGATTCTTTGGAATCCAAATATCAACGAATATCAAAAAAATAAATTTCATCACAACAGCATGCAAAACCAAAACAAATGTGAAAGCCTGCTCATGGCTTAATTACAGCTTAATGGCTATAACTCTTGAACAGAACAAGATAATTTCCCCATATTTGGTGCACATGTGCATCGCCTCAATACGATGACACAGGATTGAAAACTGGTGCTTGCCCAATTCGTGCCGTTTAAAAAGGGAAAAAAATAAAATGGTTTATGGATCTGCTGGTCTGACTGACTTGAAAATTGTCTTTCAGTGTCTTTGTCCATGTTTCATCATTGTGCATGAAGACATTCACACATGTGGAAAAATATGAAAGCTACGACTCAACTATTAAACAAGGTGAAAGCATGAAAATCTGTGGGCGTTTGACTCTTGATCCCAGAGATCTGTGCAAAATGTGATACAAGTCATTGGGAGGAACTGTCATTTTTTACGCATTTCAATGATAGTAAATTATGTTTCACACATGCACACACTATTTATACACTATCTGAACAACTTTACAAACAGGACACTCCTGAATGTTCTTGATTCTCCAGAACTGTTGAAGACACTGTGACTACAGGATAAAATAACGACACAAAAGGACAGATGTAATCATAGTTAGTAAATCCATTTTCAGTCTGAACTTTACTTTCACTTTCCGCATGATGTCTCCAGCAATGAATAACCACAAAGATCTACATTTTGTCTTTTCTTTTTGCTGTTGCTGCTTTTACCAAACATGAGAGTCAGTTTGACAGGAAAAGAGAAATGAGTCAGACTCTTTCTGGTAAGTGTCTTACGAGGGTCGAGTTTCTGACCATCTGTGGTTAATGTGAACAAAATTAATTAGTTTTTGTTGCTGGAAAACCTTGAATCAGCAACATAATAATAAAACAAAGTGTATATGAGGCTGAAGAAAACTATTAAAATGATTCCTTCACATGCTGAAGTTTAGAGTTTAAAAAAACATTACAATTTGAGTTTCACAAAACTACAACAAATCTAAAACATGAGTATATTTTTTAATCAGAAAATGTGCATTTTCCCCTCCCCTAAATCAGTCAGCGCTAACACTAATCCTCATCTATCACCGGACGGAGAGTGTGTGAACTGAATAAAGTGTGTGAGTCTCACAGCCGTTGTTCTTCATGTACGTCCACAGCTCCTTCTCCTCCCGACTGTGAGCAAAACTACAGTTCCCGATGTAATGACACTTGCGCTGCTTCAGCACGTGGATGCAGATCTGTGGAAACATTCAGTGTCAGAGCTCTCCGTTTCTTAATAAATGTTTTTTTGGCATTCAGATTAAGTGTTACTTCACCAGCGGAAATCACTTTTCTCCCTTGACTTCTGTAACAGGAATTTATAACAGCACAAGTATGTCATGAATTGATCTCATCTGCACATCAAACAGAGATCACGAGTTGTTCTCACTCACGTCGTATTGTTGAGGAAAGGTCTTGGCGAAAGGCACCGGACGCACGGCGACCCACTTCTTCCTCTCTTGAGACTTGACCAGCAACACCCTCCTGTCTTTAGTCCAGCTGAAGAGACACAGACAGAGGACGAGAGTTAGACACGCGCATGCATGTGTGTGTGTGTGTGTGTGTGTGTGATCCGTCTGCACCTGTGTCGGGCTTTAGCGCTGCAGTATTTCATCGCTCTGTCCGGCTCACTGACCAGCCCGTCTTTCCAGCACTGACCGCACACAAACTGCATGATCAGCTCCAGTGCTTGACCTTTGACCTCCGCACTTCCTGTTCCCTGCACAGGACCGGCCTTCCCGTTCGTTTGCTCTGTCCGAACTGGACTGTTTGATTTGGCAGCAGTGATTTTATGTGGTGAACGTGAAGCCACAATCACAGGCTGATGAAGACACAATATAAACAGAGTTCAACAGTGATCAAACCTCTAAAACTGAGCATTTCAAGGACAATTCACCCAAAAACTAAATTAAACAAAATCCCATGAGACTTGCTTTATATGAAAAATGGCCAAAAAGTTAACACTTTCACTAAATAATAAATTATATTTCATTTTTCCCTCTTCCAGAACATTTCCTGAATTTCCTAAAATATCATTATTTACTTACAATATATATATATATATATATATATATATATATATATATATATATATATATATATATATATATATAAATAATGATGATAATGTTTAAAGACCAATAAAACTTGTATATATATATATATATATATTTATATTATAGATATAAATAAAAATAATTATTATTATTACAATTGTCATTAAAACACTGAATTATTTTATTGTTGAAAATAATGAAACATGAATATTAAGACTTTATTTGACAAGCACAAATGGCTAAATAAAAAAAAAATGATTTGTGCAAAATAATGCAAATAAAGTCAACTTTAGAACAGCAAATTAATATTATTAATTAGAATTAAATAATTAATGCAAAAATAGTCAACTTTAGAACAGCACCATCTGAATAAATGAAGCGAATTATTTAATAAATCGTTTTGAGATGACATTAAGATTATTTGTAACTGCGAGGAAACTCACGCGCTGCTTGTTCCAGTGTTTCTTGGACTCCTGCACGATCTCTTCATGGCTGATTCCTGAACACAGAGAGGAAATTCAGAGTTTCTCATGAGAAGGAGCACTTCAGACATAAAATATCATCATTTATTCCTAAACGCTTCTTACTGACGGCGGGTTTACCGCTGTAATATGATCTGAACCACAATCACCACTGAAAACAGGTGAAATACATAACCAATGAAAGAAGACTGTATTATAGTGATATACAGCTTATTATATTCATAAATTATGCATTTATTGTTATAGTATTATTTACTTTGATAAAGTATTAATTGGTTTATTTTGTGTGTGTTTGTTTATATGGACCATCCTCTTAACTTTGAATTCATTGCAATATTAAAAAAAGCAGAAATCAATCCTGTCAAACATTATTGTGCAAAAACAAGGGTTTCTTTAACGAAATGAACAATATCAAACATCACAATAATATGTGTGTGCAGCTACGCTTTAGATGAAATTATGAACAAATAAATGCATCGGGTTTATAATATTTTAGATTGGTAATTTCTTTGCTTTATTTTAAAATTATATACTATTTTAAATTGGGGGTCTATTTATTTTTATGACAACCATAATAATGCTGACAAGTCAACATGGGAGGTTCATCTGAGGATTTTACAGATACTTGACTAAAAATGTCATTAATGTGCATTACTGAACGAGTGAGCAGTGTGTGTTGTTTGCGTTGCATGACAGTAACAGGTATTGCATGTACAGTGTGAGCATGAGATTTGTGTGTGTGTGTACCGGAGTCTCTCTGCAGGACCCAGATCTGCAGCTCGATGAGCGAGTGAGCGAAGCAGCATCCGTCCTCTCGCTTACAGCCCACACTCAGCTCATGACGACACACGTCAAACTGACAGTGAGCACTCATCGCTCGGATCTTACTGTAACTCACAGCGCCGCTCTTCACCACGTGAACCAAACACCTGAGAGAGAGAGAGAGACACACATGCTTCATTTATAACACATACACATACGCACAAGGATGGAATGATAAAAAAAAACTATAGATAGACCGACCGAAGATAGACCGAAGAAACAAAGAAAGCAATGGATGGATGGATAGATAGAGCAACAAGACAGACAGATGGATGGATGGGTGTTTATCTCACGCACTTCTTCTTGTCAAACTGGTGTTGTGTTTGTATGTTGGCACACAGAGTGGGATTCTCCTTCCAGCGTTTGCTGATGGTTCTGGGTTTGCAGTCGAAACAGGCCTGATGAACGACAGATGACAGAGAGTTTAAACAGAGGAGAAACACATGACTCAACACTCACTGATCCGGGAGCAGCAGGTCACACACTTTACCTAAATCAATATTTGAATGAACATCACTCTGACTGATCGGAGTAAAATCATGTCACTCACTTGAGATAAAGTGTAAATGCTCTAGAAAAAAGCTGTGTGTGTGTGTGTGAGTGTGAGTGTGAGTGTGAGTGTGAGTGTGAGTGTGAGTGTGAGTGTGAGTGTGTGTGTGTGTGTGTGTGTGTGTGTGTGTGTGTGAGTGAGTATGTCTGCGTGTGTGTTTTGTCAGACATAATAGTGAGTGCAAATAAAGATTATATGACAACACTTAAATGCATTCAAAACAAAGTTGAAAAATTATGACAAGCTAAACATGGCAAATTATTAATAATGAAACAACATCTAAAAACAACAAAAATGTTTGAATAATCCAGTTATATCCAGTTATAGTGCATTACACACAAAAGTGAATAGAATAGTAATAGAATCTTATTTCAGAAGATTAGATTATGATGACACACATTTAAAAAGATGGTTAATATATAAAAAATTGTTTAATTTTGCCCTCTCGTCATTTAAATCTTATTTGCATTCACTAAAATATGATGCATTTTTTACTTTTGTTAGTTTTATAGTAAAATGAATGAGTATAACTATATTACACTATAGCTAAATATATATATTTTATGTATAGCACTTACTTTATAACAGTAACATCCCATTATAAGAGTCTTTCAACTGCGGAATAAATCCATTTGTAAATATCTCAAAACTGACACTGAATCTTAACCACAAATTATGTGTGTGAGACCGTGTGCGCGCGCAAGTAAGAGTGTGTGTGAGAAAGAGTGAGTTAGAGTAAGTGTGTGTGAGTGAGTGAGTGAGTGAATGTGTGTTTACCTCACAGAGGAACATGAACATGCCAGTGTGTTTGTTCAGGAGTTGTGTTACACTGAGTGTTTGTCTGTCATTGGTCAGTGGATCGAAGAGCATCTCTCTGACGAGTAAGCCCCGCCTCTCCTGCGTCCACACGTCTATCTCTTCCTGACAGTACGCAAACGTACAGGCCTCACCGAACTTACACACCTGGTTCTCCAGCACCTCTACAAACACACAGGGAGGATTAAATCTCATTAATTAAAGTGTTGTCTAATAAATCACTCAACAGCTGACGCACCTCTGCAGAGAACAAAAGCGGCCTGGAAGTTGTTGCGAGTTGGGCGTGAGCGGATCCGCCTCCAGGGGGAGTTAGTCCCGCCCCTCCGTCTGACCACCAGAAGATCCTTCTTACAGCTGTGAGTCACATCAGACCTGAACTCAAAATCCAGCACACCTGGACCTGACACACACACACACACACACAAACACCCAAGGGTTAAAGCCAGAGTCAAGAAACGCATTACAAGTAACGGCAGTTACATAATCAGAAAGAAACTAGAAAAAATACCTTTAAATCAATAACAAAAAAAATCTGATACCTCTCCTCACAAGCAAGTCCAGAGACATGTGTTGTGTGTGTGTGTGTGCCTGTGTGAACATGATGTTATTGTAATTTTACACTAAATGTGAGCTTAATCTCACTTGCACAAAAACAGACTGTTTTCCTCAGAATAAAAATCAGCTAAAACAACATAGTTAAACATAAATTTGGATGGATGGATGGAGTTAGAGAGATGGATGGATGGATGGATAGATGGATGGAGTCAGAAAGACGAAGGGATAGAGTTATAGAGACAGATGGATGGAGAACCAGAGAGATATATGGATTGATGGATGGAGAGTCAGAGATGCGGATACAGAGCAAGAGAGATGTAAGGATGAAGAGTCAGAGAGATGGATGGAGGGATGAAGAGCCGAAGATGCGGACACAGAGTTGGAGATACGGATACAGAGCCAGAGATGAGGATGCAGAGCAAGAGAGTCAGAGAGATGGATGGATGGATGGATGGAGAGTCAATGAAATGGATGGATGGATGTGAAATACCTGTAGAAGTGAAGCAGATGCTGCAGGCTTGAGTGAATTCATGTGTCTGTTCCAGTGGGTTCTTGGACAGACAGGAAAGTGTGGAGGTCACATGACCGTTCCTCTGTAACACACACACACACACACACACACACACACACACACACACACACACACACACACACACACACACACACACACACTCTCTCATGTTAAACAGATGCTCTAATACTTTCATATCAATAGACAGTCAGACTCACGACTCACACTCACCATCTGAGAAGAGTTTGTCAGTTTGACGGATGGCAGGAAATTACCACTGGCTTTCCCACCTGACAGACAAATAAACAGATACACCATCATTCCCACAGTCTCGGAAAACACGGATATAACAGGATTAATCAAGTCTCAAGTTAAAGACATTTAATCAAGCAAAAATTGCTGAAGAATTTAACTCTTTTGTTCACAAATGTAGATAAAAATTCATTGGTTAAAAGAGCAGAAATCACGAAAAACATTAAGAAACTTCGAGAAGCACAACATGCAATTACTTTAACTTTAACATTTCTTTAACATTCCGACAATCCCAGTGTCTGTAAATGACCATCTGAACGCACAGACCTGGCAGGCTGAACTCAGACAGGGAGTCGAGCGCGGCTCCTCCCACCACTAGAGGGCGCTGCAGGGGACCGGCGCCTGCGGACGGACAGATGGAGTCCAGCGCGTCCAGGGTGGAGCCGCAAGAGTCGCTTTGAGTGAAGGAGTCCAGAGAGTTCAAATGACTCCCGACAGAAGAGAAGAAAGCGGGGGGAAGACGAGGAGACGAGAAACACACCAGGCCGGTGGGAACGACTCCACTCTGAGAGGAAAGCAGGACAGATTCAGCAAGTAACAGTGGATCACACGCCGGGTTCAGTGCTTTCTGTCCCCTCACCTGCGGAGCGGCTTCCTCTTTAGACATGCAGTCCAACAGACTGTCCAGCTCGTCTCCCATCAGGTCATTGTCCTCCAGCGCCTGAGACACGGGGACCGACAGAGCCGGGGCGTCCTGGGAGTCGCTCACGGGGACCGGAGCCGGTAACACTGGAGACGGCCATTCACACGAACCAGCTGTCAGGAGACAACAATACTGAACACAATCCACAGCACAACTCTAATCAACACTGTACAACAGCTCATTTAGTACAAGAACAGCATGCAGAAAATGTTTGTTCATCATTATTTCGGAAATAAATGATTGTTATATTGTTAATTACATTTTGTGTACAAAGATGTTCAATTTTAGCAATTGAGATCAAATTATGGTTCAAGATTTTGTTGATTTTTATCCAGTATTTGTCAGTGTGTTTACAAAAATGTTTTTCTAAGTCACTTCTGCTCATTAAAGCTAAATTTATTACATGATAAATACAGTAAAACAGTGTAATATTATATCAGTGTAAAACAGCTGTTTTCTATGTGAATATATAGTAAAGTGTCATTTATTCCTGTGATTAAAGCTGAATTTATTAGATGATAAATACAGTAAAACAGTGTAATATTATATCAGTGTAAAACAGCTGTTTTCGATGTGAATATATAGTAAAGTGTCATTTATTCCTGTGATTAAAGCTGAATTTATTAGATGATAAATACAGTAAAACAGTGTAATATTATATCAGTGTAAAACAGCTGTTTTCTATGTGAATATATAGTAAAGTGTCATTTATTCCTGTGATTAAAGCTGAATTTATTAGATGATAAATACAGTAAAACAGTGTAATATTATATCAGTGTAAAACAGCTGTTTTCTATGTGAATATATAGTAAAGTGTCATTTATTCCTGTGATTAAAGCTGAATTTATTAGATGATAAATACAGTAAAACAGTGTAATATTATATCAGTGTAAAACAGCTGTTTTCTATGTGAATATATAGTAAAGTGTCATTTATTCCTGTGATTAAAGCTGAATTTATTAGATGATAAATACAGTAAAACAGTGTAATATTATATCAGTGTAAAACAGCTGTTTTCTATGTGAATATATAGTAAAGTGTCATTTATTCCTGTGATTAAAGCTGAATTTTCAGCATCATTACTCCAGTCTTCAGTGTCACATGATCTTCACTAATCATTAAAATATGATGATTTGATGATCAAGAAATAACAGTAAGAAATATTATTGTCAAAGTTGAGAACAGTTCTGCTTTATCTTTTTGTGGAACCTGTTATACATTAATTTTTTTTCTGGATTATTTAATCAAATCTATTATAAATGTCTTATGGTCATTTCTGATCAATTTAATGCGTCGCTAGAAAACGTAAGTGAACGTTAAAAAGTAACTACAGCATTTGTAAATCTAAATCTAACATCAATGTTAATTTTAGCTAATGCAAGTTAACCTGTGAGATCTTACTGTAAAGTGTTAGATCATTTACGACTTGCTTTGCCTTCAAAATATTTAATCAGTTCATGTTTTGTCTGGGCATTGAGTCAGAGAGCTTGATGCATCTGTCGCTGTGCTTCCCTATCTGAGCTCCAGGAAAACACACAGAGTTGCCTGCATTCCCTGAGGAGGAGTGTGACACTGAATACATGTGTCTAAGTACCTGCAGAGTCGGGCGCTTTCTCCAGCTCAACAGACGAAATCTGCAAACAAACACAAAAGACGAGAGAGAGGGAGAACGTCTAAATCAATGCAATGCACAGATTCACATTCATGCAATGTTGTTTGTAGTTTAAATGAAGTCTTGCCTCATCAACAGGAGGCAATACGAGCCTATTGTCCTCAGATCCTGCCGCTTTCCCTTTCTGACACAGAACATATGCAAATAAATATCGTCTGATAATACGATAACCTAATAAAGCAATAAAAGCAGGGAATTCTGGGAGCTCACGTTAGAACTGATGTACGCTTTTCTGTTTTTCAGCCCCAGACTGGATGCAATTTCCTGCGACAAATTTCTGACCGTCTGATCCTGAAAGAGTAAAATACATATTTTACTTTATATTACATGATCTTAATATAGATATTATATTTGTATTAATAAATATTATTCCCAGTTATGCCCGTTAAACATTCATTTGAGTTCAGTTTCTTAAATATGAGCGATTCTGAAATAGTTGACTGTTATTGAACACTATGCATCTACTTTCAATTCTATTTACTATAATCAAAATGTTTTGACTGATTTTGTGACATGCTTCTTTAAATGTCACATTTGCATATGTAGTTCATCTCTGTTAATAGAGTTTAATCAATATAGATTACAAAATAAAGGCATATAATTATAACAATTTTCCAGAACTTTAGTGATTAAATAGTCAAATTATTGAATTAGATTTTTTTCTCCATTGAAAACATAAGTTTGACTAAAATACAACAATTTTACTTAATTAAAATAGTAAATATAGCATATTAAATAATATTATATTTTTAAATAATAAAGGCAATTAATTTTACCTTAATTTAATAAACATTTTCAATATTAGTTTTCAGTAAATTCCTCAACAGAAGATAATTTAGTGTGTAATACATGTATATGTAATATATATATTAGTAATATATGTGTAATACATGTGAATGAGCAGCGTTGGTGAAGTGTACCTGCGGTGAGATCAGCAGACACGCAGCGCTGCAATCATATGCCTCTCTCAGTTTCCCACACTCCTTCAAACACATGGCTTTACGGTACAAGGCTTTAGCGCTGTCCTTACACACCTCCAGAGCGCAGTCACAGTCCTTCACCCCGCTGTCAAACTCACTCTGACAGAGAGAAGCAGCCGTTTACATTTACAATTTTTTACATTTATGCATTTGGCAGCCGCTTTTATCCAAAGCAACTTACATTACATTCAAGAAACACATTGAATCAGTTCTTGCTTTCCCTGGGATCGAACCCATGATCTTGGTGTTGTAATCACCAATGCTCTACTGTTTGAGCTACAGGAAAGCAGTTATATCCTCCTCAGCATTAGTGCTCAACCGATACATGACGCTTAACTTCCTGAATGAGACGCATTTCTGTTCGGCTGTTAAGTGTCAGCATTCATGCTTTTATCTAAAGCAACTTGGATTGCATTCAAGAAACACATTGAAATTCAAATCAGTTCTTGCTTTCCCTGGGAATCGAACCCATGACCTTGATGTTGCAAGCGCCTCCTCTACTGTTAAGAGACACAGGAAAGCAATATTTCAAATCCCTCACTTCCTCATCTCTAAAAAGCCATGCTGATGTTGATTCTTGTTTTATTACAAGGCTCGGTCTCTTTCTCTTTTTGCCGGCAGACTCTCCTGTGTTCAGCGTTTTTTAAAAACCGGGTGATTCCCCGGAGGTTGGAGATTCAGCTGCTTCAAGTCAAACCTTCTCACTCATCATGACCTCTGACCCCTGCCACTCAAACACCACTCAGACACTTCTCTTTATCCACAGATAAGACATATACGGTAATTCCCTTGAAATCCTCCCTGACAGGTCTAATATTTAATAATGTAGACAAAAACACATTTTGATGTGACTCATTTAAATTGTGTTACAACAACAAAAAAAGTTACATACTGTCCCTTTAAACAAGGCACCTGCACCAGCACCTCAGGGCTTAGAGACAAACAGGAATGCAAATGATCATGATGCTAAAGCGAAGAATAAAGGAATTCACACATGATTTATGTTTATCAAAATATTTATTTTCTTCATTAGTCACAATTCTGATCACTTGGAGTAATTGGATCTAATGCTAATATAGATTTCACAATTCAGTTTGACCAAAACGCATTTAACTAATGCTGTAAACTACAAAGACTCACACACTAGACACAATATTACAGGCTGAACTTAAAAGAGAGCACAAACTACCCACTAAAGAAGAGAACAGGCAAGTCTTCAACACAGCAAAAGTAAAGCACAATAAAAACCATTGTGACCCGGCTGGCAAAGGCCTCACATCTTGGGTTTAGAGAGGGATCGGTGACCTTCGGAGCGGTTCAATAAGCTCTCTTTCACTTGATCATGCTGTCCTTGCTCCTTATCTGTGTCAGGAGATATCCTTGTCTGGTCCCTTTAGAAACCTTGAACATTTCATACTTCCCAACTCATGACTCATTGTATTCTTGGCGTTGAGCGTATAAACACTAGCTGAACAAAACTCTGAAAAGGCTTGAGCTCTTGAACTCTTGCCTGTAGTTTTGATTTCTTCCCGTGGCTGTGTATTCCTGGGTCAGGGGAAACCAAGGGCCAGGTTTACTAACAGCTTGATCCAGCGTAAACCCTCTTTAAAAGTAAAAAAACTACTGAAATTAGCGCTGAAATGGCGTGGACAGAGTTATTTTTTTTTTTACTTTGGCATTTGTATGAGTTTTCATTTCAGATGCAAAGTTTATAGGAAAAAAATAAAAGAGGCTTTCCTGTGTCTCAAAATGCATGTGTGGCGCTTGCAACATCAAGGTCATGGGTTCGATTCCCAGGGAAAGCAATAACTTATTTGCACTGCTCTTGATGGATTGTGTTGGTAATTATTATGGAAGTAAGTAAGTATTATGGAAACGATCTGGCTGCGTCTGTTCTTTAATTTGTGCATCATCAGTACTTCACTCACTTTTATGGGATGTCGCTCTCATGCTAACTTTTTATATAGCAAATAATCTACCAGTTTGAAAAAAAATAAGAGCACAGATTTACTAGATTACTGAGTGCAGTTTCTTACAGCGTTTACTTCCTCATTATTCATGTTTTTAGCTTTTTCTTATTTTTTGAAAAATATTTATATATTTCCAATATATATAAAATTACAGGTTCAAGAAGTTGCAATCTGAAGTGATTATTTTAAAGATTAAATTTTTTTATTTATTCATTGTTTCTAATTTAGTAAATATGCAATATATTAATTATATTGCAATTGCTATGCATGTTTTATCTATTATTATATTTATATATTATTTATGTTAAGACATCAAAAAAGTCCATATCCCCGATCACTATTAGCAATCAATATTTTCTTATGCAACATCAAATATAAAACCTGGTCACCTATATTGCATAAAAAAACATTAAGACATAAAAAATAGTTTTTCCATTTAGACGTAAAAAAACGTATTCCATTTTATGTACATATACTAATGATGGAAACACTAACAAAAAATAAACAAAAAAAGTGTCAGAAAAAATGTGTACGCATTACTGGACAATCTCATCGCACAGCTTCTCAATTGTTTATTCAGTCATTCTGAAACGCCAGAGCCACATTCTGTCATCAAAATAATTTGATTTAATTTCATCCAAGAAATGTCTCACATGATTGCGATCCCAGACACCAGCATAAAATAGAGTATCAGATAACAGGAAAACAATGCAACAAAGCAATAGTGTGAGTCTAGAAGAGCCGAGCAATCAGTCAATACTGCGTTTCATCTGCGCGCTACAAATAATTTATGATGAGGTAAAAAGGTT
The DNA here is from genome assembly GCA_037043235.1 of Rhodeus uyekii. Classification (NCBI taxonomy): domain Eukaryota; kingdom Metazoa; phylum Chordata; class Actinopteri; order Cypriniformes; family Acheilognathidae; genus Rhodeus; species Rhodeus uyekii. The sequence goes on from JAWRVZ010000083.1 coordinate 2,018,639, forward strand.
TCTTTCTCAATTGCAGCAACTTCCATTTAAAATAGATATTTTGCACCAATTTCCCAGGAAATTATGACTTTGTAAACAGGATGGAAACACAAATATTAAATAGTTTGAATTTGGTCAATTATTTTATATTAAATGCAATTTTCCAAACAAGTTAAATTCCCAGTTTTTAAATGGAAAAACAGCTGTATTCACCATGTTCTGATGGGCGGCGGCGCGGTTGATGTACAGACTCTCCAGCAGGGCGGCGGGAATGTGCAGCACCTCGTCCTGAGCGTAAAGAGCCACGCTGACGCCCTCGCTGAAGTGATCCCGTGCCTGCGTCCACTCGCCCTCTCGAAAGGCGGCATTGCCCTCGTCTAAGAGATCACACACCAGCTGAACCACAAACCCCTGATGACGTCAACAGGAACAGAGGGAACAAGCAGACCAAATATGAATCTTCTTAAATGATAAATGGGTTTACTCAGCTATACTGTGGTGACAAATGGTGAATGTGTCTTCATTCAGATAAGGGTTTGTGTGCAAAACATCTCCTCAAGCCCAACCTCATAGCCTTCAGGGTCCGGATAAGGCAGAGAACATCTGTAGACACAAATAAAATACAAAAATCAACACTCAGTAGGAATGAAAGATTCTCAAAACTAAAAGAGTAATAGAGTGGATAATGACAGATCTAATGAATCGGCATATCTAATGAAATATGCTTCAGGGAAAGAGGAGTTTGTCAAAAACAACATGATGGTGGATCTTCATTCTGGATCTATCTGGAAATGGATATAAACAATCTGGGCCGAGAATAATAGAGCAATCTAATATTTATGGCTGCTGGGTTTGACGGTCTGTCGTACTTGATGAAGTTCAGCGCACTCTGAATCTTCTCTCTGCGCTTCTGACGCTCAGCGCTCATGTTTGACCATCACAAGCCTGAAAAACAAACAAACGTGCAAAAGTTCACCATGACAGTTCAAAGTAAAAGTGCATTATATAAACCAAATCTTAGGTGAACTTTCTTTTTACAGAAAGAAAACTGGCAGCAGTGGATAAGAGAAAAATTCTGTAAAAAATAGGGTTAAAATGTTAAGTCTCAGATATATTTGTATTACTTATTTGAAAAAGTAAACAGTTAAAGTTTGTTATAAATTTACATGAAATGCGTTACTTTACTAGTTACTTGACAAAAGCGATCAGATTGCGTTAATCTTTAATGTGTTACTTTACTAGTTACTTGACAAAAGCGATCAGATTGTGTTACTCTGTAACATGTTAATTTACTAGTTACTTGACAAAAGTGATCAGATTGTGTTACTCTGTAACATGTTAATTTACTAGTTACTTGACAAAAGCGATCAGATTGCGTTACTCTTTAATGCGTTACTTTACTAGTTACTTGACAAAAGCAATCAGATTGTGTTACTCTGTAATGTGTTGCTTTACAAGTTACTTGACAAAAGTGATCAGATTGTGTTACTAGGTATTGTTTTACTTTACTAGTTACTTGACAAATGTAAACAAATTATGTCACTCTGTAATGTGTTACTTTACTAGTTACTTGACAAAAGCAATCAGATTGTGTTACTCTGTAATGCGTTACTTTACTAGTTACTTGACAAAAGCAATCAGATTGTGTTACTCTGTAACGCGTTACTTTACTAGTTACTTGACAAAAGCAATCAGATTGTGTTACTCTGTAATGCGTTACTTTACTAGTTACTTGACAAAAGCGATCAGATTGTGTTACTCTGTAACGTGTTACTTTACTAGTTACTTGACAAAAGCGATCAGATTGTGTTACTCTGTAACGTGTTACTTTACTAGTTACTTGACAAAAGCGATCAGATTGCGTTACTCTTTAATGCGTTACTTTACTAGTTACTTGACAAAAGCGATCAGATTGTGTTACTCTGTAATGTGTTACTTTACTAGTTACTTGACAAAAGCGATCAGATTGTGTTACTAGGTATTGTTTTACTTTACTAGTTACTTGACAAATGTAAACAAATTATGTCACTCTGTAATGTGTTACTTTACTAGTTACTTGACAAAAGCAATCAGATTGTGTTACTCTGTAACGTGTTACTTTACTAGTTACTTGACAAAAGCGATCAGATTGCGTTACTCTTTAATGCGTTACTTTACTAGTTACTTGACAAAAGCAATCAGATTGTGTTACTCTGTAATGTGTTGCTTTACTAGTTACTTGACAAAAGCAATCAGATTGTGTTACTCTGTAATGTGTTGCTTTACAAGTTACTTGACAAAAGTGATCAGATTGTGTTACTAGGTATTGTTTTACTTTACTAGTTACTTGACAAATGTAAACAAATTATGTCACTCTGTAATGTGTTACTTTACTAGTTACTTGACAAAAGCAATCAGATTGTGTTACTCTGTAATGCGTTACTTTACTAGTTACTTGACAAAAGCAATCAGATTGTGTTACTCTGTAACGCGTTACTTTACTAGTTACTTGACAAAAGCAATCAGATTGTGTTACTCTGTAACGCGTTACTTTACTAGTTACTTGACAAAAGCGATCAGATTGTGTTACTCTGTAATGCGTTACTTTACTAGTTACTTGACAAAAGCGATCAGATTGTGTTACTCTGTAACGTGTTACTTTACTAGTTACTTGACAAAAGCGATCAGATTGTGTTACTCTGTAACGTGTTACTTTACTAGTTACTTGACAAAAGCGATCAGATTGCGTTACTCTTTAATGCGTTACTTTACTAGTTACTTGACAAAAGCGATCAGATTGTGTTACTCTGTAATGTGTTACTTTACTAGTTACTTGACAAAAGCGATCAGATTGTGTTACTCTGTAACGTGTTACTTTACTAGTTACTTGACAAAAGCGATCAGATTGTGTTACTCTGTAACGTGTTACTTTACTAGTTACTTGACAAAAGTGATCAGATTGTGTTACTCTGTAACGTGTTACTTTACTAGTTACTTGACAAAAGCGATCAGATTGCGTTACTCTTTAATGCGTTACTTTACTAGTTACTTGACAAAAGCGATCAGATTGTGTTACTCTGTAATGTGTTACTTTACTAGTTACTTGACAAAAGCGATCAGATTGTGTTACTCTGTAACGTGTTATTTTACTAGTTACTTGACAAAAGCGATCAGATTGCGTTAATCTTTAATGTGTTACTTTACTAGTTACTTGACAAAAGCAATCAGATTGTGTTACTCTGTAACATGTTAATTTACTAGTTACTTGACAAAAGCGATCAGATTGTGTTACTCTGTAACATGTTAATTTACTAGTTACTTGACAAAAGCAATCAGATTGCGTTAATCTTTAATGTGTTACTTTACTAGTTACTTGACAAAAGCGATCAGATTGTGTTACTCTGTAACATGTTAATTTACTAGTTACTTGACAAAAGCGATCAGATTGTGTTACTCTGTAACATGTTAATTTACTAGTTACTTGACAAAAGCAATCAGATTGCGTTAATCTGTAATGTGTTACTTTACTAGTTACTTGGCAAAAGCGATCAGATTGTGTTACTCTGTAATGTGTTACTTTACTAGTTACTTGACAAAAGTGATCAGATTGTGTTACTAGGTATTGTTTTACTTTACTAGTTACTTGACAAATGTAAACAAATTATGTCACTCTGTAATGTGTTACTTTACTAGTTACTTGACAAAAGCAATCGGATTGTGTTACTCTGTAATGCGTTACTTTACTAGTTACTTGACAAAAGCGATCAGATTGTGTTACTCTGTAATGCGTTACTTTACTATTTACTTGACAAAAGCAATCAGATTGTGTTACTCTGTAACGCGTTACTTTACTAGTTACTTGACAAAAGTGATCAGATTGTGTTACTCTGTAACGTGTTAGTTTACTAGTTACTTGACAAAAGCAATCAGATTGTGTTACTCTGTAATGTGTTAGTTTACTAGTTACTTGACAAATGTAAACAAATTATGTCACTCTGTAATGTGTTACTTTACTAGTTACTTGACAAAAGCAATCAGATTGTGTTACTCTGTAATGTGTTACTTTACTAGTTCCTTGACAAAAGCGATCAGATTGTGTTACTCTGTAACGCGTTACTTTACTAGTTATTTGACGAAAGCGATGAGCTTGTGTTACTCTGTTACGTGTTACACTCAACACTGGACAACCATTTTTTTCAGTGTAAAGCAGTTTAAACATCAAATGTAGATCCTTAAGGTGGCATTACTGCAGTATAAAAGCATCAGTGCAGAACAGTACATCTGTGTATTTCGATGTAATGTGAGTTACACTACTCTCGTTATATTACGGGATACATTACATGTTAAAACAGCTACTGTATTACTGGACCTTTGAAACACGCCCAAAACAACTTCCTCCCTGCAGTTTCTGCAGAAACGAAACTGAACCAGATGGAAACGAACAATTATCCATAAAATCAGCCGCCAAAGAGCAAACGGGACGTCCCAATAAAGTCAGATTAAATCCCTAAGGAAGTTTCCATATGACTCCACTAAACTCACCTGTGTCTGAAGAAAATCACGACAAAACGTGCTTTTCTCGGAGCTCCACGCTCGTTTAGTTAGTGTTTCGTGTCTGACACATTATAAGTATGACTGTCATACCATTAGACGCGAAATCTCAAGGCATTTTCCCAAATGCATGCGTGAACACGAGCCGTAACTCCACTAATGTCCCCGACACTCACCGCCTCCTGCTCCGCCGTTCACACCTCTGGACGCTTTAAATTCCATTAATTGTTTTAGACGTATACACTGTGAAAATTTTCATTTATAAAGTTGATAACTCCTATAAAAACGAAAACTTGCCATAACAAATATTATAAAGTCATATTGAGATATCCCGAGTTTTAGAAAACGATGGAGAGCTGTGATTGGTACATCCGGAACTGCGCTGATATACGAAACGCTTAACTTGTGATAGTGACGTCATGACATAGCTCAATGGTCACGCTCATAAACTTTAATCTACAATACCTACATAATTTTATTGAAATAAATTCTGCTAGGGAACCCTTACCAGTGTTGGAGAAGTTACTTTTAAAAGTAATGCATTAAAATATTGTGTTACTCACTTAAAAAAAATACCTAATTGCATTTATTGGTAACCTTTAATGGAAAGTAACACGTTACGTTTTATCACTTGGGCAGGGCTTGCTAACAATAAATTAAATAACATTAACACTCTTGCTTCGGTAATAATAATCATAATAATAAAACACACAAATGTGTTTCAAGTAATTTGTCCTTAATCGTGTGATTGAATTGGATCAAAATTCAGCATTAAAAACACTGGTTAATAAAATGAAATAAAATAAAGTCTATTTATTTATTTCAGGTTTGAGGAATTTTCTAAATTTGTGTTTTTTATTCATTTATAGGACTACTGGATCTCTTTTGAGCAAGAGAGATGAGTAAAACACGCTTTCATTTAGTCTGTAACAACAATAATCATTATTTTTTACACAGAAACACCTTCAACAGTAGAGCGGTCAGTCAATACATGGAAGTAACCTGCGTTACTTATTTCAGGGTTCATAGCACATCAGTTAAAAAAAATTCAATGACTTTTCCATGACTTTTCAATGACAAAGTTATAATTCTCAATGACATTTTAATGATTTTTGGTACTTTATTTTGTACAGTCAAAAAATATGATACACGTACCTGTATCAAAACCAGAAGAAATGCATTTAAAAACAAAAGCAGTCTACAGCAATGGGCAAAACTGCCAAGTCCCATAAAAACGTGTATAGAATTACACTGCAATTCAATTAAGTGGCAAAAACCAGAACAGGAACAAACACATTCAAAACACCAGACTGATAGTCCCTTGAAAAATAGCTACACTACAATACAAATAATTAGTAACACATATAAAACAGTCAGAAGTCCATCCATGGATTTCAATAGCTTTTGAAAACCAGGGGTCATCTGACCCTTGTTGACAATTTTCAAGGGGTCATAATCAGATTGTCCTATCTTTTATTCAGAGAACTTTAGTACTTGGTAAAATAAATACTTATTTGACACTTGAAAATAAAATAAAATGAAGTTAAAGCCATTTTATATTTAAAATACAAATGACAATATTTATCTTTGTTCTTGCAAAATTTGACCATTTTTAGTAAATTCTCCTGCATCAAAATGATCCCAAGCTGCATATCTGGTGGGGTCAAAAGTGGAAAAAAAATCAAATGTGCATCATAATGCACATTCCCATTTGGGAAGTCCTCCCCTTCACGTAATTTCTGAAACCTTATAGAGGGTGTGCTTTGGGTACATTCAGAAGGCTTAGACAAAGTGTTGATTAAACGGTATGGTTTTTATTCAGAAATATTATTTTCTCCACACTGTAACAAATTGCTGTAATTTTACAGTAAATATTTACATGAAGAGTACTGTAATTTGAATTATACAGTATTACTGTATTTTGCATGCATTGCTGTAAATTTACAGTTTCTAATACTATGTTTTTAAGATTTTAATGCTTTTTCTTATGAGTTTTGGGAACAGAATTAAGCGATAAATGGTACAGGATATCATGTATAAAATTGCTAGGCTATAATTTTATTTATATAAAAAATAAAAAAGCCAACTTTTGCAAAAGTTTTAAATAAAAGTTTAAATAAAAGTCAATAACACTGAAGGAACAGTCACCTGTAGGCCTAATAAATACAGCATTTTTAACGAATTATTTACTCAATATAGACTGTGACATTTGATTATATAATTTACACATCTAGTAGTTTAAAACGGTTGGCTTTTTAAAAACACACATGATTAAACAACGACATCAGCGTTGGAGTGCATGTGATGTAATTTCACCACCAGCAGCGGACATTTTGGGAGTTTCCACGTGCTGCATTTCGCGCTCAACTGCACGCTACGATTACCGGAGAAGGAGGAGAGAGAGAGACAAGGTGTGTAGCCAGTAATTTATGCTTCAGTTTAAACATGAACTCCATTGACATCCAATAATTGTTTTACCAGTCATCAAGACCATTCATTGTAGGCCTATAACTATTAGTTTTATTTTGAGACGTTTCAAATGGGATAATCTAGATTATTTGTATAAATGTATGTTACTGAATTTGCGCGGTGAGTCCAGTCAGATTTACGTTACGTTATTTTTTTCATCATACAAGTGTGACCGGACTGCAATAATACTTCTACATTTTCATCTGTTTGGTATACAATTATTTGAGATAATTGGTAGTAGCTTTTAAGCATTGCAATTAAATTGTTCCAATTAAATTGTTTAGGTTTTAAGGTTCACTTAACTACCAGCCATTAGCTAATTTTCACGTGTTTGATAAAGATGCTGTAACGAAGTTTTTTTTTTTTTTTTATGCTTGCATTACTTGTAAGGGCTCATGGTATATATATTCACATACTTCAGTTCTGAGGAAGTACATTCGAAATAGCTGTGCACATGTTATTGCTGTGAATGTATTGGCTTGTGAAGTTTTGATTTAATTGCAGTTAAAAATGTATATCTGTCATTTCTGAGAGCAGTACAATCCTGAGTTTTTTGCGGCATGTGAAATTGCATAGAAATGTGCCTAATTCACAATTTAGATGTGGTGTGCCTGATTGCTTACATGTTTTCGTCAAGTTTACATCATTGAAGTGCCACATATACAGACATCACAGGGAACGCCACAGGCCTCCTAAAGAGTATCAGGCACAGATGTGTGATAAAACATTTAAATGCCATGTAGACTTTTGTGAAGTTCAATGTGGGACTCTAACACAGTTTTTGTCTCATTTGAAGAGCCACATTCTGTCAGGTCTGGAGATCCGGTGCCCATTTGGTTGCAACAGGACATTTAAGGTGAGATCTACAGTCGCATCACATGTGTCACAGACACGTAAACCATCTGATGGAGTCTACTATGACCATGGAAACTTCAGTTTCTGATGTAGTGTCTGAGAGTGAGAGATCACAGGCTGAGGCTGTAGAGCACAATTTTCCTGAAGTTGTGGATGAATCTCTTTCTAAGAAATCTAACACTCTTCTATCTGAAACTTCAAGCTAAATTGCTATTACCTGAGTCTACTATTCCAGGCATTGTTGAAGAATTTCAAAATATCCATGACATTGGACAGTCTTATTTTCTTAGCAAACTCTTGAGGAGAATGGTGTTGCTGTGAATGATGACAAAACTTTGAAAGCTTCTTTGTGTTCCATCGCAGGTGACAACCTGGGATCACACACCATTGGTGGTTTTGTTGAGAACTTTAGCCAAAACCAACATTTCTGCAGGTATTGCACCATTGATAGAAACACATTTCATGCTACACCTTTAGAGCCTGCTATGAAGCGAACCATGGAGTCTTATGAGAGAAACATTGAGGAACTTGCTGCCAGTGGCGATAATAGAGTTGATGGAGTCAATTCTCTGGTCCTGTGCATCCTGCAACTCTTAATGGCCCACTCTAAAGAGAGAACAGAATCCCTTCTAATTGAAGCTGATGTAAGTAACATTTTGATTTTTTTATGTCTTAAGGTTTGAACTGTAATGCAAAATAATTTATTTACATGTTTTTTTATTTATTTAATTTTTTTTAGGTAGCAGCAACTGCAGCCGACATCGAAAAAGATGCTCTTGTATTTTTTACAGAAATGTACCAGATTCACCTGCGCTGATCATCCAAGGTCATTTGCTTTACTTTGTGTCTCAGTGTCTCCATTAGTGTTGTCAAAAGTACCGACCGCGATACCAAATCTGTACTGAAATTTAAAAAATATATGGCGCTTTGAGCGCTGTTGAGTGCAATCGTAAACTCCTCTGACTGGCCATTGTGCTCACACGCCCATCAAATATGTCTATGATTGGCTACAACGATCAGCGCTTCACAAACATGTTGTAAATATACATCAATGACACTTTTCGCAGAGCGCTTACACATACACACGGGAGCGTTTGAATGCAGGTGCCTATCAGTGTGTTGAGTTTTCAAATGCTCCCGCTTTCCAAACACTTTCAAACACTTCCGTGTGCTTTCAACGGCTGCCGTGCGTTGATCATTGTAGCCAATCACAGACACATCCGAAGAGCGCGTGAGCACAATGGCCAGTCAGAGGTGTTTATTACAGCTCATTATAGCGCTCAAAGCGTCACATTTATAAAATTTCAGTACCGATTTGGTATCGCGGTCGGTACTTTTGACTGCACTGGTCTCTATAATACACACTATTCTTTACTTTCTAGCTCTTTATATGCATACCTCTTTGTCCTCACTTCTATGATCAATTAAAAAAGAAATTTGCCTATTCTATTTCACAGTTCTATTCTCACTCCTATATTCCTTCCATAGTTAGCTCTCTAAGTGCGCTGTTTTTTTGTTATTGTCTCTGAACCATTCTCTTAACACTTATTAATCCATACCCTTCTTTTTTTTATTGGTGAATCCATGACCCCAAGCAGGTGGAGGATGTCAGTCGAGAGGGAAGTTGTCTTGGGCCCATGTTCAGAGGCGTTTGTTGAGGGCCTGGCAGCATTGTTCGCTACCTATTACAACTTGAACCTTGCCTATCAGGGGGAAGCTGCATGCATGCTGGAATTTATTCAGAGGTATGTCAGAGCATAAACTCTTACTCAATATTTGACCTTGGTTAGCTGGTTCAGCTGTGTTTAATTGGGGTTGAAGCTAAACTCTGCAGGACAGTGGCCCTCCGGGAGCAGGATTGGACACCCCTGCTTTAGACAATGCACTAGCTCAGTGGTTCTCAACCCTGTCCTGAGGACCCTCACCACTGCACATTTAGTCTCCCTCATCAGACACACCCACTTCAGGTCTTGCAGTCTCTACTAATGAGTTTGATAAGGTGTGTCTGATGAGGGAAACATGCAACATGTGCAGTGGTGAGGACAGGGTTGAGAACCACTGCACTACGTGCAATGGATAGCACTGTGCAATGATTTACATTTTCTATAACCACATTTTTAGAAATGTTCTTTTAAAAATGCTAAACAAGGAAACCCAGGATAGAGCTTTGTCTGTAGACAATAGGCAATGCTAAGTTCTGCACATAAACTGTAGAATAATGACAATCTGTACATTTTATTTATTGTTAACATGGAAGGCTAAATATTTTCATATTTAAATTCCTGATATGACCCCAACTCTTCATTAAATTAAATGTGATTTAAAACGTAATTTAGTGTTGTCTGACAAATGTTGTATTTTATTGTTTGAGTATATGCTGTTTTTTTGATAATTGGATGTTGTGGGTGTTTTTCACAGTGGAGTTGTGGGCATTAACCCGGAAAGTGGATCAAAAGTTGCTGCTGGAAAGCGAGACAAGAAAATGCATGGAATGAACCCACATGTATGCACACTGCTACGAAAGCTAATGGACTTTGAATGGCTTGCCATTTAAAAAAAAGTATTCCAATGGAATTGAAGCAAGAGACTCTGACCTGATTTTCAAGTTCATGATTAATGATCATACAGACATTATACATGCAAGATTTTAAAGGTAAGCTCAGTTCAGAACATTGTAACACTGTTGGGATGTGTTCACTTTATTGTTGATGATAAAATGTTGCTGTTCTTGATGAGGAAGTATAGTTTTTTTTTTTGCATATTTCCAAGGCTATTGCCTTTCATTTATTGTGCCATTGCCATTTTTTGTTTTTTTGTTTCTCCAAATATATTTTGGAAATTTGTGCTCATGTTAAATGGCCATCATTGTACAATAAATTTGGTTACATTTATGAAAATCTGTTATTTTGAAAGTTTTATTTTTCACATTACACATTAAATTGAAAAAAAGGGAAAGAATGCTGAAATGTACAGGTAAACATAGGTTTACACTATCACAGCAGTGAAATCTCAACTGTAGTAGAATTTAGAGAAAAGAATTCAACAGCAAATGCTCTATTTTACTGTAAGATTTATGTATTACAGGACCTGCAAGTTCACAGTTGCTCTTGTAATTTCACTCACATTTGTACTGTAATTTTACAATATATTTGTAGGAAACAATTTACAATACTCTTGTAAATTTACAGTCTTACTGGCAACCAAAATTGCCAGCAAGTTACTGTAATTTTTACAGTAATGGCTGTATAAAAGGGGATATATATTTTTACAGTATGTATTCAGTAGTGCGCTGTATTTTTACAGTACAATTGTAATGAATGATTTACAGTACTCTTGTAAATTTACAATGTTGCTGGCAACCAAAATTGCCAGCAAGTTACTGTAATTTTTACAGTAAATTTTTTACAGTGCAGTCTTTGGTGAAAGGCGATTTATTAAAAAAAAAAAAATCAGCAGCTTTAGAGAATATCCTCTCGCATGGAACAGATGATGCAGGAGTAGCTACACAAAAACAGTTTAGGAAGCAGATATAAATGAGGATACATTGCTTTGAATATACAACACTAAAATAAACTCAATCCACTCTCCTTAACAATAACGATACAATGCAAACACCGCCTACTACAACCCATGGTTTGGTTTCACTTTTATAAGAAATACAGCCGCCCGGTTTCAAACCCGTCAACACTGATCGGGCTGTCAGAGTCAGGTGGTTCACTGCCGGAGTGAAGCAGTGTGTTTACTTCAAACGTCATTTTCACCTGACTAGTGACGTAATGACACAAGCTCCGAAGCAGTGGTTCATTGCAAGCACCGTTCGAGTTTGGAGCTTCGGAGCGTCGGTGTCAGACGTAACATCATTAGACACGACTATTCAGAGAACATTTAAGCAAAACTAATGTGAGAGCATTGCGTCAACGGCAAAGCGGCGACAGTGAGCACATAAGCACAAACTACTGTACAGAAACCCCAGCGACAACAGCAAAAGCGGTAACAACTGTATCATGAGAAAAGTAGCAACATCCCAGGAATAATTTATTCAATTACCCGCCGAAAGCACTTGAGAAGCCAAAGATGGAACATCCAGCTTATAAAACCTGGCGAAGGTGTTGACGTACCTCTAGCAATGTAGGATCGCCATCCACAGCCTGAAGCCAATCTTTGTATAACACTGACGCACTGATGACAATAGTCGAACGGAACGGTCAAATGCGCCATTTGCAACTGCTGAATGAGGTTCCCCGCGCTTCTCACAGGCGGCGCTGACTGTCATTCGTCAATTAACAAACGCGGAAGTGCCGACCGTTGAGAAATAAAAAGATTTCGGATGGATTTAAGTAAAGAAAAAAAGAAAAAAGGACGAAGTGAAAAATAAATAGAGACGAAAGACAAATTTAATGACATTTCAATGACTTTCTTGACAAATTACAATTTTCCATGACATTTCAATGATTTTTCAAGACACTAAAAAATTCCCTGACTTTTCCAGTTTTCAATGACAGCTACGAACCCTGTTATTTTGAAAACGTAAATTTGAAATTTGTTGTAAATTTAAAAGTAATGTGTGACTACAAGATACTTGACAAAATTAATCAAATTTCGTTACTCTGTAATGCGTTACTTTACTAGTTACTTGACAAAAGCGATCAGATCACGTGTAGCAGTTTTACTCTGGTTGTGTGGTTTTTTTGACTATACTTAAATGATGACAGCACTGAAGGATGAGGTCACTGGATGGATTTATTCAGTCTGCAGTACAACAAAATACAGTACACCGAATTATTTCCTCAGGACACGTCTCTCCTCGTAAACAGCAGCTCTTATTGGAAGAGCGAGCTAACGCACGTCCGACCCCGTCAGTGGAAAATGCGCTTCTCAATGTGTAAGAATAAATTATTTACAAAACTTAAATAATGAAATTAATCAAATAAATCACAAAAGACAGTAAACTACAATATATGACATTAATGCACAAATTGATACACAACAAAAATAAATTTGATTTCTCAATTGATTTGGTGGGGAAAAATAAAACTACAATATTTACAAAGATGAAATGGAAAGACAGACAGACATCACTTGCACATACAGGCCTCATTTTTATATCTGATAAACTCATAACTCTGTATTAAACATCAACAATGAAAATGAACAAAATGGGACATACCTGCAGGAAATGGTTCCCACTAGAATTATTTACATTGTCACACAAAATAAAATAAAGTTTTGGTTAAGTTCATAACCAAAATATAATTTAACTTTTTTTGTACCAGCTACATACTCCCCTCTGAACTTCACAAAACTTGTTCAATCTGATAACATATCTGATTAAAGTTCCACAAAGAGAAAGAAGAAAAAAACTCAATTGACATTCAATACTCACAGCAATATATGCTTCCCAAAACACAGGGAAAGTGACCCAAACAGGCTGATCAGACCTATTAAAGGAACACTTGTAGAAAAGGGTGCCCAAAACACCACTACTTTGAATTCAACACGACAGTCAATTTTTCTTTTTCCTGGATTTTGACCATTTCAAGTGGAGACAATTGTTTGAAGAAAAAAAAAAAAACTCAGAAAGGAAACACTCATTTTAAGACAATAAGGACCTAGTAACCCCATTAACTGAACTAGTAATCTTCATGTTTTGGGTCATGTTCTGAATTAACCTATTCATCGGTTTCACCAGTCTACCAAACCTAGTTCTGACCTGAGTTGCTACCTGATTAGAGAGTGAATCGCCTGGACCAGAGGTCAGTACATCAATTGATCCACCCACAGATGCAGATATCACTGTGTCACAAGTCAATCCCCCATTGCTTGAGCATTCAGAAAAGTCATCACATTTGGAAGGATCACCTTGTGTCAGAACAGAGTCCACTGGCAATGAGAGGACACTCTCGGTTTTAGAGTATGTACTGTCCATGTTATCATCTGGAGCCACAGTCCCTGCTACCCAACTGGCATTTCGATCAGCATTGTTACATTCAGACATGGGTGTTATGGCACTGCTCGAAGCTACTCCACTACAATTGTCAACTGGTTCACTACTGTCACTGAATGAGATTTCGACTTCCTCAACCTCAATTGGCAGAAAGTTAGCTTGAAGGAGCAGATTCCTATGAACAGTCTTTTCCTAACCGGTGTAGGTGTTACGGATACGGTAGGTATGAGTTTGAGGATTCAGAGCAACAACTGTATATGGGGTGGACTCCCACTTATCTGCCAATTTCTTGCGACCACGTTCACCCTTGTTAGCCAGCAAGACTTGATCTCCCACTTCAATATTGCAACCTTTTGTCCTCTTGTAGTACAGGTTTGCCTGCCGTCGCTGACTAGCCTCAGCATTCTTCTGAGCAAGGTCCAAAGCTTCCTTCAAATCATCCCTCAATCTCCTCACATATGTATCGTAATCAACGATGACATCATCTCTCTCCACACTGCTGAACATGACATCTACTGGGAGTTTTGGAACCCTGCCGAACATCAGGTAAAATGGCGCAAACCCAGTGGACTTGTGGGCTGTGCAGTTATAGGCAAAGGTCAATTATTGCAACATCTGTGGCCACTTCTGCTTTGTCCTCGGTGGCAACGCTCTAATCATCCCACCCAGGGTTCGGTTGAATCTTTCAACATGACCGTTGCCCATAGGATGATAGGCGGTAGTTCTTGATTTCCTTACTCCAGCAACATCCAGAAGTTCACGAATCAGCTCACTCTCAAAATTGGCTCCCTGATCTGAATTAATCCTTTCTGGGAATCCATATACACAGAAGTATCTGTCCCATAACAGTCTTGCAACTTGCTTTGCTGATTGATCTTTACAAGGGAAAGCATGGGCCATTTTAGTAAAGTGATCTGTCATGACCAAGACATCTACACTGCTACCACTGCAATTCTCTGCAGACCAAAAGTCTATGCAGACCAATTCCAGAGGGCTCGACGTCTTGATGCTTTCTAGAGGTGCTCTTCCTTCAGGTTCTGGAGTTTTGCTCACTACACAGCGTTTGCAACATTTAACATGCTCACGCACATCCCGTTCCAGACTGATCCAGAAAAACCTCTGTCTAGCGAGTGACAAAGTCCTGCCCTGACCTTGATGTCCAGTTTCGTCATGGAGGCCCTCAAGAACTTGTTTCACCAGCGAACTCGGAACAACAAATTGCAGTCTCCTTTTCCGCATCAGGACATCCTTGGACACACGGTACAGTATTCCATCAAGCAATTTGAACTTCTCCCACTGTTTAAGAGCTTTAATTACCTTGTGAGTTTCCCCAGTTCTCTCACGTCTAGATGGCTTCCTCCCTCTGCTCACATAAAACAAGACTCTTGACAGTGTTGCGTCATTCCTTTGTTTCTCTTGTAACTCCATCAACGAGAAAACTGGTAGGGGACTAGGACCTGGAGATAACAACTGGTGGGCATCCTGAGTGAGCCACTGGACTGCCCGATCCCTCGTGCCCATTTCCCATTCTGTGTGAACATCAAAGATTGCAGATATTTCAGCACTGGTGAGAGAACATGATTCTGAACCTGCACAGGGGTCACATTCAACATTACAGGTATTTATACTCAATCTGAAAGCATCTTGAATGGTGTTTTCTTGAATTTGCTCTGCTTCTTCCAGGAGTGCGCCATACGGCTCTGACATCAACCTCTGACTGACATAGCCACGGATGAAGGGTTGTCTGCTCAAAGCGTCTGCGACCACATTCCTACTACCAGGAATATACTGGATACTAAAATTATAGGGGGCCAGCTTAGACACCCACCTCTGTTCACATGCATCGAGCTTTGGCTTAGTCATTATGTATGTTAATGGATTGTTGTCAGTCCACACCGTGAATTCATGCCCCTTCAACCAATGACTAAACTTGTCACAGACAGGCCACTTTAGAGCTAAAAACTCTAGACGATGAGCAGGGTACCTGGCTTGCGCACGAGTGAGAGCTTTACTGGCGAAGGCGATGGGACGTGCCTTAATTTCCCCTTCTGGGACCTGTGACAGTACGGCTCCTAACCCATCCATAGAGGCATCTGTACACAGAATGAATGGTCGGCTGAAATTGGGATGAGCCAGTACGACAGATTCCAACAGGACTGTTTTTAGCTTTTGAAATGCGACACTGTGTTCTTGTTTCCAATCACCAGGTTTCAGTCTCTTAAAAGATGCATTTCTTTTCACAGGGCCCTTTTTACCTCTGGGTGCAGCAGTCAAGGTGAATAATGGCTTTGCAATACTGGAGCAGTTTTGAATGAAATTTTGATAGTATAACACCATTCCCAAAAATGATTTTATTTTTTTCTGTGAAGGTGTCACTCCATCTGGCATCATCAGATCAGATTCGGAAATGGCGGAAATGACACTAACCTTCTCTGGATCGGTTGAAACTCTAGTCTCATCTATTATATGCCCCAGGAACTTTACACTTCTCCTAAGAAAATAGCACTTCTTTGGGGCTAATTTCAGACCGTGTGCACGGAGCCTAGTAAACACTAGCTCAAGCCGCTCAATAGCCGTTTCATCATTTGGAGCATACACAAGAAGATCATCAAGATAGCATAACAACATGAGAAAATTCTGATCTCCAAAGACGTTGGTCATGAGTCGCATAAAACTGGCTGGGCTGTTACAGAGCCCCTGCGGAAGACGATTGAATTCATACAGGCCCATGGGAGTTGTAAAGGCAGTGAACTTTTTGTCCTCTTCAGACATCACGATGTTAAAAAACCCGGAGGTTAAGTCCATTGCACTAAAGATGACATTGCCTCCCAAAGCTGCTAAACAGTCTGCCTGATGAGGCAAGGGGTGAGCGTCTTTGACAGTTTGTGTGTTCAGCCAACGGTAGTCCACACATACTCGAAGGTCGCCATTCTTCTTCCATACCAGTACAAGTGGTGAGGCCCATTCGCTGCTGGACTTGCGAATTATCTCTTGTTGCTCCATTTCCGAGAGAACTCTCCTCAGCTCTTGATACTGTGCTGGTGGAACGCGGCGGTATGGAAGTCTGAAAGGACGATCGTCTGATAGCCGAATATGGTGGACAAACTCCTTGGCCTTACCGCAATCCAGCTTGTGTTTGGAAAATACATCCTCATGCTTCTCAATGAGCTGTACTAACCGACTCTTCCAATAATGGGATACTTCACATGACTCAATGTCGAGATCACCAAGGCCAAGACTCTGCAGGTTTTCGTAGGACCTGGAGGCAGAAGCACTTCCCCCATCCACGCCTTCAATGATGCCTTGACTCTGCACATTCACCACCTCGTTGCTCTTGTGATTAGGATGCACATCGAGATCTTCAACAGCTACAACAGGAAAGACATCAGCTATTTTGGAGTTTCTTTTCAGTGTAATAGCCTTATCCATGGGGTTCATAATCCTGACAGGGACCCATCCATTGCCAGACATAGAAGCAATGACTCTTCCCACCATAATGCCTTTCTTGTGTGTATGCGCCTTGGGTGGCTCAATGACAATAGTACTTCCCACAGAAATAGGGGTGTTGGATGAAAGCTTACCCCACACAAGGTGCTCTTGCATAGGCAACAAAGTGACGGCTTGGGCCAGTTTTGCCGTGCCCACGAAATCAGGTATTACACCCCCTTTCCACGTGCTAACACCTGACAGCATGTTCAGAAACTGCTCGATCTCAGGTTCTCCAGAGGTCTCAGGACGATTCATGACATTCCAGTAGCCAGAGGTTTGCTTGAGTTGGGCAAGTATGAACTTGATGACATTGGTCCCCAGAATTAACTGGTCTTTCTGTCCTGGAACGACAAATGTAGGTACACTCACAGTCATGCCATACACTTCGATCTTCAGCTGGTAAACTCCTTTGGGTCTGACTCGAACTCCACCACACCCAACAAGAACAACATCCATGTGTAACTGGTCAGCCGTTGCAGACATTCCCACACTCAGCAGTTCACGCTCTGTGTCCTCATTAATTGTACACGCCATGGATCCGCTATCCAGTAGAGCTTGGACTGCGACTTTGTCATTCAATAGAACAGAGGTATAGAATAGACTGTCTGCTTTTTCCAACTTTGTGACATTCTGAAATAGGACAATACTGTTACCAGAGACAGATTTGCAACATTCATCATAGACAAACAAATCATCATCCACACTGAGGGTTTGACACTTTGCACTCACATAGTCCCCTCCCATACGTGAGTGAATTAGTTTCCCTGAGTTTGCGGGTCAGATGGACTAGCAGAGCTGACGACTTTGTGACATTGCTTTTGCTGATGTCCAATCTCCAAGCAAGACAAACATCATCTTTCTCTCATGCAATGTGAACGGGTGGAATGATTTCTATCGCCACAGACTCTACATGGGGAAAAGCTGCGCCACTGAGTTGTTCTCGGCTGTGAGACAGGAGGACTCTGGCTTGTACGCTCCATTACCCTTTCCAGCATACTCAATACACGTTCTAAAGTGCCAGCTTCTGAGGTTGCAGGTTCAGCAACCTTCAAAGGACTTTCAGGGAAACTGACAGGTGCATCTGTCTTCACATTCTCTCCCTTTACTGGATGTGTCACAGGTTATCAGTCTAGTCAAACTCTCAAGATCTGAAGTATCTATGAGCCTCAAATGATGCAACTTGTCAACAACAAATCTGAGATTTTCATGGATCTTGCACAAACATGTGTTCCGTTCAGAGAGAGTGGGATGTGCAACCCAAAATGGATGAAGCTTACAGAAAAGGGAGTATGATATGTTGTTTGTGTTTTCAGCAAGACATTTTTTGTGAAGATTTTTAGCGGTGTCAAACAGAAACCTTTTCTGCCTCTTCACCTTGTTCCTGGTAATTGTTTGTTTTCGTCCAGTCGTTATCCGACTGTTGTCATCTCGAGTGAAGAAGGTTTTGACTTTGGACTTGAAAGCCGCAGTGAACCTGTTTGTGGGATTTCTGTTGGCGGAACGGAAGTCTTCAGTCTGAACACTGCGATGCTTCTTTGAAAAACCAAGCGCATTTTCAGCAAATCCTTGCAGCCTGTACTTCTTCACAATCCTCCCTGCTGTCACCTTTGCTACTAGTTATTTTTCTTTATTCTTGCTTTACAGTACTTATTCTTTATGTTTTTCTGATTATAGAGCTTACTCTGCCTGTCTTAGTTAATTCATTTATTTTGAGACTCATTCTTATTTAAGCGCTCAAATCTTTTTCTGTATTTGTCAGCACGTGTTCTTTCCTTCTCTAGCGATTTCTTTAGTTTTTCAATTTCTTTGAGTATTGTATCCCTGTTCTTTCTGGAAATTCGCTTTCCTTCTTTTTGTTGCCTGAAACAAAATAAAATACACTAGTAACTTACCATACGTAAAAACAATTACTCCTCAATTATAGGCCTGCTTCTTATTCTACATTCATAAGTCCACATCTATTAAATCTGTTCATTTATTTAATACTAACTGCATACTATTCAGACCTTGAAGATCTTAACTGCTGTTTTGACATTTGGACAGGATCTGGACTTTGAGGCAAGGTGTCCAGACTGTCCTTCCTAGCCTCTGCTCTCTCTTTTCTCTTCTTGTTCTGCGTACTCCACTTTTTACGTAGCTGAGGCTTCCCTCGTTCACTTAGATCACTAATCTTCCTTTTTTTTCTTGCTCTACATCTCACCTCCATCTCTGACGCTCACTCTCAACATATTTTTTTCCCTCCTCTCTGGATCAGCATCCCGACGTGCACGGCATCGCCGTTGTCTCTCAGCAGCGCTTAATGGAGCCATGAAGGAGACAGATCTATCTGCAAATGTAACATTATGCATTAAACACAGATAGTGAGGGAAGGAGGGGGCATTTATACTGTAGGGGAATTTACAGTTAAGACCCGAGGACCAGATATGTTGAATGAAGACCAGGAGTCAGAAGTGCAGTCAATAGAAGAAATTTTAGTGAAGTTTAGTTTGCAGTTTCATCAGCAGAAGCCAGCTTCAGGTCTCACAAGGAGTTCGTAGGCCGCCCCACATACAATAACATTGTTACAGCAATTATACTCTAACAGAGGGTGCTAACTACGTCAATGATGACGTTTAAATGATCCTGATTGGCTAAGAAAGAAAGAAAAAAGGAAAAACAAAACTAGCCATTTTCCACACAAGAGCAGACAGTCTGAAGCTTATCTTCGTTGATCACATGGTTGACGGGTTCGTGACGTGGCTTGTCGAGAACAGCAAGTCATTCCGTCTCCTGATGGTGCCAGTTAATCACCTCACCAATACAGACCATATTAACGCACACACACACAAATACACAGCTTCTCCAAGGCTGAACTCGGCTCAGGCTCCAACTATAAACCAAAACATTCTGATAACATTCTCTATCTGTTGAGAAGTGCTGACAATATTCCTCCTTACTCGATGGAAAAATACAGAAGAGTAAAGAAAGGTTTTAATTAATAAAAATCCCTAACTTGATTATAAATCACTCTTTACAAATCATTCAGATAAGAAAGGGAAAAGAAACATATGAAAATTAAGACAAAGAAAAGAATATAGGTACAAATAAGAAAAATGAAAGAATATATATATATATAAGCGGCAATGGATTTCCGAATAGTATCCTTCAGTCCCCAATATAAGGCCAAATGTGTAGTGAAACAACACATCTGGGCTATCAATTAATGCCGCTACAAATTGATATATTCACCCTTGCTCTAATTCCGGTTAAAATTGTATAAAACAAAATATGTTTTCCCTTCACAGACTTAACTGGAACAGAATATCTTACAGAGCACAGAGTGTGTTATTGACCTTCAAAACAAAAGACATGGTTGTATAAACATCTTACACTGTTATTATGAATATTGGCTATTTTAGTTTATAATAAAATTAAATGGATTTAAAAATTAAATACATTTTTATTCTCTAGAAGCCAAAATAAATGGGAAAATAGTTTTACATCCCCAACAAAATCCCCACACCAGGTATTAGGTTAAAAGTGTCACGTCTACTGGTATAATCACCCATCATTGCATGAAAATATCAAGATATACACTTTGTTGTTGTTGTAAATAAACCAAAAACAAAACAATTTCCAATTAATTGTAGAATACATGAAATAAGAGGGTAAATCTATTTCACTACACCAATTAAAATCAAAGGTGGTCTAAATAAAAATAAACAATGAAAGAATAAATAAATCCCATAAAAATCAGTCTTAAGCTTTGAGTTTCTACTGAAAGTGTCATTCATTTAACAGGCATAATAGCATGTACCATCTTAATTGCAGAACATCTTAATTTTCTTTTTCAAAATCAGAAATAAAAAATGAAACCAATTCAAATAATCATTTCAATAATTATTTCCACTGAAACAAAACAATTTCACAGTATTCAAACCATGTTAACATTCCAAAATTCAAAATCAAATAATAATGATTTCCTTTAAAGTCAATTTTGCTCTCAGTATCTCAGTTTGTTAAATCTGCTTATGCATTATGACCAAAATCTAAACCCTTTCATTGTCATTTGGCTCATCAGATACCCATTAGGTTTGTTATCTTTCAAATTTGTTATAAGTTGAACAAGAACTGTCAGATTTTCACAATATATTAATTTAAAAGTGTTCTTAAATTGATCCAAATTCATATCTGAATTTTTCTGTTCACAACGTTCATTTTATTTATTTTCATTTTCATTACTTGTCAAGGTATTTCTCTATCAAATGTTTAGACTTTCTGATCCCACAAATATTATCAGCATTGCCTCAAAAACAAAAGTATGATATTAACTCAACTCAACCTTATTTATAAAGCACTTTCAACACCACTATGTGGAAACCGAAGTGCTAACCAAATAAAAATTAATGAAAGCATAAATAAAGCATAATACACACTAACAAACGGCAGATTTCAAAATACTTTCAAATGCTATTGAAAACAGATGAGTTTTTAGCACACTATGAAATAAACCGAGAGTAGAAGAAGATTTATCAGAGAGAGAATTCTAAAGTCTTAGAGCTGCAACAGAGAAGGCCCAATCACCTTTGCATTTTAGGCGAGATCAAGGAATCATTAGTTGTAATTGATCTTTTAAACGCAGGGACCTATTTGAGTGATGCAGAATGATTAGATCTGAAATATTCTCTGGTTCTAACCCATGTAAAGCTTTAAAAACATATAGCAACACTTTATAATGAATTCTGAAACGTATAGGAAGCCATTGTTGTTAGATAAGCACTGGAATGTGTTCTCTTTCTTCGTAGTTAGAAACCTAGCAGCTGAATTCTGAACGAGCTGCAGGAGAGAGAGAGACCTGACTCACACCCAGATACAGTATAGTAATTCAAACAAAACAGCATAAAGGCACGCACAATTTTCTCCATGTCATAAAAACAGAGGATAGACTTCAACTTAGATATAGAGCTAAGATGATTAAAACTCTTTTTAACAAATTCATTAATTTGACGATCAAATTTGAGCTCCGAGTCAAAAATGGCTCCTAGGTTTTTCAAACTATAAAGATTTTTCCCTGAAAGGAATCCCAGGCAGTCAATGACATCATACAGACATCCCTTATTACCAAATAAAAATAAACTCAGACTCATTCAGCTGGAGAAATTATTAGCCAGCATTTAACTCTATCTAAACATTCAAACAAAGATTGAATGGATACTTGATAATAAATGTGAAAGTCATCAGCATACAAATGATAATGAGTGGCATTTTTTTTTCAAAGATCACTGCCAAAGGGAGCATATAGAGGGAGAATAAAACTGGTTCCAAAATTGAGCCATGAGGGACAACATACAGGAGAGGGGTAACGGATGAAAAGAAAGTCCCAGGATTGCCAAAATAAGTCCTATCTTTTAGATACGAGTAAAAACATTCCAGGGCTAAACCCTCAATGCCAACCAAATCTCAAAGACAATCAATGAAAATCTTATGGTCAACGGTATCAAATGATGCAGTTAGATTTAACAGTAATGAAAAACAACTCGTGTGTTGGGCTAGAAACATACTGTAAAAAATCAAAAGGCTCTAATCAAGGTACAAAATCTTTCGCCAAGGGCTTTAAAGGACCACAAACATGTATGTTGAAGTCTCTCAAAATTAAAAATATTGTCAAAAGAAGGGACCATAACCAATAAAAGTTCAGAGAACTCATGTATAAAATCCCCATTCCTGTTTGGAGGTCTATATATTAGGGCAGATAACAGATTTAGACGAATTCAATATTAACTGAGTTTCAAACCTTCTAATTACTCAGTAAGTAAATGTTCTGCCCTTGAGTTTATCTTTAAAAATATTACTTGTGCTTTAATCCCTAAGTCACACAGACAGTCTCATAGCTGCTGTTCCATTAACCCTTTTGTATGAATGGCTGATCTAATGTCATGCATCCTCTTAATGGATGAAATTCAAACAAACTTTTTATAAGTTAATTTCACTCCTTTGATCGCCCACAGGCCTTCATAAATGTGAGGGTGCTCTCTGGATAATTTGGAGGGTGACTTTAGCCAATGTGTCACACTATCTCTGCCGTCAAGTCTTATAACGTTTACATTCAGATCATTCATTTAAATTTAGACCCTCGGTTGAATTTAGACAGGGGTTTTAAACCCCATAATGGACGGCAATCTTCAGCTTCACAATTTCAACTTACAATTATTTAAACTAATCCAGAGAATAACTTGAAATTAACATCATAAATGACAAAATTAGTCATATTTACCACTAGCAGACCGAGCTGGATATTCAGTCCAATTAAAGCTCGTCCCATGTTTTGTATCGTCGTTTCATCAGATCCCATCAGAATTATCGGCTTCTGTATAGATTGTCAATTCACTTAACCCATCTGTAATGATCAAACTATCATTCCAGAGGTTAATGACAACATGTGCACACTATGGGGACATACAAAACTCACACACACTCAGACATGAATACAAATCGCTCATATTCAAGGTTTACTTCTGTTAATTATTCTACAAAGATTTAAGCTTTAAAATCTTCTCTAGGTTTAACTTATTCAGTTTAAAAGCATGTCTGTTTATACTTGTTTTTAGAAAAGTTTGCTAGGTTGTTTTAGTTCCTTTATCATTTTGATAACAGAGTGCCATCCGTGTCTCCACTCACAATCTCTCTCTCAGTCAACAGTTTTCCTCAGTCTCTTAAGACTGTAACTTTTTGGCAGAATGCAATAGTAAATTATTTGCCATTTAGAAACCATAATCATTCACAAATTTCTTAAATGTAAATATTTAACTCTCAATTAGACCCATTTTGATAATCTCAAATAAAGTATGCTAGGAGCATTACTAAGTTTAGTTTGTAAAAAAAAAATTCACTTAACCTTTGTTATCCAGACAAACTTTAATCTGTAAAAACACTCTTCATCTTTAGTCACCACCATGTCTAACGACCTGCAGGAGTGAAAACTATGATAGAGACATATTAGTTCAGTTTCACCCAAAAGCATGTTCTTGATATTATAAAATTTTGTTATGGTCTCCACAACAACTGAAGGTCAGTCACATCATGTTCTCAGCCAGCTCTTGAAAGCACATTCCCATTATCTCTTTATAAACAACCTCTTCAGGGACTCCCCCTGGCATCTTCTACAAGTTGGGGACACTTGTCAAGGAATGCGGTTGCAGTGATCTGGTATGGAGGAACTCAGTTTTGGGGCAGACTTCTGCAATTTAACAGGTCCCCCCTCTGAAGGATGCTGCTAGCCAACCACAGACATCCTCTCAACTCTCATCCAGTTGTCACAGAAAACATCTCCCTTCCCCTGTTTTTGGGTAGATGCCCAGGAGCGGCGGCGAACCTCTGGCTTAGGTCGTCCCCTACGTGGCCACTAGGGGAACTTACCCGTCATTGAGTGGACGCCCTCGTGCTCAACTGTTTAACCCTTTCATTCCCTTTGCGGATCTTCGAGTTTTCTTCAGGTTCAGGTATTCTCTGGAACTTAGGGAAGGTGCATTCAAGAACCACCAGAGTTATTTCGACTGCCTGATAGTGTTCAAAATAGGGAGACCGGTTAATAACAGCAGTGTGTTATCAGTTAAACCCATTAACATATTCAAAACAACAGCATAGCTTATTCTCTGTGTTTAATCTCAGCATCGCTATCACCATTGTCTACTCCATCAGCCTTGTACCATGGTGGAGACTAAGATGAGACAAAACAAAAATTACTGGTCATAACAATTTAATCAAACAATTTAATCTCCCTTTTATAATCAGGTCTTCATTTTTATTTAACTTATTTAAATTTATTTTAAAACTCCTCTTTAAAGGCATTTAGTTGTTGAAACTTTTAACAACAAATTTAATGTGCACAATCATAAATGTGGAACTTTTAAAAGTTTTGAACTGCCTGTAACATGATTTCCTTTAACTTCTCTGTGTCTATGATTTTCACTGGAACACTTCCTGTAAATTGTTTATCACTGACGACACAGACTCAGATAACAGCATTTAGCTGACTGAAAGAGAGAGAGAAAACTCTGGACTGGATTCAAGGACTGGAACACTGCATTTTTGTAAACATTTAACATTTATCTACTTTATTGTGACTCTGGCCTGTTTCAGAAATCTTTGCCCAAAAATACGTTTTCAAAGAATTATAATTTTTATAGTTGTCTTTTTGCGAATGACATATTACTGAAACTCCCATCTTTTGAAATCATTGTCTGTAATTTGACGCAATTTAACTCTTCCATTCACTATAAAACTTCTCATTACAAATCTTTCTTTCAAAAGAATTCCTTAAGACTTTAATCTTATTTTTGTTCTTTTCCAGATGAAAACGTAAATGTTGGTATATTAGACACTGATCTTCTTTTCAAATCTAAACACCAGAAATGTCACTTTATCACATCTAGCAGACAATTATATCGTTCAAGCTCTTTCTTTGCTTACAACTTTCAAATCAAAATAAAACTAGGAGCATTTTCTTACTGAGCTCTGAAATTTTGCTTTTGAAGAGCAGCGCTGTGTACAGCCTTTAATATCTTCTCTTCTCCGTTTCGTTATTTTATCATGTCTTTCAACCTTATTTTTCAATCAGAATTAAAAACAAAGTTTTTTAGTCAAAGTTAATACTCACCTGAAGTCATGGTAGGAAGAGATGGAGGCGGCGATCTTTGAATAACACAGCTGTGGCTTCTGCGTGATGAAACTACAAAGTAGCCTATACTTACAAAAAACACCAGGTCACATATCGTGGTCTAAACCAATTCAGGTCACAAAATTTTCTCATAAAATTTACTTTTGCAGGAATCGTTCCAGATGCATCCCAGGCAAACAAGTTAGCCCTATATTTATTTCATATTATTTATTTTATAACTAACTAATGGTTTAGTCCCTAACTTCCTGATTCACTAAATTCGGGGTACCCCTATCTGAAGTGGAAGTGATCAAGTCAGGTTCACAGTGCCACGGATCTACCTGGAAACCGGGGATCGAACCCGCGTTCCCATCCAGTGTCTTACACTCCTTTGTGGGACTTCCCCTGTCCCACGAGTGCGTCCCTTTGCGCTGCCTTCCGCCTACCTGGAAGAAGAGACTTCAACCAGTCTACGGATACGAGCGACTATTACACCTTGTGGCGCGCCTGTAGTCTAGCCAGTCCCACTTAACCATATGATATTTATTGCATATTATATGGTCGGTGTAATTTTCAAAACTCACGTCTGAGTGATGCTATCCCGATCCCCTTTCCAGTCACTTCCACTTAGACAGACTAACACTTTCTACCTTGTTTGTTGTTCGACCAGGGATGTCACCGAAGAATGAATTGCCCGCGCACTCTCCACCATTAACTGTAGGGGAATTTACAGTTAAGACCCGAGGACCAGATATGTTGAATGAAGACCAGGAGTCAGAAGTGCAGTCAATAGAAGAAATTTTAGTGAAGTTTAGTTTGCAGTTTCATCAGCAGAAGCCAGCTTCAGGTCTCAAAAGGAGTTCGTAGGCCGCCCCAAATACAGTAACATTGTTACAGCAATTATACTCTAACAGAGGGTGCTAACTACGTCAATGATGTCGTTTAAATGATTCTGATTGGCTAAGAAAGAAAGAAAGAAAAACAAAACTAGTAATTTTCCACACAAGAGCAGATAGTCTGAAGCATATCTTCGTTGATCACATGGTTGACGGGTTCGTGACGTGGCTTGTCGAGAACAGCAAGTCATTCCGTCTCCTGATGGTGCCAGTTAATCACCTCACCAATACTGACCATATTAACACACACACACACAAATACACAGCTTCTCCAAGGCTGAACTCGGCTCAGGCTCCAACTATAAACCAAAACATTCTGATAACATTCTCTATCTGTTGAGAAGTGCTGACAATATTCCTCCTTACTCGATGGAAAAATACAGAAGAGTAAAGAAAGGTTTTAATTAATAAAAATCCCTAACTTGATTATAAATCACTCTTTACAAATCATTCAGATAAGAAAGGGAAAAGAAACATATGAAAATTAAGACAAAGAAAAGAATATAGGTACAAATAAGAAAAATGAAAGAATATATATATACAAGCGGCAATGGATTTCCGAATAGTATCCTTCAATACATAATCTGAAAGCTTTTCATTGATGTATGGTTTGTTAGGCTAGGACAATATTTAGCCGATATACAACTATTTGAAAATCTGGAATCTGAGGGTGAAAAAAAAAATAGAGAGAAAATTTCCTTTAACTTTGTCTAAATTAAGTCCTTAACATTGCATATTACTACTAATAATACATTTATGATATATTTACGGTAGAAAATGTACAAAACATCTTCATGGAACTTGATCTTTACTTAATTTCCTAATGATTTTTGGCATAAAAAAATCTATAATTTTGACCCATACAACGAATTGTTGGCTATTGTCACAGATATACCTGATATACAGATATACCTGTGCAACTTATGACTGGTTTTGTAGTCAAGGGTCACACATTCAAATTCTTGATTTCACACTCTCATATTCAAACGGGGAGCACACCATCCCCATCACATCCAGTAGTAGTAGTGCTAAAGGAGGAGTCCTCCGGAGGACGCTGGCGCTGTGTGTTTGCCGCTTCTCCACTCTGCTCGCCCGCGATTTTTAAACTGTGTTTTTAAACTATGCTTATAACTGCAAGGAGCACCTACCTATTACTACTTTTGCTGCTGTGCTGGTGTTGTCTGCAACCTAGCGCTGTCTGGCTGACATCCTCGGTCAGAATGGTGCTCCGCTATTCCAGCTCGCAACTTCGTGGACTAAATCTCGCTACCACACCTGGATTTAATATCACCATCATCAAAGAACTTGGACTACTTTTCCGTCCGCGGTACATTCATAGAGGATCTGGTCGAAAATGTATCTTCCATAACAGCTCTTCTACAAGCATTCCTTCTCTCTGGTCATTTGTCGCATGCTGGACGCGTCATCAGAATGCTGCTGCTCCAGTTACTATCAACAATGGAAATATCGCGAGACATCTGCTCTCCAGCACGGGATTCCCACACTTTGGGTCGGATACATTTCGTGGAGTGGATTCCAGTCTGCGTAGAGTGGATTTTAATGTTTTGTGTCCAGTTCAGAGATTCACCCCTCAGTCATTGGTTAAATTGGAACTTTTTAACATTCAATCCATCAATAATAAATCTGTTTTGATTGAAGAACACATTAGGGAGAAAATACTTGACTTCATGTGCTTAACAGAAACATGGCATCAGCCAGAGGTGTTCTCTGCTCTAAATGAAGCCTGTCCCCCTGGATACAGTTACCTGGAGGCAGCTCATAGCACCAGCCGTGGTGGTGGCCTAGCTGTCATCCACCGATAGGACCTGGAGTTGTCCGGCATTACTTTGCCTGTGACATCTTCATGCGAGTGTCTAGCATTTAAATGCAAGCCTCCTTTTCCAATGACTGTTCTCCTCATTTATCGGCCCCCTAAGCACAATTCTGCATTCATCCCGGAAATATCTGATCTGCTCACTACACTTTGTACTGCTTCTGCCAATATTATAATCCTGGGAGATATAAATATTCATGTTGACAGCCCCTCATGTCATCTTGCTGCTGATTTTCTTCAAAAAAAAAAAAAAAAATTTTTTTCTTTTTACTTAAAAAAACAACTATGGATCCTGAAGTTCTCTGCAACTATAGGCCCATCTCAAACCTACCATTCCTATCAAAGGTTTTGGAAAAAAACAGTTGCAGCTCAACTTCATGTACACCTAAAAAAAAAAACATGTTTAAAAAATTTCAGTCGGCCTTCCGCACTGGTCATAGCACTGAGACAGCCTTAGTCAGGATCACCAATGACCTTCTGATGGCTGCAGATACTGGTTCCCCATCTCTACTTATCCTGCTAGACCTAACAGCTGCTTTTGACACTGTAGACCACAACATTCTCTTACACCGCCTGCAATACACCATTAGACTTTCAGAAAATGTTTACAACTGGTTCATTTCTTATCTGACTGGCAGAACTGAGTACGTTGCCCTGGGCAAAGCCAAATCAATCACTCATAATGTCACCTGTGGTGTTCCTCAGGGCTCTGTGCTGGGTCCCACACTTTTCTCTATTTACATGCTTCCCCTCGGTAAAATCATTAGTAGACATGGTATATCATTCCATTGTTATGCTGATGACACACAGCTGTATCTCAGGACAACCCCCACCTTCTCTGCTCCCCTACCAACATCCACACTGACCACCTGCCTGGAGGAGATAAATGTAACGGGGTTAAAAAAGAATATTCAATTTAAAACGGTTTTGTGTTGTGTGAACTACATAAAACAATGTTTTTGGTTAAATTAAGTGTTTGAGGTCTCCCCTCTTGTGGCTGTGGATGGTACTGCAGGCGTTGTATTTTGTCCTCGCTCTCTTGCCGTACAGCAGCAGATTCAAGATTCGCTGCTGCTGGTACATACGGTTTTTCATGCTCTGACTTTTTAAAGTAATTGCGATGATTAATGCGAGTCTTTTCGACACAATTACTTTTATGGTTGTATTTGAACATGTGTATAACTTATCTAACACTTTAACGGTTGTTCAGATTGTTATAAAAGTATAAAATTTCCTTGTGCGTCATCTGAGGTGAAACAAGTGTATTTCTTGTGTTAACGATCTGACAATTGTTTCATGAGTTTAGTGTAGTAATGTGGCAAAAAAATTCAAAGTCCTTCAAATACAGTGGAAAGGGCTTGGACAGACGATTCCAATGACACCAAGATCAACTCAATCGGACAGATATTAAGTAATGAGATTTTTTGTCCCATCAAATTTGGTTAATTATCGGCCATTTGCTTAATAGAAAAACAATAGGAAGTCTGACATTCGTCCGTGACCCGAAAACGAGGTTCAGAATACATGTAACTTCCTTATCTTCTGTCCAATTTTTTAAAACTAGGCATCACTGGAAAGCTTTTTGAATGCCTAAGCTGCCTGTTTAACTGAAAAGGAGAAATAACTAAAAAACATCCCATTCAGAGGTGATTTCCATAATCCAAACCGAGTACAGTTCGCGGCGGGTTCAAAAACGACAGCTGGTAAGCCCTCATTTTCGCTCAAATTTTGCACACACAATGGAAATAGATTAATAAAAAATACATCAGAATATCAAGTCATATAAAACTCACCTGTTGCGCAACACTCTTAAAAGCGGTTTTAAAACGTAATGCGGATCGGGGTTCCGCGCCAAAGGAGAAAAACGAAAACGAGGCTCGAGGCCGAAATGATTGGACGCCATATCGCCGTTTTGCCACATATCTATTTAGTGAATGTGCAATTTCTGTTTTCCTAGTGTTTTACGACTGTCTGCAGTATCTGTTTAACCAGAGTAAATTGTACTTTTCTATCTTTCCATTAAGGTATGTGGTTTTTGTGTTTCTTAATAGCACTTAGTGAGTTTTTACATTTTCTTCTGTCATTTTCATCTGTATTACTACACTGTCAATGTTAAGTTACAGGGACATTGTTAATGTTTGCATTGTATGTATATATTTAATATGTGATTAACTTGGCTGTAGAGCAGATTCAAGATTCGCTGCTGCTGTGTTTTACGAGTGTCTGCAGTATCTGTTTAACCAGAGAAAATTGTACTTTTCTATCTTTCCAATAAGATAAAGAAATATGAAAAGAAGCCCGAGTGTGAGTGTGTCTGTCCACATCCGTTACATAGAGACATGGATGAAGCTCAATTTCCTTCAGCTAAACTGTTCGAAAACTGATGCCATTTTAATTGGTACACCACATCAACTTCGCACTTCAACCATCACCAGCATCACTTTTCCCGGCCAAAATATCTCCCTTTCCACATCTGTCAGTAATTTAGGTGTCAAAATGGATCCTCATCTCACTTTTGACACCCACATTAAACACCTATGCAAGACCTCATTCTTCCACCTGAAGAACATCGCAAAACTCCGTCCAACACTCAGCCTGGAGGATACAGAGAAGCTCGTCCATGCCTCAAGAAGTTAATGCTGGTTCTGATAGAAAGCGGTCAGAATACACAGAGCATCTCAGTTTATTGCATATGGGGCGGTATAGCCGCTGACCAGTCAGGGTGTCCATGCGGACTCCTGTCCACTGCCAAAAGTGCTAACAGTGGGCATCGGAACAGTGAGCATCAGAACTGGACCACGGAGCACAGATTCCGATGAATCATATTTTCTTTTGCATCATGGTGGCCAGGTGCGTGTGCATTGCTTACAAGACTTAAAGGATCTGTTGCTAACATATTGGGGGTCAGGGCTTTTTTTACCAGCAAAAGGGGGACCAACACAATATTAGGAAGGTCATAATATTATGCCTAATTATGCAATGTTAGCAAACAAATGTTGCTTTGGACAGAAGATTAAACCTAAACCAACAGGTTGTGTAACAGTGGCACACAGTAAAAGTGAAAATGAGAGTTGACATTATTAGGCAGAATATTTCTAAAGGAAAGGTCAGGTAAATAAGGTAAAGTCAGGTTTTATTGCAGTGCATGATTGCCATATATATCATGCACTGCAATAAAAAAAACAATATATATATATATATATATATATATATATATATATATATATATATATATATATATATATATATATATATATATATATATATATATATATTGTTTTTTATTGCAGTACAGTATATATATATTACATGTATATATGTGTGTATATATATATATATATATATATATATATATATATATACACATATGTGCAATAAAAACACAATTTAAACAATTATTTAATACAACAGCCAACAAATGCCACATTATTGTATGTCTGTGTTGCTTTGAGCATGATTGGTTATGCTGAGTTTTATCCAGGAATCTGGCCAATGACAAATGTGCGCGACTTCTACAACGTGCGCGCCTTTTTTCAAATTTGAATCCGTTTGTTGGAAAGCGAGTGTGCGCGCGCGCTGATCTGTCTGTGTGCGTTGCAGCTCGCCATCTGCAGTGCACAGTACTACTTCAGCTCGGTTTTGCATGGATTATTACATTGATTATTTTACGTCGGACTGCAAAATTTTATATTTTAGGCAAATTTAAGGCGGGTTGTTAATGGTGAACAAGCAAGAAAAAATGCAATATGGCCAACGACTTTTACCAACGTGTAACGTTACCGGACAACTACAGAAGGTAAGTTAAATAATTTAGCTTTTATTAAAAAAATATAGTCTGCTACATTGTGATGTAATGTGTTTAAGTAATAATCTAATCGCGATAACGACATTACATAGTTCAATGTACTAGCTAACGTTAACGTTACTGTGTGTTGTTACGTTACATGTGTTAATATTGTAAACTAGGATTAAGATTTAAAAAAAAAAATCTATATAAGAGCTTTGTAAATGAGTGAACTGAGAATGGAGTCTTGTACAAGCTCTTTTTAAAATCCCTGTATTAGTAAGTAAATGGCTAGTGTGTGTGTGTGTGTGTGTGTGTGTGTGTGTGTGTGTGTGTGTGTGTGTGTGTGTGTGTGTGTGTAAAATACATTTTAGGAAGAAAAAATCCAGCCACACGATCTTCAGGAGCGGTGAGTATTGACATACTAACATTAGGAAAGCTGAATTTTCAGCATCATTACTCCAGTCTTTAGTGTCACATGATCCTTCAGAAACCATTCTGATATGCTGATGTGCTGCTTAAGAATCATTTACTATTATTATTAATGTTGAAAACAGCTTGTTACGCGTTTATTCTCTAGGAGAGGCCGGATAGCTCGCCTAAACGTAGAGTGAAGCACTAGTAAGACACAGCTGATATTCCACATGAGGGGTCCTTTATTAACAGGAACTGTCCATTCTATACACACCGGGGCAGTTGACAAACAATGCTTCACGCACAATCGCGTTACTAAACAACAACAAAACAACAACAGTAAGAGCAACAGAAATGAAAACTGTGTGAAACACCTCACTCCATACATGCAATGCTTCCCTGCTCGCGCTCTGTTCGAACCTCATTACTGCTCTTGAGAGTGAAAAAGCGCTCCGCCTTAAAGGAGCAGTACCCACTATAACTCGTTACAAGCTGTGTAAATTTTTTTTCAGGATTATTTAATGAATAGAAAGTTCAAAAGAACAGCATTTATCTGAAATATAAAGCTTTTGCAACATTATAAATATCTATAGTGTCACTTTAATGCATCCTTGCTGAAAACATGTATGCATTTCTTTAAGTTCTTTCCCAAAAAAACTAAATCTTACCAACCCAAAACTTTTGAACGGTATACAATGTCACAAAAGCTTTCTATTTCAGATAAATACTGTTCTTTTGAACTTTCTATTTATCAAAGAATCATAAAAAGAACTGTTTTCAACATTGATAATAATCATAAATGTTTCTTGAGCAGCAAATCCTCATATCAGAATGATTTCTGAAGGCTGGAGTAATGCTGGAAATTCAGCTTTGCATCACAGGAATAAATTACATTTTAAAATATATTCAAATAGAAAACAGTTGTTATGCATTTTAATAATATTTCACAATATCACAGCTTATTTTCTATTTTTTTTTTATAATTTAATAGCATAAATGCAGCCCTGGTGAGCAGAAGTGACATCTTTAAAAACATACAAAAATATTACTGTTCTAAAACATTTGACCGGTAGTGTACACACACACACACACACACACACACACTGTTCAAAAGTTTGGTATCGTAAGATTTTTAATGTTTTTAAAAGAAGTTTCGTCTGCTCACCTTCAAGGCTGCATTTATTTAATTACTCATACTAACAGTAATATTGTGAAATATTACAATTTAAAATAACTTTTCTATTTGAAAATATTTTAAAATGTAATTCATTCTTGTTAGCAAAGGTGAATTTTCAGCATCGTTACTCCAGTCATAAATTTAATAAATAAATGCTGTATAATTTTAATAAACGCTGTATAAGTGCTGTTCATTTTGTAAAGTGTTACAGTTTTGTATTCAGTATGTTTAGATTGTCACCATAATCCTAGTTTGAGAATTTGATAAACTATTGTTAATTACTGAAGTAATTTAAATTTTGTATTTTATTTATTCAATAATTGTGATTTTAGATTACATGTTTTACATAATTTAAACAATATTAAATTATATGTAAACAAATGCTGCAAATTGAAGTTTGAGATGATTATAATTATTTTTTATACTGTTTATACTTATTTTATCTGCCAAAATAAAACTTAATTTTAAATCTTGAGCACGTCTTGACTATTTATTGTTTGACTGTAATCATTTAGGAAATCTGTAAAATAAGTGTTTATCTGTAGAACTCTTAACACTGTCGTTTTATTGAAGGTGTTTGACTGTAATAATTTAGTAAATACCTGTAAAATAACAGTGTTTATCCATAGAACTGTTAACACTGTCATTTCACTGAAGGTTTTTGATCATAATAATCTAGGAAAGATCCATAAAATAACAGTTTTACACTGTAAAAAAAAAATCATAAAAAAACGGTAAATGACTGGCAGCTACGGCTGCCAAACAAAAACCGTAAAAAAAAGGTAAAATATCTTACTTTAAACACGGGAAAAATCTGTAAAATCTTTTTCACTACAATTTTTAATGAAAATTTCTGTAAAATTATTGTTTTTGCACTTTATTTGAATTAAGATATTTTACTTTAATTTTACGTTTTTTGTTTGGCAGCCGTAGCTGCCAGTCATTTACCGTTTTTTTACAAGAATTTTTTTTACAGTGCAGAATGACCCGTATACAATAAAAACCACCTTCCATTCTCCTTCATACAAACCTTTAATTATATTCTCCAACATTGCAAACACAATTTCGCTCACAGTGTAAACAGTCATAACATATTCGTTAGGTCATCATGCTGTACTAAATTGCATACTTTCTTGCGTTCTGCCTAATGTGTTTTCTCAACAAATTCGACTTCATCCCATCTTTTAACCACCTGGATATTCAATCCGCAGTGGCGCTGAGCAGAGCACACGTCAGAACAGAAGCAGGGATGTGTTTGTGTGTGTGCGCGTTGTGTGGCTGTACTAGATTGCATACTTTCTTGCATTCTTTCTGTCTAACAAGTATGCCCGTGTATTATCACCAATAAACGGCTTTAACCAGCCTTGGATTTCAGGGTTTGATTCCCACTCCTTCCTGTATTTTTGGGTGTAAAGTTTTGACTGAGACATAAGCAAGCCAGCTAGTTAGCTTTTGTCACAGACAGGCGCACACACACAGTGGACGAGAGTACGTGACTGAGGCTGTGTGAGTCAAACAAATGCAGCGATTTATATTTGTGCAGTGATTTAATTATTTTTTAGACAAAGAACATTTTACTAGGGATGGCTGATGCGAAACCTGCATTTCAACACAGTGTTGAGATCCCAAAGCATAGGTGTTTCGAAACACTGAACCGAAACTGTGATTCAAAACACCAATGTCACGTGACTTTGGCTAAACGAATCTTCTGCGCGTTTCACACGTGTTTCGATAGGCGGTGCTTGCCGAGTCTGCGTTTGATTGACAGGGGCGGGAACAAACCACACAATCGCACATCTGTCTCAACTCACGCAGAGTTTAAAAGAGGAGTTAATGCACCTTCACCTCGTGGGTTTTTGTGAGAGGAGAAAGATTTTGAGAGAGCATTTATGATATAGTGACATTTATTGTGCGATTTGGTTTGTTATATTTAGGCAACATTTAAATTAAAGATATTTACTGATAGACTACAGACTATAGATAGATAGATATAATGACACATTCATATAGGCTTAGTTAGATATTGACTGATAGCACAGCAGTTAGACATATAAAATTTCATAAATAGATTCAGATATATATATATTGATTCATAGATATATAAATGTATTTATAGATTCAAATATTAATATATAGATTAATAGATATATATATACTTTCATAAATATATAGATTCATATATATATATATATATATATATATATAATGTTACAGGTGATGCTCCCTCTCCTCTTCCTCCGGATCACCAGAGGGAGCTATCACCAGAATATTGACTCACCATTCAAACTACATTTCCCACGTACACCCAGAACTGGAACTGATTGCATGCACACCTGCAGTGCATCACACACACCACTATATTAGCTCAACACACACACACGCCTTTGCGAGGTCTTGATTTACTGAAGTGGTCATTTCTGAGTGGTTTCCCTGGAAGTATTCTTGTGTTTTGACTCTGGACTGTTTGCTGATTCTTTGCCTGTTTGCCGCCTGTCTCGACCCTTGCCTGTTTATCTTGAATTGTGTATCTTGCCGCCTGCCTCGATCCTTGCCTGTCCCTGTTTATGATTCCGCTGTATCCCTGTTTGTACTCTGCCTAGTTGCTGAAATAAAACTGCAGATGGATCCTTCTTCGGCTGATTCTCTGTTACAGAAGACCTCGCCAGACATCGATCCAGCAGCTGTCCTGCAACTATCATCTGAACTGTCTGCTCAAGGCTACCAGCTCAATCGATTAGCACTCCTGACGGAGGAGCTTGTCAAGACGCTGCAAGACCTACGCGTCGTGCCCCCAGAGGCCGCGGCTACAACCGCATCACCATCCACTGAGGCTCCACGCACCCCTGTCACCATTGTGAACCCATGCTTAGCTTACCCCGAAAAGTTTGCCGGTGACACGATGAAGTGCAAGGGATTCTTGTTGCAATGTTTCCTGTGTGTTGACCAGCAACCTGCTTTGTATCCCACAGACTTGAGCAGGATATCTTTTGTATGCTCACTCCTAACTGGAAAGGCCTTAGAGTGGGCCACTGCGGTGTGGAGAAAGGATGGCACTGCGTTCCCCTCGTTCAGCGTGTTCTTGCAGCGCTTCAAGGAGGTGTTCGATCATCCAGCCGGCGGTAGGAGCGCGGGTGAGGAACTACTCGCGTTGATCCAGGGGCGAAGCACGGCCGCGGAATATGCGTTGTCCTTTCGCACTCTCGCAGCTCAAACCAACTGGGTCGAGGACACGCTAAGACTGTTATACAGAAAGGGATTAAATCATGACCTTCAAGCAGAGTTGGCATGCCGCGACGAAGGAAGATCCTTGCAGGAGTTCATTGACCTTTCAATTCAGATTGATAACCTGATCCGTTCACGCCGTCCCACACACACCAGGTTCCCTGACACTCAAGCCACTCCCGCTGAACCAATGCAGCTGCGCTTCTCACACCTCACCCCGGGGGAACGCGAACGACGAATCCAATATCATCTATGCATGTACTGCGGTCAAGCTGGACACCTGAAGATATCCTGTCCTGTTCGCCCCACAGCAGTGAGTAGCTCTTTGCCACCAAGTCGTTTATCATGTCTTAAGATACCCGTGAAGATAACCGTTCAGGATCGGGACATTAAGACAACAGCGCTGCTAGATTCTGGAGCAGGTGGTAATTTCATGTCCTATGAATTTGCTCAACAGCATAACTTCACCCTAACCTTATGCAACCCCTCCCTAGCAGTGGAAGCATTAGATGGCCGTCCCATTGGGAAAGGGAGAGTCACGCACATCACAGAGGAGGTTACCATGCAGGTTGGAGTGTTACACACCGAAGCCATCAATTTCTACATAATTCACGCTCCTCACAATTCCATCATCCTTGGCCTCCCATGGTTACGCCGACACAACCCGTACATTTCCTGGAAAGACGAACAAATTATTCAGTGGGATCCTGCCTGTCGCAAGAACTGTCTCACTCTCGTCACCCCTTTACCCGTGCAGTCCGTTAACGTTAAAGAACACACCCCCGTATCTCCTGAGCTGCCCAACGAATACTCCGATTTGACTGAGGCATTTAGTAAGACCAAGGCGACCCAACTGCCACCTCATCGTCCAAGTGACTGTGCTATCGATCTATTACCTGGTACAACGCCCCCTAGGGGAAGAATATTTCCACTATCACAGCCCGAGTCAGAAGCCATGAAATCCTACATCGAGGAAGAGCTAGCAAAGGGCTTCATTAGGCCCTCTACGTCACCTGCCTCATCTGGGTTCTTCTTCGTCAAGAAGAAAGATGGAGGACTGAGACCCTGCATTGATTATCGTGGCCTCAACGACATTACGACTAAATTCCGATATCCATTGCCTCTGGTCCCAGCTGCACTTGAACAACTCCGACGGGCTAGATACTTCACCAAGCTCGACCTGCGCAGTGCATATAATCTAATTCGTATTAAAGAGGGGGACGTGTGGAAAACCGCTTTCTCAACCTCATCGGGGCACTACGAATACTTGGTTATGCCATTCGGCCTGGCAAACAGTCCTTTGGTGTTTCAATCGTTCATCAACGACGTCTTTCGGGACATGCTGGATAGATGGGTGATTGTGTATATTGATGATATCTTAATATACTCCAATTCTCTGGAAGAACACATCCAACACGTCAGAGTTGTTCTGAAGCGTCTGATCCAATACCAACTCTATGCCAAGATAGAAAAATGTGAATTCCACCAGACATCCATTGCCTACCTGGGGTACATCATTAGTCATGAGGGGGTGGCTATGGACGACAGCAAAGTAAAGGCCGTCCTCAACTGGCCACAACCACGTACTGTGAAAGAGCTACAGCGATTCCTGGGTTTTGCGAATTTCTATCGGCGTTTCATAAGGAACTTCAGCACGGTGGCTGCTCCGATTACGACCATGACCAAGCGCTCCTCTTCACGTCTCTTCTGGTCACTCGACGCTCAACAAGCCTTCCAGGAACTCAAGAACCGCTTCACTTCAGCACCTATTCTCCATCATCCCAACCCAGAACTCCCTTTCATCGTGGAGGTGGATGCCTCCAACATTGGGATAGGGGCCATTCTCTCTCAGCGTCACGGATGCCCAGCCAAGATGTTCCCATGTGCCTTCTTCTCTAGGAAGTTATCTGCTGCAGAGAGAAACTACGACACCGGTAACCGTGAACTTTTGGCCATGAAAGCCGCTCTAGAGTGGCGCCACTGGTTGGAGGGAGCTCTACATCAGTTTACAGTCATTACCGACCACAAGAACCTAGAATACCTCCGCTCAGCAAAACGATTAAACCCTCGACAGGCACGATGGGCCATGTTCTTCACCCGGTTCAATTTCATTGTTACCTATAGACCTGGATCAAAGAATGAAAAAGCAGATGCACTATCACGCCAAGGGGAAGAAGCAATTCCAGAGAAAACTGATGAACATATCATTCCAGAAGCACTGCTAGTCGCACCCATACAGTGGGATATCATGACAGAGATTACCCACCTCAACACCCAGAACCCTCCCCCACCAAACTGTCCGTTCAATCTCACTTTTGTGCCCGAACCCCTACGAGACAGACTCCTGCACCAAGTACACTCAGATCCAAGTTCAGGGCACCCGGGGATTACCGGAACTCACCACCTTCTTGCTAATCGTTTCTGGTGGCCTACAATGCTTGCAGATACCACAAGATTTGTCAAGAACTGCATTCTGTGCAATACCTCTAAAGCCCCCCGACAGCTTCCTGCCGGTCTACTTCAGCCTCTACCCATTCCTCAACGTCCCTGGTCTCATATAGCCATTGACTTTATTACCGACCTCCCCAATTCCCAGGGCAACACCACCATACTAACTGTTATTGACCGCTTCTCTAAAGCCTGCCGCCTCATCCCCTTACCCAAACTCCCTACCGCATTCCAGACAGCTGAGGTATTGTGTAACTTCGTGTTTCGTTTCTATGGACTACCTGAAGATATCGTTTCCGACAGAGGCCCCCAGTTCACCTCCAGGGTATGGTCAGCCTTCTTCCAACAACTCAATGTAAACGTCAGCCTCACCTGAGGTTACCACCCACAAGCCAACGGTCAAACAGAACGACTCAACCAGGAACTCACACGTTTTCTCAGAACCTACTGCCAACTGAACCAATCTGATTGGAGTAGATATTTAATGTGGGCAGAGTATGCCCAGAACTCTCTTCAGAAACCTGCCACCGGATTGACTCCTTTTAAGTGTATCCTGGGCTACCAACCACCCTTGTTCCCCTGGTCTGGTGAACCCACCGAACTACCCTCAGTCACAGAGTGGCTTCAGCGCAGTGAAGAGATCTGGAATCGAGCACACAACCATCTGCTACACGCAGTACGCAGACAGGAACACCAAGCCAATCGTCACCGTCGCCCAGGTCCAAAGTACACTCCGGGACAATGGGTCTGGCTATCCACAAAAAACATGCACCTCAAACTTCCATGCCGAAAACTCAGCCCCAGGTACGCAGGTCCTTTCAAGATCCTTAGACAAATCACACCAGTTTCATTTCGGTTAAACTTGCCATCTAACTATCGTATTTCTCCCACATTTCATGTTTCGCTCCTGAAACCTGCTGCTGGTCCGGGAGGAGAGTCGGAGAGTGGAGCAGAGGGACAGGCCCCCCAACCCATCCTGGTCGACGGCGAGGAGGCGTATAAGGTCCGTGAGTTGCTCGACTCCAGACGCCGGGGTAACATTCTACAGTATCTGGTGGACTGGGAGGGGTACGGACCGGAGGAGCGATCCTGGGTCAACAGGGAGAATATCCTTGACCCCACACTCATGGAGGAGTTCCATAGGACGCACCCGGAGAAACCGGCCCCCCGGCCTCGTGGAAGACCCCGGCGTCATTTGCCTCCTCGCGTCAGGAGCCGCTCGCAGGGGGGGGGCTCTGTTACAGGTGATGCTCCCTCTCCTCTTCCTCCGGATCACCAGAGGGAGCTATCACCAGAATATTGACTCACCATTCAAACTACATTTCCCACGTACACCCAGAACTGGAACTGATTGCATGCACACCTGCAGTGCATCACACACACCACTATATTAGCTCAACACACACACACGCCTTTGCGAGGTCTTGATTTACTGAAGTGGTCATTTCTGAGCGGTTTCCCTGGAAGTATTCTTGTGTTTTGACTCTGGACTGTTTGCTGATTCTTTGCCTGTTTGCCGCCTGTCTCGACCCTTGCCTGTTTATCTTGAATTGTGTATCTTGCCGCCTGCCTCGATCCTTGCCTGTCCCTGTTTATGATTCCGCTGTATCCCTGTTTGTACTCTGCCTAGTTGCTGAAATAAAACTGCAGATGGATCCTTCTTCGGCTGATTCTCTGTTATATATATATATATATATATATATGTGTAGAGAAAGAGAGAGACAGAGAGACACTAATAGAATAGATATAAATGGAGGCTCCATGTAAGAGATGCCGCAAATCTGTGGCTTGGGAGCATTTCCATTTGGAAACCCCAAATAAAGTGAGATGTATGTATCATGGTA
This sequence comes from Rhodeus uyekii, assembly GCA_037043235.1. NCBI lineage: Eukaryota > Metazoa > Chordata > Actinopteri > Cypriniformes > Acheilognathidae > Rhodeus > Rhodeus uyekii. The sequence continues at coordinate 2,060,159 of JAWRVZ010000083.1, forward strand.
GGCAGTGTTGGGATTCGGTAGGCAGTGTTGGGATTCAGTGTTGGGATTCCCCCGGTTCGTTGGATTCGCCAAAGAATGAGACACGATGTCCGGTAATAAAATTAACTTACAGATTTATTATAAAAGAATCAGATATTGCCTTTGCTGAGCTCAGGATTGCAGGACTACCACACACATGACATCTGGGCAGTCCAGAATGTCTTACAAAGTGCCAACAACATTATTTATATTCTTGATCTTCTGTTCCTCCCTTGAGTCCACCTCTCCATACAGTGATTGTTGCCCGGAGCAATCAGTGTTATCAGGTGTATTCCTTCATCCCAGGTTACTCCAAACTAATCAGCAGTCTGCACAGAACAGAAAACAAGAACCCCCCTTTCCCCGTCTCTTGCTAACTGAATCTTTTCTGGTGAACAGATAGTTAAGACAGTTACAGACACTCTGGGTGCATTGTTCTTTGGTTAGTAAAGAAAGATTAGTTACAAAACATTAACTTCATGATTGAATCAGGAATGAACACTTCAGCACAATTTGAACCTTTTAAACTATCCTTCCCTTCAGTTTACAGTATTCAAGCAGGCCAAACACACATATACATAAATAATTACACACTATGATCAATATATCAATTATTCAGAAACATGTAAAAACATTTAATCCCTCAGCAGCTAGCCTACTTCAACAATACATCATCCATGATGTGCCATTTGAGGAGCACTCATCCTGCCATTTTGGAGTGTGCAGAGGATGGTAACATTCCCCCTGGGCCTGCTACTGACACTGCTGGGCCATCTAAACAAGGTATCCATTGTTTGATATAACATGTACTTCATGTAACACTGTTTAGAAATTCCATAGTTTTAAATAGGCATAGGCTTGTGTCAACCAGCCTTACAACTTAACGTCCAAATCTTTTCCAAAACTCCCAATCATGTTCAAAACAGCTTGACTCTGAATATGTCAATGTAACATCTCAAAAACTGTTTTTGCACACCGAGCATAAACCTTTCAAAACTTGTTTGTTTAGAAATAATTAACCAGTAGTATAGTCTTAATAGCTGTGCAATATTTTAAGCTATATATATATATATATATATATATATATATATATATATATATATATATATAAATTATTATTTTTGTTGTTTATTTTTTGGTGAAAGTACTTTTAATCTTTTATTTTTATCTTTTTAAAATTCAGACAGAGGGAATTGAAGGATATTCTTGTGGACATGGTGGTAAAGGATTTGCAGCCCTTCACTATCATGGAGGATGAGGGTTTCATAGCTTGGATCGAGTTTATTCAGAAAAGCCATGTCCTCCCATCCCGGAAGGCACTTAAATCGATGATCACCGAAAGGTACAACATTACCAAGGAGAAGACAATGGAGGACTTAAAGGCAGATTTTGTTAGCCTTACAGCTGACATGTGGTCCTCCATTAATATGGATGGATATCTTGGTGTAAATTGCCACTGTCATAACGGAAGACTCAAAACACAGGGTGAGATGAACAGATTTATTGACGGCAGGGCACAAGACAGTAGACTTGGTTGCAGTGCAGTGAAATGTCAGGGTAAGCAGAGGCAATGGAAATAAACAGGCTTAACTGAGGGTAGCGATGAAGATGAAGGCAAACTCGGGATGATTCAGGTAGGCTTAGAGGATACTGCTCTGTCTCCTCTCCTTAGCTGGTGTGTGGTGAGCGTTCTGGCACAGGTTGCCGTCGCATCATCCAAGTGGATGCTGCACACTGGCGGTTGAGGAGTTCAGTGCATGGTGCCTCCAAAGTTCAGTGCATGGTGACTGACAATGCATCCAACATGATACTAAGTGCCCAGCTACTGAACCTTCGGCATGTCCCATGTTTTGCCCATAATTTAAATTTAATTGTAAAAAAAGACCCTAGATCAAACCCCAATCATCAATGAAATATGACAGAAAGCTAGAAAGATAGTGGGGTTGTTTAGATTTAGCTGCAAAGCAAAGGACAAGCTTGTGGAGATGCAGGGCTTGATGGGCAGACCAGCTCTGAAACTGATGCAGGAGGTGGAGACAAGATGAAACAGCACTTTAGACATGCTGCAGCGCTTGTATGTACTGCTCCGCTGACAAGTTTTGAGTATGACATCATTCAGGAATCATTGTCACCACTGCAGCCTTTTAAACTAGCAAAGACGGAGTTGTCAGAGGAAAAGAGAGTGTCTGCTTCCAAGCTTATACCTCTTTACAGGATGTTGCAGCACAAGCTATCACAGAAAAAAAGGCCATTCAGCACACGAATCAACTGCACAATTAGATAGGCCACAACAACGACATTGTTTTTATAAATATAAATAAATTGTGTTTTGAACAGGGATGCACCTGCAAGAAGGTCTGCACTCCAGATGTGGGGGGTGCGAGTCATTCAGGGCCTTGGCACTGGCTACACTGCTGGACCCAAGGTTCAAAAATATGGCTTTTGGAAATCCTGCCAAAGCCCATGAGGCTGAAAAGCACATCACACTGGAGTGTGCTTCACTGATGCGTTCAAACACAGCAACTCCTGGTAATCAGTTTCAGTCTTCATCTGACATTATGGAGTTATGTCATCTGAATAAATTTGTGACTTATACTTCATATATGATGTCATTTTAGGCTTAGTAACTAATTGTTGTTTTTATTTTCATTCAGAGCCACAGTCAACATCAGGCCCTCCATCATCATCATCACCATCACCATCAACAACAACAGAAACCCAGGACAGTTTATGGGAACTTTTTGATAATCGTATCCGTGAAACCCAGGCGATACACAGTGCCACAGCTCATGCCACAGTAGAAGTGAAAAAGTACCTCACAGATGGATTTTTGCCAAGAACCCATGATCCTCTAAGTTACTGGAAAGAGAGAGCTGTAATTTTCCCTCATTTGTATGTCCTCGCTAAAAAATATCTTTGCATGCCAGCAACAAGTGTCCCTTGTGAGAGGATTTTTTCAAAGGCTGGAGAAATTATCTGTAAAAAAAGAAGTAGGCTAAGCCCTTCCACAGCAGAGCAATTAATTTTTTTGAATAAAAATCTGTAAAAGCAAAACAAAAATGAAACCATTGTGGATTGATTTGTTTTATTTTAATTTTTCATGACCAAAATAACCTAGTTATTATTGCTATTGTTATATAGTGAGGATGTTAAAAACACGCCACATTAACACAAACACAACACTTTTTTTATGGATTGTTGTCAAAGTTTCAGACAACATGTGCAATTGACCACTAGATGTCACTGTGGAGACGGGTGTCGGTATAGAGTTTCAAAGCCTCGACACAACACGGCACATTTGATTCAAGTGTTTCAGTGTTTCATGAAGCCTCACTTTGCCCATCACTACATTTGACATCCCGTACTGCCATTGCGTAATCAGCCAGCGGTGGCTTACTGGACATGCGCGATTCATTTGCACGTGAAGGAGTGAAGATCTTCTGCTCTGCTTCATCTGGGTGGATCTGCTGCATGCAACGTGAACTCATTGCATGTGCAGTGAACTCTCAGTCACGAGATAACCATGTGAAGTGGCGTATATGTCCCTTATTTTTGCTCGAGATACTAGGATTTGGCAACATAACAGAATCGACATAACCCACAAGAAAATACTGAGACAAATAGGGAGTTTGGCAGTTCCACTTCAAAAACGTCTACATAATAGTGTAGCGAATCTGAGCCTAAGGGAAATGGTGCGGGATCTATGTGTGCGTGAGTCGTGTTACGATCAAACACACATAAATCTGCACAAAGGGGAATTTGGATATTAACAATTAATTATAGCGGATTATAACAATTAATAATATATATGGCTTGATTCGGCTTGTAGAATTTCTTTTAATTCTAGAATTGAATTCAAAAGGAAGGGTAATTGTCCAGCAATGATTTACCTTAAAACCCTGGAAAGGTTTCTTTTGGCCACAAAGAATGATCTTTCCGTTAATTTGTAACAAGGATCGGTCACCGTAAAAGTGAGTTATGGATGAGCAATTCAGAGGCAATCACGTGTGAATATATATATTTTAATAATCGACAAACAATAGACAAACATACACAGATTAATTGAAAAAGAGAATAAGAGAGAATAAGAGAGAGAGTAGGAGATAGAGAGACAAAGGAAGGTAGTATTACAGACAATAACCTATTTGAGAACAAGCAAGGAATCAGACCAACTTATTGGTATGAACTCAAAAACTCTCTAACGAGGGTTACTTGCATATGTTTCTTTCTGTGGCCGGTCGAAATTCGTGCGTGTGAATTCCGTGATCTGGTCCGAATTGGAGCTTGCAGGGCGGGTCCGTTGGAGTCCGCGGTAAGTTCAAATTTGGTTGTTTGCCTGGTAATGTCCTTTGTGGAAAATGGCGCTCAGGAGGATCCAAGAATCCGCGCCAAAAGAGAGGAGATGCAGGAAGAGCGGAAGGAAGAGTTGCAAGAGAGAATGATCCTTGGCCGGCGGACGTTTTTAAAGGAATAAACAAAGCACGCCTCTTTTTGTTGGGACAGCCAATCAGAGTGAAGGAACTGAGAAGCCGGAACCTTTGCTTTGTTCTTGGGTCTCATCGGATTAACATCTTTTATGGCCCTCTGAAAAACGCAGACTTTTGGTTTTTGGCATAAAAGAAAGAGTTTGATGCATCATAGTACCACAAAACAAACATAGACGGTCTGCAAATTGAGAGACAAAGATTTCAAGACCAATCACGGCTATATTAACTCTTAGAATGAAGGCAAGGTAAAGATTGATGTGGTTATACGTGCGTAATTACTGATTATAAGCTCCTAAATTATGAAACACATATAAAATGGTCATAACAAAAAGCATGCATACATATAGGTAAAACACAACACATCTAAAAATGGAAAGTAACTAGGTTACAGTCACATGGCAGATTCTTTGTGTGTTCTTTAGGTATGTGTCTGTGAGGATGGGGGCTTTATGACTCTGTGGAATGCAGAGGGAGAGAGGGTGCAGGAGGGTGGTTTGTGTTTTAGGGGTGTTAAACTTTCAGTTCACAGACTCCACGGAGCCGATCCTGTCGAATCACTTTTTCAATCAAAGAATGAATCTGATCGATCATTCATGAGCACCGTCCATACGTTACAATAGTATTGGCGAGTTAACCATGACTCGAGATAAGTGAACTCCACTATATATATATATATATATATATATATATATATATATGGGCCATTCTACAGAATTGGTGACAAAACAGAGTTGGAAACATCTTGAAATTTTTTATTTTTTCCCCACAAATTTTGCACGTATGCAAATTGTACAATATCCAAGGTATACATTTCTAGTAATTGTGCGGTTAGTTCTCAAATTGTATTTTCAGAAAATGCTGGAATATTTTCATACACCCCAAATTTGTCACTACCAAAACACAACAATATATCATAAATTAAGCAGGCTTATAGTGACCTATTAAGATTTTGTTTATATCAACCTTGTAAATATATTTTTTCTCTATTTAAAAAAATTTTTTTTACAGGTTAAATCAATAAAAATGACAAATTGAATAATTGTCACGGTTATGTTAGTTTCACCTTAATCTGGACTCTTAGTTTACCTTGTCTGTGTCACATGTTCCCCGTTCCTCATTTCACCGTCACTCAGTTCCCATCAGCACTTATCAGTCACAGGTGTTTTGTGTTTCTGTTAATCATAGTCAGTATTTAAGTTCTCCGTGTGAACTCCCCTGTTGTCATTTGTTAAAGTTATGTTATGTGGTTTACTTTGTGTGGATGCCTCCCTTTGTTTCATGCACTCCCATGTGCTGTTTTGTTTTCATTTTTAATTAAAGTATTTCTGTTCCTTACTCCGTGGTCCGCGCCTTGTTCTGCATCGCACGGCAGCTACACATATACCGTATTTTCCGCACCATAAGGCGCACCGCATTATAAGGCGCAGTCGCAACTGCTGCTCTATTTTTGTACTTAGTCCGCACACAAGGCGCACCGCATTATAAGGCGCACGGTAAACCATATGGTCTACAAAAAGGTAATGGAAGCAAAACAGTGAGTTTTACTGAACTTTATTCTACTGTATACCAATACACTCACATTGTTTTAATCAATCAAAGTCATCATCTTCTGTGTCTGAATTGAACAGCTTGGAAATTTTCCTGGTGTCTTGATTAGACAGAAGCACATGGCAGTGTGCAGCACCTGAAAGATGCAGCTTTCCTGTAGAGCGACTCTACATATGAGTATTCCAAGATATGAGCAAGCCTTCGGGCAGATTTTTGCTTCTATATAGGAGTAAATATTAGAGTACTGAGGCCGACGCCGACACTCGTTCACTTCATGTGTTCCCTGACTTGTACGAGTCATCCGCGAATACGGTAGATATTTTTCTCTCTATTTTGTGCATTATTCTTCATAATAGCGAAGAATTCTAAGAAAGTAAGTAGTAAGGATGGTAGTGAAAAGAAGAAACAACGCATGATGACAATGGAAATGAAGCATGAAATTGTGGATAAATATGAGCGCGGTGCCGCGTGAGAGATCTAGCACACACTTATGATCGCAGTACATCCACGATATGTACCATCCTAAAGCAGAACGATGTTATCAAGAATGTAAATCCTTCCAAGGGCGTGAGGATTATATTGAAGTTGTGTTCGAATATAAATGATGAGATGGAGAGGCTTCTGTTGTTGTGGATAAAGGAGAAGCAGATGTCCCTCCACAGATATTTCGTCAAAAGGTCTGCGCCAAGTGAAAGTGAAAGTTAGGGTAATCAGGCGAAAAAAGGTAAGGAAAGTGATCAAAAGTAACAAATACAAATCGAAAAAAATCAAAACAACAATATAAAATAGAAAAGTAAAAAAAAAAAAACGAAAGCTAAGTTCAGTTATGCTTAGTTCCTGCTATTCAAGAAAATTACAGTTTTCACTAAACGAAAAAAGCATGAAAAGTGATCAAATAAAGAATACAAATCGAAAAAAATTAAAACAATGAAATAAAATAGAAAAGTAAAAAAAAAACGAAAGCTAAGTTCAGTTATGCTTAGTTCCTGCTATTGAAGAAAATTACAGTTCTTACTAAACGAAAAAAGCATGAAAAGTGATAAAAAATAAAGAATACAAATCGAAAAAAATTAAAACAATGATATAAAATAGAAAAGTAAAAAAAAAACGAAAGCTAAGTTCAGTTATGCTTCGTTCCTGCTATTCAAGAAAATCAACAGTTTTGCTGGTGTCTTTATCTCTCATCCTGACAAAGCTCAGGAAGTTTACAGTTTCAATCCATCTCACATCCTTTATACACATTATTTTGTTTTCTTTGTATTAATTTAAGTACTCAAAACCTGTGCTCGTTCAGCGGGGTAAAGTTAGTTCCCTTTCATGGGAACTTCGAGCTGCGTCAGAAAACGCTAGGGGGAAACCCTTGACGTCAGTCACGTGAAGATGTGTACAACCAATGAGAGAATTACGCGTGTGAATGCAAGTCGCGGGTCAGTGACGTCATGAACAGAGCATAAAAGCGCACCGGAACCCGGAAGTGACAGCTTTGAGTGTCTTCAGCGTGCGTGTGTCAGAGAGTTTGTGCTTGCGAGTTACAAACCACTTTTCTTCTGGATTACGTGCGTTTGTATTATGGCGGAACAGGCATTTATCCCGTGTGTTTTTCCCTTCACCCGTTTTATTTCGGGTAGGGATACACACAGGCAGTTGTCTGTTTTGGAGCGGAGCACGCTCGGTCGGCGCTTGAGGGCGCTGACTGTGAGAACTGCGAGAGGTTCTCATTGCGTACTCTCCGCTCTCGTCTGGCGGTATTTGCGGATACTAACCAGACTCGCTTTGCTCAAGGTTCTGGACCCGCTGCGGCTGAGGCTCGGCGGTGTTCTCAATCTTGGGTATCGCAGATGGATCTCACGGAAGGTTGCGAGGCGGGTGCGCCCGTTTCGCAGCCTGGCTGTGTTGATCCCAGTTCCAGGCAGGATTTGGGAGCACGCGCCTCAGGCGCGGTTGCTCCCGATCTTATTGGGACTTCGGTGCTACCACTTTCTTGCTCTGAGGATGAGGAGGTGATCAGTTTTTCTACTATACCTGCTATGGTACAGTGGATACTGTGTTTGTCCATGATGTGGGAGACCAGAGTTCGAGCCCCGGTTCGGTGAACTTTTTCCAGCACTGAGGTGCTCGATTTTGTTGGCATCTAGACTGCAGATGAAGGCAGCTCTCGCCTGGTGGTGTTTGCGGACACTATCCAGGCTCGCGTTTCTCAGGGTTCTGGACCTGCTGCAGCTGAGGCTCAGCGGCGTTTACAATCCTGAGGATCGCAAATCGTCTGCCTGGGAGCGGTTTCATCAGTTTTCTACTACAGTTACTGTGTACAGTGAGTACTGTGTTTGTCAATGGTGCGGGAGACCGGGGTTCTAGCCCCGATCGGATTAACTTTTTTATTTACTTTATTAACTTTTATTTTATTTTATTGTTGGCATCGAGACTGCAGATGAGGCCGCTCTCGCCTGGCGGTGTTTTCGGACACTATCCAGGCTCGCGTTTCTCAGGGTTCTGGACCTGTTGCAGCTAAGGCTCAGCGGCGTTTACAATCCTGCGGATCGCAAATGGATCTCACAGAAGGTAGCGAGACGGGCGCGCCCGTATCTCAGCTTAGCTGTGATGATTCAAGTTCCAGGTGGGATTTGGGAGCACGCGCTCCAGGCGCGGTTTCTTCCGATCTCACTGGGACTTCAGTGCTATTACTATCCTGTTCTGAGGATGAGGATGTGATTAGCATCGATCCGGTCGAGGAGGATTCGCCATCCTCTTCACCGGCGTATGAGGAGTTAATCGAGGTCGTCCCCCAGCGCCGGGTAATGCCTTTCTAGCGAATCTCCACACCGAGGTGTCGAGATCTTGGGAAAAGCCAGCCTCCGACAGGGTGCATACACCGTGCAGTGCGATGTATGCTACTTTTGTCAGGGCTCAACCCTATGGTTACGGAGGGATGCCAAATTGGACGAGGCTCTTGCGGGATACCTCGTGCCCCAATCGGCATCTTCTCTTAAACCCGGCGCTCCCCACAAAGCCGTTGCGGGTCACATCATCTTTCGTGGGGAAAAAGCTTATTCTGCCTCTAGTCAGGCTGCAGCGTGTCTGCACACCGCGGCACTGCTGAAGTCCTACCAAGTAGAATTGCTGGGAGACCTCGACAAGGGCGGCGGCATTGGCCCGGAAGCAGTGGCAGAGCTGCGCCGGGCCATGGATCTGTCTCTCCGGGCATGAGTCCTTGGGCTCAAAAAATCCTCATTCAGAGCCTCACAGGAGAGAGTGTTGCATCCCGTCTACCTTCCCCCAACAAGGGGAGGTCGGGCCGGCACTCTCAGGCTCAGCCTTCTAGCAAAAAGACTGATCTGAGGATCGTCTTGAATGCCAAGAAGGCTGCCAGTAAGCGTTTCTGACGCCAAAGGCAAGCCGCAACGAGGCAGTTCTCCCCGTGTGCGGCTTCCGAGGGAGCCTGCCACGGGAATACTGCCCCCTCCGAGGAGGGTCCTAGAGCATTTCACCCGTATGGTGTCCGGGAACCCCGGCCCTGTGGTGTCATCGCTCGTACCAGAGGTCAGTCTCGAGAGACTGGTTACCTTAGTAGAGTTCCAGGCCGCGTGGTCGCGTCTGCCGGGCATCTCTCAATGGGTCCTGCGCACGGTAACCTGCGGGTACGCCATTCAGTTCGGGGGCTCACCCCAGCAGGCTCTGGTCATGGAACTAGAAGTAAAACCTCTGCTGGAGTAAGGGGCCATCAAGTATGTACCCCTCACAGACAGACAGTCCGGTTTCGATGACCGGTACTTCATAGTTCCGAAGAAGGATGGAGGGTTGCGGCCCATTCTAGATTTGCGTCTAGAATTCATCTCCATCCTTCCACAGCCAGGAAGTTCCTTTGGTTCGCCTTCGGGGGGAAGGTGTACCAGTATCGGGTACTTCCGGTTGGCCTATCACTCTTGCCCCGCACGTTCACTAAGGTTGTGGACGCTGCGCTTGCTCCGCTGCAATTATGTCGACGACTGGCTAGTGTTAGCCCAGTCGTCCCGGTTAGCAGCACGTCATCGAGATGTCGTGCTCGCTCGCATGAAGGAGCTGGGGTTAAGGTTGAACACCAAGAAGAGTGTACTTTCTCCTGTTTGGAGAACCACTTTCTTGGGAGTCGTTTGGGACTCGGAGGCAATGTTTGCTCGGCTCCTTCCCGGGCGCATTCATTCCATTCGTTCAGCCGTCAAGAGTATTGTGTTCTTCACCCCCGCCCAGAACTTCTGAAGCTGAAGGTCTGGCCCCTGAGGGGACCCAGTTCTTCGAAACTGGTCTCACAGCCGAGGTTGTAGAGACCATCCTTCAGTCCAGAGCTCCCTCCACGAGGAAACTCTACGCTCTAAAGTGGAAACTCTTCTCTGCTTGGTGTAGCGTAAGGCAGTTGAACCCAGTAACCTGTCCTGTTGGCAAAGTGCTGGAGTTCCTGCAGGAAAAGTTTGCGGCAGGGTTGTCCCCCTCTACCTTGAAGGTTTATGTGGCTGCCTTAGCGGCTTGCCACATACCTCTGGGTGGGGTGTCCTTGGGCAGGGACCCCCTAGTCTCTCGTTTCCTTCGTGGCACTCTAAGGCTGAGACCTGTGACACAGACCAGGGTTCCTGCCTGGGACTTGTCTTTGGTACTCCAAGGCCTGTCCCAGGCACCCTTTGAACCATTAGAGGAGCTTCCTATTAAACTCCTCTCCCTAAAGACCCTTCTTTTGCTGGCTATCACCTCGCTAAAGAGGGTTGGGGATCTTCAAGCTCTCTCGGTGGTTCCATCTTGCCTCGAGTTTGCGCCCGGGATGACGAAGGTTTTTCTTCACCCGAGGCCAGGCTATGTCCCTAAGGTTCTCACGAACGTGGCTCGGTCTATCATGCTACAGGCCTTCTGTCCTCCCCCCTTTGACGATCATGAGCAGGAGCGAAAGAACAAGGTCTGTCCAGTACGAGTACTGGACGCTTACGTCCTCAGGACTGCTACCTGGCGTAAGTCAAACCAACTGTTCGTTTGTTTTGGGGCCCCTGAGGGGGCTCCAGTTTCCAAACAAACCCTAAGCCGATGGATAGTCGAGGCTATCTGTCTGGTTTATGAGTCGGCCGGACATGCTTCTCCCCTGAGGGTCCGGGCCCACTCTACTAGGAGCGTGGCGACCTCCAAGGCGTTTCTCTCAGGAGTTTCCCTTGCTGATGTTTGTGCTGCGGCTGGCTGGTCCTCACCGCACACCTTTATGAGATTCTATCAATTGGATCTCGATTCTGCTCCGGGAACGAGGGTGCTCTCTCAGTGAGCTGAGACACATCCGTAGGCCGGCGTCGCTGAGGTGACGTTGGTATAACGTTCCCCTAGCGTTTTCTGACGCAGCTCGAAGTTCCCATGAAAGGGAACGTCTCGGGTTACGTATGTAACCCTGGTTCCCTGAAGGGGAACGAGACGCTGCGTCTTCGCCTCAGCTCCTTGCGCCTCCGGGCCCGCTTCAGACACTCTTTTGCTGTCACTTCCGGGTTCCGGTGCGCTTTTATGCTCTGTTCATGACGTCACTGACCCGCGACTTGCATTCACACGCGTAATTCTCTCATTGGTTGTACACATCTTCACGTGACTGATGTCAAGGGTTTCCCCCTAGCGTTTTCTGACGCAGCGTCTCGTTCCCCTTCAGGGAACCAGGGTTACATACGTAACCCGAGACGTTTTGTTTTCGATATGTCACACATTCAACGATAAATGGCAATAACTCCAAAAGGACTCGCACAAAAAAAATCTTAACAACCTTATCACAAAAAGGAAATATATCTTAATGTTTCACAAGCTTCCATTTCATTTTTTGGCTGTATATAACGAGCACTGAGCCGTAAAGCCCGTCTGAATGTGAGTTTCGCGGGAAAGCTTGCTCTTTGATGAGCTGTGCGTAAGGGACCGTGGGAAAAGTGCAAGTTCTTTTCGATTTCTGCTATAATTTAAGTGTGTGTAGACATGAGACCAGTGGCATTCATTAAAGTGACACAGTGGACAACGTTTAAACCTGTCTGTTCAAAAAGTGAATTGCATGTCCAAATTTACCTTTCTTTTACCAATAGCTTTCTCCATAAGAAAATTGCACTTTTCCCACGGTCCCTTAATCACATCTCGGCAAAGAGACAAGCTTTTCAGGTGAAACTCATATTCAGACGGGTTTTACGGCTCCTTGCTCATTATATCTAGCGGAAATAACGAAAAAGAAGCTTGTGAAACATTAAGACATATGTATCCATAAGTATACATTGTTAAGATTTTTTTTTTGAGTGAGTCCTTTTAGAGTTATTGCCATTTTATGCTGAATGTGTGAGGAATATAAAAAAACAAAACTAACTTTACCCCACTTGCGCGTTCTGGGTGTTTGCTGTGTGAAAACATGGATTGATAAGGGAATATGCTCCAGGAAGCCCAGAGTGACAGGGAGTCAGATTTCAGGAGGTAAGCATATGGTATTACATAATGTTCTGTGATTGGTTTATCACTGTGTCAGTGTGAAATGGTCCGACAGTCAATCAAGCTGAGCGCTTATCAAAATCACCCAAAAACAATTTTATAGATTTTGGAACTCAGTCCACATACAAGGCGCACCGGACTATAAGGCGCACGGCCGATTTTTGTCCAAAATCACGTCTTTTGGGTGCGCCTTATAGTGCGGAAAATACGGTAAGTATAACAGAACAACTGACCTGGTTCGTCGCCAATAAGGACGAAAAATGGATATTCCTGCTGTAGCCCTGCTCCTGCTACAGCAGAAGGACCGCTCGCTGGAACTTCATACCCAGGAGTTCCTGAACCTCGCGTGCCTGACTCACTATCCGGACGACGCGCTCGTGAGTTTCTACCGCGCCGGGCTGAGCGCGTCGTCCCGGGCACGCGTCCCAGCGGGCGGTCCTGAGAAGGATTTCCCGGCCTACATGGAGTGGGTGCTGGCGAGCAACGGTTCGCTATTTACCATCAGCCCGGCAGAGGACACCGCCACCCCTGTCAGCCAGAGCCGCCAGAGCCCGCCACGACCCGTCAGCCAGAGCCGCCAGAGCCCGCCACGACCCGTCAGCCAGAGCCGCCAGAGCCCGCCACGACCCGTCAGCCAGAGCCGCCAGAGCTCGCCACGACCCGTCAGCCAGAGCCGCCAGAGCCCGCCACGACCCGTCAGCCAGAGCCACCAGAGCCCGCCACGACCCGTCAGCCAGAGCCGCCAGAGCCCGCCACGACCCGTCAGCCAGAGCCGCCAGAGGTACCGCTTCCCACCCTATCCCACCCATTATCATCTCTGTCCCTATTTGTGTCTGCCAGCCCTCCTGCCCTGTCTCCGCCGGAGATCGTCAGTCCTGCACCGTCGCTGGATGCATCCTGCTGGGTGGTACCACCGCAGGTCCTACCGCCTCCAGCCTCGATGGCAGTCGGGGAACCCCTGACTCAAGCCTCAGACCCCTTCTCTCCACCTCGATCCGTCAACACTTCGGCACAGCCTGGCTTCTCACTCCCTCAGCTTCACCAAAGTCCCTCGACCATCATCTCCATCGGGTTCCCTCGTCCTCCAGGCTCCACCTTGGTCATGCGTCGCCTTGCCTACACCTGCGGCTCCAGCTGGCTCCTTCCTCCCTCTGGATTACACCTTTTGTCCTCAGTCACTCTGTCTCCGACTCTGCTCTCGGTCCGTTGGATTCTGCCGTTTCGGTCGTTCGTCGCTGCGGCTGGCCTTCGGCGGCTGGCCTTTCTTTCCCATTCTGACATTCAGTTTGGAATTCAGGAGATTGTCTTGACCTCTAAAGGCATTGAAGCAACTGCCATGTTTAGATTGATTAGAAAATTGCATTAATGAGAAATTGAACAGGTGTTCCTAACAATCCTTTAGGGGAGTGTATAACATATTCATTCAGATAATTATCCAGAACCACATAGAGACACTCTCTGTCTCTCTCTTGTAGTCTTTCTAGGCATTAATATCATAGAAATTAACATTATTGACAACAACCTAACAATCCAACGCTATCATCCTATCTATAACCCCTCCTGTTCGAATCGACCACTCCAAGCAGGACTCAAACCCTGGTCCGCTGCTATGAGAGTCAGACTGTTACATATCATTGACTGCACCCTTAATTGTAACCTTATCACTTTACAAAACTTTAACTTGCATACTAAAACACTACTAAAAATACTACAGTAGTACTGATTTGCATAACTGTAAAAAAAAAAAAATGAGAAAACTTAAAAGTTGAAGGCAACCAGCTGCAGAACATTTTTGAGTTTTCTCAACTTAGGCCAATAGTTGTACAAACTTTGCATTATCTCAACTTTTTTTCCTGTTAAATAGTTTATTAAACTTTAATAGCTGAATTTGTCATACAAAACACAAGTTGGATTTTTTACAGTGTACACAATTTTAGTTTATTGCGGATTAATAAAGCATTATGTGTTCCCTTTTGTCACTACCAAAACAATGATGTCACAACCGAAACTTCAAGACATGTTTCGGTCGTGACTGTTTTGGTAGTGACAATTTTAGATAATTTTGAGCCTAGCTCGAAGATGCAAATCAGCACATGGTTAGCAATCACTGGTCAGAACAGTGGTACACATATAAAACTACATTTTATGGAATAACATCCAAAAAAGTTTTCTTCATAGCAGAAAAAATGTGTTTGGTAGTGACATTCCTTAAAGTTACACACAGATTTTCAGAATTTAGAACAAATTTACCTCAAAATGATGGGATCAATCTACTCACTATATAGCATATGAGAGACAGGGACACAGGAATATTTCCTGATCAAAAATGTAGGGCTGTGGTTAAAATCAGTCTCACCCAATGGACTAAAACATTCAGTGTTTTGGCAGTGACATGAAAATACGGGACATGTTTTTTTACATAAAGATTCATGATTTAAAAATAAAATAAAAAATCAACTAATTAAAAAATTAACTTCATTTTTTAAAACAAAACAAAAAGATGCGTTTAAAAACAAGAATGGGAAAAATTGCAAAAAATATTTAAATATCATTTTCACAAGTTAAAATTTACATGTAAGGGTTTGGGACAGCCACCTCCTAATTGAAAGTACCCAATACATGATGATATTATAAATATAAAGCTTTTAAATATTTTAAATATTATTGTGCGTTTCAATAAATAATTTAAGGATCTTAGTAAACATCTAAGATTTGAATATTGAAATGCTTGTCAAATGTGTTTTTTGGATGGGGGACACCAAATGTGACCAATTCTGTAGAATGGCCCATACAGACTGGTCAATTCAATACCTAAAAAGAAATTGAATAAAAAAAGGATAGATAATGTCTCAAAACTCTCAAAAGACCTCAAGTGTTCTCATGAGGTTACAATGCCTCTTGATTTGGAGTTGTGATGACCACACACCCAAGAGTTCCTCAGATTGAAATTTGTCTCTCTCTACGGGAAAAAACTCAAAGAAAGGATATCATCGTCCTCTTCACAACATATTGTGTTCTCTTCTGTTAGAGGTTTGGTTGGCTCGCCATCGAATGTGAAGGTCATTCGGGTGTTTCCAAAAATCAAACAAGAGTAAAAGGAAAGGAAAGAAAATAGAGCTAAGAAAAAACAAGGGGAAAAAACCTGGCCTGATTACAGACCAGGGGCCTCATGTACTAAGACTTGCGTTGAATTCATACTAAAGTATGAACGGAAGTGAAAGTACAGAAAGTGAATTGGAGGTGCTACTATCGGAGGTAGAAATTCGAAAAAAAAAAATGATTTGGAACTTTGTCCTCTGGAATTAATAACAAAATGAAAAAAATATGAGTGGGAGAGTTTGGCTGATGCCGTCAATGTAGTTGGATCTGAAAGTCGCACTGTAAAGGATCTTAAAAAGAAATGCTCTGATAATTGTCTTTAGTGGATAACCGCGGTCTCCTGAAGGGTTGTTGTATAATTAAATGCAAATAAATAAAAATAAAAAGTACTATTAGATAGAACCATAACTTTAAATGCATCACTCACCAAGAATCCATCCATCGCGCACCCTGCCAGCTACCAGCTGCCACCCAACCATGCTGTTTGTAAGGATGTATGAATCATGGGTTGACCCAGGCCAAGATTCAAGATTCAAGAGTTTTATTCGTCACATACACAGTTATATACAGAATATACAACCGGCATTGAAATGTGAACAGGTCCACTCCATGGACAGTGCAAATAACAATTACCAAAAAAACACAAGAATTAAATAGAAATAGAATAAGAGTAAAAGTACTATATATACACATGTAGAATTATGAATAAAAACAAGTAAGAAATAAGAGATGTGGAATAAAATAAGTGACATAAACTGTGAAGTAAACTGTAGACTGTAAAAATAAATATGTGGATAACCGAGTACAGAGTATAATGTGCAAACAGCATTATAACGAGTAGTTACATAGTTACAACGAGAACATAAAGTGCAGTTGCGATATCAGTATGTGGAGTTTTTTATCAAGTGAAGTCACGTGGTGTTAGTGACAGCGTTCAGGAGTCTGATGGCCTGTGGGAAGAAACTCCTCCTGAGTCTCTCAGTTTTGGCCATCAGGCTTCGGAAGCGCTTACCGGATGGCAGTCGGGTGAAGTGAGGGTTAGCTGGGTGATAAGTGTCTTTCATTATTTTTGTAGCTCTACCTCTGCATCGTTTGATGTAGATGTCCTGCAGAGACGGGAGAGCTGACCCTGAGATGCGCTCGGATAAGCGCACCACTCTCTGCAGGGCTTTGCGGTCCTAGGCCACCTTGCCACTATATTTGTCAGTCACATTTGCGCATCACATATAATCTGCACATTTATTGAATGGAAAGGTTTCCGATTCACATATGCAAATTCATCTTCAGATGGTGCTTTTTATGTGTGTGCAGTCGATCGCTCCGTTTACATTAGGGAAACCGACTATCGCTGCAAATTGCATTTCAATGTTTGGCTGGTCAACTGCATCGTATGGGAAGTCAAAGACGACTCGCTTATTCCTGAGCGGTCTGCCAGCCTGGAAACCAAGCGTTGTCAGCACCTGTAACGGAACGGGTATCGCGTGTTTCCTCGCTGTCTCTCTCTCTAGATTCGGACCCAACTAGATTCGGAGGATAGCCCTTGGAAATCTGAAATGGCTGATAATCGAGTCATCATCCTGGGCCAGAAAATCATTGTGGTCCCTAAAAACTCGTTCTCTTCGGATTCTGCCATTAGCAATGTCCTCTAATATTGCCAAAGCTGCCATTGCCATAGACCAGTGGTTCTCAAATAGTGGGGCGCGCCCCCCAGGGGGGGCGCGGAGCAATGCCAGGGGGGGCGCGCGTGACCCTGGAGTACATGCTTTTTTTTTGCCAGGGAGTAGGTTCTCTTGCACTGAACAAGAGCAGCAATATATGAAGTTCAGATAACCATCCCCTCATCCTTTGACGTGCACGATCACACCGGAGTTCATGCGTCACGTGATCAACCACTAAATTCACACGTGTTTTCACGCGTTATCTGGCACTGATCCAAAAAAGACGCGCTCAGAGCTTGTCATTTATCATAACAATTCAGTGTTTTCAACCACATAAGGTTTCTTTTAGGTTTCAACAAGTTGAGCCAACAAGTTGGTGACTATTTTAAATAAAAAAGAAAAACTAAATAAATGTATTAATCTATTATACAGCGCTTTTTTGTGACTGCGGTATGTCACGTGACAAGCATGACGCGTTGCCATGGAAACCATAAGGCGAACGTTCCAAAATGGGGGGAGGGGGGGCGCGCGAAATGTTTACGTCTTCCTAGGGGGGGCGTGACAGAAAATAATTGAGAAGCACTGCCATAGACTAAGGGTTGTGTCAATTTGCACATGCTTTTATGTTTGTAGGGACCCCTAAAGTGTATATATATATATATATTTTGTTTGAAACAATGCAACGTTTATATGCATGTATTTCATTATTTTGGTTTAAATGTATCTGCATTATTTTGTTTGTTATAATGTACATGATTTCTGTTTCATATTGAATGACATTGTTTATTGGTTGAAAGTGCGTCAATGTTGACCAATGACTGTGAAGTATGTTTCACATTTTGTGTAAAATATTATGCCCAAAGCAGGTTGAGATGCCTTTACTTTCGGTTTGTTTCAGTTTATAAACTGTCAGCTACATATAGTCTTTTTTTGTTTCCGTGGTTACGGTGAGTCAGCGCGCCGCAATTCTATCTGCGCCACGAGGGCCTAGTGACGTTTGTGCCGAACATTTTGTGATCGACGCGTGAAGATACGGAGACATCGTACTGGATTCACAGGATTGGATTCATCGTGTTAAGTGGATTCATCGGGACTGCCTAATGTGGATTCGTGGTGGATTATCATCTACATTTTCATGTGCACCAACGATCGGGATTCACTGGTAACATGTGACTATTTGACTGTGTGATTCAGTGACTCATTTGCATTGCGTGACGGAAGGACTGTGTTCATTTATTTGTGTTTCAGAGACATTCATTTCACATTTGAGAGTTTTGCATCACTAGAGATTGAACTGAGTTGTGTTTACAATCTGAATTCAACAAGGAGATTTTATTTGATTTAAAGAGAAACTACGTCATTTCATATTCATTTTGATTTGAAGTTTATTTTTGTTTTATGAGGGGGTATTTCATTTGTTAAAATAAATTGTCATTCATTCTTTATTTACATGTCTACAATTGATATTTTCTTGTAAACTAACAACTAACTGATTTTGGGGAAAAGTAATTTATAGTGTTTACTGGTAATGAGGAAAGAGTGTGACATTTTTGAAATTAGAGAAATACCGGCCTAATTCACCATTCTACTGCCGGGAATCTGGGTTTTCCTATATTTTGGAAATATTTCTAGCCCTTAGGGTCAAGAAAAGGGTTACATTTTCTTAATTGCATAATTTATAGAATATTCCCATAAGGCTTGTGTGACAATATATATCAATTACTTTATAAATTGCAAATTAATAGCAATACTTCAGACAGACTTGTAGAACAATTCGTTGTGTAATGTTTGCAGCTTCACTTCATTGCCTGTAGGAGTCGCCAACGGACAAAACAATGAGAAATGAACTTACGCCAGACATAAACTTGCCGTGGAGAAACGCACATTACGTTAGTTAGTCACGTTAGTTTCACTGTTAGTACATCTGACCGTGAGCGTGAAAGCTGGCGAACGCAATGTGTGCGTAAGTAGTGTTAATATGTGAGGCCCCAGGGGTCTCATTTATAAAGCGTGCTTACGCACAAAACGGGGCTGGAAATGTGCATATGCCAGTTTCCACGCAAAGGTTGTGATATATAAAAAACAAACTGGACGGGAGAATGTGTGCACCTTTAAGCAAACTTTGAGTTGTGCGTACATACTAGAGTTGAGCCGGATACTCGGCTGAAACGAGTATCCGGTACGGATAATGCACTTTTGCCGAGTACGAGTATCATACGAGTAATACGAGTCATTATCTGTGCTCGGATTGAATAAAAATCCTCATTGGGCAGCTGAGTGTCTGCGTGCAAATTTCCTGCGTCCCGCGGCTCCGCCCTGCTCATTCACACACAGAACGCTGAGACGAGAACAGGTGTCTTTCTCTCTCAGTCACTCAGGTTCGCGGGTCTTTTCCGTTAACGTTTAGGGCAGGGTGGTAGCGCGAGCGCGAAGCATCATAAGCCATATGCTAGACTTGATTAATACAGGAAGTGTTCGGCGAGGCAGCTGGAGCGCGGGCCATCTCGCGGGCCATCAATAAAATGATCTCGCGGGCCGGACATAATAACACGCCGGGCCGGGAGTTTGACACCTATGGTTTAGGGTTTCTTCAGCTTTGGATTTGTTTTTTATTTCAATTTGTTTGTAGTACTTACTTATTAGCCAGTATAGTTCTGGTAAACGTGGGGTTTGCTCGGTAGTATGCGACTGTCGTTGCGTCTCTGCCTGTCGGAGATTTTTTTTTTTAACCGTCTGCTGGCTCTAACGAGTGTTTAACTTCACGCACTGAGTGTCTGACACTTTCTTGCTGTATTTCATACATAATAAATGCAGATTTTAAAAACAACGTCAGACTATTTGATCCATAGAACACACAGTCTCTCTCTGTCTCTCTCTCTCTCTTACTCACTCACTCACACACACGCATACCTGGCGTGGAAATTAATCCCTAGTACATACATTCTGGAGACAAAAGGAATTAACGATACAGACGGTGAGGTCGTGAACTGAAGTTAGATTGTAGAAAATATATGAGGAGATCGATTATAAGAATTAAAATTTTAATTTTCACTCCATTTCATACGTTATATCCACATTATCATGAGGATTATACCCAACAGTGTTATTTGTGCAGATTGTTTTATGATATATATATATTTAAATATATAGTAAAATCCAAACATAATTCAATTATAATTCAATGCATTAAAAAATAATAATAATGGTAATCAGCGCTGCCTTACAGTCACATTGTCCACAACGAGGGCGCAAGAGGAGACGCGCGACTACATGTGATACAGAATAACATGAAATACCCTTTTAACCCGCCGGCAGCAATGTCACCCTCTAGCCTACGACTGGTTGCTCACAAAAAGCTAAGCGGGGATGTGCGTGGTCGTTTCCTGGATGGGAGACTGACTTGATTGCTGCTGGAAGTGGTGTTAGGAGGCCAGCAGGGGGTGCTCACCCTCTGGTCTATGTGAGTCCTACTGCCCCAGTATAGTGACGGGGACACTGTACTGAAATGAGCACTGTCATTCGGATGAGACGTTAAACCGAGGTCCTGACTCTCTGTGGTCATTAAAAATCCCAGGATGTCTTTCGCAAGAGTAGGGGTGTAACCCCGGCATCCTGGCCAAATTTGTCCATCATGGCTTCCTAACCATCACCTTTCTCTGATTGGCTGCATCATCACTCTGTCTCCTCTCCACCAATAAAGCTAGTTTGTGGTGTGCATTCTGGCGCAATATGGCT
The DNA here is from genome assembly GCA_037043235.1 of Rhodeus uyekii. Classification (NCBI taxonomy): domain Eukaryota; kingdom Metazoa; phylum Chordata; class Actinopteri; order Cypriniformes; family Acheilognathidae; genus Rhodeus; species Rhodeus uyekii. The sequence continues at coordinate 2,081,154 of JAWRVZ010000083.1, forward strand.
GCCGTCGCATCATCCAGGTGGATGCTGCACTCTAGTGGCGGTTGAGGAGATTCCCCCTTCCATGTAAAGCGACTTTGAGAGACTTTGATAAAGCACTATATAAATTAAATGAATTATTAGGGGCCAAGCACCGAAGGTGGGGAGGAACCTATTGTTTTTGTTCCGGTTCTTATTATTAGGGGCCAAGCACCGAAGGTGCGGAGGCACCTATTGTTTTTGTTCCAGTTCTTATTATTAGGGGCCAAGCACCAAAGGTGCGGAGGCACCTATTGTTTTTAATCCGGTTCTTATTATTAGGGGCCAAGCACCGAAGGTGCGGAGGCACCTATTGTTTTTGTTCCGGTTCTTATTAGGGGCCAAGCACCGAAGGTGCGGAGGCACCTATTGTTTTTGTTCCAGTTCCTATTATTAGGGGCCAAGCACCGAAGGTGCGGAGGCACCTATTGTTTTTGTTCCGGTTCTTATTATTATTAGGGGCCAAGCACCGAAGGTGCGGAGGCACCTATTGTTTTTGTTCCGGTTCCTATTATTATTATTATTCTGCGTCTTCTGTCATTGAAGTCCTAACCATCCCCTTTCTCTGATTGGCTGCATCATCACTCTGTCTCCTCTCCACCAATAAAGCTAGTTTGTGGTGTGCATTCTGGCGCAATATGGCTGCCGTCGCATCATCCAGGTGGATGCTGCACTCTAGTGGCGGTTGAGGAGATTCCCCCTTCCATGTAAAGCGACTTTGAGAGACTTTGATAAAGCACTATATAAATTAAATGAATTATTAGGGGCCAAGCACCGAAGGTGCGGAGGCACCTATTGTTTTTGTTCCGGTTCTTATTATTAGGGGCCAAGCACCGAAGGTGCGGAGGCACCTATTGTTTTTGTTCCAGTTCTTATTATTAGGGGCCAAGCACCAAAGGTGCGGAGGCACCTATTGTTTTTAATCCGGTTCTTATTATTAGGGGCCAAGCACCGAAGGTGCGGAGGCACCTATTGTTTTTGTTCCGGTTCTTATTAGGGGCCAAGCACCGAAGGTGCGGAGGCACCTATTGTTTTTGTTCCAGTTCCTATTATTAGGGGCCAAGCACCGAAGGTGCGGAGGCACCTATTGTTTCTGTCCCGGTTCTTATTATTAGGGGCCAAGCACCGAAGGTGCGGAGGCACCTATTGTTTTTGTTCCGGTTCTTTATTATTAGGGGCCAAGCACCGAAGGTGCGGAGGCACCTATTGTTTTTGTTCCGGTTCTTATTATTATTAGGGGCCAAGCACCGAAGGTGCGGAGGCACCTATTGTTTCTGTTCCTGTTCTTTATTATTAGGGGCCAAGCACCGAAGGTGCGGAGGCACCTATTGTTTTTGTTCCGGTTCTTATTATTATTAGGGGCCAAGCACCGAAGGTGCGGAGGCACCTATTGTTTTTGTTCCGGTTCCTATTATTATTATTATTCTGCGTCTTCTGCCATTGAAGTCTATGACAGCCCATAGAACCGTAAGCGGGAAAATGAAAAAAAGTTGGCACACTCATTAAGGACAGTCCAATCATTGACCATACCAAAATTGAAGTCTCTAACTCAATATCTCTAGCGCCACCAACTGTCCAAAGTTGAACTAACGTTTATGCTAATAACTTTTGAACCGTATGACCCAGAAACAAAATTCTTATGTCCACTGATTCCTTGGCTCAAGACGATTCGATTGCAACCTATGACGTGATTAGGAGGCGTTGGGAGGTGTTAGGAGGCCAGCAGGGGGTGCTCACCCTCTGGTCTATATGAGTCCTACTGCCCCAGTATAGTGACGGGGACACTGTACTGAAATGAGCACTGTCATTCGGATGAGACGTTAAACCGAGGTCCTGACTCTCTGTGGTCATTAAAAATCCCAGGATGTCTTTCGCAAGAGTAGGGGTGTAACCCCGGCATCCTGGCCAAATTTGTCCATCATGGCTTCCTAACCATCCCCTTTCTCTGATTGGCTGCATCATCACTCTGTCTCCTCTCCACCAATAAAGCTAGTTTGTGGTGTGCATTCTGGCGCAATATGGCTGCCGTCGCATCATCCAGGTGGATGCTGCACTCTAGTGGCGGTTGAGGAGATTCCCCCTTCCATGTAAAGCGACTTTGAGAGACTTTGATAAAGCACTATATAAATTAAATGAATTATTAGGGGCCAAGCACCGAAGGTGCGGAGGCACCTATTGTTTTTGTTCCGGTTCTTATTATTAGGGGCCAAGCACCGAAGGTGCGGAGGCACCTATTGTTTTTGTTCCAGTTCTTATTATTAGGGGCCAAGCACCAAAGGTGCGGAGGCACCTATTGTTTTTAATCCGGTTCTTATTATTAGGGGCCAAGCACCGAAGGTGCGGAGGCACCTATTGTTTTTGTTCCGGTTCTTATTAGGGGCCAAGCACCGAAGGTGCGGAGGCACCTATTGTTTTTGTTCCAGTTCCTATTATTAGGGGCCAAGCACCGAAGGTGCGGAGGCACCTATTGTTTCTGTCCCGGTTCTTATTATTAGGGGCCAAGCACCGAAGGTGCGGAGGCACCTATTGTTTTTGTTCCGGTTCTTTATTATTAGGGGCCAAGCACCGAAGGTGCGGAGGCACCTATTGTTTTTGTTCCGGTTCTTATTATTATTAGGGGCCAAGCACCGAAGGTGCGGAGGCACCTATTGTTTTTGTTCCGGTTCCTATTATTAGGGGCCAAGCACCGAAGGTGCGGAGGCACCTATTGTTTTTGTTCCAGTTCCTATTATTAGGGGCCAAGCACCGAAGGTGCGAAGGCACCTATTGTTTTTGTTCCGGTTCTTATTATTATTCTTCTTCCGCTTCCGCCATGGGAGTCTATGGCAGGCCATAGAACCGTATGCGGGAAAATGATGAAAGTTGGCACACTCATTAAGGACAGTCCAATCATTGACCATAAAAAATTTGAAGTCTCTAACTCAATATCTCTAGCGCCACCAACTGTCCAAAGTTGAACTAACGTTTATGCTAATAACTTTTGAACCGTATGACCTAGAAACAAAATTCTCATGTCCACTGATTCCTTGGCTCAAGACGATTCGATTGCACCCTATGACGTCATTTTCCGTCATGAAATTTTTCCCGCCATTTTGAATTTTATGAAAAACCTACTTTTTCGAACTCCTCCTAGGCCGTTTTTCCGATTTCAACGAAAATTGAACCACATCATCTCCAGACAATGTGGACAAAAAGTTATCCAAAAAAAGTTGATATGTCAAACCGTTTACGAATAACTCGCGAAAGAATCCGACGTAATGGTCGCAAAAATGAAATTGAGGCTTTATCTCCACAACGCATTAGCGTTTTCTGACCAAACTAGGTGTGTGTTATGTCAATCATGATCTGAGGCTACCTGCAGAGTTTTGGCGCTGTGCCCCCTAGTGGTCAGGAGATATGAAAAAGTTAAATATTTGCTTATAACTTCTGAACGCTTTGGCCAAAAATAATAAAACTGGTCTCTTTAGATTCAGTGCATCATGCCGAGTCGTGCGATACCAAATTTTCCCATATCGGCCATTTTGAGTGTCGGCCATTTTGAATATTGTCATAAATTGCTATATTTAACAAAGATATTGGCGTATCGTTACGAAACTCAATATGTGTCTTCGGCACCTAACCTTGATACGACTCAAAAAGTTTCGAGGCAGCACCCCCTTGTGGTCAAAAGTTATAACCAAATTTACAAATATGCTAATAACTTTTGAGTGCGTTAACCTATGGTAAAAAAAATTATATTTATACGTTCCTTGGGTCAAACCGAGAACACAGATACCAAATTTGTCATAGTCGGCCAAACTTCTTGTCCACCATGTTGTTTTTCTTTAAAAACCTACTTTTTCGAACTCCTCCCAGACCGTTTGTCCAATTTTCACCAAAATTAAACCACATCATCTCCAGAGCATCATGACAAAAAGTTATCCAAAGAAAGTTGATATGTCAAACCGTTTACGAATAACTCGCGAAAGAATCCGACGTAATGGTCGCCAAAATGAAATTGAGGCTTTATCTCTGCAACGCATTAGCGATTTCTGACCAAACTAGGTGTGTGTTATGTCAATCATGGTCTGAGGCTACCTGCAGAGTTTTGGCGCTCTGCCCCCTAGTGGTCAGGAGATATTTAAAAAACTGACATTTTTTATTATAACTCCTGAACGCTTTGTCTAAAAATCATGAAACTGCTGTCTTTAGATCCAGTGGGTCATGCCGAGTCCTGTGATACCAAATTTTCCCATATCGGCCATTTTGAGCATCTGCCATTTCGATTTTTCTTATAAGATGCTATGTTTAACAAACACATGACTTTAGTGCTCTGTCAGCAATGGTTTACCCAATTGAAAGCAAACTTTGCATGTGTCAATGTCACCACACTCTCAATGTACCACATGAATTGACACTACTATTTGGTTACAGCGCTGCCTGTTGGTCGAACGTGATAAACCATTAAATCGAATTACTAAAGACCGTATTGTTGATTTTTCAGCCATTTAGACCTAAGTCATATTGAAATGTCTTTAGATTCTTATTGCCGTTGGTCTGATGATGCCAGCCATGTCGGCATGACATTTAATGCCCTCCTTGCGCTTGGCCCCGTGATGGCTGCTAGCAGCTATATTTATTATTCTTCTTCTGCCATTGAAGTCTATGGCAGCCCATAGAACCGTAAACGGGAAAATGAAAAAAAGTTGGCACACTCCTTAAGGACAGTCCAATCATTGACCATAGCAAAATTGAAGTCTCTAACTCAATATCTCTAGCGCCACCAACTGTCCAAAGTTGAACCAACGTTTATGCTAATAACTTTTGAACCGTATGACCTAGAAACAAAATTCTTTCGTCCTCTAATTCCTTGGCTCAAGACGATTCGATTGCACCCTATGACGTCATTTTCCGTCATGAAAATTTTCCCGCCATTTTGAATTTTATGAAAAACCTACTTTTTCGAACTCCTCCTAGGCCGTTTTTCCTATTTCAACGAAAATTGAACCACATCATCTCCAGACCATGAGGACAAAAAGTTATCCAAAGAAAGTTGATATGTCAAACCGTTTACGAATAACTCGCGAAAGAATCCGACGTAATGGCCGCAAAAATGAAATTGAGGCTTTATCTCCGCAACGGATTAGCCTATTCTGACCAAACTTATTGTGTGTTACGTCAGTCATGATCTGAGGCTATGTGCAGAGTTTTGGTGCAGTGCCTCCTAGTGGTCTGGAGATATAAAAAAGTGAAATATTTGCTCATAACTTCTGAAAGCTTCGACCAAAAATCATAAAACTGGTCTCGTTAGATTCAGTGCATCATGCCGAGTCGTGCGATACCAAATTTTCCCATATCCGCCATTTTGAGCGTCGGCCATTTTGAATATTGTCATAAATTGCTATATTTAACAAACGCATTGGCGTATCGTTACGAAACTCGATTTGTGTCTTCGGCACCTAGGTCTGATACGATACAAAAAGTTTCGAGGCAGCGCCACCTTGTGGTCAAAAGTTATAACCAAATGTACAAAAATGCTAATAACTTTTGAATACGTTAACATATGGTAAAACAAATTGTCTTTTTATGTTCCTTGGGTCAAGCCGAGTACACAGATACCAAATTTGTCATAGTCGGCCAAACTTCCTATCCGCCATGTTGTTTTTCTTTAAAAACCTACTTTTTCGAACTCCTCCAAGACCGTTTCTCCGATTTTCACCAAAATTGAATCACATCATCTTCAGACTATGTTGACAAAAAGTTATTAAAATGAAGTTGATCCGTCAAACCGTTTTCAATAAAATTGCAAACGAAATTGACCAAATGGCCACCAAATAAAGCAAGGTTATATCTCCGTAACGCATTAGCGTATTCTGACCAAACTTTCTGTGTGTCATGTCAATCATGACCTGAGGCTACCTGCAGAGTTTTAGCGCAGTGCAATCTAGTGGTCCGGAGATATAAACAAAGTGGTGCTTTTGCTTATAGCTTCTTTGCTTATCACTTAAGACAATAAAACTTGAAATGTCATCTACAGCCTCTAGATGTCAGCAGAACATTACTCAACATGTCATTTGTCCTTTTCACATTGATGAAAATTATACATTATTATTTTATAAAATATTGAAATATCTTTAGATGCTTCCTGCCGTTGGTCTGATGCTGCCAGCCATGTAGGCATGACATTTAATGCCTTCTTTGTGCTTGGCCCCGTGATGGCTGCTTGCAGCTATATTTAGGGGCCAAGCACCGAAGGTGCGGAGGCACCTATTGTAATTGTTCCGGTTCTTTATTATTATTATTCATCTTCTTCTTCCGCCATGGAAGTCTATGGCAGCCCATAGAACCGTTTG